>JARJCX010000092.1:0-635243 GCA_029282285.1 Mycena rebaudengoi | reverse complement strand
CCATTCCGGATGCCGAGGAGCCCGGGATCAACGGATCACCTCCGGCAATCGATGTCGGGATCACAAAATGTCATTCGGCCTGCTTTCGGCGTGATATGACGCATTACAAAGACCTGTCAGGCCGCATTACACTCGTCGACCGGGCAAAGGGCACTTAGTAAATATAGGTTATGACAAAAGTATTCCCACTATCTTTAGTAGTGGGTTATATAGGTGATCGAGCATTGTTCGCAATCAATTAATGATGCTTCGGGGATCACCGAAATACCGGTAACTTCCGTGCCTTGCTCTTCCCTCGGTGCCACCACACATCCGATCCTACCCAAAAAATGCCGTCTGACTGGCCCGTGAAAGCCTCTGTACTTGACATGCGGCGTGCTTACCCACGGACCTATGTTCAACGGATCTAGATCGGAGGTTTTTTTTCCGCTGTATTTCCGCTTGGCCACCAATAAAACATGCATGGTAGTTGATACAAAGTAAAAAGTATTAGTTCCAAGGACTCTCCATGAGCCCTCTTCTTCCTTCCCTTATGAATTCCTTGTCCCCATTGGCACCCAGTTCACAGCCACCCTGTCTGCTTTCTCTTCCGTCAGTTATCCCGAGTGATCAAGTAACTTCTACAGCTTACACAATCTTGATTTTAGACTGTGGCTTCATCCTTCCTGATATGTGGCAGGAGTTAATAAACCACTTTAAATTAACAGTGCCCTCCTGGCTCTGAATTAGTTGTGATAGCCAGCCGAGAGTCTAGGCACTTACAACACATTTTGATAAAGAGTACATACTTAAAAAATCCGTTCTGAACCGCTGAAAAGAAACTCCGAGAGCAGTTCGTTTTCCCAGGAACAAATACTGAAGAGCCATAGAGATTCATGATAGCGGGCCTTGCCACGCAGCGGGCTACACAAATTATTCTCCTGTTGTCCTGATTATCTAAACACCTGTCCACAGTATGTTAGGTCGAAACACCCTACTTTTTGGAAATGATTTATCAACATGTCACGGCCAGGGCAGCCGTTAATGAGTACCAACCAAGCTCCATTTGATGTGCCTTACCAGGGGCCACACCCAATCAGTAGTATTACACTGTGCAATATTTACATCCTCATCATAAAATTTTATTAACGGACTGAAGGCAGAAGACACTCAGCCCCTAAATGGATCCATACTCCGAAATATTGCCGATGTCAGCCGCCGGCACACCTCGAGCAACTTTGTAGCCCCTGTTCAGTGGTTGCTTTTATGACTGTTCCATACACTCCTCACCTAACAACATGTGGAACATAAAATTGAAGACTCAAACCATAGGGAAAAACCCAGCTACCAGTGATAAACTGGACAATTTGTTTCCCAGATTATTCCGTCAGTAGTTCGCGACAATCTACAAACAAGTGGAGTGCAACCCAATTGCAGGCTCAAGGCACAAAAAAAGAAAGTACAAGGTTATGCCGGGTGCAGCCATGGCCCTTTACCCCAAGTTTGTGGAATAGACTCTCAACTCATTAGGAAAAATCTGGATCAATGCCAGCTGCACTGCAGGTCATTATATGGGTGATCCTACACCCATGTAGAACTTTGTACAGATCTGGGATTTGCACAGCTTTGCCTTAGAGATGGTGACCTTGGCACTGCAAACACGATATTCACAAGATGTTTTTCTGAGTCACAAAAGTCAGTGATGGCAGTGGCAACTGCTTGTCTCGAAAGCCTTGCAGCTTTTTCTTCGGACCTGAGCAACGTGCAAAACACCATTTGGTGGGCAGGGATATTCCTTGCACTTGCATTCACATCCAAGGACAAGCTGGCTACTATGAAGGCTTTCCACAGCCTTGGCCAGATTTTTGCTGTGCAAAAGCATGATGAAACAGCCCTGAGCTTGTTCACTGTGGCTTTGGATGTATTCACATTCATGGATGTCCATCAATGGAGGGCTGATTGCATGGTTCAAATTGCTGATATCTGTGCAAGTCGCGGAGAGGTGTTGAGGGCAGTTGAATTATGGAAGGCAGCAAGGCCTTTGTTTGAAAGGTCCTCCCAGGCCAAGGATGTTGCCCGGATTGAAGCAAAACTCGCCACGGCTGAGGCTTCAATCCTGGAACACTCTGAGAGACAGCCTCTGCAACTTTCTGAGCTGAATCTTCCTACTGGCCGGGGTTCACCAGCAATGGATTTTGAAACGAGCCAAGGCTCAACATCTGAAGTAAAGGATCAAGAACTCGAAGATGAAGAACAGAGGAACCGCCAAATTACATTGTGATTTTTGGGGCCGTGTTTCGGCCTCAAACCTCACCTTAATTATGGCCTTCCTAACTCGCATATCTTTGTGTCACACTTTCAATTCGCACATCACTGTTGTCCAACCAACAGCTGTACAGATCACACATATATTATGCCGTTCAACCGGCAGTTGTAAATATCATATGTATATATTCTATTTTTTTTTGCCCCCTCCTTGTGCTTGCTCTCTGACACCGGTGATGTCATACTTAGTCGTACCCATAGGTTATAATCAGCGAGGTATGAGTTATTGTAGTTTGTCTAGGAGAGACTATCTATAGGTAGACTTAGCACGACTCTACTTTTAAACATGTTTTCCCGTTGAGCCTCGAGCTTGCAGGTCCCTCTAAACTGACCATAGGCTCGGAGGCCACTCATAGACCATTTGATTACTTCCTCCCACTTCCTTTTGAGACGTATCAACGAGCACCCAAAAAAATATAATAGAGTTCACTGAGGCCGCTACTCTTATGAATCATGCTCCCCCTGGAAAATGAGGAAGTGTGTCTCGAATCAGAGTGGCTGCCCACACAAAAAAACGCAAGCTACACCGATTCCTACACAGTCGTAGAATAACAGTTCCTCATTTGATATTATTTACCATCTCTCCATTCCACTGAGAATTTTACAACATTGACAAATCGAATTCCTAGTAAATACCACGCTGCGAGAAAGAGCATGGAAGACCGATTTGCTTCCTTACATGGGCTTCGAAAGTTAAAAAGGTTGAAATGCTGTAGAAGTTGCCAGTTGAACTTGGAAGTTTAGGATCAAGCGGCTGGGCTTGCTGCAAGCTCATAGACAAGAGAACCACAACTATTTTTGCGTAATCGGAATTCATTCGGATGCAGCCCAGATTGACGCACGAAATCCGACTTATCGCCGAAAAGCCCGATCATCCCGACAAACTCCATCAAAACCTCATCCTCCCTAAAGCGGAAAGAAACTCAGCTTCACCGTTCACGACTCGCATTAGCATAGAACAAATCTCCATTGATGATCATGATTTACGCGTTAAAGTAGAAACAAAAAGTAGAGGTAAAGAGAAAAAAAACTCCTATGGCGACGGCTCCGCCCATCGTCGTCACTGGAACTGCACGCCGCCTTGCTGGTCGTACTCTCCGAGCTCATGCTACCCGGGATCGGGCCACGAGGTAGCGGCTGTCCCGGTTCAGCTCGCGCTCCAGAACCAAGCTCGCAAGCGTCCCGTTCAAATCATGCATCACCTCATACTCGCTGGGCTCCCTTCACGTTCGTGCCCACCAGACCACGGGCTTGTGCTGCTGCTGTGGGTCGTGGTGCGCATGCAGCCACAGGTGGAAAATGAATGTGAAACCACAGTGATCCCGCCCCCGTACCCCATACCGCGTCGCGCCCGCCAGCTTGCCATTCGTCGGCGCCGGCATATGCACCTTGCTCGGGTGCGCGAGTACGGCGGTGGTGTACGAGCCGTGGGCGGTAGGGTACGCGCCGCGTGCTGCAGCAGCGGCGTATAAGCCAGCCGCGGTGGACAATCGCACCCAGCAGTGTGCCGTATGGGTCAGGGTAGTCCGAATCACCCGAGGCGCGCGCTGGAGCAGCAGTGTACGCGTCGCGCACTGAAGCAATGATGTATGTATAAGTCCGGCGCGCAGCAGCCCTCCGCACCTTCAGCAACGCCGTCACCGCGTACAGCCCCTGCCCCGCGGAGGCTGGTTGTACTGGTTATGGTGTTAGTGCGGCTGGTGCTGGTGCTCATGCTGTTCGGGCCAAGAAGGCGAGAACGCGCTGCTGCTCGTCGTCGTGACGTACCGGCGGCGCGCTCCTTCGCGTACGAAAACAGTCGAGCGTAGTGCGCGGAGAGGATGCGCCGATCGCACCTTCTCCGTGAGCATTCGGCTGCGCGCCGTTGGGAGCCTCGTCGCGTTCACGCCCGCAGATGGATCCCCACGCGAACGCGGCGACTTGCGTGTGGGTTTGGTCTGGCGAGGGAAAGCGTCTGAATGGGAGGAAACGTTCGGATGCAGCGTTGGGGGAGGGAGCGGGAAATGGAGGGAAGGGGGCACTAGGAATGCGCCGTGGGAGGACAGGGAAGGTGAGATGGGAAGAATACAAAAAATCGTGGTACTACTGCGCCGGGGCGAGGGCAGCAGGAAGCGCGGTGCGTCGCGGCGGGGACGGTGATGCGCTGGGCATGGGGAGCACGATGTCCGAGGCGGGACCACAGTAGGCGCATCAGTTCTCGACGCAGGCGAGTCGAAGTTGCGCCGTGGACTTGGATACTAGGGCGCAAACGCGGAGGGGGTGAGGGCGGAATGCGTTGACGGCGACGGATTCTGAGTGCTGCAGGTTGGGGTAACGGACGGAGCGCTGGCGCGCGTTCGGGGCAGCTCGGACGCTGCCGTGGCCAAAAGCATCGGTTCTGCGGATGTATACGAGTCTACGGGTGGGTAGTGGACGGGGGCGGCCGTCTGCATCCGGCACAGCTGGTAGCCGTCGTGATTAGTCGACGCGAGCGCGAGATTTGGGTGTCGCAGGGATCCGAGCCGCAGAGTGGGGAGACGAAAAGGTACGCGCCGGAGATCCGGGATACAGACGCGGGGAACAATGAAACGCAGGCGCGAAGAGACTTGATTCGGGGATCCAGAGCGCCCAAGCCATCCCATATTCGTCTACGGTCTCGGGCTGTGCGATTGGCCGCTGCTCAACGACGCGCTGCTGCACAAGCCCGGGAACAAGATATTCCAAAGCTCTGCGCATAGTATGGTCGATAGCCTGCGCTGTCGAGTAATTGTCAAGTACTTAAGTTGTTTGGAAGAAAGAGGGCTGACAAATTGGATCAGACGGCCCAGCCGGCCGTTGCCGGTTTTCTCATGATCTGCAATCACGATGTGCTGGTTGGCTCGCGGAGTGTGGGCATTCTTTCAGGTGTATTCCAGTCTGTGGTGCAATCGTTCCAGATTGAGGTTCTTCAGCTGCAATTTCTGGAACTCGCGGTCGGACGACGCCTGCATCGACTCGACCCGTCCAGCCCTCTTCATTCACCGATAAAAATATCACCCACGTTTACAGGTCCATCCGATAGACTCCTACCCATTAATCGGATCGGTACACGGTACACTCCTGCGCCGCCCGCTGGCAACTGCGCAACACTCAGCCGCACGTTGGGATTCGACTCCCTGCGTCCGAATAATTGGAGAAGCATCTCTTTTTTCGTTTACAGGTTCGAATGGGCTGGAATTCGTCGGATGTGGTGCACTGCGCGGGCCTCATAGAGTATGTATTCGATACTGCAGTAAACCGGGGCTCGACTCCCCACGTCCGAATTCGTCTTGTGCCAACGGTACAATTCCTTCGTTCACACAGTCAAATGCTTACACGCATCTAGCTTCAGCTTAAAGGAAGTCATCGGCGGTGCACAGCTGAATGGTTTTAGATAGGGAATCAAATGGAATCAAGGCTCTTCTGCAAAACACGTCCGAATACTCGGGGGTAGCAAGTGCTTTTTTTCTTAATGCCGTTTCCGGCGCCCAATCTAATTCGTTTCCTAGGACGATGTGTACTTGTCCCTTACTAGATAATCTGATTACATCAGATGAAGACGACTCCGAGTATTTTGTCGTCTTCATTTCACATGGAACTTCTCATGGGGTCGAATGGGTTGGAATCCGTCGGACGTGGTGCATGGACCACGCCTGTGCGGCTTATCGCGGAACTAATCCATACTCGGGTTCGACTCCCCGGTTCCGAATGCACCTTTTCTTTCCGCCTTTTTAAATGTCCTTCACCTTCGCACTGACAATCTAACAGGTTTGTAGAGTTCCTAAAGGTAATTAATTCATCCGACGTGATTCACGATGCCGGTCAGCGCGTCTTCATAGATGACATAATCCATACTGGGGTGAACCGGTTCGACTCCCTGCTCCAGATATTTGTATGGCTGAGACCGAATAATGCGCCTCGTCGCTGGTCAGAAATCAAATTTCGGCTTTGTCCCGAGTCCAGGCGCTGAATTTTCAGATAAAGTTCTTCATAGGACGTGGTATGCACGCGCCCTCCACATACTAAATTATTGGATGCTGACGCAGCTCCCGCTCGGATATTCTCTGCAAACGTAGCGCATTTCCCCGCATAATATATATTCAATCTTCAAGCTGTTTTCTTTTTGACGCATAATCGCATCGCACTGATGTACACCTGTTCAAAAGAAAGGAATTATCAACGCCCATTGCATCATATCATCGAGGGTGAATTCCAAGCGCTACATCAGGCAAGGCTCGACGAAATACTTCGTCTTTATATGCGGTAGTTTTATCACTGCCGAATTCGATTCAAGCTATGGGCTCGCAAGTCCTTGCCTTTCAATGTTAAATCGCTTGACGTCTATAGATTCAGACGCATTTCTCTCATCGGATGTGGTGCAATTTATCTTTTTCTCCGGTGGGAATTTGAAGGGACCTGACATGTATTTCCAGGCAACGTTCACAAATTATATATGTCATCACCACTGCATATCCCAGCCTCCATTTATATCGGCGGCGGCTGCCGCGGCGCTTCAGACAGAGTACTTGTTTTGTGCTTTCTTGATCCAACCTCTTCGCAGTGCTGATAGTGTCGGGGCGTCGGGGGCGTGATGTACGGCTGTATTCTTATCTTCATGCAACTTCACACGCACTTAACTTATCAGACACTTTCTCCAAACTTTCTCCGCAATAATCGGACAGCATGATAGATGGAGATCAAATATTACCAATTGGGAGTTCACCACTCCTGTGATGTCCGCATTATAAGCACCAGCATTTCGTGCCTCTGGGGTGTGTCACTAACCTTGCGCATCTAAATATGATAGACATTGGAATCCTCTGCTCAATGCGAATGGTTCTGTTGCGCACGTCTCCAGGAGCGTCACCTTGCTTGTCTAGGTCTCCCTCCGTTGAAATTATCTAATCGCTATCAATTTTGACAAAACAAATCATACCCAAAGTCTACACTGGCTTTAACCGTCGATATCACTTTCTGCCAAAACCAAATAACTCCAAAGACTATTCTGGCTCCAAACTCTTCGCTGAGCGACCGATCTATGTAGCGCTCTTGCCATTTATGAGAACTAATTTACGACATGATTAACAAGTTCCTGTACCTTTCTATGATCCCATTGCTTTTGCCTACCCCCAAGAAAGGTTACAGACGCCGCTGGCGACCCCTCGTGGATAAACCCGGTGTTCTTAAAATAATACTGACATTCAGGTTGACGTCTGGTCAATCTTCATCAGTTGTGGCGCCGGGCGTCGACAGCTTCAGTTCTTGAGGCATGATATAAGGCACGCGCACATAATCATGCCCATTGGAACGCGAAACCTCACAAGCATGAAGCCTCCCACTTACCTCAATAATCTCCTGCAGTATACTGCTTTTGCTGCAAACACTGTTGGAGAAATTGCGGGCTCATTTGAGATCCCCTTCCTTGGCTCAACTGCCGCACTGGTCCGGGAGATTTTGAACTGCGTTGAGGTGAGTGTACTAAAGACAGATACATAATATTGACTAATTGGGTCAGTCTACTAAATCAAACAAGGATGTGTGTATCGAACTGGTGGAGCAGATCCATGAAATCATGGGTATTCTTGTCAAGTTGCATTCCACATCCGAAATAAAGGGAGTGTTCACAACTGCACTCCTGTATGACATTGCAAAGTTCACAGAGTACGTAAAAATACAATCCATCTTGTTCTGCCTGCACTAAGACACCACTCTAGAATGCTCCAGAAGATCTTCACGCTTCTGAAACAGCAGCAGAGGATGGGAAAGATTAAACAATTATTTGAGCAACACAGTAACACCGAAAGATTGGAGGCATACCGGCAGGAGCTCAATCATGCTCTGGGAATGTTCAAGGTACGCCTGCTTCAATTTATTTCGGTGCATATTTAAGCTATTGCAGGTTCGAGCTACTGGTTTGACCCTAACTCAGCTGGTGCAAATGAGAAAAGATGCAAAACAATGTCATGAAGAGCTTGTGGCCCTCTTGGAATCCGACTCTGATCTCACCAGTTGTGAATGTTCCTCGGTGAGTTGCTATTTTATGTGTCACAGGAGGTCTCAGTTTTTGTCTCTCAGGTAATAGGCACTCTGCCAGATGTGGGCAATAGGTCAGTCAACAGAAATGGCCAGCACATTCTCTCTCACACTGATTTTCATGAATAGCTCTGGATCATTCTCTATGCTACCACCATCTCCAAAGATCTTCCATGGTCGTGACTCGGAGCTCAACAGTGTAGTCACGATTTTACTGCAGGATTCTGCTCGCATTGCCATCCTGGGCACAGGAGGCATGGGGAAAACCACCCTTGCCACAGCTGCAGTACAGAATGTTCAAGTAGAATCCAAATATTCCCAGAGATATTTTGTCTCCTGCCAAGCCACCCCCACATGTGTGGAGCTTGTGTCAGTGATTGCAGATCATCTGGGTCTAGAAAAACGGTCAAATTTATCAAGAACAGTCATCCACCATCTCACACATGCCCCGCCATCTCTTCTTGTGTTGGACAATTTTGAAACTCCCTGGGAGCCCAACGGTTCGCGATCTCAAGTTGAGGAACTTCTGTCACTCCTGGCTGATATTTCTCAATTGGCCATTGTGGTGAGTATGATGGTAGATAACGAGATTGAGCACTTAGGATGAAACATTTAGATCACAATGCGGGGTGCCGAGCGACCAGCAAAAGTGAAGTGGACTCAGCCATTCCTGTCACCCCTTACTCCACTTCCCCACTCTGCTGCTCTTGAGACATTTTTTGATGTTGCTGACAACATTCATGATGAAGAGAGCGTCAACCAACTTTTAAAGCTCACCGGAAATCTTCCTCTGGCCATCAGCCTCGTTGCCAGTGTCGCTGGGGATGAAGGGTGTGGCAGTGCAATTGCTCGATGGAAATCCGAAAACACCAGGATGCTTTCAGATGGATATGATAAAAGATCTAGTCTGGATATATCAATCATGCTGTCATTCACAAGTTCCCGAATGACACCTGGAGCTCAGGACCTGCTCAGCATTCTGTCAATGCTTCCAGATGGGTCCACAGATGCTGACTTGCTGCAAGCCGAACTACCTATCACAGACATCCTCGCAGCCAAGACCACTCTGCTCAGGACAGCCCTTGCATTTGTTGATAAGGACAGGCGAATCCAAGTGCTTACTCCTATCAGAGAGCACATTCTTCATGCCCACCCTCCCACAAAGGCACTGAAGTTCAAACTTTGCCAGCACTTTCATGATCTTCTTTCTCTCTGGGAGCATCACCGGGATCTCAATGCGGCAAAAATAGTTTCACAACTTTCAAGGAATGCAGGTAATATCACCTGTGTTCTTCAGGATTCTCTTGCCACAGAGTGTTCAGATGGGATCGAGAACTACCAGAGCATTCTCAACCTAAATCACTTCTATAGGCGAACACAGAACACATATTCACCACTCCTCCTGAAAATATCTGAACAAAATTCCATTTGGAAAGATAATCCACTGTTTGGGGAGTACCTGATTCAGGTCCTTGAAACGGCTCTAAATGTGCCTCTTGCGGATGCTGAAGAAAAAACCGCGCTTGGCAATACATATTTCAAGCTCAAGAGTTCATTGGAACAGGGTAAGACATACTCTGTTGGTTGTGTTGGTTTAGCCTGATTTTTCACTAGCTAAATGGTCTATTGCACTTGGAGTATATTTGAGTTATGTCCAATCAGACATGTGTAGTGGTCTTGCATATTATCAAAAAGCCCTTTCTTTGGCAGACAATATTGGATCCCCCACTGTGGTTGGGCAACAGGCCTTGTGCATGATTGCCCACAGCATGGTCATCATGGGAAATTGTCATGATGCGCAGAAACATGCCAAGAGAGCACAAGAATATGCAGAGGCCCTCGGCGGCATATATCCACAAGCACGGTCCCTGCACTTTCAAGCAGTATGCGAGGTTACATTTGGAAACTTTCCACAAGCTCAAATCCTCATCAAAGAGGCCATACAGCTCCTGGTTTCTTGTGGTCTTGAAGGATGTATACTGGATTTACATCTTTACAATTTGGCTGCAGAGATACATCTTCTGAAAACAGAATATCTGGAGTCGCATCAAATTCAGGTCTCCATTGCAACCGCTAGGAAACCGACAGCAACTGAATCAATTCTGGCAAACCTGAATATTGCTCTCATTGACATCAATAGTGGAATAAACTCTGAACCCATTAGGAAGAATCTGGACCAATGTCAGCTGCACTGTGCATCATTATATGGGTTTTCAAAAGACGACCTAGAAATTATAACAGATCACCGATTGGCAGAGCTTTGTCTCAAAGATGGTTTGGACAATGCAAATATATTATTCACAAGATGTTTTACTTCATCACAAGAGTTTTCAATGGAAGTGGCAACTGCTTGCCTCGAAAAACTTGCAGACCTGTCTACTGGAATGAACAATACACAAACCACCACGGGTTGGGCAGGGATATTCTTAGCACTAGCATTCAGGTCCAAGAACAAGCTGGCTACTCTGAAAGCATTCAACTGTCTCGGCCAGATTTTTACTGTGCAAGGGGATGGCGAAACAGCACTCAGCCTGTTCAAGGTAGCTTTGGATGGATTCACATTCATGGAAATCCATCAGTGGAGGGCCAATTCCATGGTTCAAATTGCTGATATCTGGTACAGTCGTGGAGAAGTCTTGAGGGCAGTTGGGTTATGGAAGGCAGCAAGGCCTTTGTTTGAAAGGTCCTCACAGGCAAAGGATGTGGCTCGAATTGATACAAAACTGGCCAAGGTTGAGGTTTCAATCCTGGAGAACTATGAGACAGGTTCTGCAACTTGCAGAGCTGAATGTTCCTGCTGAGACCTTGACAACATCTTGAAAAGAGTCAAAACTCAGTATTTGAAGAAGAGGATCAAGAACTTGTGCATGGAGAACAGAAGAACCTTCTAATTGCAATGTGATTTTCGGGACAGGTTTCTACCCCAAATCCCATTTATCATACATACTTTCAATCCCCCCTGATTATGTGATGACCTCTTACTGCTGTTCAACCGGCAATTGTCACATATATTGTGCCGTTCAACCGGCCGTTGTACATGTCATATATATATTGAAGTCCCACTTGTTTTTTACTATCTGTGCTTGGTCTCTACGCACCTTGGCATGTTGATATTGGTACTGTCATACTGAGGATCCGAATATATCACCACTCTACTTTTAGCCAAGTTGCCCGTTGCACCTCAAGCTTGAAAGTCCTTCTTGAACGACTATACACTCAGAGGTTACTCGAGGGCCTCAGGTATCTGATTCCTTCCCACTTGTCTATCAGCTGACGAGTTTCTCAAAATAATTGAGTTCACTTAGGCCCGCTGGTTTAAAAACTTGGCGCGCGCCTCGAGATTGACATCAATCTCACAAACCTTTTAAAATACAGGAGGAGTATTCAGTCCCCCCTTTGTCGTAGAAAACACGTGGCACGGGATCTTACTTGACAAGGAAAAATTGCCAGAAGGCTAGCCACGAGAGCCTAGGGTTTTAGTGAATATGGTGCCAATGAGATCAATGAGATCTCCGCCCATGCCTGCTGGTCAGCGAGGGCGAAATCGATAACTGGTGTTGAGTCTCACACTGTTGAGTGCGTAATGCATTTCCTCAGAGTGGAAAATATATTTTTGAACTCTCGGAGGTTTAAACTCCTCCAAATCTGTATGTGTCTACAGGAGGCTGACCTATTGTTAGTTGTCCTGCAGACAACATCATACCACTAAATAAATAAATAAATAAATAACAAAGAGTTCACTGAGGCCACTACTCCTGTATAAACCAATACCACCACCTCATGCTCATGTGAAGTGGAGAGCTGTTTCCTAGCAAAAGCAAATTACAGGAAGCTACACCGACATACACACAACCATATAATAATGATGAATCTGGAGGTTTGTCAGCCAGACAAGACACACTGAAGTCCGAACACGCAATGTCCAACAAGACCACGCTATATTCTGAGACGAGCAGCGGGGGACGCTAGCTACGAGAAACTACAAGACAATGAACGACAAGGTAAGGCTACTGTACCATCACGACTGGATGTTCAGTCACTATGTCACAGCCCTACCTGAACTGAACACTTGCTAATTGGGTCACAGGTCACTGGCATTTTGAATCGCACTTTTGGCGTGAAAACGAGGAGAAATAGGCCGAAAAATGCCGAAAAATCGCCCAGAATGGCAATATACCACGAAATGAACACTTCAAAACATGTCGCAGGTCACAGTGCCTGAACATCCGTCGTAATGGTACAGTGGCGTATGTAAGCGACGTGATCGGCCCGTAAACCGGTACTAGGTTTACAGAGTCCCTCATCAGGGACAGACAAGGAGACAAACACAGCATGATGACTTTACAGGTGACAGGCAGTCGGCAAAGCCAGGGAAACATGTTTCTTTTTTTCTTTCTATTTGCCATCCTTTTATGAATTGATTCAATTGAACAAGACCACCAGTTTTCCACCAGTCGAATTCATAGTAAATACTGAATTTCGAGAACCTAATCAGCAAAATTGAAACGCCTCACTGGAAGTTCAACGAATCAACAACGAACATAGTTCAACTTAGGTAGAAGAGCACGCCTCAGAGATGGGAGATAACACCATCCTATGAAAAGATTCGGAATCCATCCAAATGAAAATGGGCGCAGGCCAACCAAATTTTGCGCAGGGAGCAGATGAACTCGGAAAGGAACTCTCGCCGAGAAGCCCGAGCCCACCCGGTTCAACCCGACAGGCTCCATCAAGCAACACCCGTCAACACGCAGCATCTCACCAAAAAAATAAAAATAAAATGCTCCTGGCCGACGACTCCCATGAATATAGAACAAAATCCCATACAGAACAAATCTCTATTGCACCATGAATGATAATTTACACGTAAAAGTATAAATAAAAAGTAAGTAAAAGGAAGAGAAAAAAGGAGAGAAAAAAAGACCAGAAACACGATACAAAACCTACGACACCAGCATCTGCCCCATCGCCATCCAAACTCCAATGTACCTCCTGCTGCTGTTGCTCTCCGAGCTCCAGGACCACGCCAATATCGCGCGCATCCGTCAAAAGTGATTCGCACCGCGAATCTGATACCCCGAGCAGGTCAAATACGACGCTGCCACGTCGGGACGCGCCCACAGCGCCAACTAGCGCGCCACGCCGACAGAGCCCGCCCTGTCCACAATCTCCTCAAGAGACACCATCGCCTACCCGCCCCTCCGAAACGCGCCCCAAAAAACGCCTCCGAAATTTGCGGAGACAAAAGCAAGGAATATACAATAGCGTACCCTCTGATCCAGCTCAAATCCAGCTCAACCGTATCCAGCTCCTACCCACGGGGATCCGCATCATCTCTATCGCGCACCGCGTCCGGCTTGCGCACGAACTGTGCGATGCCACAGTGCCTACAGACGAGAAGTTCCACCTGCGGGAGGGGTTAGTGAGAGGGGGGAGAGGAGAAAGACAGTAGAGGGAGAGGGAGCGATGAAGGAAAAGGAAAGGAGAGGGGGGAACAAGGGGCGGCAGCGGTGCGTGACGTCATGCACGCGTTTCGCTATCCTCAAGGCTCGTGCCCAAAAAAGGGTGGTGAGAGAGAAGGGAAAAGGAGGAGAAGATACGGAGGAACGAGAAAGGGAGCGCGCGGAAGGGGAAATGATGGCGGCCGTCGTCGCCCGACGTGTAAGGCTCGCAAAAAGGAAGGAGAGAAAACGGATGACTTGGTATCATGCTCGTCGCGGTGCATGCGCGCCGCATCTTCGCACTGCGGCCGTGTGAAATACCCCTCTCCTTTCCGCTCGCAGTAGCGTCCACGCTCCATCCGCAACGCGCACGCCCCGAAAAACCCCAAATAAACAAGAAAAGTGAAAATAAATACTCACACAAAACAGCGTTATCAGTGTCGCAGTGGTGTACAAATCCCGCCGCTGCCCCAACATCTCCACCGCGACTGCTTTTGGATGTGCAGCTGCTGCCTGTTGGCAGTGGTGCTGGTGGCCGGCAATTCGGATCGGATAGGGCGACGGCGAGAACGGGCTGTGGGATTGTGCGAGGCGGCAGCGCGTTGTGCAATTAGTGAGCGCTCATTCGCATGCGAGAACAGGTGCTCATCGTGCGCGGCGAGGAACACCTGAGTGCAGCTTTCAGGCCTGGGGTGTACGGGCTCGCCTTGACTTTTTCATGCCCATACGGACCCGTGACTGCGCGGATTTCTGTGGGGACAGCAGGTGCGAGCATGCGCGCCAAAAAGAGAAGGGCTACGCGTGGATGCGGCGTGGAAGGGGGAGGGGAGGGCAGGGCAGGGCAGGGCAGGTGTGGAAGAATGCGACGCGGGAAGGCAGGGAAGGAAAGATGAGAAGCACGAAGAGGAGCCATTTGAAAACTCACAGCGAACGGCTCCCGGCCGTCGACGCGAGCCTCGCGCAACGGAGGCGGATACGCGGGTGCGTCTCACGGAGGTGGGCGTGGCGAGCACGATGTACGAGGCGGGTTCGGTGCTGTGGATGCAGACTAATGTCTACGGGGTCGGTAGTAGCTGCGCCTGGCACACGGGCTTGGGCAGGATAACCGCCCTGGCGGGTAAAGGCGGCGGAGACGCAAAAAGGCTTTGACGCGGGTGCGACGTCGCCAGGGAGATTTGGTGTTAAGCCGTATCAGAGTGCCGAGCGAGCAGGCATGAGACAGAGGTGTCGGAGACCTAGGATAAGGGGACGGGGGAACGCAGTGGATGAGCGCAGGGCAACAGACGCGGCGGGATCCAGTACCATCAGCCTGAGGGGTGGCCGCCTGGTAGCCGGGGCGGTCGCAGGCTGGGGCTCATGAAGTGAAGAGTAAAGCCTAGGAGATAAGAGATTCGAAAGGCTGGTGTTCCAGGTCCGGGTCCACCTTGTCGCGTTCACGCCTGCAGACAGATCCCCATGCGTGCACGGCGACATGCGCGGCTTTGTCTGGGCAGGGAAAGCATAAGCATGGGCTCTTAAAAAGAATATGAAGGGGAAGAAAGGTTTGGGTACGGCGTGGAAGGGGGGGAGGCGAGGGGTGCTCGCGAGTAGCACTAAGAAAACCCGGCAAACTCAACGTGGAGGGCTCCCACCCATCGATGCGGTACTGCGCCTGGGTGAGGACAGCGGATGCGCGATGCGTCTCGCGGCGGGGCTGGCGGCGCGCGGCATTGCCGATGTCCGAGGTGGAGCCGTAGTAGTGCATCAGTGCTCGACGTAGACGAGCCGAATGGCACCTTGGACTCGATACCAGGCGCGACGCGGAGCTGGATGAAGACGGCGGATGCGGTGGCGGCGACGGATTCGGAATGCTACAGGTTGGGGCGTCTGCGTGGTGACGGACGGGCTATTGGGCGGAGGAAACTCGGCGCAGCTGCGACGTTGCCGTGGTCAGGGGCGTCGGTGCTGCGGACGCAGAGTGTAGAGGATATGGGGGTCACCGGTCACCCGGCATCGCGGCGTAGCCGCAGGGGTTGGTCGAGGCGAGGGCGACGTCGCGAGCTAAATTTGGGCGTTGTCCGTGCAGGCTGACGGAGGGATCCGAGCCGCAGAGTGAAGAGACACAAAGGCATGAGTCAGACGCGTCGGAGACCTGGGATATCGGTAAAGACGCGGTTACCCTGGGACGCAAGACTAGAGACGCGGGGATCAGAGCGTTCAGGCTGCTCGCCCCGTCGGCTTCGTGAAAACAATGAACCTCAGCACGAAATAGAACAAGTACACAAGTCGCAGTGCTACACACCTTGGTCCTTCAAGCTTCAAGCTGATCCATCGCGAGAAAGAGGAAGTAGGCGGGCTTGGGCCGCGGGACGGAATTTTGCCCAATGGTGAGCGGGGCTCAAGTGGAGAAGATCCGTGGGGAGATGAAAGCCCGGGCGAAAATATATTCCATCTGCGCATAATATAGTCGATAGCCTGCGTTTCGACCGACTTTTGCTGTCCAGTGCTTGTTTCGGTGTAAGGAAGAGGGCTGACAAATTGGATCAAAGGCCCAACCGGCTGTTGCCGGTTATCTCTTTGATTCCCTTTTTGGCCATGAAAAATAAAAATAAAAGTGACAAGCTTTCGCAGTATCTGCCTCGGCGTCGATTTTTCCTATTTTTTTTCCTGAAGCCATGCGCCCCCGGTATCCTGTGGGGCATATAAATACGCATCTCACGCATAGACCTGGGCCCATGGCCCAGGTCGGTTGAGGGGGCATCAAAAACGAAACCAATCAAGTTGAAAAAAGAGAGGAGGGATTTCAGCATGTATATCTGATTGCTTACTACTATTTTTGGGGGCTCTGAATGTGTCGTTGCTTGCTGCAGACCACTTGATTGTTTAGTATGAGTCCCAAGCCGAGCGTTGACAGATCGCTGATTTCCCAAGCCCTAGTCTTCATTGTTCCCTTTGGTCTGGAACTGCCCTGTTTATGGTGCAGTTCACTTAGTCACCGCCTCTCGGTGACTACTGCCAAATCAGCCAGAGGCCGATTTTTTATTTATTGTGTGAGGTGGCCGCGCCACTTTTTTGATCGTATTGTCCCAAATAGTAGCAATAGAATGGACAAGTGCTGTAAATATCCGCATACACATTGAGTTTATTCTACGTGACCTTCATGCCACCTCGCAAAAAGGCCCAGCTTGCGGCCACAACTCGTGCTTGTGCTCAGCGTCACCCTAAACCTTCTGCTACCGCCAAAGCTTCACTCTCGGACATCCCTAACGAACCAATTTTGACCTCCATGGAAGAAACTACACCAGACCTGGCTGACGATGCGGCATGCTCCATATCTCCTGAAAATATGCCAAAGGCACTGGCATCGGTAAAATTGGAAACAATTTGGCGTTGGGAGCACCGGATGGTCCGTTGGATGACTGCTTACCGGGCTGGCATGGAAACCCAAGATGTGCAACTTCATGTGCGACAATTCAGTTCCACAACTTATTCATTGCACCAGCGCATCCCAGAGAGGGTTGCCACTGCATACGACAGAGATTAGATTACCCCATACTGCCAAATCGGCCCCTTCTCAAAATATCATCTCTTTCAAATCTTTTTATAAATTAAATCCCTCTTGGGAAAAGTTTCCTCTATCAAAAAAGAGTCGATTGGCAAGAGGGGGAGAAAATAGAGTCAAAACTGTATGACCCAATGTGGTTGTCACTGAGAGGCGGTGACTAAGTGAACCGCACCATAGCTGGAACAAATTTTTCTCATTTTTCCCCGTAAGTCTTTGCTCCTGGTATTCACCGGGTTTCATTAGTGTATATTTAATGCACATACGTGCAAAAAAACTAAGTGATTTGGCGAAGGGAAAGTAGGGTTAGCTCGCTGCCGGGCGCGTTGATGAGAGTGTAATACATAATGTTACCAAAAATCTCCGTGTCCGCTCAGTCCGAAGCTCCATAAAAGTTAAAGCATATTCTTAAACAATAAGAAAAGGTTTCCCTCTCTTCAGAATCTGTTTCCGGAACGATTTGCTTATGACCTGGGCAAAAGAGCCAGATCGTCACTCCATGTCACGGCCTTGACAGGCGCCGTACATGTCACGCATTTTGCACCTCCCTGCCCAGGATGTGGGCACATCGTTCCGGTAACCTATTCTGAGGAGGCGGAAGCCATTTCTCATTGTTTAAAAACCCACCTGAATTTTTTGGGGGTTCTGGAGTCAGCGGACACGGAGAAAGTGCACAATATTCCATAATACCGATGAGCACCGTGCCCGGGAACACGCTAACTATACTTTCCCCTCACCGAATTTCTTAGTCCTTTCGCAGGTACTACATGCATTCAGATGTGTATTGATAAATTCCGCATGCACACACAGAGGCGGCCCGAAGCTACCACTACATCTGCCCCCCAACAACTAAGCGACGTCCTCGTCGCGTACATGACACAGCTAATGACCCCCTCTCCCCCATCCCATCCCGCGCAGCACCCGACTCAACTCGGAAAGCCTGGGGTCCTGGTCCCAGTCTAGGGTGGTGGTGGTGGTGGTGAACGGTCGCGCGAATCGGGAAGGCGTCGGGCGGGAGGGAAAACGGCGGCGAGGCTGCGATGGATTCTGTGTTCGGCGGGCACGATACTGAAGCGTACCGAATGGTGTCAACGAAGTTGTATCGGAACGCAGGACAGAAAGATCGCGTGCGGATGTGCACGGAGCATTGGTGAGCGGGATATTGTTCGCCTCATCTTCCCAGCTGAACGGTGCGCTCGACGGACTTGTCACTGCGGGCGGTGTCGTGCTGCGCACGGGTACATCTCGAGAAGTAGGCAGCGGGTGTGTTGTCGGACCGGGAGCGTAAATCCGAAGGGATGCCCAGCTTAGAGGCGGACTCGGTGAAGTCGGGATAGCGGGGATGTGCGGAGAATCGATCGGCAGAGGGTGATGTACTGCGGGTACGGGTGCATGGGGAGCAGGGGAGGGTGGGGAGAGCTCAGCAGCAGGTGAGTCGGTTCCGACATCGACGAATATACGCGCTGAAGCAGCAACTTGTCTCGCCTTCATCGCCTGTTTCTCGCCGAATTCCCTGCCCGCGACAAAGCCGAGTCGCTTTCCTTCGCCCAAACCCTCTGCCTTTCCCTTCTCGAAGCCTACAACCTCGCCTTCTTTCAGTCCCTGTAATTTCCCCGCCTTTCTACCATCCTGCTTCCCGTCCTTTAATCCCGCTTTCCTGCCCTCCTTCAGCCCCAGCTCAAACTCCGTCGACTCTCTCGCAACCTCAGTGTAACGTCCCAGTCCCGCACGTAATCCAATCTCCAATGCCTGCTGCCACAACCAGGCAACACGCGTGTGGCCTAATTGGGTAGCGTAGGCGCAAGCCCGCACGTAAGCGGACTCGTGGTGGTCTTCGGAATCAGACGTTGCACGGAAAAGATCATCGAAGCCGTCGGGGAATGGCAATCGCAGCGCAAGGGCATTCATCATATCAGTGTTTGTAGCCATGTGTGTCGCACAGCAGCGAGGTCGCCTCAAAACAGAAGAATCCAAAGAAATTTATCGGCGAAGGCAGCAGTATTCAGCAAAACAGCGGTGTGAGGCTCGGATGACGCGGCGTCAGAAACGGGGTACAGCGGCAGCGGCAGCGGTGGTTGGTTCGAATCGTGCTCTCATCACCAGATGGAGACGGCTGGACTGGCTGGATGGTGCCCCAAGAACCCGTAATCCCGCGATATCGCTACGCAAGGGATCGTATATGCAAAGGTCTAGGACAAAGGCTGGATGATGACTAAGCTACATACATGCACACACAGAGGCGGCCCGAAGCTACCACTACACCGGAGGATACCGGAGGATACCGGAGGCAAAGGTCTACAGTATAAAGTGTGAAAAAGCCATTCTAGCTAGACAGGGCAGTTCCAGAATCCAGACTCACAGGGAACAATATTACCGCTGCTTCTATCGGGATGATGGAACTGCGAGCTATTGTTTCTTGCTCTCCTCTTTGGTTTAGTACTTCTGTTTGATGGCGTATGGTGCTCGTCCGCGCAATCTGGGCAGAGGAGACGAAATTCAGTGCCCACCCGTCCGATTCGGATTTTCTTACTGCCCATTGCAGTCCTTGTCGCGCCACCCCATGCGGATAGGACGCCGCGAACTCTCGGCCCCCAACATAATCGGAATAGAACACGACATGTCATGTCATTCTGCCACTGATAGTGATCGTTCCTTCTCTTCAATATATACTTACTTGACACCGCAAATCTACCAATCTGTTGCTATCCGCGCCGATGATGCTCGCAGAGAAACTCACTGCTCTTGTTACTGCCATTGTTCTCGTTGTAGCCGCGGCTGCTCGACCACTTGTATGTCGATCACACTCAAGTGCGAGAATCAACTCACCTGCACGCAGGGAGACCGGAAGTGGTTAAACCCTGGAGGGGTTGTTGACCGCGTGCGTGCCCTCTTCAATGGGCGAGGAATCTTTGAACTTACCTAGGCACAGGCTAACATGGTCGAATACACGCTGCTTTCGGGCGGCGACGAGCGTACGTTACTCAGACCGTTCGACGTGTGCCCGTCCAATGCTGATTTTTGTTAGCCGATGCCGAAGTTCGGAAGAGGCTGATTCTTTCAGTGGGTCTACCCAAAGACGCTGGGGTCGCGCACGAGAACCGCGTCAGTTCAATATTTTACAATGATTGAGAAATAAACTCACTTTCGGTCGCAGGCCACCGCCATTGAATACGGTCTCGCTTCTGCTGGTGGCGAGGGTGCACTTGAATGAATTCCGATGTATCTCCTCCAGATTGTTTTCTAGTCAACGTCGAGATACGAAGAAACAATTAATTGATTAAACAGGTGTTCTTAAGCCTGACGAGTAGCTTTTGAGGCCGGCGGGTGCCTCGGTTGTTGATTGAGATTCAGAAAACCCCAAACGTTATGGGTTCGGGATATTTTTCGTTACTCTGATTCGTTTTTAATTGAACGAATGGTACCGCAGAATCAGAGCTAGCTGACGGCGGGCTCGCGCCTGCTTGCATGCTCTTCAGTACTTGCTTAAAGTTCAGTTGAAGTTGGATACATCCGCACATCGCGTTCCACGTTTCCGGGCAAATATATGTGTAAGGATGTATATCCTCCGCGATGTCTTGGCTGGACAATTTAAAAAAAATGTACCTTGTTCTGCGGAGAACTGAAATTTCTGTTTTATTTCTCACGTCAAAGAAAAATCGATTAGAAGAGCTTTTAAAATTTAATGAGGTAAGGAAGGAACTATGTAAATATTGATCAGGAAAGTCTTGGGGCATGAGAAAAACAAGACTTACGAGGGGACACGCATTACAAGAGTGGGTTCTTGGGTGAAACTACACGGAAGGTGCCACTTATATCGGGATATTAAAAGTGCATTCAGACCGAAATCCCATACTACATTTATTTTGGAAGGGACAGATACGCGACTGCGTTAAAATTGACCAGGGCCATAACATCAAGTGCCCGAGTTTAAGAAAAAGCGGAACACAGAAGCGTCCAGTTTTTTTTCAAAAAATGGGGGGCACGAATCGCGCCCCACAGCTGCCTCCCGAGACATCCGATTCTGCACGCTGCGTCCCTGGCTCCACCTGGCCGCAATGGCCGCGACTCTATAAAGTCCCATCATGTCTTCGCGCTCCACGTCGATCTGCGCCCCTGCTCACAACCAGCCCCTCCCACGAGAAGTTCATCTGCGTCCCCACGTTCGGCCGCGCACAACACCCTCTATGCCCTCGACGCCAGCTCGGCAACCCGCACCACTCCGCGTTCGACGTCGCGGGCCCGCGGCAAGTTGCGGCACTTTGTGTCAGCGCGCGCCGTACAGTCCGTCGTCATCACACGCGAGGCGATCGCGTGCGAATCGCGAGATCGTGGGCGGAGTCGCGGCGCGGCGCATCGTGATCGCGGGCTTGCGTCTTCGGGGAGGTCAAGGCGAATCTGAGCCGTGCTGCGCAGCAGAAGCGGCACAAGGCGCGCGCGGAGGTCGACTCGCTCGCCCCCGGGCCGTCCAGCAAGCGGTGGAGGCTTGTACGTCGTTTCCCGATTCCTACTCTTGTACGTGGTGTGCTGATCTTACTTTTTGTCAGCTTGCTAATGTGCCCCCAGAGCCGACTCGGGCCACTCAACTTATCTAGGCCAGGTCGCATGCGGCTCGGTCCCGGACTTGGTCCAGGACGGCTTCCCGATCGCGTGACGAATATCTGATCAATTGCTGTCGCGAATATCGGATGAATAGCTTGCGGACGTCTGCCGATACCAATACCCTATGCGCGCTTGTACACGCCTCGTCCATTATCCTGACTCTTTTCCGTCGCGCACGTTCCTTTTACGCTACTATTCTTCTTCCTTTCCACCGCCCCGTGGTTGTACCCAATTGCAGTTTTGCGAATCGCCCTTTCTTTGACACAAACTCAGTCGCGTTGCATGCCAGGGCCCGAAACTCTTCGTGGTCTGTCCCGAGACGAAAAACTCGTGCGGACTTGTAATCCCACCAAAAACTGGTCAGCTAGCTGAATGGTGCCGCTCTGGACATTCTACTCTCTGCCCACGCTACAAGAGCGACCACAAGTCCCGAGCCTTCGCATACTTCGTCACTACGTAGGATGAGGATCTTCGTCATTTGATGGGGAAAGTTTGTCGGATGTCTGTGAGGTCAAAAATTAATGATATATCTGATGCTAACAGTTCTGGATTCGCCTGTAATCCCATTTCGAGCAGTTAGGGCAAGCGCAAACTGCGGGTATTCACCGGTTAGGGTTAGGGGGGTTCGGGCTAAGGTTTGGGTTTGGGTTTGGGTTGGTTAGAGTTTAGGGTTATGGAACAGAAATTTCCGCGGGAACGAGGCTTTAGTGTGCCAACCTGAGATGCCCCGGCTCGGGGGACCCCCCGAGCTCAGCGAGGGAGGGGAGGGGCATCAAATGCTTGGTCCTCTTCACGCAAATGAAGGAAAAGAGTGCTCACCAAGCCATCAGCACATTATGGTGTTCATGCGCACTGTGATGCGCACATCCCCAAACGTGCATCAATCCCGAAATAACCGCTTTTGGAGCACGCCAGCGCTTCCGACGAACTTTCCTTCGCTTATTTTTGATCTCACGAACTTGCTCAGACATGCGACGAACTTTCCCCATCAAATGACGAAGATCCTCATCCTACGTAGTGACGAGGTAGTATACGACTCCACAAGTCCCTGAAGGAGGCCATACAGCAGCCGATCGTCCTGGAGGTGATCCTTGTCAAATGAGTCGGGCATCTGGGCGCAACGGGCCCGCATTGTGCAAAAACACCATCACCTGTGTACGTGCCCAAAAACTCGGAAAATGGCCAGGCAAAAAAATCGGCATACGCGTCTCTTACGCGAAAGTCGACGGTCCAGCCTCTGTTTCGTTAGCGCTCCGGCATCAATGCCAATCGCGCCAGTGGATTTTATTCTGGCGGCCCTCAACGTGTTTCCGAGTCTTTCGAAAACATTTACAGATTCAACCTCTATTCCGCAGTTAATCCTACCTCCCGGCCCCTGGAAATTATCCAAATGGCTGTGTTTAGGGAATGGCCTTCTCCTCTGCTTATCGGTGATCATCGCCTTTTACAACGGTTCCAACCTATTGCATGGCCTCACAAGTTCGCTCGCCTATCTACTCGTTTTCTTGGGGTACGGCAGCCCAACACAAATCAGGACTTATTATGTCGCGGGCCGGCATTTCCGTTCCAACTTGAAGGCCATATCTGGCACTTCATTCCTCGGTGCTGAGTGAAGCCAGATTGTTTTGATTATACTCGGATCCCAGGACAGGCTAGCGGGTAGTTTGGTTATTTTCAAGAACGAGGACTTGACGGGCCACATTATTCTACTGGGATGGCGCACTGGTGAACCACTTTCTGTCTTGACCTCGCGAAGTACGACCGAAGCTTACACCACTCCACAGGAAATTACCTATGGACCATTTTATTCAGATCTCGAGTGGCTGTTATGTGAGAACGCCTTGTGGATGTAGATATCCCAACATGGTGCGGCTCATTCAATCCAGCCGAAGTTTTTCTTTTTTTCCCCCCGAGACCTCGATCACAGATATTCACATTTTTTTGGATAGTGCTTTTTCGCCGGACAAGCATCTAGTTGGTGCTTACTATCTTTATGCCAGACATAATCGCTTTTATCCACAGGGACGTGCGAGTGGAACGACAATTGCAATATTAATCTCACCCTGAGATTATTAGAAACCTTATAATTATCGTTGGAATCTTTTTTTGGTGGGTTCTCAGGCTCGGCTCGGCTCAGGCTTATGAGGGCCTGAGCCCGAGGGCGGGCCCTGGGTATCACCATTCTCAACATCCGTTTCCGTTGGCTCGATTTGGCTGGCATGAACCTAGTGAACGAACACTCCCTTCAGATAAGCTTCACGTAATTTTAATCAATGCTGTGCTGCGTTTGATCGTCTAATTCTGGTATTACACCCGTACCACCTGCGGATTTGCTTCCTCTGATGCTGAGAACACAACACACAGAGAAGGGGATCCGTGAGATTCAGGGAGCAGAAAGCATATAAGAAGCCCAACACCAATCGCAATCCGGCTCAACAACCCCACCATGCCTCAGGCTATCACAGCACAGTTCAACAATCTCGTTCAATATACCACTCTGGCTGCAACCAATTGCCGCAACATTGCCGAAACAACTGGTGTTCCTTTCCTTGGCTCCACTGCTGCACTAGCTTTGTCAATCTTGAAATATGTTGAGGTTAGCTAATTCCTTCGCTTAGTTGCGCGGGTGTAGTTAACAAAAAATAGACTGCGCGACAGAACAAGGAAGAGTCTGTTGAAATACTGGAGCAGATCCATGGAATCCTATGTATAATCATCAAGTTTCATTCAATATCTGAAATCAAGGGTGTCCTTGACACCGCACTGTTGTATGACATTGCCAAATTCACAGAGTGAGTAAGACTGGTGATTGAGTTGTGTTACTTTAATATAATTCATGACAATAGGGTGCTTGAAAAACTGTTCACCATTATGAAAGCACAGCAAAAAGGGACTCTTGGAAAAATCAAGGGATTTTTCAGACAGCCTGAGGCTGCCACGAGGTTGGAAGCATGCAAGCAAGAGCTCAAAAGTACAGGTGAAATATTCAAGGTAGATGAAACAAAATCTATTCAGTACATATTCGAGTTATTGCAGTTGCGAGCTACAGGTTCGACATTGACTCGAATGGGGCAGATGAAACAGGATGCGAAGGCACAGCATGAAGAGCTTTTAGCTCTCTTGGAGGCTCAATCTGATCTCGCCAGTTCCGATCAGTTCTCTGTTAGTTGTACACTTGTCTGCTACTATTGTTAGCTCACGGGCATCAGGTGGCAGGTACTTTATCAAGCCTGGGAAATAGGCAAGTGAACAGGACCAAGTGGTCAGCCCTATTAATTTCTTTTCAATGTAGCTCGGAATCTTTTGACTTACTTCCAACATCTCCGCAAATATTCCATGGGCATGAATCAGAACTTGAGAATGTGGTAGACATTCTGATGCAGGACTCTGGTCACACTGCTATCCTCGGTGCTGGTGGCATGGGGAAAACAAGTCTCGCTGCAGCAGCACTGCATGACCCCCGAGTGGAAGCTAAATATTCAAATCGATATTTCATTCAATGCCACTCCACCCCAACATGTGCTGAGTTGGTGTCGGCTGTTGCAGATCATATCGGACTTGAGAGGGGATCCAATCTTCCAAAGAAAGTTGCCCTACACTTTATCCATGCTCCTCCATCTCTTCTGGTGTTGGATAATTTGGAGACCCCTTGGGAGTCACTGTCATCAAGGAAGGAAGTTGAGGAATTTCTGTCTCTCCTGACAGATGTTCCCCAGCTGGGGCTGATGGTGTGTGACATTTGACCTAAGAAATTCATGACTTATGCGGTGGATAGATCACTATGCGTGGGGCTGAACATCCAGCAAACATCAAGTGGACTCACCCATTTTTGCCACCTCTCCAGCCACTTTCTCACTCTGCTGCCCTTCAAACATTTTTTGATGTTGCAGATGACACTCATGATGAAGACACTGTCAAGCAACTCCTGGGGTTCACTGGATATATTCCCCTGGCCATCAGCCTCATGGCGAGCGTGGCCGCTCATGAAGGCTGTGACAAGGCATTGTCTCGATGGAAAACTGAAAGTACACACATGCTTTCAGATGGATATGACAAAAGATCCAATCTGGATATATCAATAATGCTGTCATTCACAAGTTCCCGCATGACACCAGCAGCTCAGGACCTGCTTAGCATTCTGTCAATGCTTCCAAATGGGTTCACAAATGCTGACTTGCTGCAAGCAGACCTACCTATCACGGACATCCTGGCAAGCAAGACCACTCTGCTCAGCACAGCCCTTGCATTTGTTGATAAAGAAAAGCGGATCCAAGTTCTTGCTCCTATCCGAGAGCACATTCTCCATGCCCACCATCCAACAAATGCACTGAAGTTGAAACTTCGCAAGTACTTTAATGATCTTCTTTCTCTGTGGACACATCACAGGGATCTTAATGCAGCAAAAATAGTGCCACAACTCTCAAGGAATATTGGCAATATAAACAGTCTTCTTCAAGATTCACTTGAAACACAGTGTCCAGATGTTGTCCAGAACTACCAGAGCATTATTTATCTCAACGACTTCCATAAGCGGACACAGAACACATATTCACCACTGATACTGAAAATATCCGAACCATCTTCGTTTTGGAAAGACATTCCAATGTTTGGGGACTACCTGATTCAGCTTGTCGAAACAGGCACATCTGTGCCTCTTTCTGATGCTGAAGCAAAAATCAGGGAGGGGAATGAATATTTTGAACTCAAGCATCCGTTGGAGCAGGGTAAGTGTTAATTGTGGGCCTGTGCCACTTTTTTCTCATCTTTCATTAGCTGAATGGTCCCATGTACTTGGACTATATTGGGATTTTGCCCGATCCGACATTTCTGGTGCTCTTGCATATTATAACAAAGCGCTCTCTTTGGCAGACAGTACTGGATCCCCCAGTAGAGTAGGGCTACGGGCCCTGATTATGATATCCCAGCACATGGTCAGGATGGGAAATCCCAATGGTGCTAAGAAACATGCCATTAGAGCACAAGAATATGCAGAGGCTCATGGCGGCATCTATCCACAAGCGCAAGCCCTGTTCATCCAAGCCAGATGTCAGACCATGTGTGCAAACTATTCAGAAGCTCAAATCCTCCTCAAAGAAGCCGTGCGGCTTCTGATTTCATGTGGTCTTGAAGGATGTACATTGGATTTACGTCTCCAAAGTTCGGCTGCAGAAGTGCATCTTCTGAAAACAGAATATTTGGAGTCACGCCGCATTCAGGTCTCCATTGCTGCCACTGGGAAACCGATGGCACCTGGTTCAATTCTAGCAAACTTGAATATCGCTCTCATTGACATTGCTTGTGGAGGAGACTCAGAGCCCATCAGGAAAAATCTGGATCAGTGTCAGCTGCACTGCAGGACATTATATGGATTTCCAAAAACCAATCTAGGAGTGGTAATAGATCACCGATTGGCAGAGCTGTTTCTCCGAAATGGTGACCTTGGAACTGCGAAAGTGATATTCATAAAATGTTTTGTGTGGTCACAATGGTTTGACATAGAAATAGCAACTGCTTGCCTGGAAAGACTTGCAGACCATTCTACTGGAATGAACAATATACAAACCACCATTGGTTGGGCAGGGATATTCCTTGTGCTAGCATTGAGACACAATGACAAGCTGGCTATTATGAAAGCATTCTGCTGTCTGGGCCAGATTTCTGCTGTGCAAGGGGATACCAAGACAGCACTCAGCCTGTTCAATGTTTCTTTGGATGGATTCACATTCATGGATGTTCATTGGTGGAGGGCTGATTGCATGATTCGAATAGGTGATATCTGGGAAAGTCATGGAGAAGTCAGGAGGGCAATCAGATTATGGAAAGCAGCAAGGCCTTTGTTTGAAAGGTCTTCCCAGGCCAAAGATGTGGCTCAGATTGATACAAAACTGGCCATGGTGGAGACTGCTATTTTGCAGCGCTATGGGAGACGGCTTGTGCAACTTGCAGATCCTAATGTCCCTGCCATGGCCTTGCCGGTGGCAAATCTTGCAAAAAATCGAGACACAGCATCTGAAGAAGAGGATCAAGAACTTGTGAGTGGAGAAGAGAACAACCTTCAAATCCCGGTCTGATGATTTTTGGAACTGTCTTTCTGCATCAAATCCCATTTTTATTCTGTCCTTCCTCACTCACATGCCTCTGGTTGTTGTCCTTCCAATCCACGGCGACGACCTACTACTGGCCGCACAAACCTGTTGTTCAAATGGCAACTGTACCTGGCTCCTGCCCATATAATGTGCAGGAACCCGTGCTTCGCCATGGCAGTTGAGGCAGTGGATGCAGCATTTCCCAAACCTTTAAGTACACCATTGAATAAGAAATCCTTTGTGTGAATGAAATATAGGGAATCAGGGATATTCCGATGCCGATATCATGATTATTAATGTGCCAGTCGTCGCCAATCTTCAGTTGGCTCCTCCTGGCGCACATTTTGGGTTCCAAAAAAGCCAGCTGGAAGGGTCCGCAGCTGTGTCACCGAAGTAACAATAGTTTGTGTCACCGAAATAGAATCGCCCTCCGGGCAGCCCTGGTACCTCAGTGAGCCCCTTAAATTAATAAGTATCATGTTTTTTTTTGGCTAGCTTCAGCACTCCTGGAATGTTCCTGCTATTGACTTGTCCCCTCCAAGCATATCGAGTCCTCGGGGTTGCTGTTGCCATGTTCTCATATATATGTTCTCTTCTCCTTTTGCTTTGGAAGATAAGCATAAACATCATTTGACCTCCGGGCTGAGGCGAAGCATATGTAAAGTCCTTCCCCGTAAGTTCAAAATGACCGAGCCAACGGGCATAATTATTATTATATGCAGGCCATAAAGTGTAAAACCTCTGATAGACGGCAACTTTTTTTTTATTTCGCCTCCGTTCAGTTGTTATTCGATTTACATCTATTAACACCGAATGCGGATGTGTGACGTCACGTTGGATGACTATGGATGCGGCCTATCTTAGTAAATATTGCACTTCGAGAACCTGAACAGCAACCCGATTTGCACGGGGCCGACAATGGCTTCAAAACTTGAAGAAGAAAAAATGAAGCGCCTCACTGACATAGTTGAATTTATGTAGTCTGTAGAAGACCACGCCAAACAAAATCCTACCAAAAGAATCAGCCAGCCAAATTTTGCGCAGGGAGCAGATGAACGCGAAATCCGAAAGGAACTTTCGCCGAGAAGTCCGGGCCCACCCGGATCGACCCGACAGGTTCCATCAAACAACACCCGTCAACACTCCTCAGCGTCTCACCAATAAAATAAAATAAAATAAAATGCGGCCAGCCGACGACTCACAAAAATATAGAACAAAATCTCTATACAAAACACATCTATTGCATCGTGGATGATAATTTACACGTAAAAGTAGAAAAAAAAAGCATAGTAGGTAGAAAAGAAGAGAGAGAGAAAAGACCAGAACACGATACAGCACCTACGGCGCCGGAATCCATCCCATCGTCATCCAAAGCCCCGCTGCTCGTGCGCTCCGAGCTCAAACTCCGGGGGATCGGGCCCTCGAGATTCCACGGCCTGTCCCGCCCCCGGTAGAGCTCGCGCGTGTGCCCGGAGCACCACCTCACGTTACGGGTGGTGGTGCGCGCTTCGATCTCGTCCCCATACCCCCGTACCGCGTCGGCGACGTCATCTTGCCATTCAGATTGCTCGTCTGCAGCGGGAAGAACCCCGGCGCGCGGAGCAGCGGTCTACGCATCGCGTTCAGCAGCAGTGGAATACGAGTCCCGCTACTCCTCCGCATCTCCGCCACCGTCGCCAGGCACAGCGCCTGTCCCTGCTGGTGCTGGTGCTGGCTGTGGTGCTGAGCGTGGTGCTGAGTGCGTGGTTCTGGGTGCGCTGCGGCTGGTGCTGACTCGGATGTAGCGAAGACGACGAGAGCGCGCAGCTGGTGATGGTGCGCGGCAGCCTCGTACGGCACGCGCCCGTATACACGAACGCCGGTCGGCGTGCGCACCTTCTCCTCCGTGAGCATCAGCTGCGCGCTGTTCAGGCTTGGCCCGTATGGAAGGAAGCGGGGGCCCCTCCTGAGATTAGATGGTAGCTTGGGCGGCTTGGGTTGCGTTGTCTGTGGAGAAGAAAGGCGTTAGCGTGGGCGCGATCGGAAGTTGGGGAAGAGAAAGAGGACGAGAGAGAAATCATGAGCATGTCGAAGACGGAGAATCGGAGGCGTCGGCAGACACAGCTCTTCCGCAACCCCAGGCGCCAACTCGCGCCCGCCGTCGGAAGATGAATGTGAAGGAGATCAATGGAGTCGGCGGCATGGAAGCCACGAGAACGTCGACAACGATTCCCCGCACCGCGACTTGACGGCATCGACAAAGGAGGCGCCCGGTCATTCCGCACCACCGCATCGACACGCCCCCTGCGCCGACTGGGGTGTTGGACGGGCATCTACTGCCGCCACGCCGCCACACCCGCCGAGAAAAGCATCCCCCACGATCTCCCACCTAGAGCACCACCACCCGCGCGCACGCCACGCTCCGCACCACAGCCCACCTGCACCCTCGCCCACACCCGAGCGATTCGCGAAAAAAGAGGTGTACGCACCAGACTTTGCCCCGCCTTCCGCCTACGGGGATTTGCGTCGCCTCGATCGCGCCCCGCGTCCGCCATGCGTCCGAGCGTGTCTGCGTTGTGCGCGACCTGCATCAAGCCACAGTGCTTGCCAACTGCGGGAGGGTTGGTGGTTAGTATTGGTGCGTAAGACAGGAAGCAGAGAAAGGGCGAGCGAGGAGAGGTGAATGGGGAGCGGATGAAGAGTAGGAGGGGGAAGGAAGGACGGGAAGAGCGCGGGGAAGAGGAGCGGATAGACAAGGGAGAGAGGGAATGTAGTGGGAACGGGGAAGCGGGGAGGGAGGAGAGCGCGGGGAGGGTGGACAGAAGAAGGGGGCGTCGCTGTCGACGCCGCATACGTCGGCGCATGAAAGGCGCGGAGCGTGGAGAAGGGCACAAGACCACGAGCGACAGCGTCCTCGTCCTCGTTGCGGTCGCACCCCGCCCGCGCAGGTAAGTGCGGCATGCGCGCTGACATCCTCGCACATTGCCCCAGCCGGCTCCGCTTCAAAAAATAGAATGAAAAGCTCACATAAGTCTCACTCAGGCCCCCGACCGTACGACTGTGTGCTCGTGTGTTGCTCGCTGTCGGGCCCCGTCAAAGATTGCGCGCGCGCGCGCGCGAGGTGCTGCGGTGGTGGGAGCGTTGACGTTCGCGATAGGTATGGGGAGAGCGGTGCAACGGGCCGTCGACGTGCGCAGCGAGGAGCGCCGTTGGGGCCTGGGGTGCCAGGGCCCGCTTTGTCGCCCTGCCCAATCGCGCTCATGCCGCCGCCGTTGCCGTTGCCGCTGCCCAGACCAGCATACTGATCCCCATGTTCGCGCAGCGACGTGGTTTGAAAAGAGACGTGAGTATGGGCCCGTCTAAAAAGCAATGTGGAAGGGAGAGGGAAGGGAACGTAATTGCGGATCGCTGTGATTGGAGCACCGCCCCTGTGATTGCATCTTTCGCAAAGAAGCTCGCGGACGGCCGCACATAAGTACTTTCTTGTACATTTGCTCTCCTGCCAAGTGGGCTCTTAAATCTGAGGTGGTTATGTTTGTAACAGCGGAATAGAAGCTCACTACGAAAAAGCTTACTAGCTTTCCAAACTCCGCCATTAATACCTACCTACCTGAGGCAGCGAAGCAGGGCTCTCTATTTGCGGACTTGGCGGGATTATTCAACGGTAGTCCCAGGGACATCCTCTCGCCGTCAGAAGCGCGTATTTAAATGGCCCATCGGTCTGCTCGTGGTCAGCTGGTAGGTGTTCCGAATGCGCGTCAAATTAGCAAATGCGTCCCGTTCGTCCATTTGTAGTGTTGAATAATTATGGCATAGATTAAGTACTTCAAGAATGAAGCCGTATTGAGCTTAGGAGAGGACGCAGAACGGTTGCGCGCCGGCGTTGGAGGACCCGAGACAACGGCTCCAAGGGGCCGCCAAGATAAAAATTGCCACTTATACCTGAGGGGGGGGGGACTCCCCCGGCGTTGCGAAAAAAAATACATATACCTTTTACATATTTCACATTTGGCATCTCCCTGGGGCCCCCTAGCGGTAATTATACATTTTGCAGTTCTAAAATAATTTTGACAATTGATTTCGCACATTTTCGCTCTTCTTGACGGTGTCTCGCCGTCACCTGAGAGTGTTTCCATATTCCAAACAGTTAATACTTGGCATGTACAGCCACTCTGATCAAATCACGTGCTTGATGGCTCATCAATATATTCTAGTATATTCCTAACAGTATCTGGTTCCTCTCTGGAATTCATAGATACCGTGCATACATATGTAGGATGGATACTTCAGTCACCCTGTACAGAAAAAAACAAGCGCAGCGGAGAAAAACATATTTTGGGCTGGGAATTTGATGGCACGTGGAGGGGGGGTCACCGAGTCCCCTGGAAAATCAGTTAATCAGATGGAAGTGATAATCACTGCCTATTTTGGGGGGGTGGGTGGGTCGTGGGATAAGTATTGGCTGATCCAGAGATCAAGCACCTCTTGGTTCGGCCCATGTCACCCGTCACCGTAGGTGTTCATTTTCTTGAGTGTTCAAAATGCCAATGTCACCGTCACCAACTCCTAAGTGTTCAGTTCATTCTTGCTCAGTGGTTATGATGCTGTGCTGTAGAATTAAATGTCATTCTCGTTGCCTCTGTTCAAGCCTCCTTCCAACCACTCTTTCTGCCCTTGTTTTGATTAAATTTGTCAATGACGCACGCACCAACAAGAATTTTGGAGCTTTCGCGTCATAGTTTGCCTTTGTGATGCACAACCCTCTGAAAATATAATAATAAAGTTCCCATGCCAAGGGGTACTATGGAGGCAAGCAAGAGACTACCATGAAGTGAGCAGTTTGAAGCCCCAACGATCAATAAGTAGTATGAGATGTTTTCAAAAAATCACAAATCCAAACTCTTGCTCTGCTTGTCTTGCGTGCACTCAGTCAATTGCTACCCGGTCACACGTGGGGGCGACGCCGAGACATCTGATGCGGAAGCAGATGCAGAGGCTCCTGCTGGACTTGGTCGTGGTGATCACACAAAAAGTGGGGCCAATACTACAAGGCGGCCTTGAGGCGGCCATTTGAGAGGGCCATTAATTTTTTTTAAAAATTTGAAAATTTTCGCCCCTTTTTTTGGGAAATTATAATGGGCCCAAAAAATCGTTTTAGACATGTTTAGTGGTCTCAGAAAAAGAGGCGTTCATTGATGAACTGTCACTGTCACCGACACCGAAAGTGTTCAGCTCAGAGGCCCCCGTCACGTGTCACTTGAACACTCGGTCGAAATAGTACAGTACATTTGAAACTTAGGGTCTATTTTCAGTGTGGAATATCAGCAGATACATATACCTGCGTCCTGCACATATGATTTGATCCACATAATGCTGAGAATGCAGTATCCGTGTCGGAATCTTATCTTTAAGCCTTCCATTACGAGACCTTGTCAACCACTTATAATAAGCTTGGCAACACATAAGCGCCTTAAATTCACGCGGTCAAAACTTGTTTACAAGCCTGTGTTGCGTCCAAGCCACACACCGCCAATATGCGACATCCAAAATGGTGTTATAGATAGATACTTCAATTCAAGAATCTATAGGACAATTGTTTAAACAATTTGCATCTAGACGCAAATTGCCGTTCAAACACGTGTTTAATCTAAACATGTTTAACACAAGTGGCGCACGGGACCGTATTTAAACGGGACAGTTTAAACACTGTTTAAACCGACAAAAAAAGCCAATGACACACCGTGGTTCAAACTTGCGACCTCATGTAAGAGGGGTACTGCAAGCAGTGGACAGCATAACCAACTGGCCCAAAAGGTCCTTTGGATATTCTAATTTCGGATGCCCTTTCCATTGGCCGCGAAGCGATTAGATATGGGTCCCAAGGGCAATAAATAGTACAAGGTGTTAAATATCACCCTCCCCAATGATATTCAGGCAAGGATGCTTGACTCTTGGATTAAGCAGCAGGTGAAAACCGTGCTCAGAAATATTGATGAGACCTTCCTCATCAAGCCACGGACATTGTGTCATGATTGTCATTAACAAGCTTAGAGAATCCTATGTATCTGGCACAATTGATCCAAATGATTGGAGACCTTCAAGACCTGCCTGAAAAGACAGGGCTGGGATATCAAGGCCAAGGTACGGGCAATTTCATTTCATTTATTTTCAGTGTAGTACTGTGTGTATCTTGTGCCCTGACCGCAGGCCTGTGAAATGCTAGTTAATGACCGTGACTCCGTTTAAGCAGAGAGAACTGTGTGTGCATTCATGATATTTACGCTGTGTAGTCGACACTGATTCAAGGCATGATTATATTCAGTGGGACAGTTGGTGTGCTATAGCCCACCCCTGTGACATGATTAATTCCAAAATTCTGTTACTCTTCTTGGCTTATCTTTTCTTAGATGTCCTGTATGACACAGTGCCTGAATCCTGCAAATCTCGAGGCGATTATATCCCCCTGAGCCACAGCCCAGGGTTTCCCGAAATAATGCGCACCGTTCCTTCTGGAAGCAACCTAACGGGTGTTTTGATCACAAAATTGAAGGTCCCTTGTGATGTACGAGCACAAAATATAGACAGGCAATTTCGATATATTTGTATAGCCTGAAAATTGCCAGAGGATACAGCCTTCGTTCTGATACAAGTATCCATTGAGGAGCTCCACTTACAAACTTAATAGCTGTAGTAGACCTGCACTGGCAGGTTTGAGGGTTCAATAACCAGAGAATAAGAAGTTCAATGCAATCCAAGCTGAAATCTCTGCCGTTGAGCTTCAAGCTTGGTTCCCACTGCGAGAAAATGACGTGACGGTCAAATGTTGACCGCCACGGTGTCGGTTGCTGGACGGTCGCCCAACGGCTGAATTTTTACTGTATTATGTATTTGATGATGGGCCACGAGGCGGACGCATGTAAGAACAAAGGTGAAGACTGTTCTTAAATAAACGGCATCCCCTTCAGACTGGGCCCACTGTACTAAGTAGAATTGGGTAAAAGGCTGGTTGTCTTTTTGGGCGGCATGGGTAGGGAAATCAGCACTCAAAATGAACAAGAAGAGCTGCGAAGGATATTTTGAGCCGTATTGCCTTGCACTTCACGTAAAAAAGAGAACAAGTTATGAAATCAAACATGCATTAACCTCATGGTGCATCACAGATGACACAAGGTATCAAGGTTTTGACCGTGAACCAACCATCACCGTGGCGGTCAAAATCTGACCGTCATGGTGTTTGCCCGCAGTGTCCGACATCCCACTATAAAGGACCGGTGATTATCCCTTTTAAGGTCGGGTACGATTTTTAAGCATTTGAACATTTTGTCCGTGTCCAGACCTAAATTTTTATCCTGCAAGGTCAAATGAGTAGGAAAAAAATTATTATATTACTCTATGTCCTCCGCACCCTCGTCAAATTCTCCATTGTTGATATCGGAATTCCCGCGAACTTGGGCTGGCAACGGCGGTTGCAGACCTTTTTATTCCGTTGAGCAGATCATCAATAACTTCTGAGAGCACACCCCAATCTTCACATGGTCCTGAAAGAACAGTCAAGATGGAGTTGGAAGGTAAGTGTGCAAAGCAGAATGTCGTCGTTTCAAATGGGTTCCATAATGCTAATCACAGATAGAGGAGTTCAGTGTTGTGGTAACCGGGAGCAAATAAAATTTTCTACGCTGCAAGGAACCCAGCATATTGGACTGAATTACATTGTTCAAGTTCATACAAGTTAGGCAATTATTGTGTCCATCAGTGGTCGAAGTCATTCGAGATCTCTTTGTCCGGACTTTGATTCTGACCTCTGGTGACTTGGCCCATTTGTCCAGACTTTTAATCTGTGGTGGCCACATTGTCCTCAGTTTTGTCCAGACTTTGCGCTCACCTTGGTGGCCGACATTTCAAATTTTGGCCAGACCCTGTATCCGATCTTGAAAGGGATAATCACTGGTCCTCACTGTAACTGTTAGTGAAGGGTTTTAACATAAATTACATGGCAAATCAATTTACTGAGTGCTGGGGAAGATGGCAGAACAAGATGAATAATTGACACCTGTTGAGCACTACCCTCAGCTGAACCAAACCCGCTTTCGACGAAGGTACTTGAACACTGTTTGAGTTTACACCACTTTCAGCTTCAACCAAAATATTGCTGAGGCCGTGATTTTAGCAGCCACAAGCTTCCCAAAAAGCGGCTATTCAAACTGTTCACTGCTGTTTGAAAATGAAGATTCAGATTCGTATGGACTCAAAGACAGGAAAACCGTTGTTCAGTACAGTGATCCCACCTTGCAATTGACTGATTGTGAGTATGTTTCTGGGCTTTAATGGTAGATGTTCAAACTCAGAACAAATCAATATCCTGAATTTATGTTGCACCATTGGAGGGGTTATTGTTGTTTGACGAGAAGGATGTAGGATAATGGGGTCAATTAGTTCAACTAAAATTCAACCACCTGGGCGGTTGGACCTGCATTAATTCCACCTTACTTCAGCTTTAATGTTTTCTAACTTATCTACAAACATGTTAAACCATCAAACTGAGTATCTTAAGATGCTGTAATACAACTGTCCGGCTCCTGTTGTGTGGCTCTATAGAGTAAGGAAAGAAGAATGGAAGGAAGGAAGAGGTATAACCGCAGTGGTCCCATAGAGCAACATACGGGTACTGAGCAAGTCCAACCTCAACTTCATTAGAAGTTGAGCCCTCCCAAATTTCGGCGAACTACCTTGACCCGCCAACCTCTAATGCCCAGGTCTTCATGCTTGGAACACAGAGTTCTCATACACGCTCTGAACAACTGGACTGTGTCGTTGCATTTATATTGCATTATCTGTGGTTGAGCTACATTGAAGTTGAATTGTGTCTAATGTAACTCAAGTTGTAGTCCCTCAAAAGCTGAATGAAGCGATTCAAATCTACAATGCCTTTGGGAAATATTGTCTATGACTACACTGAGTCATTGGTTTCTGGCAAGTCCACTTGCACCTGCTTCCAAATTGCTCAAGCCTGCAAAACAATGACCTGCTCACTAATTGTGACTCCAATTCATTTTGTGAGCACTGGTTATATTTAACTGGCATGGCATGGCATCACAGATACAGATATTTATCCAACAGCAGAGTCTAGCCGGTATGGCTAGAGTCTCCTTTTATATAAGAACTTGTATTTTGGGGGAATAAACACATCAAGAGCAAATTGAGCAGCTGTTTAATCCAAGAGTCGAGCACCCGTGCCTGAATATATTATTAGGGGAAGCTGATATTTAATGCTCTGTACTCCATCATTAATATTTTTATTGCCATTTGGCCCATATCTAATCGCTCCGTGCCAATAGAAAGGGCATCCGAAATTGCAATATTTAAAGGACCTTTTGGGTCGGTTGGTTATGGCGTCTACTGCTTACGGTACGCCTCTTACATGAGGTCGCAAGTTCGAGCCACGGTGTATAATTGCCTTTTTTGTCGGGTTAAATAGCGTTTAAACCGTCCCGTTTAAACACAGTCCCGTGCGCCGCTTGCGTTAAACATGTTTAGATTAAACACGTGTTTAAACGGCAATTTGCGTCTAGACGCAAATTGTTTAAACAATTGTGCTATGGTTACTGTCGATTCTGCATACCAAAAATTCCCAATAGCTGCGATCCTGGCGGAAGAAAAAAATATTATAGAGATCTTTATTCCGATAACCTCTCACATACCCTTATATAGCCTTACGGCACCTTATAAGTGAAATTACATGTTTCCGACAACAGCAATAAGTTATAAACCCAGACCATGCGCAAGCATCCTTCAAGAATGCCCAGCATGTCTACTACCACGAATTTCAAAAATCTCATTGAATATACCACCCTGGCCGCAACTACTGCCCAGAAAATTGCAGAAACAGCCAAAGTGCCTTTCCTTGGCTCAACTACTGCATTGTCCTTGTCAATTTTGAAGTATATTGAGGTGAGCTGATTCCTCCGGCTATTTGGCGCTATATTTAATATATAAAAATAGGCCGCTAGATCAAACAAAAGGAAGAATATGTTGAGATTATGGAGCAGATTCATGAAAGCCTGTGTATCATTATCCAGCTTCATTCAACCTCGGAGATCAAGGGTGTGCTTCCGAGGGCACTCTTGTATGACATCGCAAGATTCACACAGTGAGTACAATTTGATAATGACATTGTATTTATTTAATATTTTTCACCAGGACACTTGAAAAAGTGTTCACAGCTCTGAATGGGCAACAAAAGGGAACTTTGGCAAAAATAAAAGGACTTTTCCAACAGCCTGAGGCCGCAGAAAGATTAGAAAAATGCAAGCAGGAGCTCAGCAAGATAATTGAATTGTTCAAGGTGAATCAGATAAATTGTCCTTCAATGCATGCATATTCAAATCTTTGCAGGCTCAAGTCACAGGTTCAACCTTATCTCAAATGGGACAAATGAAGAAGGATGCAAAGGAGCAACATGAAAAGCTTGTGGCCCTTTTGAAGACTCACTCCGACCTCACCAGTTTTGATCGCTCCTCAGTGAGTAGTAAATTATGTCCATTGAACATTTGTAGCTCATGGTTATTAGGTGACAGGAACTCTGGCAAGCTTAGGCAATACTAGGTGAGTCAAACCCGGAAACCCAATAAATCTTTCCAAAGAATGCTTCAACAGCTCAGGATCATTTGGTCTACTTCCCCCATGCCCACAAATCTTCCGTGGCCGTGAAGCAGAGCTCCAAGATGTTGTGAATATCCTAGTTCAGGATTCTGCCCACATTGCCATCCTTGGTGTAGGGGGCATGGGAAAGACCAGTCTTGCCACAGCAGCCCTTCATAATCCACAAGTGGAAGCAAAATACTCACATCAATACTTTGTCCCATGCCACTCAAGCTCCACTTGCACTGAGCTGGCAGCAACAGTTGCAAATCACATTGGGTTGGAGAAGGGCTCAAACATGGCAAAGAAGATTGCCCATTATTTTGCCCATGCTCCCCCTTCCCTTCTGGTCCTGGACAACCTGGAGACCACTTGGGAAACCCTGTCCTCCCGCTCTGAAGTTGAAGACTTTCTATCTCTCCTGACTGATGTTCCCCGCTTGGATCTCATGGTGAGTGATGCTTGTGGGTTTATCAAATAATACCTTGAACTGGCTGTAGATCACCCTTAGAGGTGCTGAGCGGCCAGCCAAAATCAAATGGACCCGCCCCTTCCTGGCCCCTCTCGAGCCACTTACCAATGTTGCTGCTCGGCAAATCTTCATTGACGTTGCCAATGATGGCCATGATGATACCAATGTCAAAGAACTCCTTGAACTGACTGGGAATCTGCCACTGGCAGTCAGCCTCATTGCAAGTGTTGCTGGTTCTGAGGGATGTGTGCAGGCACTTTCTCGCTGGAAGTTGGAAAGTACTCGGATGCTTTCAGATGGGTATGACCAGAGATCGAGCCTGGACATTTCCATCATGCTATCATTCACAAGTTCCCGGATGACTTCAAGTGCCCAAGAGTTACTCAGCATTTTGTCCATGCTACCAGATGGGCTTGCAGATGCTGATTTGGTGCAAGCTGAACTCCCCATCACAGACATCCTTGCCTGCAAGATGACTCTTATCCGGACATCACTGGCCTTTGTTGATCAGAATCAGCACCTTCAGGTGCTCGTTTCAATTCGATAGCATATCCTCCATGTTCATCCTCCTGCAAATGCCTTGAAGCTAAAGCTACGGCAACATTTCCATCAGATTCTTGATCTTTGGAATCAATTTAAGGATCTCAATGTAACAGATATACACCCCCAAATCCCCCAAAATTTGGGAAATCTCAGCACTCTTCTCCTTGATGGGCTCGGCTCAGAGGGGACTGATGTTGTCCAGAATTTTAAGAGCACCCTGTTTCTCAATCAATTCTATGATCGGGTTCAAAACTCATATTCTCCCCTTCTTCTCCAAATTTCTGAGCATGCCTCATTGGAAAGACCATCAAATCTTTGGGGAATACCTTATTGAGCTATTGGGAAGCTCTGATTATTTGTCTGACCTGGATTTCAATAGCCACAACACCCTAGGCACTCAGTATTTCAAATCAAAAGATCCACTGGAACAAGGTAAGACACTGTCACTGTCCTTGTGCTCACCCAACTAATTTCTCCCCAGCCAGATGGTACCGTGCTCTGGGATTCTGCTTCCGGTGGGCTAAGTCAGATCTTCTGGGAGCCCATGAGTATTATCAAAGAGCCCATTCCCTGGCAGAAGGTGCTGGATACCCCACCATTGTTGGCTACCTTATTTTGGCCAGCATATGCAGTGTCCTCATTGTTACTGGAAAGCCCTTGAGTGCACTCAAACATGCCAAGAAGGCACATAAATATGCTGAGCAGAGGAAGCGCCGACTTTGTCGGCAAGGACCTTGCTTGAAACCTTGTTTGATACTTTGCTGATGCATCAGAGTGCTGTTTTGTTGCAATGCTTTGTTTACTAATTACTGTTGAATTGGACCACATCTCTATCTTGTACAGAGCTGTTTACATTTTCTCATCCATGTGTATCTCTAGTCTTTGTGTCAACCGTTACTGAACATAGTCCCCTTATTTTCCTCGTCTGCGTGTATCCGTATCCTTTGCCATTTCCCTCTTCCAGCCACTCCAGATCCTGCTGGCCACTCACTGAATGGCAGTGCTGTGCCATTCAACTGATGATATACAAGATGTAGAACACACATATTTGATGTGCAGTACATTTATGCCAGTATTTGAGAATGTGCTATGGCTTTGTGCGCCACATTAGCTGTGCCGGTTGCACCATCAGGTTTGGCATTCCGGCACACTGGGGAAGATTCCCCCCACACCTCTCCCTTTCACTGGCGCTGGCCTTTCCGCTGGCACGGGGCCATTTCCGCTGGCACGGGGTCATCTCTGCTGACACGGGGTCATCTCTGCTGGCACAAGGCCTCATTTCAATGCCATTCAACTCACTGTTAATTCTTTGCCTTCATTATTGCGGCTTTATGCGAGCTGAATTGGAGTGATTCCGCAGCCGGCACCGGGCCGGCTGGGAGTTGCCCCCTGACGCCCTATGCTGCACTGGGCTGCCGTCGCACGGGCTGCGCGGGGCCGGTTTGCTCACCGCGATGGCCCACTGTGAGGTTTGAAATCCTTGATGTGCCGATGGTGCGGCCGCTGTCTTAATGTGGGAATGCACTACACTTTATGTTGATCTCGAGCAATTCTACTATGATGTGCTGCATTTGATGAGAATGTGGGGAAGTGTCTTAATAGTAGATAGAGTACTTGAAAGTTCAGGCGGAAACAGATCATTGAGTGAACTTGTTCGGCAGTCTCCGACAAGTGACATCACCTTCGGAGAGATACGGAAGCGGATCAAGCCGGGTGGGTTGAAAAGCGGTGCAATTATGAGTTTGGAGAGACCTTGTCTTGTCAAGCAAGGTAACAGGTTGCAGACCAGGGGAATTGAATGAGATACTTATCTATCTAATGCTGGGTTTCGGCACCAAATTCCAGGATTACTATACTACTGTACTTTAACGATCAATTCGACAGGGGGGGTGACGTGTGACCACAAATTTGAGTTCGACAATTCGACAACCACAAAATTTGGCGTGACCGACCAGAAAATTCCGACAAATGGGGCCGAAAATTCATCAAATCGAGCTTTTTTGCACGACCGCGGCCGATTTTGGTGTGATGAACCGAAAATTTAATTCAACGGAGCCCTGGGTGACGCGTGACAAGCACCAAATTTCGGCCTCGACAGACTCCCGCGTGATGCGTGACTGTCGAATTGATTATTAAAGTACAGTATTACAATCAATTCAACAGTCACACATCACGCGGGTACCTGTCGATGGTGAACTTTGGTGGTTGGTCACTCGTCACGCAGGTGGTTGTCGAATCTACCAGGCTGTTCATCATGCAAAAAATCATTGTCCCCTCACAAAAAGCTCAAATTCAGCCAAAATTTTGTCGAATTTGTCGAATTTTTTTCGGGTGTCACGCAAAAAAAAATCGGTTGTCGAATTGTCGAATCCGAAAATCGGGTCACGCGTCACACCCCCTGTCGATTTGATTGTAATAGTACAGTAGATAGATAGGCACTTACAAGTTGATGAGCGGGTCAGTTTCCGTGCAGGAGGAAGTCGGTCACGCGCCCAATACGACGGGGCCTGGAAGAACGTGTCGTGCACGTTGACCTTGTTTCTCGCGAGCTCGGCAAACGTGCTATTGAAGTTCATCAAGTCGCCCGGAACGATAGTGTTCGCTGCACCGAGAACGTCTGCGGCGTCCACGCCGCGATACGTCCGTGTGCCGAGCAGAGCGAGAGGCTAACATCGAGCCGGCGCTGAGCTGGAGCGTGTTGCCGGCGCCGGGCCATGCTGCATTGGGGATGGTTTACGAGGATACGGTGCCCGCGATAGCAAGCAGTGTATTTCATGCTAGGAACAGATGAATTGCGCTTTTCATGCTGCTGGACGCGTTTTAAATACCAGAAACTAGTCGGTATCTGTGGCCTGCAATGCGCCGCAGCGGGCCACCAAGAGTCTGGTACATAAAGTTGACATGTATTCCGTGCATGTCATACGCGCTCGGGGAGAAAGGGACGGAATTGAATAAAGTGTTCGAGAAACAAATTACAAGACGCGTAGTTAGGTGCAACAAGTTAATTGTGTCCCTAAGAACCACCAAGCGGAGTCCAGCGACCGTGCGCAATATCCTTTCTCACTTTCTTCGCGACATCAGGGGGTGCTTCGCCAAAATGGCCTGTCTTCTCAATCCATTCCTTTTCTTTCTCCGTGCTCTTCCGACCCCTGATCGCATTCTGGTAGGGATACCTCCCGAAGCGGTCGACAATGGGCTTGTGCACGTCGTCCAACTTCAGGGCCCACCAAGTCCAGGCCGCCGCCGTAATCCCGTCATCCATGGGCGCACCCTCGTCCATGATCATACGCGGAAACGCGTAGATGTCGGACATTATGGTGTCCCTGTCGGCTCGGTTGGGGTCCCGTTGTCCAGTTTCCTGCTCGACCACAAGCCTGGTCTCTTCGGAAAAGGCAACAGCCCGCTCCTGGCTCCTGACGATGCCGTTGTGAACGAGGGGAACCCCCAGCCAGAGACGCAGTAGGATCCAGTAGTCAAGGGACATGGATTCCCTGCGATTGGCCCAGGAGTCGGGGCGTTGCGTGGCCGGGAGGGCAAGCCAGGTGTCGGCATGGCGTTGGGCAATCAAGTCGAAGTACTCGTTGGTGTAGCGGCCATCGGTGGAGGTATTACTGCAAAGGGCACGGGGAGCCTGGTCGAGGATAAGTTGCAGCCCCAGACACTGAATTGCGAAGTCCGGGTCGGTGAGTGGAGGGAGGAAATCCATCATGTTTGGCATATTTTCCAAGCCGACTTTGCTCAGCGCCAGCAGGACGGGCCAAGCACGCTCCCCGCATTTGTTCTTGAAGTTCGCCGACATAAAGTCTCGGCTAACCTCTGCGAAGTCGATGGGCTCCGTTTTGGAGAAAGGAATGCGGCAGTCGACCATGAAATGGAAGAGCTCGGGGGTGAGTATGTCTTTTAGCTCATGTACCATGATGCCCAGTGAGAGTACCAGTTACGCAGTTGTAGGCTCAAGACGCTACAAGTAGGCGACTGTGGGCATTCGGAGTAAGCCCGCGCTGCGGCAGTTCCATTGGGGACCGGCAATGTAACCGACTCTGATGTCCTTCTTAAAAAAATCGTTGATGCAGCCTTAGCCATCCATATTATTGCCTCAAGTGAAGTGAGAAACTTGTTTGCATTTGTCGTCTCCATGTATTGTCCGGGACAGTTTTTTTTTTTTGCTCTCTGTTGTTCCCTCCTGAATTTATTTCTTCGTTTCACATCAAATTCCCTGCCAAATGAGGTAACTCATAGTAATCTCCTTGAGGAAATGAAAAGAATTCTGTCGCGGACAATACACAGAGACACAGTGCTTATACCATTTCCAATTTTTTTCAAAGTCATATAGTAAGTGGCCAAACCTGGGCCGACGTTTTGGACAAAACAAACAAGGAACAAACAGACATCACTTTGGTGGCAGTTGCCGGTCCCCAGTTCCATAATTATAATATAACTTGTGGAGTCTGGCTACGTGAGACTACGGCAGTTCCCAGCAGTCGCCGCAGCAGTTCTCCGCAGTCGCCGCAGCAGTTCCCCGCAGTCGCCGCAGCAGTAATTTCTCACGGTGCGATTTATTTCGCGCATTCCTGGTTTCTTCTTTCCTCTTTCCCCCCAGAATTTTTAGGGACTGCCGCATAACAGGTTATCAAAGATAGAAACGAAGTTTGAGTCCTAGGGTATTCCATCCTCTAAACCAATCACCGTTGCACGTATATAATCCGGTGATTCAAATATTATAGTTCCTCTTAGCTGCTCTCCTACCCACTTGTCCCATTTTCCCACGGTCCAAGCCCCCATACCATCCCCTGCGCAACGCCCTGCTCTGATTTTCCAAAATGAGCACAATTTTACTGCTCCAATAAAAACATGCCTGGAGTTGCCACCTTAGCCGTGCAAAAGCAACTGTTTGCCCGTCGCTTTTTCAACGATCCAACTCCATAAAGTCATTCCCCACATTGAAACACCCTCCAAAGTTACAGCCCAAGCGCCTTATTATTACGCCCAAACTGCGTCTAAATCTGCAGAACGGTGATCATCAATTCTGCCTTCTAACTCCTAAACCCCAAACCCCACCCCTGATTTTTTTTGGTAGTTCATTCCTCTGCCGACTGCGATCAAAATGTCCATAGCAAGTCAACAGTTGGGAGCACACCAAAAGTTTATAGGTGGAATATCATTTGTCTCATCAAGATCTATATGTGCGCCCATTTTCGTTGTTTTTTTGGGGGGAGGGAGCCCCTGGTTAGAAAATAGATACCTCGTGTATTAAGCAGATGCCTCGTATCAGTATACGCAGGTTTGCCATCACCTCAATTTTCTACTTTCTTCTCAACAAGGAAGCGCCGATTTCATCGGCAAGGATCTTGCTTGAAACCCTGTTTGATACTTCGCTGAGAGCTCTGCATTAAGTGCTGTTTTGTTGCAATGTTTGCTATTAAATTGAACCACATCTGGGCCTCGTACAAGCAGTTTACATTTTCTCATCCACCCAGCTCCGCATCAACCCAGCATAGTTAATCCCCTTATATTCCTTGTCTGCGTGTATCCTGTGCCATTTCCCTCTTCCACTCGCCCCAGATCCTGCTGGTCATTGCTACTAGTAGCCGAACACCAGATGAGGGCGGACAGCGGCGGTGTGCCATTCAGCTGCAAAAATGATGAGCTAAGCAGGCTGTCGATAGTGCGTTGATAGGTGTTGATAGGTCGTTGCCGTCGTTGCACTGTCTAGTTAGAAAGTTCAGAGTGAACTTGTTCGGCAGTCTCCGACAGGTGACATCACTTTCGGATAGATACGGAATATGTTGACCGGATCAAGCCGGGTTGGACGAAAAGTGGTGCAATTATGAGTTTGGAGAGACCTTGTCAAGCAAGGTAATATCTATGGACAAGTGACTTCCCTCTACTTTCAAGCAAAATGTCATGAAATATTGGAAAACTATCAGGAAGGTCAAATTCTTCTCCGAAAATCCAGAGACATCCTGGCTGCTTGTGGTCAACAACAAAGTGCCTTGAATTTTAACATCCTAAGTCATCAGGCTGAGATACATCTTATAAAATCCGAGTATCTGGAATCTCGCAAACTTCAAGTAGCCATTGCATCCAGTTGCCATCCAACTTCATATTTTGCCATCCTGGCAAACTTGAACATTGCTTTAATTGATATTACTACTGGTGCTGACTCAAAAATCATTCATCAAAATCTGGACAATTGCCAGGTTCATTCAAAGGCAGTGTATGGGTTTTATGCCAAACACACATCTCTCATAGCTGATTACACAGCTGCTGGACTCTGTCTTCGAGATGGGGCTCCTGGGACTGCAAATGCAATGTTTGAAACATGTTTGGCATCATTTCAGAATATCTCACCAGAGCTGACACTCCTATGTCTTGAAAGGCTTGCAGATATTTCCACTGGCATGAATGACACCTCAACCACACTCCAATGGGCAGGAGTGTTTCTTGGCCTGACATTAAAGTGCAAGGAAAAGTGGCAGACAATGCAAGCATTCTGCTGCATTGACCAGATTTTTTCAGCTGGAGGTGATCATGACACAGCCATGAGCCTATTCAGTGTTGCTCTCGATGGATTCTCATTCATGGATGTCCATCAGTGGAGGGCAGATTGCATGGTTCGAATTGGTGATATCTGGAACAGCTGCGGAGAAATCTTGAGGGCAGTGGGGTCATGGAAGGAAGCAAGGCCTTTGTTTGAAAGATACTCACAGGCCAAGGATGTGGCTTAGATTGATGCAAAACTGGCCAAGGTTGAGGCTTCAATCCTGGAGAACTATGAGACACAGCTTCTTCAACTTGCAGAGCTGGATGTTCCTGCTAAAGTTTTGACAGCAATAGATCATGAAAAAGATCAAGACTCAGCATCTGAAGAAGATCAAGAAACTGTGGATGGAGAACAGAATAGCCTTCAAATTGCAGTGTGATTTTCAAGACATGGTTTCTACCCCAAATCTCATTTATCATACATACTTTCAATCCCCTTGATACTGTGACGACCTCCTACCGCCGTTCAACCGGCAATTCTCGTATATATTGTGCCGTTCAACCGGCCGTTGTATATTATATATATATATATTGACGTCTGAAGTCATATCTTTTTTTTACTACTCTGCTCTTCTGCGCACTTTAAGTCTGGCATGTTGATATTAGTACTGTCATACTGAGGATTTGAATATATCACCACTCTACTTTTAGCCAAGTTGCCCCGCTGCGCCTCGAGCGTGAAAGTCCCTCTTGTGAGAAGCGGTAAATATACACTATTTGCCAGTATTTGAGGGTCTCTAGTGGGTCCTACAACCAGGGCATTTGATTTCTTCCCACTTCCTTATCAGCTGACTGAATGTCCGAAACAATTGAGCTCGCTTAGGCCACTACTCCTGTATCAACCAATAACACCCCGCTCATTTACATGGTTGAACTTAGGTAGAAGAGCACGGCCCAGAAATTTGAAAACACCATCCTATGAAAAGATTCGGAATTCATCCAAATAAAAAGGGCGCAGGCCAACCAAATTGCGAGGGAGTAGATGAACACGAAATCTGAAAGGAACTTTGGCCGAAAAGCCCGGGCCCACCAGGATCAACCCGACAGGCTAAACAAAACCCGTCAACCCTCCTCAGCGTCTCACCCCCTAAAAAAAAAATTGCGGGGGGCCGACGACTGGCATCAAAATCTTCATACAGAACCAATCTATGATAATTTATAGGTAGAAGCATGGACAAAATGTATAGTAGGCAAAAAAGGGGGGAGAAATACGGTGCCAGCATCCACCCCATCGTCATCCAATGCCGCATACTACCCCGCTGCACGTGCGCTCCGAGCTCAAGCTCTGGGGGATCGGGCTCTCGAGACTCCACGGGCTGTTCCGCTCCCGGTGCAGCTCCCGCAGACACCTTACTCGGGTGCGGCAGCGCAGCGGCGGTATGAATATATGACCAGTCTCGCGCAGCAGTGGGTACGAGTCGCGCGACTGCCTGAGTCCGACCGCATCCTCAGCAGCTCCCAGCACGTACTGCCCGCCTCGTGCTTCCTGTGCTGGTACTGGGGCGCTTTGGGCGCGCTGCGGCTGGTGCTGATTCGGATGCGGCGAAGAGGACGAGGACGCGCAGCTGGTGGTGGTGCGCAGCAACCCTCGTACGGTGCGCGCCCGTGACCCAGAATGGCGGTCGGCAAGCGCAGCGAGGAGCACCCCTCCATGAGCATCAGCTGCGCGCCGTTCGGGCTTGGTGGGTGCAGGAGCGGTGGCGGCCTGGGCCGCTTTGTCTGTGGAGAGAAAGGCGTTAGCTTGGGCTCGATGGCAAGATGTGGGGGATGAGGAGAAGTCATGAACGCAGCTCTTCCACCACCCATGCGACTCACGTGCGCCAATGCAAATGGGCGCCTGAGCGGATGAATGAAGTCGACGACACGGAAGCCACGAGTACATCGAAAACGATGCTGCCGCACCGTGACCCGACGGCGTCAGCAAGGGAGGTGCCTGGTCGGTACGAACTACCGCATCGACGCGCCCCCTGCGCTGACCCGGTGTGCGCCGACCCGGTGCGCTGCGCGGGCGGCTACTGCAGCCACGCTCTCACGCGCCTGCCGAGAAAACATCCCCCGCCGGCTTAGACCACCACTCCTGCACCACGCCCCACCTGCTTCCTCGCCGACACCCCCGCGCGTAAGAAAAAAATCATACGCACCAGACTCTGCCCCAGCTCGGCTGTATCTAGCTCCCGCCCACGGTGATCCGCATCGTCTCGATCGCGCGCTCCGCGTCCGCCTTGCGCACGAAGCTGCAGTGCGTGCTGATGGAGACTTTGACCTGCAGGAGTTGGAGTTAGGAAGGTGAGTGTGGAGTGGAGGTGAGAGGAGAGCGCGGGGGAAGGGAGAGAGCGGAGCTTGAAGGAAGAGGGGGGCGCAGGGGAAGAATACGTGGGAGTCCGACGACGTCGCAATAGAGGGGAGGGCAGGGCAGGGCAGGGATGCGAAGAAAATGAATGAGGAAGGAAGGGAGGGCGGAGACGCGCCGTCGACGCCGCATAAAGCAAGGTCGTCGTCGTACCATCGTACGCCGTCCGCGTGCAGAGAGGGTAAGGACGAAGGTGCGGGATACGCCCCCGCCGGCTCCTGCATTCCCCCAAACCCCAAATAATAGCAAAAACTCACATCATGTATCTCCCGAATCCCGGCTCGAAAGCTCTCGCCTTGGGGTCCGATGGGCGGGCTGAGGCGGAGGATGTGCGAGGGCGGCGAAAGGGGCCGTCGTCGTGCGCTGAGAGGAGCAGGTCCGCGTTGCCAGTTCAGGCGGCCGCCGCTGGCGTTGCCGTCACCCGTCCCGTTCCCACCCGCATACGGATCCCCAAGCTTGCGCAGGCTCGGGTGGCTTTGTCTGGGAGAGGAGGCGTTAGTATGGCCGCGTCAGGAAAAGAGACGAGGTGGCAGTGTTTGGATGCAGCGTGGAAGGGAGAAGGGAGGGGCGCTTGGATGCGAAAGGAAGGATGGGAAGAACTAAGAAAAATTGTGGAAACATTCACAGTGAACGGCTCCCAGGAGGCGAGAGCAGCGGCGCGCGGGTGCGTGTCGCAGCAGTGGCGGCGGCGCAGACGAGGGCCATTCGTCCGTACCCGGCACAGTAGCTCAAGCAGGGTAGCCGCCGCCGTAGTTGAGGCTGCAGTGGGTGCGAGCTAAGCCGCTCGCAGCGTTCGTCGCGAGCGAGATTTGGGCCGAGTAGCATCGGGGATGCGTGGAGGCAGGGAGCCAAGCAGGAAGGCACTGATACAGCAGGCGTCGGAAAACCGATAAGATGCGGTGTGTGCGTTAGCCTGTGAGACGCAGGGCGAGGCAGGCAGGGACCAGTCTGCCAGTGCGGAGGTCCGGGGACTATAGCGCAAGCTGCAGTGGTCTCGAGGGTCGGGGGAGGCATTAAGAGAGCGGTCCACATAAGGAGAGTGAGAGGAGAACCCCCAAAGCAAGAGATTCGATAGGGTTGGTAGCTTGCGCTTTTGACCTTGCTGTCGAAGTGATTGTTTGTGTAGAAGGACGAGCGCTTACAAATGGGCTGCTCTAGTTCCATCATCACCTGATACGAAGCCGTGCCTTGACATGCGGCCGCCATGAGCGCATGCCATGAGGACCTAGGCTGAGGCAGGTTTATCGAGCGAGGTACGAGCTAGAAACGATAAAGTGTCTGTAGAGAGACTAACTTATAGGACGCTTCGCCGCTAATCTAAAAAACAGTAAAGCATGCGTTCCATCGCCGTCGTCCAACTTATCGCCTGGGTCGCGTCAGCAGTCGCTGGTACGGGCGTCAATGAGACACGCTGCACGCAGATCCAGCACTCATTCTCGGCGCACGCCCACGGAAACGCGGCGCGCGCCGAGGCCGTGAAGCAAGCGTATCTCCGATCCTGGAACCAGTATGTCAGCGCCGGCTTTGGTTTAGACACCCTCCAGCCGCTCACCAACACCACCACGAACGACATGTCTGGCTGGGGCGTCACAATCGTTGATGCGCTGGACACGGCCATCGTCATGGGTCTCACGGACGTCGCGGCGAAGCAGCTCGAATGGATCGCCAATGTGGACATGTCGTATGTGCCGTCACTGCGGCGCACGCCGCCGCACAGCACGCTAACCTTCGACTGACAGGAAGAGCACTCCGGCTCTGGTCGATGGGTTCGATGTGGTCATTCGAAGCGTGGGAGGGTACGCGGAATCGCACGTCTGTTGGGCTTTTCAGTTGCTTATTGTCCCGTAGACTTTTGAGTGCATACGACCTTATCAACAGCAACCTCGTGCCTCGGGGCACCTACAAGTCGAAGCACGTCAAAGCGCTTCTCTCGCAGGCCAAGATTCTGGGCGATCGTCTCAAGCCGCAGTTCAACACGCCTTCCGGTCTTCCTGCCTTCTTCCTCAACTGGACGACCGGGGAGATTCAGAACACAGAGTACTCCGTTCACAATAAAACTTACAACGCCACCAACACGGCGATCGCTGGCACCATCATCCTGGAGTTTTACCGTCTGTCGGACCTCACGGGAGACCAATCGTATCGAAAGTTAGTGCGTATTTTTACTCGAGCGCGTGCTTCACACGCTGACGACGGCGACCAGGCTGACAAGGCCGAGTCGTACATCGTCAATCCCTCGCCCCCGTGCAAGTACCCTGGGCTAGTCGGCTCACAGCTTGATGTCAACACGGGAAAGTTTCTCAATCAAGAGTTCGGGTGGCAGAGCGGCATCGATAGTTTCTATGAGGCAAGTCACTCCCGCAAGCGTACGCTGAGCTGGCTCGAGGTAACGGCCGCACAGTACCTCATCAAGACCGTCGTGTACAACCCCACCGGGAATACGGCCAAGCTCTACAAGGACTTCTGGGTTCAGGCTGTCGATTCGACGATCAAGCATCTGGCCGTCCACCCGCACGGCTTTCCACACCTCACATTTATCACTCAGGCGGATGCCGACAGTAATCTCATGTGGCAGATGGATGACTACGTAAGTCCTTGGCTTTAGAGTGGCGGCGTCCTGAAATATTTCCGCCGTTGCAGGCGTGCTTCATTGGCGGCAACCTGTTGCTCGGCGGCCGGTACCTCGCTCGGAAGGACATGCTCGAGCTCGGGCTAGCCGTGACGGACTCGTGCCATCAGACATTCAACACCACCGTGACCGGCCTCAACCCCGTCCGTACGTCCAATTGCACGCACTCGCAATTTCGACCAGCTGTGACGCTTTTTATGACACAGAATTCGCATGGTACAATGCGTCTAACCACGCGTATGACCCCAGCGCCGACTACCGATGCGACAAAACGCGCGTTTGCTGCGTCGGCAGGCTACTTTATCCAGAACGGCATCTGGGCCGGGTTCCCCGAGCCCGTGGAGAGTCTGTTCTACGCGTGGCGGACGACGGGTGACGTGCGCTGGGCGGACCACAACTGGTCCATCTTCCAAGCCATGCTCAACACGATGGACGTCAGCGGAGGTATGCCAGTTTGCGGATATACTGGATGTCAATTCACCCAAGGGCGGCATATATCTCAACTACCTGCCGAGGTGAGTGGGCGGCGTTCCTCTTGCAGAGGACAGTGCTGACTGGCCCTGTGTGTTTCGTTGGATTCGGATTTTGCAGCTACTACTTTGCAGAGTTCTTAAAGTACATGTATCTCACCTTCTCGGCTCCGGATCTCGTCAGCTTGGATGAGTTCGTGTTTAATACCGAGGCTCACCCCGTCAGCATCCAGAGGGCCGCCTGCTGAGCAGACGTATTGCCGTAGCAGGACAAGTACGCTCACGTAGAGCAACCTGATAGTTAATGATGTAGACTCCATAGTGATTGTATCTTTGGATTGGGTGAAAATGTGGGACGGAACGGAGACGGCACCCGTTTGACGATGGGGTGTTTAAACCAGCACTCAGCTCCTGGGTCGTCGCAGACTACGCCTCGGACCTAGACACCCGTCGCTCGACATCCGGCCAAGTCTTTATGATGTCGGAAGGTCCGGAATCTTCAGGAGTTTGAATTTGCTGGGGGAGACACTCTAGTATATTTCAAAAAAAACAAGCCTCCATTGTACATCCCCGACTGCGACATCAAGAACCCCGAATAAAAATATAGCTGTTTCCGAAAACCTTCACTGTGTGTATTTTTGTTTGTTGTCAAGATATCGATATTGATAAGTTAAGGATTGCCGTATTTGGCTTCGGATCAGCCACCCGTTCGTTAAGGACCGGAAGATCTTCCGCTCACAAAAGTTGTACTTGGGCTGAAAACAGTTGCAGCCCTCCACAACGTGCTTGGGCCATTATTTGTGCATAAAAACAGCCCAGGCGACATACAAATGAATATTTGAGGGAAAATTTGTCTTAGCTCGTCGTGGCTTGGCGCGGCTCGGCTGCGCTTGCCTAGCCCAAAACAGCAATCCTTAGTAACCCACCAAAAATTGATTCTGAGCAAATTTTTTTCACGAGTGTCAAGGTTTTCATAAGACTCCAACAGTAGGAATGAATAGGAATGATGCCAGACTCGGCAGACGCCGCCAGATTCCGGCAGACCTGTACACGTATTTCCATCCACTCATTTCCTGTTCTGCTCAAACCACACTCGCTGGAGGCTTCAAGGATCCTATCCGCCGATTCCGCCAGTCCGTCCACCCCTTCTCTAGGCAATGAACACTGTTCCCACCACACCACCATCCATCTTGGTCAAGAGCTCGTTCCAGATGTTCCTCGAAGAGGGCAATCAATTCAGTTGGATACTGAGGAAATGTCTACATCTCTGAATGAGCATCGCACACCGGACCTGAGGGATACATTTACCTTGAGCCATTGCAGAGCATTGTGGAGGTCTTCTGGAGCCCCCAGACCACCAGTCCGATCCCTCGAAGCCAGCTCAATTCGAGACACACCCTCTAAAAGATCCGATGAAGGACGGCAGTATCTTAGGAAGAAACCCCATCCCCGACATGGCCGCCTGAAGTCTGAAGGTTAGCTGAAGCTGAATGACCTAGACATACCGAAACTCACTCAAAGGGCTCTTCAGAGTTAATCATAGCTTCAAGGAGACGCAAACTGCCCCGGGCGAGCTCAATCAATAAGCCCTTGTAATCGAACGCGCCCCAGACGGTGTCATCCAAGTTCGCAGTTAGGAGCCGGCGGAGCCGTGCTCGATCGTTGCCGAGAATAACGCGAAGAGCACAAATTGGTAGCCTCAGTTCTTCCCATGACATTCCCAGGAGAAGGCGAATCTTGCAATAGAAAGCGCGGGCCCTCCTTGCTCATGCTGGGACAGACCCTATACACAGAGAGAATTCGAATCAGCTGGGGCGGGGTCTGCGACAAAATCTGGTAGCTATTGCTCCATTGTCCGTGTGTCCCTGGATTCAGCTGGGTCCCAAACATCATCGCACAATGCCATGAAGGTATAATCCTCCCAAAGGTGAACTAAGTGTGCGGGCAGCGGTTGAAATTTCTGAACATAGATCAGTTCCATGGCAAGACCTGAAGTATGGAGGCATACTTTTATCCATTCAAGGAAACTCATGGCCGATTCCGAAAGACGCCCGCCAGTAAAAGCGAAAAAGAAATCCGGGTTCAAGGGACTGCACAAGTGGTAGAAGTTCGGGGGATGGCTCAACAGAAGTTATGTATTCGATGGTGACGTCTATTTCCATCGGCCTGATTACAGGTTTGGTTAAATTTTCTGTCTGTTTGGATTTTGAAAATTTACCATGTAAGACTTTGCTGCTTGGTGGAGGAAGGGGTCATCATGGCTGGTCGATAATGCCTTGAGGATCTGATGGGTGAGAGCTGTGCGACACTGAGGACTACCGGCATAAAATTGACCGGATCGCGATGGATCATCGAGGAAATCCAGGAATGACGCATGGTGCGCTAAGAGTTGGTCCTCCTCATCGGGTATATAAATGACGGAATGTAAATCTCGTAGAATCAAGCAAACATCCCCTATTTGCAGGTCGAGAAGCTGTTCAATTTCGCAAAAACGCAGTTCGAATTGTGATCTGATGGCGGCCAGGATTCCAAGGAGTCGAGACCGAAAATCATGGGGCACGAGACCTAGGATTTGGTGGTAGAGCTGGTCGAGGACCTGAAATGGGGATGCAGAAAGGCTGTGCTTGATACCTAGGACAATATCAAGACGTTCCGCTGGTCGAAATCGTTTATCATCGATGAATTTGATCACAGTAGACGCGAATATGAAGTATCCAGAGGATTTTGAAACGAGGTCTTTGATAATTTCCGATGAAGGCCAAGGAGATGGAACTGTGGCCATGGTTCGGTGCGCTCTATGAATTCGACGAAATTCATCGAGTAAATATTTCTCCACGTCCTGGAAAGACTGTTCGATGTTCAACGGTCGATGGAGTCCGGTCAAGGCTGGCTCGGCAAAGGCCTCGCGAATGTGAGACTCCGGTCGGCTAGCAATGAAGAGAACGGGAAGGCGTTCTTGGCCAGCAACCGTCTTTCCAACCACCCATAGTACTTCCTGCTGAATATCTTCTCTCTCACATTCGTCCAGGCCATCAATAACTATGGTCACTGGCTTGGAAAGACAACCTTTTCGACAAGGATCGATGATCAACCGCTGGAGCTGTTCGGACAGCGACCTATCCACGATGGCAGGGTCTTTCTCTATTGTCTGAGAGATGATCTGCTGCAATTGGGGAATGAGCGCAAGCTGGTACGCTATTGTGGGGAACAGCCTCTGTGCACTCCCCCGAGAGGGGTGGCCACGCTTGAAGAAGAAGCTACCACTGAGACGACCTTCTTCCTGCAACTTTTGGCAAAACGACTGTGCAATGGCGGATTTGCCTGAGCCAGCGGGGACCTGAGAGCCAGAGGATGGGGCTGCTTGGCCTGTTATCCTCTTCGTATACGGAGTGACGAGAAAAGTCATGCCCCGTCCAGTTTCTCAGCGGTTCAATCCCACAAGCCCAGTTCCACAGGACATCAAGTAATTTTTGCCGTGTTTCGGGATGACACCGTGGCTGTGGAAATCTTTCTGCGGAATCGTGGAAGGCGTCTCTCCGCTATGGCACGATGGAGAATAGGACATTCCTGAGGCCATCCGCTTCAGCACAGAATTAATGGCACGAACAAGACACGAATACGATTCACCTGCTTCACCGTGCCAGTTGAGTGATGTTCACATTTCCACCAATGAAAGTCCCGCCTCTGATCCTTACTGCGGGCGGGCAGGTTACGATCCCAAGGAAAGCCCAAATCGTTATCTGGGCGATATCCGATGTGTTGCGCGGGAGGATGTCGAGAAGGATCGTTCAGATCTGGCTCGACATCAGAACCTTCGTCTGAGCTCTGGTCATCGAGCAGCATTGTACTGTGTCTTGAAGGATCGTTTACACCCAGCTCGACAAGCGAACCTTCGTCTGAGCTCTGGTCTCCGGTGACTCGGACTCATCAGCTGTCGAAGGTTGGAAGAATTCGTTTTGGGGCAGGGGCCGTTGAGAGGTCTCTGCGTACCTTGAGATGTAAAGAAACGCCAAGAAACCTCCAGACGCACCATATGGGCGCTTCATCCTCGCGGTTCTGCTTCTCATAGTTCTTACAGGACCGACGAGTTGACGACCAGAGTCTTCTCCCAAGGGGAGCCTTTCCAGACCGATCAGCATGTTGTCGACGTCCCCCGCCGGCAGAATGGTCTGAATATTGTGAAGCCTTTCCAGACCCCTCAGCACGCTGTCGACGTCTTCCGAAGGCAGGCTAGTTTGGATATTGAAATCCCCGCCGATTTCGACAAAGTTCCCACCACTGATCTGTACATGTGAGGTAGAGGAAAAGATGGGCATGCGGGGAGGTAATGGAGAGCGAGAGGGTAATGGAGAGTGAGAGCGGGAGATATTTAATAGAAGACGGCCGACCAGGTGCTGCACGCGAGGCGGTGCGCGTCCGCTTCTGTCACAGCACTAATAATACCAGGACAGCTTTCCCATGTATTCGTGTATTACCATGCACGTTAGCTGTTGAACAGTATCCACTAAATTAAAGATTACCCCGATGCCTTCGAGACTGCCGGGCAGCAAAATATCCAATCACTTGCGAGAGGTGTCCTTTGCTGCTCGGTGCCTGCGAGCGTTCCGCACCCTTGCTCGCTTCTCTGTGATCTGGGCCGACAATGAGATGTCAATATCCTGTCGGCACTTGACACAAAACAGCTGAAATGGACGCACCATCCCCGCTGCTTGAAGGCGAAGCAAGATCGGCGGAACATGCGCCTCAACCGACGTGATGGCTGCCGCGGGCATCGAAACATGCTGGCGATGATCTGCAGCGTCTCGCCCTCCTCGCCCTCCTGAGGACAAAAGCAAAGCGTGAGTGGACCGCTGGTACAGCGCGGAACCCAAGATGCATCTCCCTAATCCCTGCGCGCGGCCGGCGCGTGCTGTATGAACTACGTCCTTCGCACACGTCATGCGGCTCACTGCGTACGATCCGAGGCTACAATCCATGGCCGATTTCTTTTTTTGGAAATTGTGAGAAGTGTCGGGAGTAAGGAGGAAGGGAAAGCGGAAGTGGGGAAGGGGAGAGGGGGGAAGGAAGGGACGGAGGGGGAAGGAAGGGAAGGGGAGAAAGCGATGTATGCACGAACAAGACCCAAAAGTCGTCAGTGTCCTTTCAGCATCGCCGAATTCGTCTCCCCATCCCTCGTATCGAATCCCCTTTGCGTCTAGCAGCCAGACCAGCACCCCCACAGTCCGCCTCACACCTGCCTTGGTTGACGACTATCAGCGCGCTGCCGTCCCTTGTCTGTGCGCGCCTCCCACCATTATTCATTCTGATTTGTAGAAACAGCTGTCCAGGAGGAGAGAAGGAGAGTCGAGCGTCGTGTGCACGGTGCGGAGGAGGGAAGAGGGTGCTCCAGTAGCGTCATCGTCCACACCGCGTGTGTCTGTCGTGAATGAAGAAGTCGTCAGCGTCGGCGTCGGGACAAGATAAAAAGGGAGGAAAGTGGGAAGTGGGGCGAGGGGAGGGAAGGAAGGAAGAGAAATGAAGAGGGAGAAGGGAAGAGAAGAGAAGAGAAGAAGGGGGAAAGCACGTACCGATAATCCCCGACGCCGTACTTGCCACCTTATTACCATTCCTTTCCCTTCTCCCGGCTGGTCCACACCGCCGCCCGAAACCATCCTGTCCCGTGCTCCCACCTCCTCGCTCCAATTCACAGGGACAGACGTGGACGATAGACATGGAGTTGTTGGAGGAGCTGGAGCTCGACGGTCTCGTGAAAGATGTGTATAAGGAAGTGGGGAGTCTCCACCCCCGCCGCACACCTGGCCGATGAGGAACAAGCGCAGGTCGTCACGCGAGAGGCGGGATCTGCGAAGAAGATACAGGCCAGCAGCGCGAAAAGAGCGAGCAAAGGAAGGATGGACGGAACGGAGGTGGAGGGAGGGATAGAAAGCAGACGCACTCACGCATTAAGCAGCGTGTCATGTCGCACCGATATACCGCGAAGCGACAGTCGCTGGGGGAAAACGTCCCTTGGCTATGCCGTGTTGAGAGGTGGGGGCGGAGTGTACAGAATCGAGACGTCCCGCAGGGGCATTGGCAGTCGAGAGCCGATGGTCCAGCATAAAGTCCAGTGTCGAAACTCAGGCTTTCAGATCGGGATTGCCGTGGATTGCAGAGATTGGGGGCCAGCAGCAGCGGTGTGGGCGTAGGCGACCCAGAGAGCGTGTGTACCAACTCCACCGCCGAGGGTTATGGCAGCAAGATGAGCTCGACGACATGGATGAGAAAGGCAGCTGAAGCACTGCCACACAGAACGTAACGGCAAGGGCGGCTGAGTTCCGCTGTCTGTGTCTTCATCGTTGTCCAACTGAAGGAAAATCTGCCAGCTTCCTTATAGCAAATCACACATTCGAAACTGCCCAAATTGAATTCACGCATGCACTTGTCGCTGAAGCGCGCACAGCCAGCGCAATATGTACGCGGCCTTCTCCAAGCTTCTGCCGCTGAGAATCTGTTCTTTGAGTCTCAGAAAGGGGAACAAGAAAAGACATCACTGGAACATACCCTGCGTCAGTACCAGCGCCTCCAGAGCTTTTTCCACTGATTACGTCGCAGTAAGCATTATTTGGGAGGGATGCCGTGAACATGGTGGTCCACGCTGAGTCGGCGTTGTTGATTGCGACAAAGCCCGTAACGATTCTTCGACCACCACCATCAAAATCTGAAAATCGTCGTACGACCTCAATTCCTGCAAAACCTCTGGAGGAAGTGACTATCTTGTACCCAACCAGTAAAACCCAGCCCTATCCGCGCTCGTACACGCCCGTCCATATCCTGACTTTTTTCCGTCGCGCACGCTCCTTTTACGCTACTATTCTTCTTCCTTTCCATTGCCCCGTGGGTGTACCCAATTGTAGTTTGTGAATCGCCCTTTTTACAAACTCATTCGCGTTGCATGCCAGCGCCCGAAGCTCTTCGTGCCTATCCCGAGTCAAAAAACTCACGCGGACTTGTTTGTAATCCGAACAAATCAACAAAACTGCTTAGTTAGCTGAACGGTGCACCCTGGACATTCTACTCTCTGCGCACACCGCAAGAACGATCACAAGTCCCTGAAGGAGGCCATACAGTAGCAGCCGATCATCATTCTTGTCCTGCAGGCGATCCTTGTCAAATGAGTCGCGCATCTGGATGCAACGGGCTCGCATTGTGCAATAGCACCACGTCGCCTTTTACAAAGGTTCCGATCCGGGCCCATTGCATGGCCTCACAAGCTCGCTCGCGTATCTACTCGTTTTCTTGGGGTACGGCAGCCCAACACAAATCAGGACTTATTATGCCGCGGGTCGGCATTCCCGTTCCAACTTGAAGGCCATATCTGGCACGTCATTCCTGCGGTGCTGGGTGAAGCCAGATTGCTGAGATTATACTCGGAGCCCCGGGACAGGCTAGCGGGTAGTTGGTCATTTTCAAGAACGAGGACTTGACGGGCCACATTAGACAGGTTACGCAAAAGCCATTGCAGCCATCAGATGGCTTTTTTTGCGTGCGCACACTGATGGCTAATGGCTGATGAAGTCCGACCGATGAGTAAAACTTTCTTGTTGAAATGAAGCTAATTGAGAGTGTGTGCTGGTATGCAGTTCAAAAATAAATTATACCCATCCTTGTCCCACGATTTTCTCCAGGAATCAAAATATTGTCCTGTAAAATTGTGTTTTTGGGTTAGCATTATGTTCTAGCCTGTGGACGATGTATATATGCTAATAAGCCACCACATTAATATCCAGGCACCGAAGCCATTTTGGCCATTGGCCATCAATTTGCGCACGCAAAAAAAGCCATTTAGTGGCTTGAATGGCTGTTGCGCAACCTGTCTATTATTCTACTGGGATGGCGTAATTGTGAACCACTTTCTGTCTGTTGACCTCGTGAAATACTGACAGGAGCTTACACTGCACAGGAAATTATCCTACTGGATCATTTTATTCAGATCTCGAGTGGTTGTTATGTGAGAACGCGTTATTCTCAAGCATTCGACTATTTATATTATTTCCTTGGCTGTTCATCCACTGTTAGCAGCTGAAGTTTTTCAGAACCTACCCATCGAATTGGTTTTCACCGGAACATATTCAACACATCGTCAACCTTGCAAAAATCCTCTCAAAGTGTCTGCGATTTATTCATGGTACGCTGATATTCCAATGCACACTTTCATTGGTTTCATTAACACATACACAAGGTTCCAAAGGGTGAAAACACCGTCGTTGTGGACCGCGGTGGTCGCTTCTTTCGTAATATGAATTTCAATATCAAGGTCCGCATAGGCCAGTTGGAAGTTTGATTCCTCCCGACGGTATGGGAATGAGGCTGTTTCTTTTTTGCTTATTTTTCCCGCAGTTTGTTTGTGGCCGACTCTGTTTCTTCCGACATATACGAACGTAGACCGTCCCCCCCCCCCCTTCTGCTCTAACTGTTTATTCGCCACAGAAGCATTTTTAGCTCAACTATTCGAGCCCATATATGGCAATTCCTACCTGAGATACCTGGCGAAAATCCGGACGGCTGAGATATCCTTAAATCACAGACAGCCTCGCGGATTCCGGTTATCTTTCGTCAATGCATCAGCAAAATTAACAAACATTAACCCGCCCACTTATGCACTTGTTTTTCTTGTTCAACAAATAAAAGATTGTCCTAGAAGCTAAGCTGCACTTTAAAAAGAGAGAAAAAAATACATTTGTGGGCTTTCAAACAAAGCCTGAACTTTTTACCTGTACAAGCTTGTACAAGCCAAAACAAGTTGTCGAAAACCCGTCAGATGTGTAAAGTTAGGACGCCGGTGATGTCCGCATTATGAGCAACAACATTTCGTGCCCTAGGATAACATCTAAATATGACAGGCTGGAATTTTCTCAAGGTTATTCTTAATCTGTTGATGGACAACACCCCTGGCAGTCGACAGCTTCTGTTCCTGAAGCTTGATATAAAACAACATTTCGTGCACTAGGATAACCTCTAAATATGACAGGCTGGAATTTTTCTCAAGGTTATTCTTAATCTGTTGATGGACAACACCCTTGGCAGTCGACAGCTTCTGTTCCTGAAGCTTGATATAAGACAAATACACATCGTCCTTCCGATACCTCTCAAGCATGAAGCCCCCCACTGATGTCGATCGTGTCCTCCAGTACACCACTTTCGCTGCTAACAGCGTGGGAGAAATTGCGAGTTCATTCAAGATTCCCTTCCTCGGCTCGACGGCCACACTAGCCCTGGCAATATTGAAATGTGTGGAGGTGGGTGTATCGTAGACAGCCGCAAAGTGTTGGACTAATTCAACAAGTCTACTCAATCAAACAAGGGTGTGTACATCCAAATGGTAGAGCAAATTCATGAAATATTGGGTACTGTTGTGAAACTCCATTCAACATCCGAAATCAAAGGGGTGCTCCCAACTGCTCTCCTCCATGACATTGCGAAATTTGCACAGTAGGCAAATTCCAATTTATCTTCTGCCAGCATTAAGACACCCTTCTAAAATCCTCGAAAAGGTCTTCACACTTTTGAAACAGCAGCAGAGGATGGGGATGATTAAAAAGATATTTGAGCAACACAATAATGCCGAAAAATTGGAGGCATGTCAGCAGGAGCTCAACTATGCTCTGGAAATGTTCAAGGTACATATGCTGGAATTTATTTCACTGCATATTTAAGTTATCACAGGTTCGAGCCACTGGATTGACACTTTCTCAATTAGTGCACATGAGAAAGGATGCAAAGCAATGTCATGAAGAACTGGTTGCTCTCCTGGAATCTGACTCAGATCTCACCAGTTGTGAGCATTCCTCAGTAAGTTGCTACCTGTATCTCGTGGCAGGCGGTCTGAGATCATGTTTCTCAGGTGCTAGGCACTCTGCCAGATGCGGGAAATAGGTCAGTCAGCGAATTGAAGAGCACATTCTCCCTGACAATGACTTGCATCAACAGCACTGGATCATTATCTATGCTACCACCATCTCCGAAGATCTTTCATGGTCGCAAATCAGAGCTCAATACTGTGGTCACGTTTCTACTTCAGGATTCTGCTCGCATTGCCATCCTAGGCACAGGAGGCATGGGGAAGACCACCCTTGCCATAGCTGCAGTGCAAAATGCTCAAGTGGAAGCTAAATATTTACACAGATATTTTGTCTCCTGCCAATCCACCCCCTCATGCATGGATCTTGTTTCAATGATTGCAGATCATCTGGGTCTGGAGAAACAGTCAAATTTGTTGAAGAGGGTTGTCCACCATTTTGGACATGCCCCACCATCTCTTCTGGTGTTGGACAATTTGGAAACTCCCTGGGAGCCCAGCAGTTCCCGTTCTGAAGTCGAGGAATTTATGTCACTCCTTGCTGATATTTCTCAGTTGGCGCTTGTGGTGGGTATGATATTAAACGGCAAATACTGAGCACTTATGATAAACTTTTTAGATCACCATGCGAGGAGCTGAGAGACCAGCAAAAGTCAAGTGGACTCAGCCATTCCTACCTCCTCTCGCCACACTTCCCCACTCTGCGGCTCTTCAGACCTTCTTTGATGTTGCTGACAACACTCATGACAGCGAGAGTGTCAACCAACTCTTGGAGCTCACCGGAAATCTTCCCCTGGCTGTCAGCCTAATTGCTACTGTTGCTGGAGCTGAAGGGTGTGACAGTGCCCTTTCTCGATGGAAATCTGAAAGCACCAGGATGCTTTCAGATGGATATGACAAGCGATCCAGTCTGGACATATCAATTATGTTGTCATTCACAAGTTACCGGATGACACCAGGAGCTCAGGACCTGCTCAGCATTCTTTCAATGCTTCCCAATGGGTTCACAGATGCTGACTTACTACAAGCTGAACTACCTATCCCAGACATCCTTGCAAGCAAGACCACTCTGCTCAAGACAGCACTTGCATTTGTTGATACAGAAAAGCAAATCCAAGTTCTTGCTCCTATCCGAGAGCACATTCTCCATTCCCACCCCCCAACAAATGTACTGAAGTTGAAACTTTGCATGCATTTCCACAATCTTCTTTCTCTCTGGAAAGATCATGCAGATCTTAATGCAGCAAAAATAGTTCCACAACTTTTGAGGAATGGAGGCAATATCACCAGTGTTCTTCAGGATTCCCTCGACACGGACTGTCCAGATGCAATCAATGAGAGCATTCTCACTCTAAACCAATTCTATGTACGGACACAGAACACATATTCACCATTACTGCTAAAAATATCGGAACAAATCTGTGTTGGAACAAGCCAGTGTTCGGGGACTACTTGATTCAGATTGTTGAAACTGCTCGATATGTGCCTCTTGCTGATGCTGAAGCAAAAATCAGGCAGGGGAATGAATATTTCAAGTTCAAGCATCCGTTGGAACAAGGTAGGACATACATGTTTACTTGTGTTGCTTCAGCCTCATTTTTCCTTAGCTAAATGGTCCCTTGCACTTGGAGCATATCAGAGTAATGCCCAATCCAACCTCTCTGGTGGTCTTGTATATTATCAAAAAGCACTTTCTTTGGCAGACAGTACTGGATCCCCCAGTAGAGTTGGGCAACGGGCCCTGGGCATGATATCCCAGAACATGATCATGATGGGAAATCACAACGGTGCTCAGAGATATGCTACAAGAGCACAAGAATATGCAGAGGCCCTTGGCAGCATATATCCACAAACACAATCCCTGTACCTCCAAGCTAGCTGCCAGATCATCTCTGGAAACTATACAGAAACTCACATCCTCCTCAAAAAGGCCACACGGCTTCTGATTTCTTCTGGTCTTGAGGGAGGTACAATGTATTTACACTTGCAAAATTTAGCTGCAGAAGTGCATCTTCTGAAAACAGAATATTTGGAGTCACGCCCCATTCAGGCCGCCAATGTGGCCACAATGAGACCGACAGCATATCATTCAATTCTAGCAAACTTGAATATTGCTCTCATTGACATTGCTTGTGGAGCAGACCCAGAATCCATCAGGAAAAATCTGGAACAGTGTCAGTTGCACTGCAGGACATTATATGGATTTTTGAAAGCTGCCCTAGAAGTTGCAACAGATCACCGGTTGGCAGAGCTTTGTCTCAGAAATGGTGACCTCGGAACCGCAAATGTGATATTCACAAGATCTTTTGCTTGGTCACAAGAGTTTGATATGGGATTGGCAATTCTTTGCCTTGAAAGACTTGCAGATCTTTCCACGGGAATGAACAGCATACACACCACCGTTGGTTGGGCAGGGGTATTCCTCGTACTAGCATTGAGGTCCAAGGACAAGCTGGCTACTATGAAGGCATTCCGATGCCTTGGCCAGATTTCTGCTGTGCAAGGAGATGTTAACACAGCACTCAGTTTGTTCAGTGTGGCCTTGGATGGATTCACCTTCATGGATGTCCATAGATGGAGGGCTATTGCATGGTTCAAATTGCTGACATCTGCCAAAGTCGTAGAGAGCTACTGAAGGCAATTGGGCTATGGAAAGCAGCAAGGCCTTTATTTGAAAGGTCCTCACAAGTCAGAGATGTGGCTCAGATTGATGCAAAACTAGCCACGGTTGAGACTTCAATTTTGGAGCACTACGAGAGACAGCTTCTGCAACTTGCAGAGCTGAATATTCTCGCTGCGACAAATCCTGAAAAAAGTCAAGACCCAACATATGAAGAGGAGGATCAGAAACTTGTGGACGGAAGACAGAAGTGTCTTCAAATCGCAGTGTAATTTTTGGGACGGTGTTTCTGCCTCCAATCTCATCTGTTGTTATCCCCTTCCCAGATCAAACATTGTTCATTATTATACTCTGGATCTCACAGATACCGTGCCGGCCACACATCGCTGCCGTTCAACCGGCACCTGTACATCTCACATATATTGTGCCGTTCAACCGGCAGTTGTAAATGTCATATATATATATATTGAAGTCTCCTCTGTTTTTTTCCTCCATCGCACCTGCCCATACTAGCTATTCAATCACCATTACAGCTAATTGCAGTACCAAAGGCGTGAACCAAAAAATTATGTTTTGGGATATTTCAAAGAATTCCCGATATGTCAGTCAGTTCTTCACCTATTCACATAAAAACTAGATAGATCTACTCGGCTAATTCACATGCAATTAGTGATAGAAAGGAATTTGTGAAAATATTATGTATTAGGGATTTTCTGGTTCCAGGATATTTTCGCGCTGAAGGCTGTCTAGCATGCCAAGAACATGTCCCAGTGTCCTAATATTTAGGAATGGACAACATTCATAGCTAAGGAAACATGTAATAGAGCCAGAGCTACTATATGGAATTCCTAGATAAATGTAATCTTACAATATCTCTCAATGCCAAAACTGGCAAATGTATCCGAGGGAGCTAGAGGGACTGTACATAATTTATCTGTACTTCTGGCTCTATCACATGTTTTCCAAGCTATAAATGTTGTCCGTCCTAAAATATTAGGATGCTGGGACATGTTCTCGGCATGCTTGACGGCCTTCAGCGAGAAAACAGCCCGGAACCAGAAAATACCTAACATTTCTGTGGGTGCTTGGATCCACAAACCGAAAAGGATATTGACTCTGGTGCCTGGATCCAGCCACCCACACAAATATTTCTGTGGGTGCTGGATCTAGGCACTGAAAGCAATTTTATTTTTGGTGCATGGATCCAAAAATAAAATTGTTTTCGGGTGCCTAGATCCAAGCACCCACAGAAATACTTGCGTGGGTGGCTGGATCCAGGAACCAAAAGCAATATTGTTTTTGGTGTATGGATCCACGCACCTAGCCCCAGGTGTCTGGATCAGAGAACCAAAAAAAATGAGGCCGCAGCCAAGTGTTCTCAGAAACCTTGATTGCAGGTGCTGGAGCGCATAGAGAAAACATATCACATATCGGGTTGGCGAAGTGGTGCCTTTGGTATATCGGGACGTGTGGCGAGTTCGAACCCCCTGCTATCGTTTTTAAAAAAAAAGAATTTGAACGGTATCTGGTATCCAATTTCGGTAACCCAATCTTATTCTTGTCGGTGCCCGGATCAATGCACTGGGGAGATTTTTTTAAATTACAACGGAACTTCGGGATCTGGGTACCGACGACAATTTAATGACACGGGAACTGGCACTAATAAATGATGTCCAGCCCGCTGGGCTGATTATTTGCACCGGCTGGGTGCGATCGGTCGGCATGCGGGGTGCGTTCTGACAGCGGGTCTCCCTCTACATATCTGGGGGTTTTGGTAGAACGTTGTCACGTTGTGCAACACCAAAATAAAAATGTCAAAAGTCTCATGCGTACGTGCGGAAAGAGCACGCTGAGACAACACATACCGAATTCGGATTTAGACACCGTCAGCAGCACACATCACGGAAATTACATATGCGCGTCGTCCCAGAACCATATACTATTTCCCACACTTGCATACGCCGAACACGAGCAGAAGATGAGTTGCACCGCCACCGGACCACGGATCTTGCCGGGTGGCACGGAAAATGGCAAACAATGACAAACACCTGTACATGTAAGTAACATGAGTCGTTCCTCGCACGGCGTCTCACATATCGCTCGCGAGTATTCTACGCTTTATTTACTCGTTTCTTTGGAGTCTTCCACGAGCAGATGTATGGTATGATCTGTGGGCGGGGCAATGGATGGTGGGATGGGATTGGGGAGAAACTCCGAGAAAGGTCCGGAGAGCGCACGCCCATCGTAGCAGAGCGCGCGCCCATCGGAGCGGATCTGGGAGCGCGTGACCATCGCGGTGGCTCGGCGGGCACATGTCCATGGTGCTGCGATGCGGGAGAGCACGTCCTTCACGGTCAGCTTGGGGGGGCGTGATTCTCAAGCATTCGGTTTTTCATATTATTTCCTTCGTTGTCCATCCACTGCTAGCAGCCGAACTTTTTTCAGAACCTGCCCATCAGTCGGAAGTTTGATTCCTCCCGACGGTTTGCATGGGAAACTGTAGAGGTATGAGTTAGAATCACTAAAGCATCTGGCTAGAGAGACTGAGAATTGGTATATTTATTTTTCATTCTTCCTCTGTGGTTAATTATTTTTCAAGAAGCCGGTTCTAATGCAATCTTCGCCATTTTCACTCACTCGGACACCAGTGCCAGAGGATAGAAACAAGCTGTTATCGACGACGGTGATTGCACTCAGTTCAAAACGAGGGGGTCGGAGGTTCGATTCCTCCCGATGGCATGGGAATGAGGCTCTTTCCTTTTTGCTTATTTTCCCCGCGGTGTGTTTGTGCCTGACTCTATTCCTTCCGACATACGAACGTAGACCCCCCCCTTTTGTTCTGTTTATTCGCTACGGAAACATTTTTACCTCAACTATTCAAGCCCATATATTGGCAATTCCTTCCTGACATGCGAAAATCCGGACGGCTGGGATATTCTTTGAATCACAGACAGCCTCGCGGATTCCACATTAGCGTGGTATCTTTCGTTAATGCACCAGCATATTGACAAATATTAGCCTGCCCTCTTATGCACCTGTTTTTCTTGTTCAACAAATAAAAGATTGCGGAAGTGGGTCCTAGAAGCCAAGGCGCACCTTGAAAAAGACAGAAAAAAGTCCACTTGTGAGCATTTGAGCATGGCTTGGCGGCCTGCGAACTTTTTGCCTGTACAAGCTTGTACAAGCCCAAACAAGTTGTCGAAAACTATCAGATGTGCAAAGTTAGAACTCCGGTGATGTCCGCATTATGAGCAACAACATTTCGTGCCCTGGGATAAGAGTTCATATCTAAATATGACAGGCTGGAATCTTTCTCAAGGTTATTCTTAATCAGTTCATGTGCAACACCCTTGGCAGTCGACAACTTCTGTTCCTGAGGCTTGATACTGTATTATTACAATCAATTCGACAGTCACACGTCACGCAGGTAACTGTCGATGGTGAACTTTGGTGGTTGGTCACTCGTCACGCAGGCAGTTGTCGAATATACCAGGCAGTGTTGGCCCTAAGACCTAAGGCCTTAGCTTGAACCTAAGACCTTAGGCCTTAAATGAGGCCTTAGGTTAAGGCTTAGGTTGGGGCCCGGAATTCAGTTAAGGCCTTAGGCATCACGTGTTCTGACATTTCTTATCTCATTTTTATGTTGAATTGATTTATGCCAACTGAAACAGTGCTCACACATCATCACATTGGAGAATCCGAAAATGCACAAAGCCTCAAATGTTGGATAGCATATGTTTCGAGGGCAAGTGCAGATATAAATGCAGTAGAGTAGCAAAAAATGGATTGGCAACTTGAAGTTGGGATTGAATATGAAAGTCGTATGCATCCTCCCTCGTGGATGACCGGGATATCTTTCCTTTTTAGGAAATTAGGGCCTTAGACTACCTAAGGCCTGGGGCCTTAGCCTAAGCCCTAAGGCCTTAGAAATTCCGAGGGTAGATAATTAAGGCCTTAGGGCCATCACTGATACCAGGCGGTTCATCACTCAAAAAATCATTGTTCCCTCACAAAAAGCTCAAATTCAGCCAAAATTTTGTCGAATTTGTCGAATTTTTTTCGGGTGTCACGAAAAAAAATTGGTTGTCGAATTGTCGAATTCGAAAATCGGGTCACGTGTCACACCCCCTGTCGATTTGATTGTAATAGTACAGTATAAGACAAACACACATCGTCCTTCCGAGACCTCTCAAGCATGAAACCCCTCACTCATGTCGATCGTCTCCTCCAGTACACCACTTTTGCTGCCAACAGTGTTGGAGAAATTGCAAGCTCATTCAAGATTGCCTTCCTCAGCTCTACTGCCACACTGGCCGTGGCAATTTTGAAATGTGCGGAGGTTATGAGTACTTATGTAATAGGTACCGTCCCTTTCAAACTCCAGGGTACCAAAAAATCTCCTATTTTTCATTAGAAATGCTAAACGTTGAGGGTCTTTTTAGTGGCTGTGGCTAATGAATTTAGGAATTCATTTCAATAAAATCAAACGAAAATAGCGGCTGTACAATTGCAGTTGTTTACATACTCGGGGAAACAGGAGTTACTCGGTGAACGCTAAAAAACCTTTTTTGTTCTTCCCGATCTTCGGTGATTGCCGTTCGGCGACTTCCGTTCCTCGATCCCGAGCATCACAGAGGTTCTTTTTTTTTCTTTTGTAATATTTATTGTGTGCAGCAGGAAGGGAAGGAAAGCGGCGGTGGTGTGAGGCGCACAGCCAACCTATAGATGATCTTTGTCCGTACAACACTGGTAAAAGGTTCGACTCACGGCCGATGTATGACGCTGGGATTTTTTTTTTTTTTTGTCCTTTCAGAGTGATTTCTTCTCCCATGGGTATTTATGGAGGACAATAGGAAGGGAAGGAAAACGGTGGTGGTGCGAGGCGCACTCAGTCAACCCATAGCGTAAAATGTTGCGACACTGGCAAGGGGCACCCACGCCCACGCCAAAGAGACCAAGTGGCGCGGACGCAAGCCGTTTTTGCAAGCCAAAAAGTTAACTCTCATAAGATTGGCAAAGGGGTTCGACTCCCCCCGACACATAGGCTATCTTGAATTGACACGAAAAGTGTTGTCTTCAAATATGTTTTTACTCTGTTTTCGAGTATCTATTCAAGAAGGAAATGAGTTCTTACTCGGTATCTGTGAGCCATTTTGGTCTAATACCAATTACTCAGTGGCTAAAGACGGACTGTACGCCATCGCAAACAGTTCTTCGTTGGGCCACAGTCGGACGGATGGTGCGACGGGCCTGACAGCGCCAGCTGCGGTGTGTTCTACTCTTAAAGGAGTATAGTAATGTTTGCACACACGCAAGAGACGAAGGCTATTTGACCTTATTCAAGATTCCCTTCCTCAGCTCTACGGCCACACTAGCCCTGGAAATATTGAAATGTGTGGAGGTGGGTGTATCGTAGACAGCCGCAAAGTGTTGGACTAATTCAACAAGTCTACTCAATCAAACAAGAATGTGTGCATCCAAACGGTGGAGCAAATTCATGAAATATTGGGTGCTCCCAACCGCATTCTTGTGTGACATTGCAAAATTTGCACAGTAGGCAAATTATTTTATGATTCATCTTCTGTCAGCATTAAGACGCCATTCTAGTATCCTCGAAAAGGTCTTCACACTTCTGAAACAGCAGCAGAGGATGGGGAAAATTAAAAAGATATTTGAGCAACACAGTAGCACCGGAAAATTGGAGGCATGCCGGCAGGAGCTCGGCTATACACCGGAAATGTTCAAGGTACATGTGCTTCAATTTATTTCACTGCATATTTAAGTTATCACAGGTTTGAGCTACTGGCTTGAAACTTTCTCAATTAGTGTCCTTGAGAAAAGATTCAAAGCAATGTCATGAAGAACTGGTTGCTCTTTTAGAATCTGGCTCTGATCTCACCAGCTGTGAACATTCTTCAGTGAGTTACTATCTGTATCGAGCTCACCTCCCCTGGCTGTCAGCCTAATTGCCACTGTTGCTGGAGCTGAAGGGTGTGACAGTGCCCTTTCTCAATGGAAATCTAAAAGCACCAGGATGCTTTCAGATGGATATGACAAGTGATCCAGTCTGGACATGTCAATTAGACAGGTTGCGCAACAGCCATTCAAGCCACTAAATAGCTTTTTTTGCGTGCGCAAATTGATGGCCAATGGCCAAAATGGCTTCGGTACCTGGATATTAATGTGGGTGGACTGGGTGCTTATTAGCATATATACATCGTCCACAGGCTAGAACATAATGCTAACCCAAAAACACAATTTTACAGGACAATATTTTGATTCCTGGAGAAAATCATGGGACAAGGATGGATATAATTTATTTTTGAGCGGCATACCAGCACACACTCTCAATTAGCTTCATTTCAACGAGAAAGTTTTACTCATCGGTCGGACTTCATCAGCCATTAGCCATCAGTGTGCGCACGCAAAAAAAGCCATCTGATGGCTGCAATGGCTTTTGCGCAACCTGTCTAATATGTTGTCGTTCACAAGTTCTTAGATGACACCAGGAGCTCGAGACCTGCTCAGCATTTTTTCAATGCCTCCTGATGGGTTCACAGATGCTGACTTACTACAAGCTGAACTACCTATCCTGGACATCCTTGCAAGCAAGACCGCTCTGCTCAGGACAGCACTTGTATTTGTTGATAATGAAAAGTGAATCCAAGTTCTTGCTCCTATCCGAGAGCACATCCTCCATTCCCACCCCCCAACAAATGCACTAAAGTTGAAACTTCGCACACACTTTCACAATCTTCTTTCTCTCTGGAAAGATCATGCAGATCTTAATGCAGCAAAAATAGTTTCACAACTTTTGAGGAATGGAGGCAATATCACCGGTGTTCTTCAGGATTCTCTCGACACGGACTGTCCAGATGGGATCAAGGAGAGCATTCTCAATCTAGACCAATTCTATGTACGGACACAGAACACATATTCACCATTACTGCTAAAAATATCGGAACAAATCTGTGTTGGAACAACAAGCCAGTGTTCGGGGACTACTTGATTCAGATTGTTGAAACTGCTCGATATGTGCCTCTTGCTGATGCTGAAGCAAAAATCAGGCAGGGGAATGAATATTTCAAGTTCAAGCATCCGTTGGAACAAGGTAGGACATACATGTTTACTTGTGTTGCTTGGAGCATAGCAGAGTAATGCCCAATCCAACTTCTGGTGGTCTTGTATATTATCAAAAAGCACTTTCTTTGGCAGCCAGTACTGGATCCCCCAGTAGGGTTGGGCAACGGGCCCTGGGCACGATATCCCAGAACATGATCATGATGGGAAATTACAACGGTGCTCAGAAATATGCTGCAAAAGCACAAGAATATGCAGAGGCCCTTGGCAGCATATATCCACAAACACAATCCCTGTACCTCCAAGCTAGCTGCTAGATCATCTCTGGAAACTATCCAGAAACTCACATCCTCCTCAAAAAAGCCACACAATTTCTGATTCTTCTGGTCTTGAGGGAGCACAATGGATTTACATTTGCAAAATTTAGCTGCAGAAGTGCATCTTCTGAAAACAGAATATTTGGAGTCCTGCCACATTCAGGCTGCCAGTGCAGCCACTATGAGATCGACAACATATCATTCAACTTGGGATAAAGGGCCGTGGCTTCGCCCAGGCAACTTGTACTTTGATTTTTTTTTCTGTTGATAGTAGCTCATGATCTCAATTGCCAAATACAGCTTTGTGCTTTGGAGTTAAATTACTGCATTCCTGAAAATAATGGCACCCCTTTTTTTTGCTGTTCTCAATTAGGGATTGTGTGGCTGGGCAGTCGTGGGTTCAACGCCTGTTTCATCATTTGCAAAAAAAAAATTGAACGCTGATGAGGACATCCAAAAGTACATTTCAGAAATACAGAAGTCTACACTTTGCACCTAGTACACAAATATTTTATTTCCGGCTCATCACTCTACTGAATGCATGACAATTGTCTGCGACAGTGGAATAATAGGAAGTGATAAAAACATTACATCCGAGTCTCCTATAAATTTCCCTGGGTGAGAATTAATTAGAAGATGATTCAAATCACTGTTCTGTGTGCTCAATTGGGCCCAAAAGTCCTTTAGTATTCTCACCTTCAGCTTAAAAATCATGAGGCTCATGTTTGGCTCCTCGTGCTACTTTACGAGTACTTATGTTTACATATGTTATCGTTTCTTTCAAATCTCAGGGCACCCAAAATCGATCACTTTTTTACTAGTTTCCGATTTCGTTGAGGGACCCCTTTAGTGGCTGTGTCTAGTCGTTGTACTATTTCTATTAGTCGAAAACGTATGAAAAATAGCGGCTGTGCCTTTGTTCGTATTTGGTTAATTGTTCGTATTTACATACTCGGGGAAAAATACCCCTTACTCGGTGAAAAATCATCACTTGCGCAAACAATGGCAAAAAAGTTTTTTGCAATCACCCTCATCCTTCGGCATTCTCCCTCCCCCTTTCAGACTTGAAGAAAATGAAAACCATAAGGACAGGACGGGATCCTCCGACGAACCGTGTCTAACTGCAATGGAGGCAACTTTTTTGTATGGCATATTTATATCGTTTTTGGTACTCAATATCGTATAACGGCATATGATATACTTAGAATTGTGATTGCAATATTTATCGCGGGAAATGGGGGCGCGGGGCATGGTGTTTGGTCTTGATTGGCAGCGGAGGCTGCGTTTTGTTTGGTTCCGTTCAGGTAAGTACACAATGATAGCTTGGTCGCCATTTGGTTAATTGCATCTGTGGCTGGTAGACTGCCCGTACTACCGCACGCACGCTGACTTGATGCGATCCGTAACTCAACAACATTTGCCGACGTGCCGACAACGTACTTGGATATTAAATCACCGAGCGCTCCCTCCGCGCACCGAGCCCTGCATCGCTGCGCTGAACACATGCGGCCCTGCGCTCAATGTTCCATCCCACCATCCCTGATGCGCCTCCTGCCCACAGCACCGCCTGCCCCGCCTCCTGTGTCACCGTCCCGCCTCGCAACAGCTCCCGCCTCCTAACCGCCCGCCAACTCCCTTACACTCACACCCCTAATCCGCTCCCTCCCGCCTGTTACTAGCCCAATCCCCTGCCAATAAAATACGCTAGAAGTACATAGAGTATACGTCGCGCCCCTAGGTTGCCTCGCCCGCGTAAGCCAGCCGAGGTAACCAGCCCAGATACTCCGTGGTCCCGGAAAGATCCGGTTGATGGCCCGGCCCAGGGGCCGTGATCGGGACACGTGATGCCGTCGCATCGACGCGCTCTTCGCCGTTTGGGCCAATCCGACGTGTTTCTGGGCAACTTATGAATTATACATGCGTGTATGCATGCTCTGAGCTTGCGGAGCCACTTTACGGCCTATTAGGAAACATAGAGAGCATAAAATAGAGCAAATTCTCGAAATAGCGCCGATAAATTGAGGTATTGAATGAAATAAATGGCTGCCGGGACGCTGCGAGCCTGAAATGATGTACTGTCATGTATTGAGAGATTATATTGAGTTTTACAGGCACAACGACCCATTTCACATTTTTTATTTTATTTTATAGTGCATAGTAGTGAAATATTTGGGCCTGAGATACTCTAGCCTCTAAGATAGGATTCTTGGGTGATTCTCGAGGGAATAAAGATATTTCATCACTCTTTCAGTACTTATCATTAATTCCTTTGCCTGCTCAAAAAGATATTGGCCCACCTTTAACTCATGCTTCCCAGGTGAAATTTTGTATTGAACTTGCAATAAACTAGGCTTGTGAGCACCTTGAGTGACCATACATGCCTTAGGGATATGCTGGGACATTTTCAGATTTACGAACATACCAGATATGCTCCAGAGCTGGAAATTGCAAGAATAAATTGTGCATGATTGAACATGCACAATTGTGACTGTGAACATCTTCCGATCGAACACATTGAAGAAATTCGATCGAACACTTTTTAAAAATGTGTTCAATCAATGTACAAACACATTACTCAATCGAACATTTAGATATTAGGCTGGGAAAATGATGGTTTTGGCTAGTGTTCAATCACAGATTGAACATGTTCAATTGGGAATCCTTCAATTGAGATGTTCAATGTGTTCGATTGTGAAGCCTAATAGGGTAATTATCCTTGATTGAGAGTACATTCAGCGAGGTAACCGGGCTGTGTTTGAGCCCCTCTGTTTGGCGGGCAAAAAATCACGTGTGGGGTAACCGCGGGGGTCACCACAGCCGAGGTATATACATTCACCCTAAATGATCCTATTACCTTTATATAATTTGGTTACCCCAATACAGATTAGATGACACTTTGAAACCCACCCCCTACGCTCCCAAATCCATCAACGACTGGGGTGTGACACTGCCTTGAATGTGTCCTTCCAGGGAATTTCTTGGGAAAATACCAGTACACTACACCACCACATTCGAGCCAATCCCGCATACTGCTATCAAATGCGCATTTATTTTCCGACGCTCATTTGTTTATAGCCCGGTTTCAGAGTTTATGAACAATAGCCAATGGTGAATTGTTCCACACCTGCACTCGATTTAACACTACCCCTGCCCAATCCGTCTTCAAATATTGTCGACGGTCCATTGGTTTGTTATTTGATTTCACTGCTTCGTTCCACCAACTCTCGTAGTGCATCAACGAGCGCTCTGTAATTTTCTACACCCGCGGCCCGCTCCGCCCTGCGCCGCTGCGCTGAGCATCCCACATCGCCATGTGCCTCCCGCCCACTGCAGCGCATCAACAAGTCGGTCCGCTGCGCTGCGCCTCCCGCCCACCGCAGCGCATCAACTTTGAGAAACCCGGGGACGGGATGCCGAAGGCGATGTGAGGCCATTCTTCTTCTGATATCATTTTATTCTTATGCTTAATCTTATCATTTGGTACTTGGAACATATAACCAAAAAAAAAAAAAAAGTAAGTACGAGTTGCATGCCGGGCGACGCCACGGCCCTTTACCCCAAGTGTCGTCAACCTTTGGTTGACTCCTCGCAGCCAGAACGGAAGTTGCCGAGCCCCCACATCAGTGCACACCAAAAACGGCGCCGGTCGGAAAATGCCAACGACTTGATCCGAAGTCGCAAAAAACTTTTTTTATTTCTTCCCCCAGTAACTCCTATTTCCCTAAGTATGTAAACAGGTGCAATTGTACAGCCGCTAGTTTCATCATTTTTTTTTGAAATGAATTTAGGGGCTGTGTCTAAATTCATTAGAGTTATTTACTCGGGGTCCGTCGATCAAAGTTGTTATATAATCGTCGGAGTTTGAAGCTTTCGCGATATTGCAGAGAGCCGTGGTTGGGCCAGTGTACGTGATTTTTTCTGATTTTCAGACAAAAGTAACCAAGACAAACATTTTTATCTCTCAAAATTTGCATATGCATGCGAAGATTCTGGGCCACATCCGCACGTGATGGTTACACTCAAGTATTTGCTGAGCGAAGGGCAAAGAAAAGAATAAGAGGATAGCTTGGGAGGAGTCTAAATGCCATTTATAATGTTTCTGCTTTCTATGTTCTTCGCTCAGCCCATAGAACAATGCTTAGACACTTGGACCGATATTCAAACTCCGATGATTATATAACAACTTTGATGGCCAATACACAGGGCACGGTAAACACAGGACTAATAAGTACTTGTAATTCTAGCAAACTTGAATATTGCTCTCACTGACTTCACTTGTGGAGCAAACTCAGAACCAATCAGGAAAAATCTGGATCACTGTCAGTTGCACTGCCGGTCATTATATGGATTTTTGAAAGCCACCCAACATTTTGCAACAGATCACCGGGTGGCAGAGCTTTGTCTCAGAAACGATGACCTCGGAACTGCAAATGTGATATTCACAAGATCCTTTGCTTAGTCACAAAAGTTTGACAAGGAATTGGCAATTCTTTGCCTTGAAAGACTTGCAGATCTTTCCACGGGAATGAACAACATACACACCACCATGGGTTGGGCAGGGATATTCTTCGTACTGGCATTGAGGTCCAAGGACAAGCTGGCTACTATGAAGGCATTCCGATGCTTCGGCCAGATTTTTGCCGTGGAAGGAGATGTCAACACCGCACTTAGTTTGTTCGATGTGGCCTTGGATGGATTCACCTTCATGGATGTCCATAGATGGAGGGCTGATTGCATGGTTCAAATTGCTGATATCTGGAAAAGTCGTGGAGACCTACTGAAAGCAATTGGGTCATGGAAAGCAGCAAGGCCTTTGTTTGAAAGGTCCTCACAGGCCAGGGATGTGGCTCAGATTGAAGCAAAACCAGCCACAGTTGAGGCTTCAATTTTGCAGCACTACGAGACTCTGCAACTTGCTGAGCTGAATATTCCCGCTGCGACAAGTCCTGGAAAAAGTCTAGACCCAACATATGAAGAAGAAGATCACAAACATGTGGACGGAGGATAGAAGCATCTTCAAATTGCAGTGTGATTTTTGGGATGGTGTTTCTGCCTCCAATCTCATCTGTTGTTATGCCCTTCCCAACTCAAACACTTTTCCTTGTTATACTCTCGATCTCACAGATACCGCGCTGGCCACACATCACTGCCGTTCAACCGGCAGTTGTAAATGTCATATATATCTTGAAGTCTCATCTGTTTTTTTTCCCTCCGCTGTGCCTACACACACTAGCCATTCAATTACCATTAGGGGTGCTCAATTCTTAAGTCGACCCGGTCAGGTCGTTTAAAATAATTCAATATTTGTGCGGAACAAATAGAGATTCAAGCTCCGCTCTAAGTCACGTAAGTGGCACTTCTCTGTCGTCGAGCACCGTCTTACGCTGTCATATTCCGCGTCATCTACGCTGTATCAAGTTTCCCACTACCAGAATTATCTTCATAGGATGTGTGGCAAAGATGTGGCGAAGATTACTATTGATGACTGGGAGGTCGGTCACCTTAGAAGTTGCAGAGCTTGTGCGAGGTCTGCGGCCATGAGGGGGGTCTGAGTATTCCAAGACAAAGGTCGACATCCTAGAATTCATTTTAACCCACTCCCGCGATTTTACATGAAGCTTCCACGACACAGTGAATTCTTTACGCTGGCAGGCCAAAAATAGCAAATTCCGGGCTAGTCGGCCAGCCGCTGAAAGACACGGTTATCGTCGGAACTGACCACCTTTCGACATCAAGAACAGTCATTATATCTCGGGCCAGTTTTTGATGCACACAAAGATGAAATATCAGGTACAAATGTACGAGAAATATGTTGCTCTGATTGGTAGCGGGAAGTGTAAAAATACGATCACAAACCAAAATTTGGTCCCGCACGGAAGGTTACGCTCGCGGAGGTGCAAAATAAGCTGCAGGCATGTTAATAGAACATATATCTACATATCTGATAGCATAGTTGTGCTGACTCATCATTGCGGCGAGTCCGATGCTCCGAAAAAAAATGAGAAAGGATTGCGCAAGTCCGATCCGTCGAATATATCAAGAATGCTGCGCTTCGACCTACTGGCGATTATAAGGCGGCGATGAAGAGCGGGGAAACGGCGAACACAACCCAAACCCGATCATGCCGAATAATTCCCATTGAATGAGTTGGTCACCGCACTTACCCCATCCATCTCTGATATTCGCGCCCCACAGTAAGCTGCTGGATGTGGGTCCGTTAGAATATATTTCTCGGTTTGTGAATATTGTGAATGTTTTTTTCCCGCTTCGTTTATTTCTTGGTTTCGGTTTTATTTGTTTCTTTTATTTTTGCAACGGTATCTGCGCTCTGCCTTTTGGTCTGGGCGGACGCTTACTCGCCCTTTCGTCCACTTCATCATTCCTTCAGTACTCTCCCACCCATCCTCGCACTTTATCCTCTTAACATCCATAACCAGCCTCTCACCTCCTCGCCCTGCCCTACTCCGAGTCCTCCGGCACACAATCAAACATGAGACCCACCACGAGCCCAGGAGGTTGAGGTATTTTTTTTTTGGTTTTACTTTGTCTTCGCCCCTCCATTTTCTTTGGCGTGTTATACAGGGGACTCCTCTTTCTTCATCGCGAGAAGCCCTTGCCTTCTCTTTCTCCACTCCCTTTTCCGTGTTCGCACAGTCCACACCCTTGCAATTGATGGACGTGGGGTGTGGTCGCATGCTTGGAATAAGAATAGGTATGAAATTGGAACAAGGTCCGCAGTGCGATCTTGTTCAGAATGTTACACTTCGGGGGCAATGCGGATGCAGACGGTCCGCGCATCCGTTACACAGATGGGGTGAGGCAGCTGATCGACCAATGACGTATGGCTTCAAACGGGCGTATTGATCCCGGCGGATAAAATAGATGAGTCTCTCACGCATATGTCTGCGGATACAGCGGGCCGTTTCCTACTAAACGCCATATCGGCACAACATCGGTACAATGGCGAATATACAAATACTCCAATCCATCGACGCCGGCCACCGCGCCACTATGATGCTCAAACTCCTCTACTACTTCCTCTTCATTGGCCTTGTCGCAGCGGAGAATGGCCGACAAGCATGGCTGCGTTACGCACCATTACCTCACGGACATAACACACCTCTTCTTCCTTCGTCAATAATTGCTCTCAATTCCAGCACAAACAGTCCTGTCAATACGGCAGGGAAAGAGCTGCAGAAGGGTATCCAGGGAATTTTTGGCAAGCGACTCAGTGTTCGCAACACTGGGAAAGAGACCTCTTCAGCTATTGTTGGTACCGTTTCACAGTTTCAGAAGGCTTTTGGGGGCAGCCCCGTCAAACACAAGCTAGAAGAAGATGGATTCTGGCTTCGTGTCAAGGGCAGCACGGTACAGATTCTCGGACAAAACGAGCGTGGTGCTCTATACGGTGCTTTCGAGTACCTATCCATGCTGGCACAGGGAAATTTCTCCAATGTCGAATATGCGACGAACCCAGCCGCACCAGTTCGTTGGATAAACTCATGTGAGTCGCCAATTTTTTTTATGGGGACTGCTAAAGCTGAGGCCGACCTCCTCTGCCAGGGGATAACATGGATGGAAGCATCACCCGTGGCTTCGCTGGCAACTCAATCTTCTTCGCAGACGGACATGTCGTATCCGACCTGACCCGTGCCTCGGAATATGCCCGACTCTTATCCTCCATCCGAATTAACGCTGTAGTTGTGAATAACGTCAATGCAGACTCCGCCACTATCAACCCAGAGAATATCCAAGGTGTCGGTAGAATTGCGGACGTGTTTAGGCCATATGGTATCCAGCTTGGATTGTCTCTTAACTTTGCGTCTCCGATGCTACTTGGGAATCTCAGTACCTATGACCCGTTGGATCCTGGGGTCATTGCGTTCTGGGATGATATCACCAAGCAAATCTACGACAGAATCCCAGATTTTGCAGGGTATCTGGTCAAAGCAGACAGTGAAGGCAAATGGCTCGCTGTCCTACCCAGTGTTATGCTCACGTCCATGGTTATTAGGCACCCCCGGTCCCTTGGTATACAACCGTACTCTCGCCGACGGTGCGAACATCTTCGCCAAAGCCATCAAGCCATTCGGCGGCATAGTTATGTACCGCGCCTTCGTATACAACCAACTCCCAAACGAAGGCGACTGGAAAGCCGACAGAGCCAATGCTGCCGCCAACTTCTTCCGACCTCTAGATGGTCAATTCGACGACAACGTCATCATTCAGATCAAATATGGTCCTATCGATTTCCAGATCCGAGAGCCTGCGTCACCGCTGTTCGCCAACCTCCTCCAGACGAATGCGGCCATTGAGCTGCAAGTTGCGCAGGAGTATTTGGGCCAGCAGTGTCATCTTGTGTATCTCCCACCGCTGTGGAGGACGATCTTGGATTTCGACCTCCGAGTGCAGAACCAGTCGTCGTTCGTGCGGAATGTGATCACTGGCGAACGGTTTAAGCGACCTCTTGGCGGCTCAGCAGCTGTCGTCAACGTCGGGCTCAATGATACCTGGCTGGGAAGTCATCTCGCCATGTCCAACCTGTACGCGTATGGACATCTAGCATGGGATTGGACTTCCGATTCCGAGGAGATCCTGCAAGATTGGACTCGTCTCACATTCGGTCTTGACAAGAAGGTTATCGACACCATCAGTCAGATGTCGATGGCTTCTTGGCCTGCATACGAGAATTACAGCGGAAACCTCGGGGAACAGACCCTGAATGATATCCTCTATACGCATTTCGGTCCTAATCCTCAGACGCTGGATAATACCGTTTGGGGTCAATGGACTCGCGCAGATCATACGGGCATTGGGATGGATCGTACGGTGTCCAATGGGACAGGGTTTTCAGGGCAGTACCCGCCAGAGGTGGCTGCGATGTACGAAAACATCGAGACCACGCCCGACAATCTCCTCCTGTGGTTTCACCATGTCAATTATACCCAAAGACTGAAATCCGGGAAGACGGTCATCCAGCACTTCTACGACGCACATTACGAAGGAGCCGAGACTGCTCAGAAGTTCGTTGCGATGTGGCAATCATTAAAAGGAAAGATTGACGATGAACGTTTTGAGGATGTGCTGTTCAGACAGGTCTTCCAGGCTGGTCACTCGATTGTGTGGAGAGATGCCATCGTCAATTTCTACAACACTATCACCGGCATACCTGATGATGCCCGGAGGGTAGGCCACCATCCTTTCCGGATCGAGGCGGAGAGCATGGAGTTGAGTGGGTACCAACCATACGTTGTTAGCCCATTCGAGGCGGCGTCCAATTCCATTGCCATCATCACAAGTACCAACAGTACAATCGGGACGGCGACCAAAGTTCTCAACTTTACCTCTGGGGTATACGACCTCGCTGTTAATTATTTCGACATGTACGGTGGCAACAGCAGTTATCAAGTCTTCATCAATAACCGGATGGTCGGAGAGTGGGTTGGGAATATTGTGGATATCGGGAAGCTCGGACATACGCCATCCATATATTTGGACGGGCATTCGGCGACGAGGATCACCTTCCACCAGGTGCCTATCAAGAAGGGTGATGTGCTGAAAATTGTGGGGCGGGGCGAACGGCGTTGAGCCGGCACCGCTTGACTATGTTGCTTTGCTGCCGGCTGGTGTGGTCGATTGAGGTGGAATCTCCCTCCAAAAAAATAACTGGTTGTTTGTGTTGATAGTACTGTTCAATTTATTTGTATGTTTAGTGCATTCAAAATAATGAGTATAGCAAGCGTACGTAAGAAGCAGGTTTGAAGTTGCGCCAATTGTCATTGAACGCTCGGTCCTACGATAATGTCTCAGTCCGGCCGTTCACTGAAAGAAGTACATAACAGATGCCTTCCAGGGTCGGCTGCAGAACGGCTATTCGATGTCTCTCCGACGTGGTATTCCCGTTTTTTCTGTCGCTTTAGCCGCCTTCGCGGCTGCCCCACGACATTCACTCTCAAGGAACCAGCTTCACTGCCATTCCATGCGTCATCCCGATTGAGTCGGTCTCTCGTTAGTTTCAGCATTGCAACCGCATTTTTCATCGAATATCTGGGGAACATGACCGACCCAAACACATTGACGAGGAATCTGCTCCAAAACCTGAAAGACCGCACCGGTACGCCTGCAGGAATTAGTATTGGCGGTAATATCACGGATTCGACCTACTGGAATGCGTCTCTGGATACCGCTCTCTTCAATTTCATCACCAACAGCGGCACGCTCTTCAATACCACGATTAGTTGTAAATAACATGTTCATAGGATCTGCATGACTTCAGTTTTATGGGCCCTCGAGCCCCTTTCCAGGTATTGGAAATTCATTCCGTACTCACGTATTTGGTCACGTACCATATAAAGTACGTGCAGTGCGATTCCTAGCTTTGATTTGCAGAACGTCGACTCGGAAATCGATTGGTCGGCGAAAGGAGCGACGTGACATTTGGATCCATGTCCGCCTGATATGAGCTTGCGAGATGATAGTTTACGAACCAGTGGATTCTGAGATTCAAGTTGAATGGGATTCACAAATTGCAAGAAGGGACAATCTGGCGCCTAAGTTGTGGATCGTGCCCCAGGTTTTGCTCTGTCTGCGGTGCTTTAATAATAGGGGAAGTCAAAGCGGTCAGATGGACCGATTCTGGAGCCGATTTTGAACCGATTCTGATGTCGATTCTCGAGCCGATTTTGGACATGAATCGACATCAGAATCGGTCTGATCCAGAATCGGCCCAGAATCGTGTTCCTCCTCCAGAGGAGGAACTCGCTAGAATCGGTTCTGAATCGACTTCAGAATCGGCCTCTGTGATCGTCACAACTCCACATCCAGAAATAATAATATTAAATTATCATGGTCGCACCCAAGTTTTTCATCCCCTAACCACGCCTGTGGCGCCTGCGCCTGCCCGCTCACCATCCCGACATCCCGCCCAACGGGCGGCGGGATGTTTGCTTTTGTTTTCTTCATCCCCACCTCAAGTACGGGTACCACGGGTACTGCCCAGGTCCTCCCGCCGCCATCCCGACATCCCGCCCAACGGGCGGCGGGATGTTTGCTTTTGTTTGTTTTCATTTTTCTTCATCCCCACCTCAAGTACGGTGTACCCCCGTGCCGACATCCCGCCGAACGGGCGGCGGGATGTTTGTTTTTGTTTATTTTAGTTCTTTTTCATCCCCTCCTTGAGTACGGTAATTACGGGTGGTCCCGCCAGCCGCCCGCTCGCCAGCGCGACATCCCGCTCAACGGGTGGTGGGATGTTTTGTTTTTGTTTTTGTTTTTGTTTTTCATCCCCACCACAAGTACAGTAAGTACATGTGGTCCCGCCTGTCCGATCTCCTCTGCATCTTTGCTCATGGCCAGAACCAAAACAGACACGACTACAGCCACCATAGGGAGGAAAAAGACTCCCTCCATGAAGGCTAAAGCTATTCAAGACGACAAGAAAACCAACAAAAAGGGGAAGAAAAAACAGGCTGCGGACAGTAGCGAGGATATCGGGGCATGACCGCGGCTAATAGTTGTATATAAATAAATTTGGGTCCCTAGAATCACTCGCGAATTGAGCTCAGAATCGGGTCGGTCAGAGTTGATGTCGATTCTTGATCGATTCTGGACAGCCACGCAAATCAAAATCGGTCATGAATCGGTGTCAGAATCGACTTCAGAATCGGTCTGTCTGACCGCTTTGACTTCCCCTAATGACCTTGTCCAGTTAACGAGACAACTACATGAGTTGGAACCAATACAGTACCTTCGGTTAGGCAGTGACTCGGAAAGTGGATGTGGGTGCTCGACGGTAGTAAACAAGAAGCAATGATCGATTCCGATTGCGACCAGCGACCATTGGGCGACCACAACGTCGGCGGCGGAGTTTCGACTCGAAAGAGAACAAGACCACACTAAAAATAGGAGATGAGAGCCGGCGCAGCCCTCACGCCACTCATGCGTCAAGTCGGAGCAAGGAGGTGAAAGACGACAATGACAAGGTCCGACACCCCGAGCACGCCCGTCGCACCAGCACCGGTCAACACGCGGCCTACGCGGAATGTCGACGTTCCCCTTTCGCCGGCCAACGCGCCTCGCGACCGCGTCACCTCCAAACCCTCCCCCCACGCCACCCGCCCCTCGCCCCCAAAAAACCACCTCCACAATCCGCAAAAAAACCGCGCCCAAAAAAACCGTGCCCCCAAAACGCCACCCAAATCTCCAGAAAACAGAAAAAAAGAGCAGACCCCACATCGATAAAAAAAAATAAAAAATAAAAAACGCCGCCCCCCCAAAAAAAGAAAGAAAAAAACACACACACACAAAAGACAAGAAGAAAAGAATAATGCACACTGAATCCTCCCCCTATGGCGGTGTTTATTGGACAAAAATGTTGTGCAGCTCTGTGCAACTCTGTTTTGGCTGTGCAACTCTGTGTACCGCTGTGCAACTCTGTGCCAGGTCGTGCAACTCTGTGCAACCTCAATGCAACTCTGTGCAGCTCCATTACAAGGCCTGTGCGCTGTCAACCACATCAATTGCATAGTGTTGCATCAAGCTGCACAGTTCCGATCACACAAGAACAACCTGTAGCACTGCATTATATCACATCACACACTGCACAAAGTTGCACAACCGGCATGAGATTGCACAACGTAATGTACAACATCACATCAAACTTTGAAAAATCCCTATCTATTCAGCAAATTTTGTCAAGAACTTGTCTCTAGCTGTGACTGTTGATGCTCACACGGCTTGATCGCATCTTCTCTGTCCCTCTCCATGAGTTTTCCTCTCGCTGCCCATGGGGCCTGTGCCCAATGCCCCTGTACAACAGCAATTTTTTTCCCTGGTGGACAAATGACAATGCAGGCAAGCACCACTCTCCCCTTTTTTGTCTTGGAACTGATGTCCAGGCAACCACAGCCTTCAAGTGAACAAGATATTTGTGCATGCACCCACCCGTACAGTGTGCCTCCCTTTTAGATCCTAACGTAGCCATGAGGAGGACAGGAACGTTGGATGGACGCTGTCTTGGGTTTAACACCGTAAGTCCTTTCCAGAGCACCCTTCTCCCTCGTCTTGTCAATCCCTTACAGGCACCGTACCATCCTTGGCTTCCCACCACGTCTTGCACTGGATGCGGCAGTCCCTGGACCCACCACATTCCCCTAGACTACGTGTCAGCCAATTTATTGTTGGCCAGCTACACTTCTAATATTTTTCACTTCAGCCACCCTGCCAGTCCCCAGACCCCAATTATTGTCTTGCATCTCTGGCTCAGATCTATTGCCGCTTATTCCAGCCCCCTCCATCATCTCGATACTTTGTCCCCCCCCCCTATCGGAGACTTTGTCACTCCCGTGCTGATGAGCTGGTGATGAGGACCATTGCATGGTCATCCCCTTCACTAAGAACTGTGTTGGGGGGCTCTGATTCTCCACGAGTTGGGAATGGTGATGGATCTCCATGCTGGAGATATGGTGCTCTTCTTGTCTGCGTGGTTGACCCACTTCAACCTGCACTTCCAAGGAATTCGTGCTTCCTTAGTTTTTCACACTGACAATGCCCTCAAGTTGTGGGATCTCGTCAACAAATGGGATGGGGAGTACGGTGTACAGAAGGAAGGGGCAGGTGAGCAAATGGAGGGTGCTGGTCAGTAAACTACTGTTATTACCTGTTTCGGCATAAAATCGGGAGAATTTCAACCTAATTGCCTTATTGAGAATAGCGTTGTGCAACTCTGTGCAGCTTTGTGCAGTTCTGTGCAGCTTTGTGCAACTTTGTGCACATGCTTGTACGATGTAATGCAAATGCCTGTGCAGTTTTGTGCAATTATATCTTATGACGTTCTGTGCCATCTTGTGCAGTCTTGTGCACTTTTCAAAGCAACTGTAATATCTGAACAGCAATGGAGTTGCATTGAATTGCACAACGACCGCATTGAGTTGCACAGTGATTGCATTGAGTTGCACGACCTGGCACAGAGTTGCACAGAGCTGCACAGAGTTGCATAGCCAAAAACAGAGTTGCATAGAGCTGCACGACATTTTTGTCCAGTAAACACAGTCATACCCCAGCTCAACCGTATCCGGCTCCCGCCCACGGGGAACCCCTGCATCTTCTCGATCGCACGCTCCGCGTCGGCCTTGCGCACGAACTGCACGAAGCCGCAGCGCTTGCCGATGGGAACTTTGACCTGGGGGGAAGGGGTTAGTGTGTGTTTGTGCGGAGGGAGGAGGAAAGAGGAAGAGAGAGAAGCGGAGAGGAGGGGCGGAGAGATGAAGGGAAGGGACGCCGACGCAGGAATAGCGCCGGCGCGTCAAGGATGGGCGGGGAGAAGCACTCGCCCGACGCGGGCGTCGTCGTCGTGATCAGGGAGGGGAGGACAAAGGGAAGGAAGGACAAAACAAGGAGGAAGGCGAGAAGAACGCGGCTGACGGCGCGCATCGTCGTCGCGAGGATAGCGACGCGCAGAAGAGGAATGGGAGAAGGCGTTCCGACGCGTCTGCGGTGGGAGGAGGAGGGACAGGGAAGGATGCGCAGCGGGCATCGTCGTCACGGTGGGTGGCCGAGGGGACGAGAGAAACGGGGGCGGAGGAAGCGGGGAAAGGATGGGGGTGGCGGAAAGGAAGCAAGAATGTAGCCGGCGCAGGCATCGTCGTTTCGGAGGAGCTCGGGGAAGGAAAGAAAGAACGAGAAGGGGAGCCCGGGCGTCGTTGACGCATAAAGACGGGTAACGGCATCAATCTCCCGAAAGGAGGTATCGGACGCGCGCTCTCCACCAGCAAACACTCACATAATGTATCTCCCCAAACGGCACAAAGAAAGTCCGCAGCGTCTCCTCCCCCCACCAGCAGGCTCACCCCCCCCCTACAAAGACGGTGGTGTTGTACGGGTCCGTGCTGGAAGGAAGAAGTTAGTGTGGTGTGTTAGGAATAAAAATGAAAACCTTATTCCTAACACACCATATCGAGTCGATGGAGTGAAAGAGACACCCAAACGCACCTCATCTACTGCTCCCCATTCGGCCCAATCAGATTCCCCAATATCGCGCGTGCGTGCGCGTGGTGCTTCCACTCCGCCGATGTCGGCGGCGTCCATTCCGCGGCGTTGGGGGTCAGATTCGGATTCGGATTGACGGAAATGGCAGTCGTGGGGGCGTTGGGGGCGTTGCCGTTGCCGGGTGCGAAAGACGCGTTGCCGACAGACGCGCCATTCCCATTCCCATTCGCGTACCCCACACCCTGATACGCGTCATACCCCCTGCCGGCGATGGGCAGACACACTCGGGGGCGCGAGGGGGAGCGCGAGCGTTACGGCCCCGGCCCCGGGGGCGCGCTGGCTCGGTTGTTGCTGAGTCGGCTGTTGCTGCTGCTGAGTCGATTGTTGTTGCTGAGACGCGTGCTGCTGCCCACCCTCCCCGTAGGCGCGGGGAACCGCAGAAGAGCCGGTGACGGTACTATTCGGGAGGACGCCGCTGCTATTCGGGAGCGGTGCGTCGCCGACAACAGGCGGGGGCTTGAATTTGGCGGTCGCGGGGGAAATGCGCACTATGGGATGGGGAGGACAGGACAGGTGAAGCGGGAGGACGGACGGGGATGGGATGGATGGGAAGGTGGATGTATTTATGCGTGCCAAGTAGAGGGGAGCGGGAGGAGGAACAAGACGAAGAGGGGACAAAGCAAGCGGATGACGAGGAGATGAAGCGGAAGGAGGAGGAGGAACAGGGGAGGACGAGGATGGAGGACGAGGAGCGAGAAGCGAGAAGGACGATATATGCGCAAAGTATCGACAAAAAACGGGATATATGCGCGTCCAAGGTCGAATATGCGCGTCAGGAGGGGAGTACATGGAAGGAGGAGAACAAATAGCCCAATCAACATGTGTTCTTGAAAGCGAAAAAAAGCCAAATATACGCACTCGGTCGACTAAGGCAATACAGCCCATGCATCTCGATCAGCGCGCGCTGTTGGTCCGCCTCGTCCGTGAACCTGCGGGAGCATATCAGTACAAGAACGACGCAATAAAAAAACACCCACCTAACGAACCCATACCCCCGACTAACGCCCTGTTGGAATCAATAGAGCAATCCCATATTAGCAGTGAACCCGTTGCAAACGCGCGGGGAATCTTTCGCTGTCTACAGTACTTAAATACTACTCGAGACTAATTAAAGATACAAATTTAGTCTCTCGGGAACAATAGCGGACATCAACAAGAAAGCAAGAATGAACGGCGGGGACCTTGTAACAACGTGCGCCACAAATGCACAGTGCGCGCACATGCAACTCGTATTCCAACACGCCCGTCACCGGGTCCAGCATAATCTTCGCGCTCTTTGGCAGCTCTGGAACGGGCGGATAAACTTGGGCTCGCGGTCGTTCCGGAGCCCGAGCACGGGGTTGCGGAAGACGGCCACGAGGTCGCTGTTGGACGTCTCGGGCGCGAGGTCGCCGACGAAGATGCTGTACTCCTTGGGGTTGCGGTGGTGGTTTAGTGATGCCGCGGTCAGGTTCTGAACCGCTGGCGAACCTGAACCGGACCTGAACCGGACCTGGGGTCCGGTTCGGGGGCTGTGTGGTTCGCTGAACCGAACCCGGGGTCCAGTTCAAGGTTCGGGCAGGGATGAACCTGCCCGAACCTCCTTGAACCTGAACCGGACCTGACTGCTAAATTCGAGGAAAACAGCCATCAAGTGCAAATTTTTTCCCTGTGAGTACACATATTTACTTCATTGCACATTTATCAACACTATGATGGGTTGGCACATTCAAAGCTCAACCAAAACCCGACTGCGAATAAATCTTTCGCACCTTGTGATGGCATCAAATTGTTTTCATCAACCATCGTAGTGGTTGGATTTAGATATTAATTCATTGTGAGGGCTGCAGCAGGTGTAAGTAAGTCTTTTCAGTGAAGAAATATAATATGTTCGTACTTTCAGGGTCCTAAAGAAGTTTTTGAGCCCGCCTCATGCGTGGGAGTAACAAAATCGGTTCGAACCTGTTCGAACCTGAACTGGACCTGAACCCGGGGTCCGGTCCAAGGTTCAGGCATTTCCCTGAACCGAACCTGAGGTCCAGTTCAAGGTTCGGGAAAATTTGGGCTGAACCGGACCTGAACCGGACCGCGGCAACACTATGGTGGTTTCTGCAAGGCCGAGGCATAATACACCGCGCCGGGAGGAAACACGGGGGAGGTCGCGCCCTGCCCGCGGCCCAATTAAGCACGAACGGCTTTGTGGAGTTGGGCATCGTGAGCTGCGCGCCGCCCGAGGGCGCTATTTGGGACAGGACGGCGGCGGAGTGGGCGGGCGAGGGGAAGCACTAGCCGGAGATTGTTGGCGTGGGTGTCGGGCGGAGAGTGTTGAGGATCCCAGCCCATGAGTGCGCAGACCGGCTTGGCGTACTTATTCGTCATCCGAGGAGGGCGTAAACGAGAAAGTGAACGAGGGCGTATACGACGAGGGATAAGGCGAGGGCACCTGGTACTGAAGTTGGACACTCCGAAGAAGAGGTAGCGCAGCGGACGGGAGTACTCACGCGCACGGCGAGTCTTCGAGCCTGCGCTTCAGCGAGAACTTACTGGCGTTGGGGGAGGCGGGGCGGTATTGGTCACGTGAGTGGGCAAATAGAGCACAACAACGCGTCTCTCTTCTTAGGGGCCGAGCTTACTGGCTGCCGTGGTACACGCACGGTGAAAGAAAAATGACACTTTCTGAGATATAATATGGAGAGACACGATTGGACTCAAACCCAAATCAAACGGGTCATATTCTTCTCCCAACTGGACTCTACCGTTGTTCACGATCTATCGCGAGAAGGCGTAGGATCTCAATCTGGCCTTAATATTTCTTGGAATACATTTCTATTTGGGCTAACATGCGAAGGAAATCAATACAGTGGGGAAAAATCACGGAATAAAATTCCATAAACAATCGCCGTTGTATTTCTAGGCTGAGACGTTGCCGAGATCCAGACTCTTAGCCACATAATCTGAAGGAAACCAGTACCTATGAAGGAATTGAAACTAGTAGAATCATCACACCCATTGAATTTGTGGCGCGGTCAGTGGAATGAATGAATATAAAGGAGACGCATTGGAGCAAGTAGTGAAAGAGGCCATTATTAGAACATTGAAAGCAAAAAAACGAAACTATTAAAACCATCGCGCACACGGTGAATTTGCGGCGCGGTCATTGATAGGAATATATGGAGTAGCAATGAATGAAGCTATTATCAAAACATCGACCTAGAGCTTAACTGTCGGACCAGGGAGTGACTTGGATGGACCCGATATCACGCCTGCTAGGTTTTGAGGGCCACGCGTGGATCGGATAAAGCGAATCAAACTTCAACATCTAGGTATCTTAAGCTGGCTAGACGCGATCCAACGCCGTGAGAATCAAAGTCAGATGAAGTACAGTCTTCAGTTGCATAAAGGTATCAAAAGGTTACAGAGTAATTGAACCTCGGCTCGTCCATGCCGATACAGAGTAGAAGGATGCATAAAAGAGATAATGGTCTCGGGGCTTTGTGATGAAGGGTAAGAGGGGGAGGCTAATCACGAATCCAACGATAAATAGCGCCACCCGAATTGACGCCCCAAACCACACCATCCGTACCCGCACCAATATCGACCAGGCTACCACCGATCTGAACCCAGGGCTCACTATCATCGCCCGTATACGTGTAGATGTTGCCGCCGCTGTTCACCCCCCACACATTAGTTTTTATTCCCGCAGAGATGGCACTGAGGTTGCCAGAAACGAGGACCCAGTGATTGGGATCTCCTTCGTCCCCGGTGTAGTGATAGATCTTGCCAGCGGAGTTGACCCCCCAAACTGTGCCATCTGCACCCGCGCCAATGTCGGTTAGGGAGCCAGGGATTTGTACCCAGGGCTTGCTGTCGTCACCGGTGTAACGATAGACGTTGCCGCCAGCATTGACTCCCCAAACATTGGTGCGCGATCCAGCAGAGATTCGTTTGAGTGCACCGGGAATTTTAATCCAGTGCTTGGAATCCCAGCCATAGCGATAGACGTCGTCGTTCGCGTTGACCCCCCAAACCGTGCCATCGGCAGCTGCGCCAATGTCGGTTAGAGCGCCAGGGATTTGAACCCAGGGCTTGCTGTCATCGCCGGTGTAACGATATATGTTGCCACCAGCATTGACTCCCCAGACGTTGGTGACCGATCCAGCAGAGATTCGTGTGAGAGACCCAGCGATATTTTTCCAAGGCATTGCTAGCGGTGATACACTTGATAAAACAAAGAGCTCAGTGTCGTGAACGAGGAAGAACACTCAGTAAAATCTACCTGATAAAGCACAGACTGCATAAATGTAAGCACAGAATACTCATGGGTTGAATTGTGTACTTACCGCTGTAAATGATCGCTGGCAATGAGGCGATTGATGAGGGGGAGGTTTCTACAAGCGCTGTTTATGTAGTGCGGACAGAGCTCGAATATCTTCAAACCCACCTGAGACGCCGGCACTTCGAACCACCGTGACACGGAAGCGTTCTTCGCTTCACGGTCCACAAACTTCAACAAGCGAGGTACGTACGACACGCTTTTATTAAAGCGTCTGTCGAGGAGAGACAACTTGGCAGCGTCAATGGATCTTAGGGTTCTGCACGGGTCCACCCGCGGGTACCAGACTGTACCAGAAGGTCAACCCGAACTCGGACCCGCCAATACCGTACCCGACCGATCCGCGGGTTCAAACCCGTACGCATCAGCCGCGGGCCGCCAAGCACCCGCGGGTTCACCCGCGCGGGTCCACGGTATTGCGGCGGGTTTGAAACTAGGTGTCGGCGTCCACGCGACTATAACCTTGCTTGGATTCTCGTTTTCTCTGATCGAGAAATCATGGTGGAAGAGGACCTCTCACTGGATTGTCAATTCGGATTTTTTTAATAAAAAAAAAAAGTCAGTGGGATCCCGGAGATAGAAAATTAAGGGATAAGGAATCTGAAGTCCGGTGGGCAAAAAATGAGGATAAAAACTGCCACTGCGCCGAGGTTAAGATGGAATTTGCCTTTACCTGTGGGGCGGGCGGGGCAAAAAAGATGGATCCGAATGATGTTGCTCGAACATTATTGCAGTCTCTGTTTGAAATATTTCGACCTCTGTTAGAATTGTTCCGACGTATGGTTCAACTCCCAATTATGTGCTGGAAGTGTGTACAAGTAGGATGTTAATTCTGCCTACGGGATGACACTTAGCGGCTGCTATTGGTATAATGTATAACCCACGCACAATATCTCATAATAAAATATTTGACGAGGCTGCTACATCCAACTCACCACCGCAAATGAGCCCGGCTGGACGCATAAACTGATGGACCCTGTCCAGAAGCGGTCAAATATAAGCTGAGTCTGAATGATGAAGTTAGTTCGCCGGTGAACTGCGTCAACTAAGTTCAAACGACACGAACAAGCTCCTGCGCAGGTAATATGTGTTTCCTCCAACCAGAAGCATCACATCGGTGTTTTGAACCAGATTCAATCAGAAGATATCGTTTCAACGAAGTAGAAAATAGGCACCGAATACTCCGAGCCAGACTAATTCCTCAGCTGGTACAGCACATCCCCCCGCGGGTCCCCTTCCGCAGCGTGAGACCGCACCTGGTGTTCCACCGTGTCCAGGATTGCGTGGAGTGCGTCGACGCAGGTCCTGTCGGCGGTTATCTTGTCGATGGGCTGTATGATGCCATGTAGTTTCTCTTGAAGCAAAAGGACGGGGTTGTGGGCTTGATTCAGGAGAGCTAGATGTTCTGGTGCGATATAGGGGTCTGTGACGAGAGTGTGCACAGCCTGCACAGCCCCAGATTGAACTTCAGAGAAAGCCACGTAATGATTGGCTAACAAACTCATCAGGTCTTCAGGGCATCTATGGGAGACCCAATTGTATGCAGACCTCATTCAGGTGTCTACAAGCAGCCCAACTCTGCAAGCTTAAGGTGCAACACATAACATGGTTAAAAGTAAATTCATGATATATTCAGATCAGTCCGAAGGTACAAATAGATAGATTCCTCACACCACCGCCGCCAGCATGCCAAAGGGAGCAAGCACAAAGAAGGGAAAAAACAAATAGGTCCTTGAGATACATCTGATGTACAATTGCCGGTTGAGTGACAGGTTTGTGCATAGTAGGTTGAACAAAAGTGAAATTTGAGGTGAAAACACTGTTCCAAAAATCACATTTCAATTTCAAGGTTCTTCTGGTGTGTGTCCACAAGTTCATGATCCTTTTCTTCAGATGTTGGGTCTTGACTCTTTTCAAGATTCGTCACATTCAGCTCTGCAACTTCCAAATTCCCGCCTCAACTGTGGCCAGTTTTTCATCAATCCGAGCCACATCCCTGCTCTGTGAGGACCTTTCAAACAAAGGCCTTGCTGCCTTCCACAATTCCACTGCCCTCAAAATCTCTCCATGGCTTTTCCAGATATCAGCTATTCGAACCATGCAATCAGCCCTCCACTGGTGGACATCCATGAATGTGAATCCATCCAAAGCCACATTGAACAGGCTGAGTGCTGTTTCCACATCTTCTTGTACAGCAGAAATTTGGCCAAGGCAGCGGAATGCTTTCATAATAGCCAGCTTGTTATTGTGTCTCAATGCTAGCACAAGGAATATCCCTGCCCAACCAATGGTGGTTTGTATATCATTCATTCCAGTAGAAAGGTCTGCAAGTCTTTCCAGGCAAGCAGTTACTATTTCTATGTCAAAGCTTTGTGACCAAGCAAAACATTTTATGAATATCACTTTTGCAGTTCCAAGGTCACCATTTCGGAGAAACAGCTCTGCCAATCGGTGATCTATTACCATTCCTAGATTGGTTTTTGGAAACCCATATAATGACCTGCAGTGCAGTTGACATTGGGCCACACTTTGCTGAATGAGTCCAGAATCTATTCCACAAGCGATGTCAATGAGAGCAATATTCAGGTTTGCTAGAATTGATCCAGGTTCCATCGGTTTCCTAGCGGCAGCAATGGAGACCTGAATGCGGCGTGACTCCAAATATTCTGTTTTCATAAGATGGACTTCTGCAGTCGAACTTTGGAGACGTATATCCAATGTACATCCTTTAAGACCACATGAAATCAGAAGCCGTGCGGCTTCTTTGAGGAGGATTTGAGTTTCAGAATAGTTTGCACACATGGTCTGACACCTGGCTTGGATGAACAGGGCTTCTGCTAGTGGGAAGATACCGCCAAGGGCCTCTGCATATTCTTGTGCTCTAATAGCATGTTTCTTAGCACCATCTGGATTTCCCATCCTGACCATGAACTGGGATATCATGAACAGGGCTTGTAGCCCAACGCTACTAGGGGATCCAGTACTATCTGCCAAGGAGAGCACTTTTTTATAATATGCAAGAGCACCAGCCATGTTGGATTGGGCAAAGGTGTGATATAGTCCGAGGGCAGAGACCCACTCAGCTAGTGAAGAATGAGACTAATGTACCACAAACCCACAGAGTCTGTCTTACCTTTTTTCAATGGATCTTTGGTCTCGAAATATTCATCCCCCTGCCTGATTATTGCATGAGCATCAGCAAGAGGCACCCTTCCAGCAGTTCTAATCATCTGAATCAAGTAGTCTCCAAACATTGGACTGTCTTTCCAAAACAAAAATGGTTCTGATATTTTCAGTATCAGTGGTGAATATGTGCCCTGTGTCCGGTTAAGGAAGTTGCTTAGGTTCAGAATACTCTGGTAGTTCTGGATAGCATCTGGACACTCCGTGTCAAGAGAATCCAGAAGAAGACTGTTGATATTGCCGATATTCCTTGAAAGTTGTGTAACTATTTGGGCTGCATTAAGATCCCGGTGAAGTTCCCACAGATCAAGAAGATCGTGAAAGTGCTTGCGAAGTTTTAGCTTCAGCACATTTTTTGGAGGATGGGAATGGAGGATGTGAACTCGGATAGGAGCAAGGACTTGGATTCGTTTTTCTTTATCCATAAATGCAAGGGCTGTCCTGAGCAGAGTGGTTTTGCTTGCAAGGATGTCTGTAATAGGTAGTTCTGCTTGCAGCAAGTCAGCATCTGTGAACCCATCTGGAAGCATTGACAGAATGGTAAGCAGGTCCTGAGCTCCTTGTGTCATGCGGGAACTTGTGAATGACAACATGATTGAGATGTCCAGACTAGATCTCTTGTCATATCCATCTGAAAGCATCCTGGTGCTTTCTGTTTGCCATCGAGACATGGCCCTGCCACAGCCTTCATGGGCAGCCACACTTGCCATGAGGCTAATTGCTAGGGGCATATGCCCTGTGAGTTGAAGTAGTTGCTCAACTTTTTCTTCTTCATGTCTGTTGTCTGCAACCTCAATGAATGCTTCGAGTGCTGCAGAGCCAGAAAGTGGCTGGAGAGGTGCCAAAAATGGGTGAGTCCACTTGACTTTTGCTGGACGTTCAGCACCGCGCATGGTGATCTGTAGGCTAGTTGAGTCACAAGATTCCTTGAGTACAATCTCACACACCATCAGTCCTAATTGAGGAACATCTGTCAAGAGAGAAAGGAATTCTTCTACTTCCTTCTTTGACGAGCCCATTTCCCAAGATGTCTCCAGATTATCCAACACCAGAAGAGATGGAGGACTATGCATGAAATGTTGGGCAACTTTCTTTGACAGATTGGGTCCTTTCTCAAGTCCAATATGGTCTGCAACAGCTGACACCAGCTCAATAGATGTTGGGGTGGAGTGGCATTGGACAAAGTATCGGTGCGAATACTTTTCCACTACTGCATCAGCATGGAGAGCCACAGTGGCAAGACTGGTCTTTCCCATGCCCCCAGCACCCAGGATGGCAATGCGGGGGGAGGGCTCCATAAGAATCCTCACAACCTTGTCAACCTCGGATTCACGGCCATGGAAGATTTGAGGAGAAGGGGGGAGCATGGACAGGGATCCAGAGCTGCATAAATTGTTCAGCAAGATTCATAGTACAAAAGGATTCTGCAGACCTCCCCCCAAAACTTGACAAAGTATCTGAAACCTAAGAAACTTCAGCAGGGACAAGGGGAAGATGAAGCTGTTCTCACAGTTGAACCATCAGAATTGGTCAGTTCCGGGTGAGCTTCCAGGAGGGCAACAAGCTCCTCATGTTGCTGCTTTGCATCCTCCTTCATTTGCACTATGTTGGACAATGTTGAACCCGTGGCTCGAATCTGGAATAAATTAGAGATACACAACCACAAGTTAAATTGATGTACTGCGAATGTTTCCTGGGCATGCCTGAGTTCATTGCCGTATTCTTTTAATCTTGCGGCGCTGTCCAGCCGCCTGAATACCTGCTTGATTTTTCCCATCCTTCCCTGGCCATTTAGAAAAGTGAGTAATTTTTGAAGGGTGCTATTATAGTGTCTCAATACAGGTGCTTCAAGGAGAAGTGCAAAGTTCCGCCTACTCCGTGAAATTGGCTATGTCATATAACAATGCCGTTGGAAGGGCCCCTGGGGCTTCGGACAAAGAATATAGTTTCAAAATGGTGCAGAGAATTTCGTGTATTTGTGCAACCATTTCAAAACATTCGTCCTTGTTGGAATGAACTTTCTGCTCAAAGTCTTTTTTCCAGCTCATGATGGATATGCTTTAGGGACTTACCTCAGCACATTTCACAATTGCCAAAGTCAATGCAGAAGTAGATCCTAGGAAAGGCACACTGGCAATCTGTGCAATTTCCTTTGCAGTGGTGGCTGCAAGAGTGGTGTATTCAATCAGGTTCTTGAACTCTGCGGAAGGCTGCATTGGGGGCATGTTCAAAATGTGACGGACGGGACTAGTTGCGAATCCTGGATATATATACTCTTGGTTCTACCTGTATTTTCACTCTCATATCCGGGCCCGGGTAAGAGGATGCAGTTTGAATGCCGCATAGCACATATTCTCGATTTGGTCAGATAACCACCGGATCGGGTCTAATGCGTCCTATACAGAGTTCTCCAATTATGTATGTATTTAATTTATCATACTATCTTTGGCCCACTTATGCAAAATCTTTTTGATCGGCACTGTTCTCCAAAACCGTTTACCCAACGGCCACCGGAATTCACATGGAGCATCCTTAATATATGAATTTCAATCGTGTGAAGTGGCCTAATTTTTGAGCTTCAACCGCACTTGCAGGAACATTGCCGAGGTGAAATGACCAAATACCAGCTTTTGCAAGATTTTTGATTCGGAATTTGGCAGGTGATTACTTCATCAAAATTTCGCAGAAAAGCAGGATTTGATTTTCAGGTGGGTGCAAATCTTCTTGGAATGCTCTACAAACTTGGAAACAGCATGTCTCCTATCAGGAGAGTAATCCTCTTTTTTAATGGAGGCTTTAAGCTCATATTCCACCTGCCACATCGAAGTCTTGCATAAGTGGGCCGGATTGCATAAGTGGCAAATAAGTGGGCCAAAGATAACACACATTTCTATTCCCCTTCACTGCGATCCCTATTGTGGATATCAACGTTGCAGGCAGAAGGAAGACAATTAATAATAAAGTATGCTAATAATGCACCACATCCGACGCATGCTTCGCCTTCAAATCTGTTGGATACTATCTCCGACTGCCTAGTGGGCCGAACTAGCTAGTGGGCCACTTGCTCAATACAAGGGCAGGGTGGGTATAACTATTCAATTTTGTGGTTGGGGGATGGAATACAAGCTATGACGATGTTGCTTGCCAAATTTGGAGGCTCACCGACTCGGCGATCAATTGCTGTGGGATGTTCTTGATCGGCATGTCAGGCTGTAGTCATCATTTCTTATCTCCGGCCGGCCTGCGCACGGCTTCTTTGGGCTCTTTCTTCCCCAATTCCTCGCCGATTCACAAGTTTGGGGGCTCTTTTTCATCCCCTGGTTCGGGGGGACAGCACGGCATCGGCGATCAATTGCTGTGGGATGTTCTTGATCGGCATGTCAGGCTGTAGTCATCATTTCTTATCTCCGGCCGGCCTGCGCACGGCTTCTTTGGGCTCTTTCTTCCCCAATTCCTCGCCGATTCACAAGTTTGGGGGCTCTTTTTCATCCCCTGGTTCGGGGGGACAGCACGGCATCGGCGATCAATTGCTGTGGGATGTTCTTGATCGGCATGTCAGGCTGTAGTCATCATTTCTTATCTCCGGCCGGCCTGCGCACGGCTTCTTTGGGCTCTTTCTTCCCCAATTCCTCGCCGATTCACAAGTTTGGGGGCTCTTTTTCATCCCCTGGTTCGGGGGGACAGCACGGCATCGGCGATCAATTGCTGTGGGATGTTCTTGATCGGCATGTCAGGCTGTAGTCATCATTTCTTATCTCCGGCCGGCCTGCGCACGGCTTCTTTGGGCTCTTTCTTCCCCAATTCCTCGCCGATTCACAAGTTTGGGGGCTCTTTTTCATCCCCTGGTTCGGGGGGACAGCACGGCATACTCAGATTGTCGAAAAGCCTTCTCTTCACTCCTCTAGCACCCCAACCAAAATGTTCGTCTTATCCCAAATAACTCAATCTGGCCACCTCCACAGCAAACGAACCACATTTCCCGGCGCCCCGAAATTTTGAGATCATATCCAACGCACGTACAGCTACATCCTCCCAAATCGACGGGCCCCCAAGTCCCCGCCTTCTCCTTAACGGCCAGTTACTACTTCAATCCACCATATTTAAGTGGCACCAAAAAACGAGTTTTTTTCGAGGTGTTACAGGCATGGGGGGAATATCTTCTGCAGTGAGATATGTTTAAACATGACTTATGAACTAAATTGTACCAAAACTCCGAATGTCGACACCCTCTGTGCCGTTCCCAGCGAGCCATTCAGTCGATACCCCAAATTCACCCATGTCCCTGGCTGAAAATAGAAATATTTACACCGGGAATATGCCTCTGATACAAATTTTGAGTGACCATAATAACTCATTTACACCTTCTAGATGATTTAGGATGCGCTTGCGTGCAGAGGAAGCACAGGAACCAGTAATTTTGCAGGGTGGCCCACTAGGCCGATTATGCTCGATTCGGGGTTACTGCCGAAATTAATTCGCCGATCCATCAAGACATCATGTAAATTCCCAGGAACGGTCCAAACTCACTCGCAGGATGCCTGCCTTCATTTTAAGACCCATAATATTGCATCTACTTGGAAGCTTCCAGGGGCTGAGGGTTCAAAGTCCTTAGGTGGCCCACCTAGTAGCCAGTCGGAAATAGTAGGAGCCAGTGACGTGAAGAGAAACCCAACACATTTCAAGCGGAGGTTGGGTTCCACTCCCATCACCAGCGAAAGCGCACATCGTTCTAAAATTTCGAGGAGACAGAAACCTTCTTCTATCGTCCAAGAATACTCACAAGTTTTTTCCGGAGCAATGCGCGTGGTGAATATTCAATTTTAATTATGATATTATCCCCATGACCGTGCCCGGCAACGCTCGCTTAACGGTTTGCTCACCGAATCTCCTGGTTCGCCCACCGGGCAACCACCGGGGCATGCAGGCGATGTGGGTTTACATATGCCGGATGTACCGGGGGCATAGAGTGGCGGGGGAAATGGGGATGGAACTTGGATGTGGGAGTCGAGGCAAATCCCAAGCGAAGTTTGTTATTTCTTCCTGTCAAAATGAAATAATAGAAATAACTACTACACCACGTACATACGCGCGCAGAGCGGAGCAATAAGTAGTAGTCGTGCGTAGGCAGATAGCGGTAGGTGACGGCGGTACATCGCGCGGTCGACGGGGCTGCACAATGGCACCGCTCAACGAGCCGGACGCGAGCTGGCGGACGACGTCATGCTGCAGCTGGGTCGGCACGGGGATGACCTTGACGGAAGACAGCGGACAAGCGTCCACGCGCCGCCTGCCGCACAAGGCCTCCGCGCGCACGCGACGACCTTGCGCTCCCCGTGCCGTCGGCGCTCGCAAAGATGTCGGCGGCATACCACATGAGGGGCGCAGAAGCGCCTCCGCGCGCGCAGCGATGTCCTATCCGTCGTGCTCCTCAGGTCGCGGCGATTTAACCATGTCCTCCTCGAGTCGCCACGCGATAACCGTGCTCTCCCCGAGCGCCGGCGCGATGGCCTTGCCCTCCCTGAACCGTCACGCGATGGTCTTGCTCTCCCCGAGCTGCCGAAGGATGACCGTGCGCTCTCCAAGCCGCTACGCGATAGCCTTCCGCTCCCCGAGTCACCTTGCGAGGAGCATGAGATGACCGTGCGCTCCTCAAACCGTTGGACCATGAACGTGTGCTCCCAGCCGTCGCACGATGGATCTGCGCTCCCCGCGCCACAACGCGATCTCCTGAGCCGCCGCGCAATGATCGTGCGCTCCCCGAGCCACGACCGAATAACCGTGCTCTCCCCGTGCCGAGCGCGATGCGAGCCGACGCGCGGCATGCGTTGCTCCTTCCGCCGCGAGGCTCGCGAAGATGTCCGACGCCTACCGCACGAGGCACGCAGCGCTGGTCAGGCTCGCGCTGAAGATCAATAGGTACGTATCCAAGGGATGGAGCGGGGCAGAGGTGGGAAGGGAAGGGATGAGGGAGGGAGTAAACTAGGAGAAAGAGAAGCGCGAGGACGGCGGAGAGAAGCGCAAGAGGAGGGGCGGAGCGGTGAGGCGTGTCGCAAAGAAGGAAGGACGAGTGGTATGGACGATGACCGGACTGCGCCGCGCACGCGCCGTCGACTTTCCACAGCGTCATCTCGCACACTCATTGAGCGCCTGCTGCAGGTCGTGGTGCGGAAGGCGGAGCGGTAGGGGTTGCAGAGCAAGTGGTGCCTAGTGGTGCCTAGTGGTTGGTGTCGTTTGCGGGGATGGTCGGTAAGGACATAGAGAAGAGTGGGGCACCCGGGCAATACGTACATGACGCTCTGCCGTACTATGGGGCTCACGTCGACGATGCAGAGCGACTCAGGAGAAGCGGGCGCGCGATCTGCGAGAGGACAGCGGCGACGTGCGCAGGGCTGGGGAAGGTGAGGAAGCAGTAGCCGGGGTTATTAGGGTGGGTGTCGGGCGGGGGGTCGCGGGACGCGGATGACTTGCGGGTCCCAGCCCATGAGTGCGCCTGCTTGACGTATTTCGTCCATCCACGGCTCGAGGTCGCCCCACCAGAGCGAACAGGAGGGCGGCGTATACGAGGAGGTGCTGGAAGGCGTACACGAGGACGCAGAGGAGGGATACGGCGAAGGCGCAGCGGGCGGGGGTGAGACGGCATGGTGGTGAGGGGCGTTGGCGTTGTTTGCCATCATTGCCAGCGAGTCCTGTTCGACTCGGACCCGGGCACGCGGAGGGCGATCGGAGCCACTCGTACTGCTGCTCTGGCAGCACAAGAATGTGTAATGGTCCGGCCTACCGCTGCGCGGAAGTGGAGCGGGATCACCTCCTGGTGCGAACAGGTTTACCGTTTCTGGCTGATAGAGCCTCGGCTTGTTGATAGAGCCGCCGGCATCTTGATAGCGCGTGATAGTAGACACCTGGTCTTTTGATAGCTCCTCATAGAGCATGCCTTTACTGTAGAGCCTTGTAGAGTCCATTACTCTAACGAAGCTCCATGGGTGACTGCTCATCACCATTTCCATCATTTTTCCATGCGGTGTGTTCACTGCTGCTGGTGCCAGTAAGTATTTATGATAAAAGGCGAAGTCCATGCATGTCTATCAATCTTTCCCTCTCACCATCTCCTGCACGCAAGTCCGCCTCGAACTACTTCAAGCCCTCAAGATTTTCTCTTCAAGATTTCCTGCTCGCATCTACAAGACTCTGCTGTTCCAGGCCCTGCTTGCAAGACCTGTCGTCAATTTATCAACCTCACATCAACTTGAATGCGCAAATTCCCTCTGAGTCTGCTCAAGCCAGTGTATTTCAACAACGGGCATTCTGGAACTCTATTTTTGTTTCGTTTTCTGTAATAGTACCCTAGTAACTGTGAATAAATTCTATTGAACTTCACTTCTTTCTTTATTGTCTCGCGTCTGAAGGGATGATGAGGGGGGGGAATTTGCGAGGTCCAGCACCTTGAAATGAATCGCTGTTGAGTACTTCTTTCAGTGAGCGGTCGGACTGAGATACTCTCACTGGACCGAAAAAGAAGGCGGTGGAGCAACTTCAAACCTGCCTCTGTACGTACACATGCCATACTCACCTATATTTTGAATGCACTAGACATACAAATAAATTGAACAATACTATCAACACAAACAATCAATAATTTTTTGGGAGGGAGATTCCACCTCAATCGACCACACCAGCCGGCAGCAAAGCAACATAGTCAAGCGGTGCCGGCTCAACGCCGTTCGCCTGCCCCACAATTTTCAGTATATCACCCTTCTTGATAGGCACCTGGTGGAACGTGATCCTTGTCGCCGAATGCCCGTCCAAATATATGGATGGTGTATGTCCGAGCTTCCCGGTATCCACAATATTCCCAACCCATTCTCCGACCATCCTGTTATTGACGAAGACTTGATAACTGCTGTTGCCACCATGCATGTCGAAATAATTAACAGCGAGGTCGTATACCCCAGAGGTAAAGTTGAGAACTTTGGTCGCCGTCCCGATTGTACTGTTGGTACTCGTGATGATGGCAATGGAATTGGACGCCGCCTCGAATGGGCTAACAACGTATGGTTGGTACCCACTCAACTCCATGCTCTCCGCCTCGATTCGGAAAGGATGGTGGCCTACCCTCCGGGCATCATCAGGTATGCCGGTGATAGTGTTGTAAAAATTGACGATGGCATCTCTCCACACAATCGAGTGACCAGCCTGGAAGACCTGTCTGAACAGCACATCCTCAAAACGTTCATCGTCAATCTTTCCTTTCAATGATTGCCACATCGCAACGAACTTCTGAGCAGTCTCGGCTCCTTCGTAATGTGCGTCGTAGAAGTGCTGGATGACCGTCTTCCCAGATTTCAGCCTTTGGGTATAGTTGACATGATGAAACCACAGGAGGAGATTGTCGGGCGTAGTCTCTATGTTTTCGTACATCGCAGCCACCTCTGGCGGGTACTGCCCTGAAAACCCTGTCCCATTGGACACTGTACGATCCATCCCAATGCCCGTATGATCTGCACGAGTCCATTGACCCCAAACGGTATTATCCAGCGTCTGAGGATTAGGACCGAAATGTGTATAGAGGATATCATTCAAAGTCTGCTCCCCGAGGTTTCCGCTATAATTCTCGTATGCAGGCCAAGAAGCCATCGACATCTGACTGATGGTGCCGATGACCTTCTTGTCAAGACCGAATGTGAGACGAGTCCAATCTTGCAGGATCTCCTCGGAGTCGCTCGTCCAATCCCACACTAGATGTCCATACGCGTATAGGTTCGACATGGCGAGATGACTTCCCAGCCAGGTTTCTTTGAGCCCGACGTTGACGACAGCTGCTGAGCCGCCAAGAGGTCGCTTAAACCGTTCGCCGGTGATAACATTCCGCACGAACGACGACTGGTTCTGCACTCGGAGGTCGAAATCCAAGATCGTCCTCCACAGCGGTGGAAGATACACAAGGTGGCACTGCTGGCCCAAATACTCCTGCGAAACTTGCAGCTCGATAGCCGCATTCGTCTTGAGAAGGTTGGCGAACAGCGGTGACGCAGGCTCTCGGACCTGGAAATCGATAGGACCATATTTGATCTGAATGATGACGTTGTCGTCGAATTGACCATCTAGAGGTCGGAAGAAGTTGGCGGCAGCATTGGCTCTGTCGGCTTTCCAGTCGCCTTCGTTTGGGAGTTGGTTGTATACGAAGGCGCGGTACATGACTATGCCGCCGAATGGCTCGATGGCTTTGGCGAAGAGGTTTGCACCGTCGGCGAGAGTACGGTTGTATACCATGGGACCGGGAGTGCCTAATCACCGTGGACATGAGCATAACACTGGGTAGGACAGCGAGCCATTTACCTTCACTGTCTGCTTTGACCAGATACCCAGCAAAATCTGGGATTCTGTCGTAGATTTGCTTGGTGATACCATCCCAGAACGCAATGACCTCAGGATCCAACGGGTCATAGGTACTGAGATTCCCAAGTAGCATCGGAGACGCAAAGTTAAGGGACAATCCAAGCTGGATACCATATGGCCTAAACACGTCCGCAATTCTACCGACACCTTGGATATTCTCTGGGTTGATAGTGGTGGAGTTTGCATTGACGTTGTTCACAACTACAGCGTTAATTCGGATGGAGGATAAGAGTCGGGCGTATTCCGAGGCACGGGTCAGGTCGGATACGACATGTCCGTCTGCGAAGAAGATTGAGTTGCCAGCGAAGCCATTGGTGACGCTTCCATCCATGTTGTCCCCTGGCAGAGGAGGTCGGCCTCAACTTTAGCAGGCCCCATCAGAAAATTGGCGACTCACATGAGTTTATCCAACGAACTGGTGCAGCTGGGTTAGTCGCATATTCGACATTGGAGAAATTTCCCTGTGCCAGCATAGATAGGTACTCGAAAGCACCGTATAGAGCACCACGCTCGTTTTTTCCGAGAATCTGTACCGTGCTACCCTTGACATTAAGCCAGAATCCATCTTCCTCTAGCTTGTGTTTGACGGGGCTGCTCCCAAAAGCCTTCTGAAACTGTGAAACGGTACCAACAACAGCTGAAGATGTCTCTTTCCCAATGTTGCGAACACTGAGTCGCTTGCCAAAAATTCCCTGGATACCCTTCTGGAGCTCTTTCCCTGCCGTATTGACAGGACTGTTTGTGCTGGAATTGAGAGCAATTATTGACGAAGGAAGAGGTGTGTTATGTCCTTGAGGTAATGGTGCGTAACGCAGCCATGCTTGCCGGCCATTCTCCGCTGCGGCAACGCCGGTGAAGAGGAAGTAGTAGAGGAGTTTGAGCATTATAGTGGCACGTTGGCCGGCGTCGATGGATTGGAGGGTTATATGTATATTCGCCATTGTGCCGATGTTGTGCCGATGCTTGGTGGTATGGCGTTTAGGAAAACGGCCCGCTGTATCCGCAGACATGTGCGTGAGAGACTTATCCGCCGGGATCAATACAACTGTCCGTTTGAAGCCATATGTCATTGGTCGGTCAGCTGCCCATGTTCCGATTCGCCGTTGCGGCTTATTTGTGTAACGGATGCGCAGACCGTCTGCATCCGCATTGCCCCCGAAGTGTTCAACATTCCGAACAAGATCGCACTGCGGGCCTTGTTCCAATTTCATACCCATTCTTATTCCTATGGAAGTACTAGTATCTGCAAAATGGAGCGGCGAGCACAAAGTAAAAGCAAAAAAAAAATACCTCAATCTCCTGGACTCGTAGTGGCCTATGTCCATGGAGGATGCTCGAATCATTTGACTAGGGCCTACTTCAGAACAAGGATGAAGGACGGCTGCGATTGTGGGTTGGCGGCCGTTCTTAAAGTATGGAATGAGGAATCCAGAACAACACTTGATTGCACGGAGGAAGTGTGTAGCTTTCCATATTGACTGACGATGTTATCTCATCACCACGCCCGACAACGCAATAGCTCTACGGTCTGCCACAGAATCTCTTAGTACTTCGACAGGTATATGCATGAGTTATGTGTTTACGTATCCCGGAGGATACCGGGGGCACGGAGTCAGAGGGAAAAGTGAGTGGAATATCGGAGCAGGCTGAACCAGTGTGAGCTAGTGTTGTCAAAGTTCGGTTCGGGAAATCGGTTCGAACCCGAACCGGACTGAACTGAACGCGAAGTTCAGGTTCAGGTTCGGGAAATCACCGAACCTGAACCCCAAGTTCGGTTCAGGGTTCGGTACAAGCAGCAATTTCCCGAACGCGTCCGAACGCGTTTGAACTCCCGAACCGGTATTAAAATTTTGGCCTGAAATTTTCCTGATTCACACTACTAATCAGGCCTAAATATGTCCCAAATAACCTACAACATTCGCGAATTTCGTTCTCCCTTTTCACAACGATGCTTGAAGATAACTATGCCCCATTCTCTAGTTGAATTTACTGCTCGGCACCTCATCTCTGGCAGACGAAGCATTTTTACGGTGCAATTTCTGATGAACAAGGCGTAAATAGTAAGAACCCCAAGAGCTTCACAAAATTTGAACAATGAATATCGTTCCTGTGGCCCAAAGAAATTGTAGCTGCCTCAAAAATGTTGTAAATGCATCAAGTGGTACTAATATGGTCACTGCAGTGGTGCCAAGGCAGGGTGTGCAAATTTTGGGGGTGACCGCTCAATGACCGCTTCACATTCCTTTTTGACTGTCTTAATCAGTTTATATGACGATGCGGACAACCTTCGATACAAGTGCTGCATTTTTTTACCCTTGGGTGCTCAAATCTACGGGTGGAGGGGACAAAGTTCGGTTCACACGTTCGAACACCGATGAACGCCGAACCGAATGCGGTGAACCTGAACCGAACCGAACTTTGACAAAACTAGTGCGCGCTTTAGTTACTTTTTTCTCTCTCGTTTCCCCAAGGGAAAAAAGAAGAACTGCATACCAAAATTATATACAACCGCAGAGCGGTGGAGAGTAAGAAGAGTAATGTAAAAAAATAAATGACCGCAGTTGTATCAAGTGCTGTCGCAAGTCGGCGACAAGCCGGACGCGTGGCCGGCAAGTTCGGCCAAGAAGGGAGCGCGGAGGCGCACGAGGAGGTGGAAGAGGGCGCGGGCAGATACGACGCGGGCACGGCGTGTTGGTGGTGGTGGTGCAAGCCGCAAGTGATTAATGCCCGGCAACGGCCGAGCGAGGCATCTGATCTCATTTGTAAGCGCTCTTTTTGGCAAACAATCTTTTTTTTTTTTTTTTTTTTTTTTGGGGGGTACATAGGCCAGTAGCAGCTAACAATTGGTTAGCCCATCTGGTTTGTAAAGTTTGGAGTGTTAGCCCCAAAGGCAGTGGTTTCCACCACCCAGAGAAATGCGTTCCGCACGCCCAAAGGGCAGTGTGGGACTGTCGTGTTACCCAACGCCTCGGCTGTTATTGCACCGGGATTGGGCTAGTGTAAATGCATGACTACCCACTAAAACTCTGGGCTCCCGCAACCATTCAGCCGGTAAGCTAAGTTCATTGTCCAGAATTCCAGACCAGGTCTCGAGGACCAGTGGTTTAGCCAGCGCGGGCCGTTTACCACGTATCGGCCTGTTCGCCAGTGTCATATCCACCTGAAGCCTTTGATTCACCGCAAATTTCCATTTGTTAATAATTTCGTCCTCCGTTGCTGGCGCACCTTCTCGAGATATAACACGGTCATTTCGGAGTTTCCAGATTAGGTACGTTGACTCGGACATCAGAATCCGGTATAGCCGCTGCGCGCCTCGTTTCGCTTTACCCTTATCGTTGTGGAATTCTGCGAGGCCACAACCTAGTATCGTGCCAAGCGACACTGCGGGCCACACGGGCTCCTTCTCAAGCCACAGGGACTTTGCTGCCTTCCAGATAATCTCCTGTCCCGGGCTCGTACACTCAGTCAAGATGTGGTTTATATCCTCTACCTCCCCACAGTTTTTACACATGGCGCGGTCCTCGCATTCGGGGATGTACGTCCAATATTTTCCTATCCTGTGGGCATTGTGGAGGCTTCTCCATAAAAATTGGGCTGTCCGTGGAAGGATATCCTTGACCGCCGTAGCTTCCCATATGTCAGCGTCTGAAACGCTCTTGCCAAATGCGACTTGTATCGCGTCACGCACCAAGGCGAGCATTTTTACCGTCGACGGCCTTTGGGGCCGCACCGCAACTTTCACTTCTCGTATACTGCGGTAGAACACCTTCTGACGGTTGCCCTGCAGGCTTAAACCGGGGAGAGCTGTGTCTTTGGGCAGCGAGAGATCCCATGTCTCCATCGTGGTGGCCCTCGCCGCCCTCTTGGCGAGCACGGTGGCCCGCCTGCATAGACCCCCCTCGTGTGAGCCGGGTTTCACGGTCCTGAAGACCGTTGGTGCTCTTCGGGCTTTAAGTTCTCCCGCTAAGCACCGCAGCACATCGCGGTACAGTACTCCTACCCAGCCCTCGTGTTCCCACTTGGGGAGTTTTTTGTTCATGGCGTCGTGGACAGTTTCCTGCGTGCTGACCACGGTGAGTGCCGTTTCTTTGCTTACGCTTCTTATCGCCTCTAACGCGGCGTAGAACTCTGCTATGTATTGTGACCGTTCTCCATTCGACGGTAAACACTTTCCTTTATTTCGGCTGTCGTCTTCGGCGATAAAAATGCCCGCTGCTGCACACGTCGTCCTCCGTGGAGGTGCATGCACCGCCCCCGCGATGTAAATCACCGTGGCTTCGGGGGGTTGTGCGACTTGAGCGGCCCGTCTTCGGGTCCTCGGGTCCGGGCGCTCTCTCGGTTCGTCGGTTCTAAGTGTCATTACGCGGAGGCCCTGGGCGAGGCTCACTATTCTCTCCGGGGGTCGGAAGAGCCCAGATCTGTCCTCCTGGTTCGCTATTAACTCCGTGGTTGCTTCCCCCTCCTCGATTCGTGGAATCCATTTGGGGAGGATTTGCCCGAGCCGTGCAGCCGCTGCTACTGCACACGCATGAGGGTTTTCGCAGCCTCCAGTCTCTCGGTCTTCATCACATTCGTCGCACCCGCATGTAGCACGCGGACCGTGTAGCGGGTTGCTCAGGCGTTGGGCCAAGTCCATACCGTCGCCGACTTTAAGTGCTGCGTGGTTTTTTCGTAAGCAACTTGTTTTTCTGCCATTATTCTCTTGTCTTTTATCGGGGTCTTCCCCAGGGTGGTACCACAATGGCATCTCCCTTAGGATCGTCGCGGGTGGGTGCACCGTCGCAAACTCCATTCCGTACCTATTTATGCACCGTACTAATGGCTTGTGCAGTTTCGGGGGATCGCGCTGGTTCACTTTCAAGTTTTGGATCATAAGGTTAGTCTTGGCTTCTTTCGCCCCCGCTACCGCCTTGACTGTATGTTGCGATAGGCCATGGAGCGCCAGGGACGCCCAATGTGCGCGTTTCTGGGGGTCTGTCTCAGCGAGATCGGCAGCCTTGAGTAACAGGAGAGCATCATTTCTAGCTTCTAGATCGAGCATTCCTATACCCCCTAGCTCTCGGGGTGCCATCAGCGTCTCCCGAGATATCATAGCTGACTTGGAGTCATTGATGAATTCTGCTTGTGCCCGCAGGATATGCTTCGTTACCGCGTCCGGCATTCCGTTTACTTGGGCGAGGTACTGCGAACGGGAGCCGGCCACTATTTGGTCGATATTCTTTTTCATTTTTAAGGCTGGGTTCAGATTTGCCCAGCGTTCGTAATCTGAGTCAATTTTTTCTAGTACCGGCGTCCACACTCCAAAGGCGCTAACTCCGTTACCGATGAAGCTGCCGAGTATCCTGACTGCTTCCCCTTCCTTCGCGATGTGGACGTCTGCGGGAATCTGCTCATCTCCGGGGTGTAGTCGTCTTGTCTCAAGGAGGCGCGCTCTGAATTCTTTGGAGCCAAAGGGGATAATTTCAGTCTTGGTAACGTTGAAACGGGCCCCTGACGCTAAGCACCACTTATCCAATACCTTTTCCAGGTCCTCAAAACTGTCATGTTCGCTCAGGTAGGCTGTGGTGTCGTCGGCAAACAACTTTACGACTGCCTTCTCAGTTATCCCAGGTATGGAGTAGCCTCTTAGATTGGACCTCCTCAGCATCGAGGCTAATGGCTCTATCGCTATATTGAATAATAAGCAGGACAATGGGTCGCCCTGGCGTACTCCTCTTATCACTCGGAAGGACGAACTCAGCTCCCCGTTTATAATTACGCGGGTGTCGGCAAATTTGTATAGAGACCTCACAGTGTTTATGAAGAGGTCCGGGAGGCCGCTCTTTTTGAGGGTGTCCCAAAGGTACGAATGTAACGTTTTATCGTACGCTTTTTCCTGGTCGAGGGCTACAATGACTCCGTTCTGTAGGTCCTTCTCGGTGTACTCGACCACTTCCATAGCGAGGTAGATGGCGTCGGTGATTTTTCGCCCCTTCATGAAACCAGTCTGGTCTTTATGGATAATGTATGGGGCTACTCTACTCAATTTGTTTGCTAGTGCCTTCGTAAAAATTTTGTAGTCCGAGTTTAACACCGTTATAGGTCGGTAGTTCGCAATGTCGGTCTGGTCTTTCTTCTTGAACAGGGGGCACATCCAGCCCAGTGAAAAATCGGTTCCTTCGACCATCCCATACTCCTCAATATCATTATATACCCAGGTGAGTACTTTCGTTATATCACAAGTCTTTTTTTGTGGTTTTCCGGCTTTGCCAGCCACCACAGATTCTTTGTTTATCAAGTGGAGCCGTTGCCAGAACTCAGCTTCAAAGCCGTTTATTCCTGCCGCTTTCCCGGTCGCAGCTCCCGTAAGAGCTTCAACGACATCACTCTCGTCGAGTTTTTTAGATAGCTCATTCATATCTACATCATCTCTCAGTTCGGGTAGTGAGTCTAGGGCCGCTTTCTGGGCATCATCGCGGTCCTGTTGCGCAATGTCTACACCATCAGCTTGGAGGTCGCTGTGGTAGTCACGGGCAATCTCTGCCATTTCGGAGGATCGCCTGCTGCCTCGCTCGGGTATGATGTCCGTTCTACGTAGGTAAGTGATCGTGTCTCTCGGTTTTGTCCCCTTACTGAGGTTCACTGCATATTTAGTTATATGGTTCAGTTCTGTGAATCCTCGAACCCTAGTTTCGAGCCGTTGTCGCTCTCTCTGGCGGTCTACTAGTTCATCAATTTTCTTCTCGATCACCGCTACCAGCGCCGCGGTCTCTTCCGGTGATTTCGTGGCTTCGGCATTGGTGCTTTGGGGCCTCTCGCTGGCCACTTGCCCGTTCGTACTTGTCACGGTTTCGGCATTGACCGGGCCGTTCACCGTTTCCTGCCTCCGCAAGTCTCGTCTACTGTTATTCAGCAGCACTTCACGTTCGTCAACCAGCTCCTTTTTCTTCTTTGCTGATGCGCCTATCGCTGTTTTGGCCCTTTTCTTGGCGGCCTCCACAATATTGTCTTTAAAGATCTTAAACTTCGTCTGTGCATTGGAAGATTCGGTACGCGCTTCGGTCATTGATTTTTCCAAACTAATCGCCTCTTCCATTGCTTTAGTCATAAATTCTTTATCATAGAGGAGGAATCCAGGCATGGCCCATCGCCCCTTGCCTATATATGGAGCTCCTGGGGCAGATACTGTCACGGATACCAACCTGTGGTCGGTAAGGCCTCCAACGGCATCGCTAATTTCCCAGTTCCTGCAATTCTTCATGAGCGTCGGCGATACGAGGATTTTGTCGATGCGTGATAGCGTCCCACGCGTACCTACGTGGGTGTACACCTTCATGTCGGGGTTTATCTTACGCCACCCGTCTTTCATTTCCATCAGACTTACAAACCTGAGGTATGCCGCTACTACTCTAGCTGAATCTGTGTGATGCGGCAGACGGTCTATCGCATCGGGTACTAGGTTAAAGTCTCCACCCATGGCATCTGGCACCGGCAGGTCAGTCGTAAGCCATAGATCGCACAAAGTGTTCCAGTAGCTGATTTTTTCTTCATCAGACTCCGTTGGCGCGTAGATTCCCAGCACCGTAATAGTTCGGGTACCATGCCACGGGATAACTGCGAGGAGCGCCTTACCAGGTATGAGATAGTGCATCCTTATTCCTTCGATGTTTGTGATCTCGCGGTTCAGGACAATAGCTATCCCTTTCGCTGCAGGATCATCTGGGTATTCATAGTTGAAAAGTTTCAGGCGCTTGCCCAGAAAACTCCCCTCTACTTCGAGGGCTTGTGCAGCGGACATGTGCGTCTCTGAGACAATCATTATTTCTATTTGTTGCTCGCGCATCATGCGATGTATCCCGTGCCATTTATGGCTATCTTGCGTGATTGAGGTGGCTTTAATGCCATTTATATTTATTGCGGCCAGGTTCATCTCAGCCCTAGTGTTGCGGCTAATGCGCGGATTGTTTAACTGCTGCCTTTCCCTCTTCTGGTTGAAAAACACTGGGGCGTGGTCTTCATCCTGGGGACAGCCTCTAGGTGGGCGTTGTCGCCTGTTCCCCGTGTTGACACCCGTGTTATGGGCTTGTGCTCTTGTCTGCTGAGCTTCAGGGTCTGCCGCGGTCCCTACTGCACATTCCCGTGCCGCTCTTGGGTTTCCCCGCATGCGGCCGTTCTCGTGCTGTCGGGATGGCTGAGCCACACCCCCGGGCGGCGTGCCCGGAATTTCCGTGGCACCGCTGTTGCCGCCATGTCGCGCATTCGCGCGCATGCTTGGAACATGTCGCTCTTCGCCAGTCTCTGCGGCAGCCAAAGCAACATTGGAGCTGCCACGGGGGGGGTCTCGCTGAGAATAGCCGGGGCTAGGCCCCCGGTTGCCCCGGCTCCCGCTGGTTTCATGATTTTGTCTCGTAGCCTGCGGGCACTGACGAGGGGGATGCACCTGCTCCCCTAAACCCTCCCGTGATCCAGGAGGGTCCGTGGCGCCAAAACTTATGTGTGATGGTTGTGCTGTCATATATTTAGGGGTAAGGGTGGAAAGGGTGATTGCAGTCGCGCCGCATGGCGCAGCTGCGAGCGCACTCGACGCCCTGAGGCTCAGCTCCCAATCCAAAGACCAGAGCTCTCAATGTACGTGTGTCTTAGACATTCCATTGATAGAAGTAAATTCGACTCGTGTATTGATCGTAAAAGGGGCAACATATTGTCAGGTCTATAGGCTCGAGGTGTTTACGGAGTACTAGAAGAAGGACTACTAGAAGAAGTCATCGCGCTCACGACGCTTACCCTTCCCCTTGTAATCATTACCCTTCTTCCCCTTCCCATCTCCGCGGGGCTTCTTGTTGGGGGCGCCTTGGCTGCGTCCATTGCCCGAGTTCGAGCCAGAGCCCCCCGCGGGCGTGAAAGAGTTGAGGCGCATTTGTTCTTGAGCCTTGGCGGCGGCGGCACGGCTCGCGTCTTCGAGCGCAGCGATGGTAGTGGGGGTCGGGCCGAGCCACCCGGGGATGTCGGGGAGCGGGCAGAGAGGGGTTGGGTGGTCGATGGAGGGGCAGATGCGGCAACGGAAAGCGCGCTGGAGGCGTGCCATGCCGTAGCGTGCAGTCATAATCTGCACCTTGCTGAAGAGGCGGCGGAGTTCGCCCCAGCTCTCGCGATTGTTGGTAGGGGGGTTGACGTGGAGACGCCACGCGACGGTGTTGGTGTCGTTGGCGAGAAGGACAATGCCGCGCACCGTGACTGATGCGAGGAAAGTTGTCCACGCCTCTACGGCGGAGACCTGCGGCCCGAAGGCATCCCGATGAGTCTGCACGAATTGGGCTATCTCGCTGTTGTTCGCGATGGCGGCGCGTATGAGGTCACGCGCCGCGTCGGCGCCCGCATCGGTATTTGGAAGCGTGAAGCCCGCAAAAACCCCCACAAAGCCTATGACGGGCATGTCGTAGGGGAGGGGGAAGAGGGTGGTGCTGGTGGAGGAGATGATGCGGTTGTCGACAATGGCTTGAGCGAGGTGGTTAGGGATATCGGCAGCAAGCCACAGGGACGGGCTGGGCCCATTCGCGGCGGTAGGCGGGGTCCCGAGAGTGAAGCCCGTGGGGTCGACGTTAACGAAGTTGCCGATGGCGTCGCGAATGAGGCCATGGGTCCTCATAACGGCGCCGTTGCCACCGCTCACTACCAAGAAAAATTTGGGGTGGGGGACCTCATTGTACATCCGGACGAGGTCAAGGGGGACACCATGGAGCAGCTGCTCCGGTGAGTACACTATGGTGGGAAAGCCGCCTGCTGGGGTCGGGGTGTACGAGCCGCGCAGGGGGAGGCCGTCTGCAGTCAGCCATAAAGGGGGTAGAGCAGCTCCGGCAGCAGCGTCGGGAGGGGCGGGAGCAACGACGGGAGCAGGAGCAGCTACTGGCGCGACGATGGGTGCGACGGGGGCTGGCGCAGCGGCGGCGGCGGCATAGGTGGTAGCGGTGGCAGCGGCGGGGGGCGCAATCTGTGCGGCGCTGTCGGCGGCAGTGGGAGCGGCCGTTGCGGTGGAGGCGGGCATGGGAGCGAGGAAAGGTGTGGGCACGCTAGCGGCGAAGGGGGCGGGTGCAGCTTCCCCGACGGTGTTTGCGCGCAGGCGCTTGGATGGGGACTCAGGCTCGTCCATCGGGCGACGAGATGACGACGCCCGTCGGTCGTATTGTCCATCGCCGAGGAGAGGCCGAGTGACGCGGCGGTGGCGCGCGCGATGTCTGCGGCGAGGAAAGGGTCATCCTCGACGTTGTTCTCTGTAAGCTGAGTTAGAGAAGGGAGGGGGGACACATAATGTATTGTACCCGTTTCCGCCGCCTTTTTCTTCCCTTTGCCTTTGGCTGACTTGCCGCGGGGCTTTGACGTGGTGGTGGGGGCGGGGGGCTCGAGGGGAGGGAAGTCGTCCCTCGAGATCTCCCCCACCGAGGCAGCAGGGGATGTATGTGCCACCTGCGGGGTCGGTGTGGCGTCGTTGGAGTCCATGGGTGCCGGGGAAGAGCCGCTCTCCCAACCGAACGCGTCGGCTGTCTGGCTGGGCGCGGGTGAGGGGCTGCTGGGGTCGTCGAAGTTCTCCCAGTAAACGTCGCTGCTGTCGGACGGGGTCGGGGAAGCGGTACGTGCGCTGTTACGAGTGATAGCCATCGTATGAGAGGATTTGTAGGGGGAAGGTAAGATGTGTAGCTAGGTTTTCTGGTTTGAGACTAGTTGCCTGGGGTGAGGATGGCGTACCTGCCCGTAGGTATTTAATGCCAGAGGAACAAAGGTCGTGCGCGGATTGGCTCCTCAAGATCTCCGCGGCGGATTACCTGTTAGTGCCGGATGGCGCCGGCGGGTCTCTTTGTTCAGAGGCGCACTAGGCTCCAGGCTGTTGAAGTCCGCTGGGATTAATCGATGAGAGCTCTCCTCAGGAGATGGAAAACGAGACGTACCTCGATGGTCGCGTGAAAGGGCGAAAAGCGCACAAAGAGGATATGCCCGACGACCTGCATCGGGGATGTGCCTCTTTGTGCGGCGCGCGTTGGAGGAGCGCTGGGGGCGGTCGACCCGGGCGACGAGAAAACGTGGCGATATGGTGCGGGAGGAGAGTAGCAACGTGTTTGGGTGATTTATGACATAGCGTGCGATTCGCCTTCGCCTTGCCGCCGGCATTCCCACGGATGTCGGGCCGAATTGCACAAAGAGATTGGCGAGAGCGGGGGAGGTGGGGGGAGTGGCTCGACGGGTCAGTGTCGAGCTCGCCCGCTTTTGTGGCGGGAGGGATCACTCTTGGCTGTGGTTCACATTTTACGGTCAGATTATCGTTATTATTAACGGCAGATGTATATTTTGGAATGTGTGTCCATGCTTCGGTGCAGGACAGCTCCTCCGGGCAGAGGGTGGCGCAGCGGCCGACGTCGTACTAACGTCCCGGGGAGGCGATCGGTATCTACGCGTCCCCGCTAGACTCCGGAGACCAGCAGGCGTCTCCCTCATCGTCTGGCGGTTTCGCGCACCCTTCCCAGTGGCGTGGGAAATCCGACCGTGATGACGGTTCGGAACAAGGGCCCCCCCTTGGCAAACAATCTTGAATCACTTGACAGCAAAAGTCGGTCAAAGCGCTATCGAATCTCTTGTCGTTTGGGTCTCCTCTCGCTCCAGTTCTTCTCATTATGGTCCACTATGCGTTGCTGCCATCCGAGACCGCCGCGCCTGTGCTTTGCTCTCTGCGTCAGCCTGCGTGGACGACGCTCAAACCTCGCTCACGACGTCGCGCTTGTGTCTTCGTCATTTAGCCAACCCCCGCTGCGAACTCGACGACGACACATGTCTTCATCAACCACGATCCACGGCGGCCATCCCCGTCCATGTGCGGGCTGCGGCCGACCACCTCCCGACGCAGGCGAGTGTCTACCCAGCACGCATCGTCCTCGGCACGGCCCGCACGTCGCCGCCGCCGCCGCGAGACACACCCGCACATACGTCGCCATCCCCCGCTTTTGTTGTGCCATGCTGGTGTGGCACCGTGTACATGTCGATTGGCGGAAGCTTTCACTGTGAGTTTTTGGGCGCCTTTTATTATTTCTTTCTCCGTCCTCCTCCCACGTCTTATCCTAACCCCTTCCATTCCCTGCTCTATCTCTCCTTCACGCTGCATTCCCCATCTTCTCTTTTTTGTCGGGCCCATGCTCACGCCTCTTTTCCCGGACGCGGTCGCCCCGCCGCTCCGCCCATGGGGATCCGTATGCGGGTGTGGGTAGAAGCAACGCCAACGGCGGCGGCATGAACGCACCGGAAATCGCGGCAAGATGTACCAGGTCCAACCGCACAGAGCGCTCGACGACGACCCCTTCCACCGCCCCCCATACCTATCGCGAACGTTGTCAACGTTGCCGAATGGAAGCACCTCGCGCACGCGCCGCCATCGAACCCAATGGTACGAGAAGCGATGCGCACAAGACCATCGTGCTTGTGGGCCGGGTGGACGAGGAGACGCTACGGGCTTTTGATACATTATGTGGGTTTTTCTCTTATTTCGGGCGTTTGGGAATGCGGGGAGCTGGCGGGGGCGGGTGTGCGAGGACACGACGCGCGTACCCAGCGCGTATCCGCACATCTCTTAGTCTGCATGCGGACGATGTGCGATGATGGTGGCACAGTCGACTCGCGCTGCACAGTGCTTTGGCGGATGTGCTCGTCTTGCCGAAGTTCCGCAAGTCCCTATTCTTTGGGACGTCCTGGTCCTGCTCTTTCAGCTATCTTGCTGTCTTCCGAGTCGGCACCGGCCGCAACGCACCAGCACCACACCACGCACGCGGAGATGCCGGGGAGACAACGGGGAGTCCGGGACTCGTACACCGCTACATGGGCGCTCCTCGTACACGCTGCCTGGCGCTCCTCGTACGCTGCTGTTATGCGCTCCTCGTGTGCCGCCGCTGCGCGGCTGCACCCAGGCAAGCCTTCCGCCTCAGATGATCCACCTGAATGGTCCGCCGATCGTCGCCGATGCGGTACAAGGTGTATGGGGACGGGATAGACGCCCCCTCGCGAGCCCGATTCCTGAGAGAACGCGCTGCGGCGGGAGCGCGCGATCTCGGAACACGATTGGGACACCGTCGCTGTAGGTGTCTCAAGCTTCTTTTTTTATATATTCCTTTTGATTTCTACTTCAACGTGTAAATCATCATCCATGGGTAATAGAGATTTGTTCTGTATGGCTCAGTCGTGTTATTCATGCTGGTCATATAATCATAGACCGTGCATTTTATTTTATTTCGGTTTATTGATGAGGTTGAGGCGTGTTGACGAATGTTGTCTGATGGAGTTCATGACCTGTCGGGTTGATCCGGACTGGCCCTGTCGATTTGATTGTGATATTACAGTACTTAGCGGATTTTTGACCAAATAGCTCAGATAAAAACGGGAAACTGACCAGGATCACCTCCTGATTTTTCGGTCCCCTGAAACAATAGCTTTAGACCGTCACAGGTTAGTGAATCTTGTGCAAGTTGCGGTTGAAACTAATGGAACTTTCGCAACTTAAAGGGGACTCTAGCCCGAAGAATATGGCCGCATATGGAGTAGCACCGGCATCTCATACCCGTGATGTGTGTGTCGAACTTGACACGTGCATTTTACCTGTCCTTGACCTGTCCCAGATCGTAGCTGATTCAGTGATATCCCATCATGGACATATTGCGCCGCCCACTGCCAAATTATTTGTCGTGAATGCCAAGCGCATCATTGCCTCCGCCAATATCAGGCTGCTCTCCTCCATCCTCCTTTATTCTTCACCTTAAATGCGCCTCGTCCAATTCCTTCTCCTCTCCGTCCTGGTTTCCTGGAGCAGCCTCATCAACGCAGCGCCTCTCCCTCAAGCTGACCTGAGTGGTGCGTACTTACTCTCAAATATTCGACACGACATCGGGAAACTAACCATCCATGCATACCAGACCGCTCGAAGGATGCGACATACCTCGACGTCAACGTTGCTAGATCTCCAAAGCCGCCCGCCCGCATCCCGCAGCCGAATCTGTCTAGCGGTGTAGGCTCGGGCGGAACGGGTAGACGAGGGCTCGAGTCCCAGGATCAGGAGCAGCCCGGTAACGAGATGCCTGCACGCAAGCTGGTGAAGAGACCTGTAGGGTATGTTTTGTTTCTGCGATTCTTTCCTTCTCTTTCTCTTCTTTCATTTGCATTTCATCCCCCTCCTCTCTTGGCAGCTCGTTCTCACTCCCCCATTATCAGCAACCCGACTATGGATCCCAAACTTACCCGTCGTTACGGAACCAAGACAAAAGCCTGGCTCTCCTCCAACTCCGGATCTTCCTCCGACGCCGACGCTCCTTTAACCAACGGCAGCTTGGACACGGAGCAGGAAGACGATGACGGTGGGGCGTATGGAATCCCTCAGATGCGAGGGCTTACGCTTGTCAAGAGGCCTGGTGGGTACGTATTGTATTCGACATCTCCCTCCCGTTAAAGCGCCGAGGCTCACGTATGCTTTGTATTGGATTTGCGTTAAGCAGTTCTCCGACATCTCGCTAAGGATGTTCAGACAACCGCAAGCGAAATCAGATTCCCGCTTTTGACAGCGAAAGTGGGTGGGGGGATGGTACTTAAGTATTGCGTGCGGTCTTCCTTCCGCCTTCTTCACGGAATTGAACTATTTTGAGATGATGGTGTACGTCCAACACCCTCAATTTCGTCCGTTCGACTACTGGAGGCCTTTGAAAATGCACTGAATTGCTTTCTTACAGGTCGTTCTTCTGTTAGAAGACAGCTGACCTCTTCGCCTTGTCTGTTCTATCACAGATATTGTACTGGTTCAAATTTAAAATAATGTGAAAGGCGGTAGTCACCGAAAGTCTCAAATTTAATTAGAAGATGGCCATCTGCTTCATAAGGAAGCCAATGTAACACAACCCATATTTTTTAATGCCTGCATACAATAATTTCATTAGTGAGGTGGTTGTGGCTACAATTTAATTAATTTGCTAGAGATGAAAGTGCGAGTTTCGGATCTCAGGTTTAGAAGATCCAGAAAGAATTGAATCCCAAAATCTCCTTCCTCGCGTCTTTTCAGCCTTTGATATGTAGTTATTTAATTTCTTTCTCAGCAGCATTTACAGAGTCATAGAAAATGTGGTTTTTTGAGTGTCAGTAGGGCTGAACACGCGCAACCCACATAACTTTATTTTGTAGCAATCGCGGTAATATTCATGGAGAACGAAGCATATTGAATATACTGTAATTTTAAATTCAATTCGACAGGGGGTCTGACGCGCGACCACTTGAACCAATTCGACACCTGTCCGGGAGGACCATGACATCGGTGAAAATTTCGACAATCCCTCAAAACGATGCGGCTTTCCAGGTAGGTAGGTAGGTAGCGTTACAGAAGGTTGAATCATTCAATAGTGCTTGGTTTACTAATTGTTCACCGAGTTTACACGTGTTTGGAACGGAATCCGGCAGAGCAGAACGGGAAATAGCTGCGCAAGGCTAACACTCGTTACGGGGAATTTTGGCGTCATTGACGGAAATTGAAGCAGCGGCGTGCGTTTCTGGTGTTTGCGTGCATGTAGACGAGTTGAGAAGATTTTTAGCGATTTTTTGAGCCTATAATTAGCATTTTCTGAGGCTTTTTGCGTAGTGATTTTGCGAACCATAAATCCAATTCGACCCACACCCCGTGACTCGTGACAACCGACCATTTTCGACACCGACACCTCACCGTGACGCGTGACTGTCGGATTAAATTTAAAACTACAGTACTGGCTCATGCACATGCCCGGCGAATTCCGAACATGACTCTCAGCCAATCAGGGGTGCGATTAGGTTCGGATCAAGCCGCCGACCATTGTTTGTTGATGCGGGTCAAGTTTTTGGTCACTCTCCGAGATAGACCGGGTATCCGGTCCGGAGAGAGGTTTGATCCGAACCTAGGGTGCGATGTGTATCTGATCAACCCAATTGGCTGTTATGCCCACAAACACCGTTACCGAGCCTCAAGGAAAGGCGAGATGGAACATTCCTGTCCAACACTGAACAATAAGCCCTATCTCCGCACCTTTTCATTTGCCAGCAAAGGTATTGCTTAAGCCTTCTTAGTTGTTGGTCCCACTTCCGATGTCTCCGGCCGAAGTTGAGCCGCTGGGAGGGTACGAAGGAATTGGGATCAAGGCGTGATTCGTTGAAAACAGCTGCTCCCTGACATAGTTCCGGGAGTTGAGACCGATAGCAGAAACCTTGGTGAGTGCATGGATGGAAGCGAGGGGACATGAAACTACAGCAGGGGACAGGGTGCTGGCGTTGATCAGACGCGATTTTGACCGTGACCCCTGCTTGGGATCACCTTCCCATGAAAATTTGGTAGCGGCGAGATTTAAAGCATACCCTACATGAGAATCCGCTCTTCATGAATTACATTGACCTCATTATTATTGCCTGGTAGTATTATTTTGTCCAGAGAGAATGCTACCTTATAGAGTCTGAGAATCTTCTCTGCCAATTTAAACTGGACCCAAAAACCATCAATTTACTTAATCCACCTCACCAAGCCCACTGCGAGCTGCGGAGACCGAGCGAGTTCTGGGCCGCACCGCCGGGGACACAGGACAACTACATTTCCATATGCTGCCCGCAGCAGCTGAAGAAGATCAAATGGATAATTCACCAGGCCCGATGCGAGCTGGTCGACGCCGGCACGTCGACCGAGCGAGCTTTGGGCCGCCGAGGACTCCGATTCAACCCCTCATTACTATTTTTTGGACTGTTTTTCGTTTGTTTTTCGTCACTATTAATCCTCACATGGCCAAATGCAAAATTTCAGGCATGCTGAATATGTTCCTGAAATGACAAGTTTCATAAACCAGATTAAGGAAGACTGAATTTGGATCTTAAATTATTATTTTCAGGACACCTGAATTTGTAGCTGAATATATTAGAAGACTCCCCCGCATTGGATTCTCGTGATGATTACGAAGGGCCTCCCCGACTTCTTTGAGAATTGGGCGGAGAAGCGAGAGCGTAAAGAATATTATGCTAATATGCGTGCTGCAGCGCCAACCTCTAAAACCACTGTGATTCCTCGCTCTCGGGCCTCGCTTCCTCTCCCAGATGGTCACCCACCACCTCCTCCTAACACCCCACTTCCCTCTCAGCCCCGCGTACCGTTGACGAATCCGGTTGCAAAAACAACATCCGTGCTGGAGCTAAAATTGGCTGCGAACCGATGGATTGAATCTGTTTTTATTGACACCTCCGACAATGGCACCGATAAGACTGAACAGGCGGAGAAAATTGAGGCTCTGGAACAAGAATTGATGGCGCAGGTAGATGCTGATGATGCGGCAGAAACGGTCAAGAAAGATGAGCATGCAGATGCTGAAGATTTTGAAGAAATGGAGGGATACGGAATGAAGGTACGGCTGTGAATAGACACCTTAAGCTTTGATTCGTCCGTTGAAGGATTCCAAATGGTTTGTCGTTCTCGCCACTTTGGACAACGCAAAAGACTGGCGAAACTTCTGATACGACTACTCAAGGAGATCTGCGACTACGAGGAAGCTATAGCTGCCTACAACACCGAGCTCGATTACTTCAAAAAACTCAGCAAATCACGCCACGCCACTGTCAAGGTACAATCAAAGGGCGCTATTGCATTCCTAACCTATCTACAAGGATACCTAAAAGTCCGCGCTGCCTGGCTATCTTGGTCTCTTGCTGGTGCCGAAGAAGCTGCAACCCGCATGGGTATTCCCTTGTCCTTTTGCGGACTGATTGGCGTTCAGGACCTTCGGAATGATGCGCAGGAACCCGTTTAAACCGTTTCTCCACGCCTGCCAGACATGAAAAATACACCACAGCAGAAATATGTTCGGCCAATTTGACCGAAGACCGTGGTGCTCACGCGGGTCGTTGTCCGTGCCGCCTACGGCAGCTTCAACAGCTTTTCCAGATATCAGCAATTCAAACCATGCAATCGGCTCTCCACCGATGGACATCCATGAATGTGAATCCATCCAAAGCCACATTGAACAATCAAGTGCTGTTTGATCATCCCCTTGCACAGAAAAAATCTGGCCAAGACAGCAGAATGCCTTCATAGTAGCCAGCTTGTCCTGGGACCTCAATGCTAGTACAAGGAATCTTCCTGCCCAACCAAAAGTGGTCTGTATTGTTCATTCCAGTAGAAAGATCTGCAAGTCTTTCAAGGCAAGCAGTTTCCATTTCCATTGTCAACTTTTGTGATGGAGCAGACATCTTGTGAAAATCATATTTGCAGTGCTGAGGTCACCATCCCTGAGATAAAGCTCTGTCCATCGGTGATCTGCTATAAGTTCTAGATCGGCCTTCAGAAACCCATATAATGACTCGCTGTGCAACCGACATTAGTCCAGATTTTTTTTAATGAGTCCAGACTCCACCCCACAGGCGATATCAATGGAACAAATATTCAGGTTTGCTATAATGGAGTAATATGCGGTCGGCCTCCTACTAGCAGCAAAAGCGGCCTGAATGTGGCGTGATTCCAGATATTCTGTTTTCCGAAGATGTACCTCGCCAGCCAAATTTGGAGTTGTACATCCACTGCACATCCTTTAAGACCACCAGAAATCAGAAGCAGCGTGGCTTCTTTGATGAGGACTTGAGCTTTTGAAAAGTTCGCATCTATGATCTGGCATCTAGCTTGCAAATACATGGACTGTGCTTGTGCGACAATGCTGCCAAGGGCCTTTGCATATTCTTGTGCTCTCATTGCGTGTTTCTGTGCGCCGTGGAGATTCCCGGTGAAAGTCATGGTCTGGGCAATTTCACCCCCAATACTTTTCCCTCATCAATCATCAGTTTATTCTCTGGCTCGTCGAATGGTAGAGGAATATCTTCTTTCAACTTGAAGCTCATCTAATCGATTCCGGAATATAAGGTTTACTTTCTTTTTCATTGTCCAGCCCGCACATGGAGCATATACGTATTCTACACACCCACCCAGAAGTATGAAATGCCATTCGCGGGTGAATGCAACTTTAACTCAGCTTGCAATATAAACGAAAAAATATCGCACATATGCATATATAACCTCCGGGAGTTTTCTGAATCTCAATCAAGAGCCAAGACACCTGAAAGTCTCAAAGCCTGCTCATCGGTCTTAGGAATGCTGTTTAATGAATTAATTGATTCTTCCGCATCTCGGGATCTCGGGTTGACTAGGACGACAAGACATACATCGGAAATAGTTAATGAGCATCCTCTCCACCGCCGGAAGCCAGACCGTATTCGATCACAGTGGCCTGCGAGCAAGAATGAGTTCATTTCTCAATCATCCGTAAAATATTCAACTGACGCGGTTCTCGTGCACGACCTCTGTGTCTTTGGGCAGACCCACTGAAGCAATCAGCCTCTTCCACACGTCGGCGCCGGCTAACAACAATCAGCATTGAACGGACACAATCTGATCAACACATACCCTCGTCGCCGGTGGAAAGCAGCGCATATTCAATCATGGTAGCCTGTGTCCTGGTCAGTTCGGATATACCTCACGCACTGGGGCACTCACACGGTCAACGACCCCACCAGAATTAGGATTCGCTTTGATCCAGTCATTCATCGGACCACCCATCCCGTCGGACTTGGGAAAGCCAACTGAAGTGATTATCCGCTTCCGGTCTCCCTGCGCCTAGGTGAGTTGATTCTCGCACTCGAATGTGACTTACAATTCAGGTGCGACTCACAAGCGGTCGAGCAGCCACGGAGACAACGAGAACGAGGGCAGTAACAAGAGCAGTGAATTTCCCTGCGAGCAACATCAATGTGGGAGGACAGGTTGGTAGAGATACGTAAATATGGACACTGATATATTAAGCAAGCGATCAGTATCAGTGGCAGAATGACATGACGTGCCGTGCGGGACTAGACTCGAGCCACTTCGGAACACTGACTGAAGCGATCAACCGCTTCCGGTCTCCCTGCGCGCGGGTGAGTGGATTCTCGCGCTCGAATGTGACTTGCAATTCAAGTGCGACTCACAAGAGGTCGAGCAACCACGGCGACAACGAGAATGAAGTCAGTAACAACAACCTAGTCTCGTTTCAAGACGTTAGGGCAGTGGCTCGCTGCGCGAGCGCAGCGCAGCGTGCGGCGGTCCTCCAGATTCGAGGCAGGTTTTGATGAGAATTTGATGTCGTTGCACTGCCTACAACGTCTGATGTACTTTGACTCGTAAAGGGTGCGATCGGTGTCACGCTTGCACCAAGATATATATTCTTCTTCTCCCCGTAGTCTGAAAAATCTCAAACTTGAAATACTTCATCTATACATGTATCCCTTCCATTGGGGTCAATCCAGTAATATTTGGCTTTTGTTTCACTGATGATGAGCAGTTTACTGACACTGTCTTTTATGCCTCCACCTTCCCATTTGTTGCTTGAAAATACTTCCAAGCTATAATTGTATTTATAACTCTCATAGATTACTTCCTCTACTGTCCCAGCACTTTGGAATGGCTGGAGAAGGTGAGAGAGAATGTGTTCCACAGGTGTAAAAATGAGTTCAATAGTGAATATTGATTCCTTGGGCCCCACATCAAATATGTGCCGTTTATTGGTAGACAATTGGTTCATTGGTGTTCCATAATGGCCCCTATTTTTTTCTGTGCACATAGAACATTGCTGAAGTCATGTACGAATTTACTGGCGGACGGGAGAAACTGTGACTATGGTGACTGATATTCAGGCGGTGATCTGTGGCCTCTTTTTTCATCAATTTCTGCCTCGGATCACCGCCGAACATCTGGAATCGAGATTAACAAGAGCCTTGAGCTTGCCTGGGAACAACATCACTGCGGGCAGGAACAGATTGATAGATTTGCTCTGTAACTGTTATATATATTGAGAAGAAGCAGATCAGTATCAGTGGCAGAATAACATGATCTCTTCCGAATTTGTCGAGGGTCGATGTTCCGTCCGTTTGGTAGCCGCGTGGGGTGGCACAAAGGGCAAAACTTGTCACGAAAAATGACAGAACTCGACAGGACATTTAAAAAATCTGAACTCCGCTACACGGCAAAGTGATGTTCAAAGTGAGGACATCCCCCATCACCAACGCCTCTGATTTTTGGCTCAAGCGTTAAATTTTATTCCATTCAGACTAGAACTGTTCAATTTCAACTTCAACACTGTGCCTCCACGTCCAAAGACACCGTCACTCTGCATTACCGCTGGTTAAATGTCTTATTTATTTTGCTACGGCTGGCCAAATTGGCCGCAAACCACTACACTATAACACAACCGGTACGAGAACCGTGTAGGTGACACCGGCGACGCTCGATAACTGTGTGCGTCGCTCTGCGTCAATGCACAGCCACTCTGCGTCAGTGTTGCATTGACATTGACTGACACATCCACAGACAAGGCTATTAGGTTCAGCACCCGTTGCCTACCCATACTGGGGGACCCAGAACTGTCTGCCAAAGAAAGTGCATTCGATGATATACAAGAGATGCCAACCCTATATCCAAATTTAGAATTCCGACGGCCCCTTGATCGCTGCTCATGTGGCCGAAAGTACATCACAGTAGTCACGTATCCTCATCGTCTTTGTCCTCCTCATCATCCTTGTCCTCTCCAGTGAGGAAAGTCCAGCACTTCTCTACATGAGCTCTTTGTTTCTCCCAGAAGGCGATACTTTGCAGGGGAGGATCTGGAAATTTCTACAGGGGTTGTGGTATAAAATCAATGTCTCGATCACTAAATGTAATTAAGCACCCACCGAAAGCCAAGCCAGCACATGGGGAAAAGGGTCCGGTCTGAAAGTGTCTGCATGGACGAAAAAGTGTTCTTCGATATTGGGATGCACTGATTCACATATTTGGGACACGTTAAAGGTGTCTAGCTCTCGGAGGAGGAGTTGACTGCTGCGACAATAATTCAACAGCCTGAGCCAGAACCTGAGCACTTGGTAAGTAAGATTTCTTGCCAGAGGGTGTCACTTACATCATTATGTACTCGCCTTCAACAAGGCTCAGCCTAGTGGTCCGGATCCAGAGTAGCATCATTTCCTCTGCAATATCTGCTGGATGTGAATAGAACTGGCCTGCTCGCTGAGGATCCCGGAGAAAATCGAGAGGGGAGTCTCCAGAAGGAAATGGTATCACGAGAAGTTCCCTGATTTCCACGAAGGGCTGAAAGACTCGAAAATCCGAGACGAGGGACCGGACAACCTCGGCAAGCGAAAGATGTCCGAATATTTGTGATTTGAGAACAAAGACAAGAGTCGGGTGTTGTGCGAAGACTCTTGAATATAGTGAATCAAATTTGAACGTCGGAGTCCTCGGTCTGTCGTCACTCCTGAACAAGTTGAAAATAAGGGTTGAAATAAATTGGTGATCATCCCACAGGCAGATGAGATCCAATGGATAGCACGAGTCTCTCTGGGGACCGCATTAGGATCCAATGGTGGTAACGCGTGGACGAGGGGAGGGGTGTACCTGGGGCCAAGCTGCATGTTTAAATATATAATCGAGAAAAACCGAGCTTTGAAACTGTCCATCGCGCAGGAGAGCTATCAGAGTGTCAGACACGGTCGCACCACGGAGGAGGTGTGGGAGTCCATGAATCAGACTCCTGCGCAAACAATTAGTTGACAGGGGTCTTAGCAAGGGTCCATATCACCTGTGAAAAAATCTGGCCTTCACTGTTATCCGTGGCGACGACAATAGCCGGATTAGTGAACTGAGGTGGTCTGAATGTAGCCACGAGGTCGAGACACACCATCGACCCGATCGTCTTGTGTCTCCAAGATAGTCACCGAGGGATGCGTGCAAGGCCCTAACCCAATTCCCTTTTGCAAATCGGGGGCGTGGGCAAGGGACTTCCAACAAGGAATGTAAAGGACGCAACGCTTGGCGGCATGTCCCCTGACGAAGCACGAACAGTATGTCCATTTCCTCTGGATCCATCGCGAGATATCCATCCAGGGTCCCTTGCCAAATGGCATGCAGAATACGAAGCTGCTGGGGCTCCGGCGGTACGACTGAGAGTATCTCGGTATACAACTCGTCCAGTGGTGCTGTGCTGCGGGGATCGAGGTTCAAGACGGCTTCGAGTCTGTCCATCGGATGGGAATATTCGTCGTCGATGAAGCGGATGACGGTTGTCGCGTAGATGAAGATCCCTGAGGACCTTATAACCAGATTTTCAGCTGCGCCCAAAGGGGGCCAAGAGGCACCTAAATCGATCCCTCTGGCAGTGCGCTCCGTCTGAATCCTCGAAAACTCCGCATGAAGGTACGTTCGGATGTCGTCGTAAGCCACCTCATCCGCAGAGAGCACGGAATGACGACAGATCGCGAAAGCCTCCTCCGTTTCGAGTGTTTCGCGGATATGCGGCTCGTGTCGGCTCGCTATGAGTAGGCGTATGGGAAGCTGGTGATCCCGAATGGCCGTGATGAAGAGCCGCAGGATTTGTTGTTGAACCTTGTGATCGGCACATTCATCGAGGCCGTCGAGGACAATGATAGGCATCAAGCGAATTTCCCGTGTCCTCTGCAAGGGTGCAGCAAAGAGCCTCTGGAACTGGACAGTAATTGCCCGCCCTGCGACCAATTTGTCGCTCTCCACGGCTTGTTGAATCGGAAGAAGGAGTTCCGGAACGGAGGTCGCCAGTTGGTATGCAATGGTCGTGGACAACCCATTCCAGGATCCGCGCTTCGGATGCCCCCGGCGGAAGAAGAACGATGCACCAAGTCTGCCTTGAGCCTGGCAGTCCCCTGCAAACATCTGCGCAATGGCCGATTTTCCGATCCCCGCCGATCCGTGGAGCCACAGAACCATACTCTCCGGGTCGGTGTCCTTGGACCAGGATTTTAGCTGCTCCAGTACGGCGGTGCGCGTCCCTGGGTGGCATGCGGGCTCTGGGAATTGATCTGCCGAGTCGTGTAGCGCCTCGACAACTACGGAACGGTAGAGTATGTCAATTCCTGTATTTAAAGTTCATTTGGAAACTCGGCTCAGCGCGGTCAACACAACGTACCGGACTCGCCGTATGAAGTGACACTGAGCTGTGTAACATTGCCCCCTACACTGTTGAAAGTGCTCGAAATATGTTCGAGGTGAGTTCGCGCGCCGTCGTTGGAAGTCGTGTGTGGCCTCGTATGTTCGGTGGCGGAGAATATCCGTTGGTTTCCCTGGAATTCGTAGCCAATCGCTGGGGAGATTGTATTCATGGGATGAGGAGGGCCACCACTATTCGCGACGGGGAGTATCATTTCGTGATTGTCCGGAGAGCTATCATGGGGAAACTCTGCAAATATGGTCACGGTTTTCCATGTGGAAAGGTGTTGGAGCGGACCAGAATGCAATATACCTCCAGCCGTTCGCGGTCGAATCATGCCAATGGTGGGTGTTTCTGATGCTGATGATCAACTTGAGATTGTTCCACGGAACTCGAAAGGAAGCGACGCACGTATCACTCCATCCGGGGCGTCGAAAACTCGTGAGGCGGAAGCTGCCCCATCAGAGTGGGTGCCTTGAGGTCTCGCGCTTCTTTGCGATCGAATCGCGCCAATGGAGGCCTCGATCTGTGGTGGAGCTACGGAGATGGGTTTCGCATTCAGTGCGGATGACCAATTGAGCTATAGGCACCCTTGGACCTGTCTGCAACCTCCACCAGTCGTCGGGCTGCAGGCAGGTGCATGTGCACAACGTGGTGCACGTTGGAAATTTGGGTCATATTCCCAGAAACATTGTTGAAGGTCCCTCCGTCGATACGAGTACCGTTGAGAACGAAGGACATGGTGGTCGTGGTGGGGGAGGAGAAGCGGGAGACCTGTACTTGGCGCAGGAAATGCGGCAGTGCGACAAGGGTGCCTCGGTAGCGGTGTTTGTGGGCATCAAATTCCCATAAAAGGTATCAACCCAATTGGGTTGCTTCCCAATAGAGAAGCAACCCGATTTGGTTGATCAGATGCATACCAGACATTTCGGAATTTTCCGGGCTTTGATCAATATAGCCAGCACATCTTGCTTTATTGCAATCTCGCCCAGTACCTGACCTACGGTCTAGATCTAACCTCAACATACTTGGGGTTGTGGGCCGTGGCGGTGCCCGGCAAAAACTCGTACTTGATTTTAACTACATTAAAATGAACAATCACATGAGTAAGTGTACAGTAGCTTTCAACTTCAGATATGTGTTGCCAAAATTCCAAGCCACTATTCCGTTGTGGATTAACTCCATTTTCGCGCCTTCCCGTCAGCTTCTCGTAACACCTGAATTCTCCTCCGCAGGTCTTGATTCACAGAAATCAATATATTCGCTGTAGATAGCTAGCTATCTGTACAACATTCAATGATAAAGCTGAAAAAGCCCTCAGAAACCTACACCTGTGTCCAGCCATACCAAAAGTCATGTTGGACGTTATTCCAATCAGCATCCATCCACCAATAAGAGGGAAAAGAGGAAGCCACGCACTTTTGTCGCAACTTTCAACGACGTCAGGGACTTGTGCAGGTGCGCCGCGAAAGGCTCGGCACCATTGCTACGCATATAGTATACGGAGAAAGGAGGAAAGAACCCACCAGCTCTATATCCATATCACCGACGCCCCAAAAGGTGAACGCAGAAGGGAAGGAAATAGAATAGAAAGATTAAATATAGAAGGAGGGGACATTCCTAAAATTAGTGGAAGCGGTTCTCGCAATAAAAACAATCTTCACTCACTCATATCCTTCCAACCTCGGTGTTAGCATGTTCGACACGCTCCTGGGGTTGTGGTTGACACATGTCAGAGGAGGGGAGGAGATCGATGGTGCATTCGTGTACTGGAGTGGGTGGTGATCACAGTAAAGAACAACGGGAGAGGGAAAGAAGAGGAAGAGGGGCGAATGAAATATTACAAGGAGAACGGCACTGGGAGAGCCCAAACTGGTAAATAGACGAAGAAACTCAAAATCTCGACGAAATCCCACTCAATGTGTACACCTGCTTTCACTCGTTCATGACGCGGAAGAGGTGCGCAACCGGGCACGAGAATGGCACAAGAATCATTTCAGGTTTCGGAGGTATGTTGGGGGGAGAAATGGTAGTTGGGGAACTGAATTTGGGGCGGAATGAAGGTAGTGTTGGAGGAAAGGAGAATACAAAGCAATGGGTGGGGTGAAGTAGGTTAGAATCAAGCCGCTGTTCTCACATGAATTTACGTGCTTCACTAGGGAATTCTGAGAAGGGGCTTGTTCCAAAGTCCAACAAATAGGGGATGTGTTCGTCGTGTCCTGTCGTTGCGCGGAGCACGCTAAACCCCTTGGTCAGTAGAGATAATATGCTCTCAATAACCTAGAAAATCGTTTGGCCTCTTCAGAATGCTCTCTAGATGTTAGCTACCTTCCGGAACCTTCTGCCAGTGTGACTCTTGCAACATGAGAGCTGTTGAAAGATTCATCTGTTCAACTAGCTATACCTGGTTAAAGCGGAATCCGAAGAGACAGAAACTTTCTCAAACTTATTCCAGTATCCTGAAGCCCTTATTCAATGTTACATGGTGAGGAACTGAATTGCCCAGGATTTAAGAAGATCTGCCTGTTTGGAGATGATCTGTCAGCAACGTAACACATCCATCCGAACTTTCTCGCATTCGTCTACAATGCCAATACGGGGTTCAGAGCCTCCTAAGCCACATATAACACTGTTACAGCCAGTAAATCTCTCCCACCAAACCTTATATCCTGTTGCCCTAAGTAATTCGCGTCCTATTACCCTGTCCCAAAAGAGATGCAGGAATAAGAGTGCATTTTATAAGTGAACCAGTGCCCCCATCACTCAACTTTCGCCGGACAAATTTATCCTAAGTGGAGGCCATAGAGCCCATAAAAGCTATGACTTTCGCTGAAAAACATGTTTTTTTTATTACTGAATCTTTTTATACAAAGCCCCACGAAAAATCGACTTAGGTTATGTCACAATGAGCCTAAGATATTAAACTGGGCATGTACGAAAGTTGAAATGCTTCTAACGAGCATATTGCTCCTTTATTTCAAAGAAATGAGTGCGATATCTTACAAACTCCAAACACATCCCATAATTTTTGGATCCTGTGGCAAGCCTCTCTCTGAGGTTGTCCGGCTTGTCCGGACCGAGGAAAGGCTTGAGCCGATCCTAGGGGTGAAGCAGGCCCGAAGAGAATTGCAAAAAAATCCTGGCGTCCGTTCCGCAGGTATCTTAAAGAAGTATGACGTGCCCGCACAGCCGAGGCACGTTTGGACACACATTGCGGCCATAGCCTTGATGGGATCAAAGAAGTAGCTCGGCAATCCGGTAATGTCCTAACGCGCCTAAAACCTACCAGAAAGGGAGGAAACTGAAGGGAAGCATTCATGATGCACTGATGAAACCAAAATATGACGCCGATGCAAAGTTACCCAGCGGACAATGGGTTATTAGATCCCATCAAAAACAAACGAAATTTAAGCATAGCCACTATAGACTCAGTAAATAAAATAATGAAAATACTGAATTCAATTCAACACAGCCACTAGCACCATTAGCATTTTTTTCGAGGAGACAAGTAAAAAACTTTTTTCAAATTTTTCCCGCTGCGAGATCCTACATACGAACGAGTATTATGTAAACATAAGTACTCGTAATTTGCACTATGCATCTAGTAGCTAGGACTCCATCAAGATACTGGGTATGAAGTTTGCCATACTGTAATCGGTGAAGAACCTGAAGACTATTTGAGAATTACTTGGATCCCAGTCCATATTGGAAGAAAGTTCACATGAGTTCGAAGACCGACTTTGACATGTCTCCTCAATGGCTCAAATATGCAGGGAGTTCATCTGTGAGAGCAGGAGGCAGGTGGTCCATGATCTGAGCATCCCAGCTGTTGAATGTAACTGTTTCTTTGCCACTGGTCGCATTCTTGCATTTTGTACACCTGTGATGGCCAACGAGATAGAAGCAATCATGTAGATCAACAACCCGATGTGGGCATGTATATCCGTGGTGTTCAAGCATGTTGCCACAGAGTTGGCATTTGAGTCTGCCATCTACCAAGTGACCTGGGTTTCAGTAAAATAGCCAAGCATTATACATCTGCTCTGGTGTAGGTTTTGAGTTCTTCTTGTTTAAGAAGAAAAATGGCTTTTCCGAGGCACCCAGAATGTGCCAAGAACTGAGTACTGCCTGTCAGGGCACCAGACTTGAATGCATCATATGCAGCTTTAACAAAGGCTGGAAGCTTCCAACGAACACCAGGTGCATCAGAGAGCTCCTCATCATAGTCATCAAATCCTTAGCCTTCTCCATTGAGGCCAAAGGCATCTGTATCCTGATTGTCATCCAAGTCAATGGGCCAGGAGGGATCTGCATCTGAAACCACATATTCTACTCGTGGGCCCTTAGAGACAGTAACGGAGCCCTTTTCAGTTGAAGCAGTAGCTGTGTGCATTGTTTGGATCTGCAAAGGTACAACAAGCCCTGGACCTTTCCATTCACCAAGAATCCGCTGTCACAGGTTACCTAGTGATTAAGACCCGAAACCTGAAAGGGCAGGATTTGATGACAATAAAGTTGAGTGGACAACCCAAAACGGCACCAACTAACCGCAGAAAAAGATCAAACTCACAAAGCAAAAACCATAGCGCAATGATAGAGCCAAAAGTGCAGAATATTATAATAAGCAGCGAGTTCACACAATGCTCAAATATGACAGGAAATTTCACATCACATTTCACATCAAACTGAAAACATGACGATTTTTTGCAGTAACACCACGGACGAGAACGATTCCTAATGGGATTAGGACTCGTGAGCTACGAATCGTCACGTGAATTCTATTTTGACCATTTTCTGTACAAGTTCTCCCAGTCTCTATGTTTGAGCACTCTTTATACAGCTATTTCCGAAAACCTTGAGACTGATCAGAATTTGTTGCCCACATCAAAATTTGATCCAATGCTAAGGATTACCGTTTTGGACTCGCCAAGCCGAACTGCCGGCACTCAAGTTTTTTTAAAAGAAATCCATATAAGCACCGAATCACGGTTCTGAATTGGGGGACTTAAAGCTGGCAGACTGACAGACAGGACCTGTGACTTGCATACCTATGGGCTGCTCTATTTGGTGGAAGGAAATTACTGAGGGAAAGCCGTATCCGAAGATGGCGGTTGATCCGAGCCCAAAGAGGAAATCCTTAGCACTGGATCAAATTTCCAAAAAAAATGATCAGTCTCAAGGTTTTCGGAAACAGCTGTAACCTGACGACAAGTGTCATAATCAGTACTGTTTGGCATGGCTTAGCAGTAACCATGGCCCTTAGTCTCTGGGTAAGCTGGAGATCCCCAGGTCTTGTTTTGAAAGGCAAGAGTTTGAACCCAGAGAAGCCACATTTTAGGAGGGGTTCTAGTGGGTATTACCTAATGGTTGAGTCCCACACTGTTCGGCAATGGATGTTTTGTGCGAAAATGCCTTCCTGCCATTGGAGGGTGGGCAATGTCCCCCTGTTCTTTGCCGACCCACAGGGCTAACCAATTGTTAGTTGCCAAAGGTCACTTAAGGCACATCCCAAAAAAAAAAAAGGAAACAGCTGTAACCACTTTTATTTTCTCACCCAATTTTGACCCCATCAATTCAATTCTTTTTGTATCACACTCCGCTGTCTTAGTGCTCAACATAGAGACTGGTTATGAGTTTATCAATTCCCATTCAAATTCCCACCGGAGAAAAAAACAAATTGGTACCTAAAATAGTGAAAGAGCATCGAATACAGAAAGGATTTACGCTACTGCGATTATTCGAACATGGGGAGTTTTAATTTCGACGTGCTGCATCAAATGTCGACAGGATGTTCAATGGGAGGCAGCCATGCACTGTTCGCCATGTCTAAGTATCATTCGCCTACGAGAAGCTGGATATCATACGTGAGTGGATTCTGTGGGTGAAAAACCCTGAGTAAATAAATACGCGGTTGCGGTGATTCCTTGTCTTAGGCAGAGACTGTCCCCGGCGACGGTGAAGTGAAGCCGCCGCAGAGTGAATCAGAAGAGAAAATACATATGCGGATGCTTCATTTCGCACAAAGAATGTCCGAGGGCTTCGGCTCCCAGCATCGAATGATTTTCTAGACGGCGCTTGTGTACCACTTTCTATCACGTGAATAAATGGAGCAAATTTCTGCGCCTAGAGGAGGGCGAAGAAAAGAAATATGTGGGGCGCATTATTTGGAAAGGAAATGACGTGTGATCTGCATGAATACTATTCAGACGAGGAGTCAACCTGGTTCACTCATCACATCGGATGGTTTAGTTACGCTTTTATGTTTACATGTGCGTGAAATCGCCAGAAAAGAAGCAGACAACGTACATTCGACCGCGGGGAGCCGAGCCCCGGTTTACTGCATTACGAATTCCATGTCTATCAGTGATAGTATCAGGCCCCGAGAACCACGTCCGACGAATAGCATCTAGATGCATGCCAGAAATTGAAGACGACAAAGTACTCGGTGGTTGAGCTCTTGTCCAGCCGCCAACATCCGATTATCTATTAGGAAACGCAGCTCTCTTGCACTGAATCATCCTCTGAAGAAATGGATTGAATCTGTCACCGGAGAGAGTATCAGAGAGAGAAATGACTTGGACTTGGCGACTATTGGGACGCGCGAGCGCTGCAGATGGGAGTTCTATTCGATTCCCTATCCAAAGCGCGCAGCAATGCACCGCCGATTAAAACTGGATACATGTATAAGCATTTGCCTGTGAAACGAAGAAAAAAATACTATAACCGACGACACAGTCGGACGCGGGGAGTCGTCTAATGCAGTACCGAATGCATACTCTATGAACTTGCGCAGGCGTGCACCGTGTGACAATCACAGATGTCAGGTTGAACATATGAGGCAATCTGCATATGACAGAGGAATCGCGATTTTTAACGAGGTAGCCGACAGCGTATTTGGGCCAAAACATACACCTCAACACAAAGACACCTGCGTCCAAAGCACGTACTCAGATTTTGCCAACTCCTGCACCAGCCACCACGGCCGCCTTCACAGATGCCAACGCGGTCAGACTGTACGAGTACGGCACACTCGTAAAGTTCCCCGTCCGCGTAATATTAATCTTGCCCGTGCCGAAGTCATTCGCTGGGGGATGAATCATCAGCCCGCAGACAGGATGATATACATATATATATAGTGAACCACTCACCCGCCCCAAGGTTCGCAAACCCATCATCCTCAAAGTCGCCCGCGGGCCCGCTATTTGGCGAGTCATCCGGAATAACAAACCCGTAGGTCGACAGCGGCTCGGTGGAGTTGACGAAGACGTTCCCTTCGACGAGGGCCTGCCCGAGGGAGCGCGTGTGGATCCCCTGCGAGACGAGGTTCTCGTAGTAGTTGTTGTAGACGTGGGCGTGTGAGAAACGCAATGCTATTCAGCGCAAGTCGACCTTAGACCGAGGGTATTAGCGGACCATGATGGGACGGACGTACCAGGCGTGCGGGTATGGACGTTTTTCCAGTAGTTGTGGTGGCTATGGTTGATCATGCATCAGTCGGGAGCGAGATCGAAAGGCCCTGTTCGTACTATGTGATGCGGAAATGCCCCGTATCTAGAACGACTTGAGGCGAGGATCAATGCTACGGGTCAACGCACACACCTTCGCTGCCGTTCTCGGGGTCACCACCAACCAGAGAGCTCTAGGAGATGCCATTCAACAAGTTAGTCGGACGCAACTGAGGTCACGCATGTATATATGTATACCTTGAAGTGATCATGGAAGAAATTCCACGAAACCGTAATAAAATCGGAGGCATGGTTCACATCGAGCTGTCCATCGTAGAAATCCACCCCGTGGGTCAGGTCGCTGAAGAATTCGTTGTGGTCGATCCAGATGTTGGTGGAGCTAGTGACAGTAATGCCATCATTGCCGGTGACCTCCGGTCTTCCGATGAGGCGGTGATAGAGCGTTCGTAGAAAAGGGAATCACCTTGTTGATAACGAGGTTCCGGATGATGATGTTCTTCTGCCCCGAGATCTTGAGCCCGACGCCCGTAAGGATGGCCTGGGTGCCTACACCGATTATTGTGGTGTCGCTGGCTGAATGACAACACACATGAGCGAAAACCCAGTGGAGAGTACGGAGGATGATACCCACCTACGCTGGTCTGCGAGGAGAGATGGACGGGCGCAGTGAGGAAGACTGTGATGGGTTTGACCGTCTGCAGGATACCGAATGAGGCTCAACATCAAGGCAGATAAATTAGACCGAACGCAAACCTTGACGGCTGTCTGGAAAGCAGCAGCAGCGGAGACGGTAGTCGTCGTTCCGCCTGCTCCACCGGTGGTCCCACCGTTCTGGGTTGCGTATCCCGCTAGCTGGGCCGCCGTCAAGGACGCCGTCGCCAATGTGAATAAAATGCTTGGATGAAACAACATTGTCAATGCGATGGAGCAACAACCTGGTCACCCTTTTTAAACGACCGCCTCCTCATCTTCGATGTATGTGACCGAGGAGGATCAGGCTCCAACTACACGGACCGCCGCGTCCGTAGAGAACAGCTTGGCGCTTTTGATGATTTTCTCCTGATCTTCGGCGAAATGAGAAGAATTCCGCAGCGGGCCGCCGAGTCCGCTGACACAGGGTATTGACGGAATGAATGGAGGACGTTGAAGTATTGCGCCACCCGGCTCTACTTGTGGCGCGCATGGGTCTGTAGACAATGCAGCCTGTCAAAGTTCCTTCCTGCTGGGACGATTCGTAGCCCGGTCATTGTGAGCAGAAGTCCTACATAGTTCGGCCCGTCAGACAAATATAACGAGTACTTACGGTGTCAATGCTTAGTGATACGTACGATAATTTATTACGCGGTTGCGCTGGAAGAAAGACGTCACACTTCCCGAATAGATCGTATACATTTGCAATGCCGATTCTGCGGGTCTTGTCCAGGAATGAGGTGGATCAACCAGGAAAATGCGAGAGAAGCCGGGGTCAACGCGGATTCGGTGATTAAGCACGAGCCTCCGGAGCGCGCGCGGTGATGAAAGGATTCGAACTGGTGTTGCTCTCGAAGCAACAGATGCGAAGGATATTTAAAATAGCAATAGGGTTGAGGCTGAAATCCCTATGCCGTTAGTGAGGATGCTCACCATTGCGACGCCCGCTTGTTCGCGACGTCGCCCACGATCTCACCCATCTTGAACGCAATCGCGGGTAACAATCGTCTGCGCGCGCGCGATGAGAGCCGTCGCAATTCCGTGGTGCTGAAGGCTAGGCGGTTAGGGTTGCCGATCGCGGGCCGGGTGTGCTGGTGGCATACGACGGTAGATGAGCTGTCGTTGACGAAGAGATGGTGTTTCGCTTGCACCGAAGGTTCCGCTCCATTGGCGCTGACAGAAACTGAAGAAGAGGCCACGACGACGCACTACCCTCCAGCTACCGAATCTGCATCGCCGTGGGACTGCGACCTCGCGCGCATGCCGCGATGAGGCCAGCCGCACGATGGCCTTGCACTCTTCCTGTCGCCGCGCGACGATGGAGCGGAGTAAGGTGGCGTTGAATAATAAATATCCACCAGAAGGAGGAATAAAGAAGACAAACCGGCATGATGGACTGAGAGAGTAGAGCCCGTGTTCTCGATAAGGTGCTCTGCTGATCTGCCCGTCGGGGAACCTATACAACTCGCTTAATACACCATGTGGAGGTGGGAGCGTATGAGGAGGTGGAGGAGAGCGTGCACGAGGTGGAGGAAGGCGGGCGGGGGCGAGACGGGAGCGATACTGCGTGCTGGTGGTCTTTATGAAGCAGAAGGTGCCCTACGGCGACGGCCCTTTTTGGTTTACGAGCGTGCGCCGTACGTGCCGCCGCCGCCGCTGGATCCAAGCAAGGACTGGACGCGTTTCGTACACCGCTCCACGGGGAACTCGTACACTGCTGCCCCGCGCTACTCTTACCTCGCTGCCGCGCGCGAATCGTACACCGCTGCTGCTTCTCGAGACTCGTCATGGCAGCACTCGTCCGATCCTGCAGGCTTGGCGCGGGTGTCGGACTGGTACGCGCCGCGCTCCAGCACTCTGCAAGGCGGTGCCGCCACCGACGCTCCAGCCGCATCCGGTGCTCATCAATAATAGTCGACACGGCAAAACTGGTTGGTGCGACGCGCGGGCCGTCGCGGGTGAGTGGGTAGGTAGGGTGCGCCCGTGGATTGGGGACGACGCCGAGGATGTATGACTTCCACAGGGTTGGACCGGTATCGCAGGGCTTCGACCCCGTCGTCCGTCCCGTCGCCGTCGCAAAAACGTGCCGTCGTGGGGGACGGTACGGGTCCACCGGCCGTCGAAAGAGAATTGCACCTCCCTGAAGGACGGGTTCCCGTCCGTCGACGGGTACGGCCTTCGCACGGGGTCCATCTGCGATATTTTTGATGAAATGGAGTACTTACATAGATAAGACTTGTAGGTTCTGTTGTTATTACCAGGAAATTTTAAAAGACTTATTTAGACTCGTTCATATTATTCCAGAGTCGCAATAGGCTTACAGAGTCCTGTTCTAGCACAAATACAAGATATCTCCCTCTATGATGGGATCAAACCAACTTTAACGCTAGCTCGGCAAGGCAATTCAACTTACTCTGAAGATATTAAAGATCTAAGAACCAGCCAGATATTCATTAAACAACCACTGAACTTTTGCCTGAGACTTGTATAAGCTCCAGGTCACAGGTAAGGTCCTGACACCAACTATCAACGAAAAAACATAGCATTGTGAAGTCCGTAGTGCCGGGGAAAAATCTCGCAGAGCACAAAATTAATTCCCAAGCTACATTACAAATCCAGGGCTGCTCAAAAACATAGCACTGAGTTCAGCGGTCGCGACATCAGTGATCTGATACCTCATTTGGAGCTCCTCCGAATTTGCCGAGACGCCGGCCTGACCACGGCGATACCCGAGCCAATCATCTTGCACAGTCAGCAGCCCTTGCGGACCGCAACGTCGACGGAGGGGTCGACGTTATGTTTGATCCGGCTCGCGCGGCCGATCGCGCGCGGACGTGAACAGTTCCGAGCGGAGTGATCAGGCGGACCGTGACAGGCGTCAGAGCTTGCGGAGTGTAACATGTTGATCGCTGTGTTGTTTTGATGGTGTTGACTGGCTTATCGGCTTTGATCCGGAATGGCCCGGGCTTCTCGCAAGGCGGTGCGACTAGTTGAGAAACTTGAATTTCCCATTCATCTACTCTCTCCCTACGTTAAAACCTGCAACCATTAGCAACTTATTGGGGACTATTTCGTTCTCTTAGTAAGTTACTTTAAGTTTCAGAATCATTCAGAAATGATTCTCTTATCTGTTTGGCATCAAAACGCGCGTGATCCGATTGATGTAGGACTCTGACTCTCTCACGAACACTCACCACCTCCGCCAGACCTCCGCTAAAATCGCTCTCCATGGAACTCACTTACCCGCAGGAACTTATTGACCAGATCATTGACGAATTGAGAGACGACAGGACATCTCTAAAGGCCTGTTCTCTTGCGGCGCTCACATTCACCACACCCACCCGCCGTCATCTTTTCCGCATCATGGACCTGTCTTTTATCCAACTCCAGAGCGCACACGATCTCCTTGTACTCTCCCCGCATGTAGCCGCGTTTTTCCGCGAGCTGCATGTCTTTTTTCCCGCTGCCAGTGGCCACGATGATCAGCAATTGACAATGCTCCTCGGAAACCTGCAGTATGTCGAGACTCTGACTCTCCGGTTGTACGACTCAGAGCCAGGTACACCGGTGGAGAATGCGATTATCCAGTTCGTGTCGAACAACCCAGCTTTCAACCACCTGCACTTAATATCGTGCGAGGTCCACCCGTCCTTCCTCATCTCGATGCTTGTCACGTCCCGCATACTCACGTTGGACGATACACACGTCAGGCGAGCACAATACTGGGACGCTTCTGGATCTTCTGACCAACTCGTTGGACCTACTACTCATCCAGCCGCGGCGCTTAGACGCCTTATCCTTCCTCGCGGAGGAAGAGACACATCGGAGGAGAAGTTCCTCCTCCATCCCTTAACCACTATTCATCTCCGTGCGCTCACGCACCTCCACATCCGCGAGTCCCGCGGCGTCGAATTCGTGCTGAAGCTCCTCACGCTAATATCACCGACGCTCGAGGCGCTTGTCCTGCAGTGGGGTGAGAAGGGCCAGCCTTTCGGTCACCTTCCTGTTCTTCCCGCGCTCCGATTCGTAGAATTTCGGGTCCCTCTCGGGGCAGTTTCGCGCATCGAAGCTGCGGTGAATAACCTTCGTACGGTGGCGCCTCAGGTGCAAATGGTGATATCGTACGATTGATGGTCGGGAATCGAGATCTTTTCGGATTTCCGTGTCCTCGCTATGTATTGATCATGCAAATTGAATTTCGTGTCGATCCGCCAGGCACGCGCACAACTCGGAGCTTTATTTTATTCGCGGCCGTTCTTTTTTATCATGCGGTGCCACGGCGAGTTAAATGCAAGAGGAAGAGAAGGAGGGGGTATGAAGCGTTCTCCGCTCTCTTCCACTCGTACTGACCTCCCACCTCATCTCTAGAATGTATATTCCGCCAATGCGCGCCAGTGTTGTTACTGACGAGGATGGTTGTAAATTTCAAAGACTGCTATGGTCTTCTAGACGTCCGAACGCGAGATTTTCTAGGGGCGCCATTTGATATTGATATGGGAATCGCGGGCAAACAAGACACATACCGCGCTAGCACCGGGAAGTACGAGACAACATTTGCCGCATAGCGCTAGACGAAACGTTGAAGCCGAATGACCAACGCGGAGCTCCTAAGTTGCATTAGGTATTTTCCAATAGTGCCACAGGAAGAAGCGCACGTACGCCATCCATAACTTATGACCGATTTTGAATTCATCATACAGCCATCTAATGTAATATTAATGTAATATTAATCCCGACGTGCATACTCGGCGCAGAGAAGAAAAAAAATCCCTACCCTTCATTAAACGGGGCCGTCGGCTTTACACTCGATTCAGAGGGCAATTGGAAGCGTTGCACAATGCAGCATTAATTCTGCCCTCTGCCGTGTATTTCATTCGATTCGAATCATTTGCTGACTTCAACTCTGATCTTTTGAGGAAATTCCGTCTTTATTTGTTGGCTTGCTGCGGAAGCTGGAAAGCTTGGTGGAAGAGCCTGTCAACTCTTGGGTAAGCCTGAGCTATTGGTTTAGTCGCTCCGAATCGAGCGGATATCTCGGTCTACCAGCATTGAAATTGGCTGCTACAAAACGGCGACATTTATGAGGCCTCAACAAGTGATAATCATATACGTAGCTAGGTTTGACGGATTACTATCTATGTCATATTTCTAACACCGCGCCGTCCTGCTTCGTCTCGCTCCTTCTCTCCTCCAGCCGCCATGGCGGACCTTATATCCGTTGTTGCCGGGGCTCCCACATCGGGAAGTTTCACAGGGCGGCACGAGTCGAGCCATCGATCTGAGCTTGCAGATATGGACCGCAATGTCCTTCGATATCGCGGGGCATCTCAGAATGTGAGCGAGATATCGATATCCTCCGAGGAAGCGAATATTTTCCACGGAAAATTGAATGCGTGCGTATATTATCCTCATATTCAATCCCATCCTAACCCATGCAATATCGCGAATGTTGAATAATAGATCACAGCATAGCTTGGACCAGTATTACAAAAGCCTCAACGAATATAAAGACGAATCATGGTTTCGCCTGCCCTCGAAGATGAAGAAGCATAGCGCAGTTAGGAAGATGAAGGGGGTTGCTCGAGATGCCAATCAAAACCTGCGACAGTGCGTCGATGTGCGTACCCGCCAATCGATTGTTCATGCGCTTACTTGACAGTTCGACAGAGCCTATCCTCAGACTCTGATGTTTCGTCCTTGCATACCGAATCTGGCTCCCCACCGGGATGCGCATTGGAGCTGGAGCGAATTGGTGATTGGCTCGGTCCTGGTGGTGACCACAAGGACCACTGCTCGGGGGTGAAAAAAGAAGTGGCGATTGGGGATTCCTTCTCCAACAACCGATACATCATGTTGAAAAATTGGGACTTCTACAATTTGGTTGGCGTATGATAAGGAGACCCAGAGACAAGTGGCGCTCAAAATCGTTGAATCCGATCTCGAATCTATGCAGACGGCCATGGAGGAGATTATAATCCGCCAACGCCTTCTAACCTCTTTGGGTCCCTATAGCTCCATCTCGCACCCAGGAAAATGTCATCTTATTTGTTTCCTCGACTTGAGACTCTCCTCGCCCCAGAACTTGAATGACCATCAACGAACAAACTCGAAATCTCCGATATTCACTATGAAGGACATGTAAGTCGACCAAATCCTGATTCAGCAGCCCAAACATTGACTTGTGTACTCTCATACATGAAATACCGATCCCAAATACTCCACTGGAACGCTGGGATAATGAGGGACAACATCGGAGCCGTAATGGGACGCACGTGTGCATGGTGGTTGAGGTTTTGGGCAGAGTCCTTCGGACTGTTATTTAGAGCCACTAGAAAAGAGGACTCCGCCTCCCTCTTCCACTTGTCAAGCTCATCACTAAACAGGTATTGCTGGGCCTCGAGTATATGCATTGGTCCTGTGGTGTAACACACACCAGCCTCAGACCGGAGAATATATACCTGCCGCACATTATCGATTACAATATGATAACTGTGCAGATAGCGAACCTGGAAAATGCGAGGTGGAGGGGTCTCAACTTTACCGGCTCCGACCAGATGCCTAGGTACCGCTGTCCGGAAGTGATTCTCGGACCCCCACATGCGGGGCGCCGGCTGACATCTTGTGCGATATTCGAGTTGATAACCAACGGAGATTTTCTCTTCGACCCTATGGCCGGCGAGACATTTTCCGAGGATGACAACCACCTCGCGCAAATAACCGAATTACTAGACCAGATCCCCGAAACGATTAGGGAAACTGGACAACGCTCTAGGGAATTTTTCGACTTGGATGGGAAACTGCTGTATGTCCAAAAAGCTACGGCCTCGGAGCCTGATCGTTCTTCTGGAAAAATATCACTTCCCTGCCTCCAACGCGCAAGTCGTAGCGGATTTCCTCCTGCCCATGCTCGCGTTGGATCCGAATGCACGGATAACCGCCGGGGAACTTCTTCATCATGAATGGTTGCGAGATGTGCCACACAGCCCGTATCCCTTCGAAAACCAATACCCACCGGACGCCACAATGTCTGTGGGCGTGTATGTTTGAGCACTTTTTGTTATCTTCTGGCTCAGTTTTTCACCCATGTGAACACATTGAATACGATTATGATCGGGCCGGGGAGGTATTATTTAGTTAGCATAGTTGGTCGTGCCGATCAATAGTAACCCGACCAGTTCTCGCACACACCTGTGGAGCCTAGCTATTAATATTCAAGTTTAGATATTTGACAAGGCGCTTCGACAGAGAGATCAAACACGCGTACGTGCCGCTGCCCTGAGCTATTCCTCCCGGGGTACATCAGCAAGCAGCGTCGCAACCTGCGCCCACTGCGTTGATCGATAATAGCAAATTAATGCTGTCAAGTTCGGAAACAAACCCGAAAAGAAGTGGGCGACATGCGACGGCAGCGAAATCGGAGAGTTGAGGACATCCAGGAATAAGAGCTCCGTCTGAAAACATCGGGGGCGGCGGAATCGACGGCAGGTGGCATAATGGTTGCATCAAATGTAAGACACAATCTGCGCAGCCGCGGACAGTGAGTCGTGAATGCCCGGAGCCCGTCAAGTGTCACGCCAGGAGTGCATTGCACTCCAGTGCATGGAACCAAGAAGAGGTGCTGCAGCTCTGGGAATGCTCAAGCCATGTCCCACACCATGGCATCGTCAAGTCTGAAGCCTCCAGGTGATTTCAAGTGGAGATGTTGGATGCTGCCGAAACAAAACAACAGGGAGATCGTGTGGATGTCGAAAACATCGTGCGGGATGTCGAAAACATCGTGCGGGTCGTGGTTGTGGTTGCGGCCGCAGTCAACTCTAATAGTAACCTCCAAAAGCGTACTGTGTGCGATGTGCGTAGAGAGTACAAGGCAGAGAGCTCTCATGGTGCTTTCGGTGGGCAAGTTGCTACTGCCAAGACCGAGGCTGGCAATTCGACTTTTCGATAATCTGGGTACAATGAGATCGGCTATGAAGTCGAGTGATGCATGATGACAAGAAAGATTCCTGAGCGCAGGGAATCCGGCCGGCCAATTGATTCCAAGAGATAAGTCGCCAATGTCTGCATTCGTTATCTCGAGGGATTTGAGATTAGCAAGGCTACCAAGATGTTTGAGTGCCGCTTGATCAAGTGTGGGCACATGCAGGTGCACTATGTCATGCAGCGCCCATAAAAATGTCGAAATGAGGCTGCGCTCTACAGGGTTTGGACCCCTCTCCATGCTGAGTTTTACTGATGTGAATGAGGAATTTAGGGGTGGCAGAAGGGGAAGTAGGGACCAATTGCCCAAGTCTTCGAGGTTCATGTGTATTTTCGTGACACTATCGGGGAGGAACAGGCAAAGATGTTGACCGAGTAATTCCGTTTGTGTTTCCGTTTGTCTCCGAAACTTGATGCTTCGGAGATTAGGGAACAGAAAGCCCTGGGGAAGAAAACGGCCGTATTTGCTCCAGAATACCAGAAATCCTGGGAGTCACCGCTTCTGCAGTCAATTCTAGGGCCCTGACACGCACAGAGTGGGACAGGAGGCGCTCCAAATCAGTCTGTTTAGCTGTGCGAAGCAAATGCTAGAAAGATATTGGCCAGGATGCTTTGACGGACAGAATTTACTCACAAACGAGTGGCCCTCATCTGATTGCCCACCTTCAACGTGCAACAGATCTGGGGGCAAACACCTCAAGACATTAATGAGCGTGGGTTGGGCCGCCCATAGACCATTGAGAGCGCTATGGGTGAAGGTGGTGGCCGTTCTCGCAAGGGCCCACAGAGCTCCTTCACGGCTCTGCTCATTGTTGGGCTCGACAGAGTTACATATCAGTTGCACGATTTGGGCAGTTTCTAGGGCAGGATGCATCCACGCTGCTCAGCGACACGCTTCAATTCCGGGAAAATGTAAGTTGGTGGAGGTTGGGTGGAAGCAGGGATTTTCCCATGTCACTATGGCGATCACTTTGTTCCGAACCTCCCCGAATCGATCACCGTTTCATTCCGCCGTACATCACAATGATCACATACATATATTGCACAGCACATGGTATGAAAATGAGGGAAATACAGAGTGAATGAGCATACATGAATCCCTGCGAATGAAATCCTCCTCATATCAACCTGCACTGTTTTTTGTCCTCAGAGTTGTAGCCTATGACTCACCGCGACCGTTCCCAGGATGGTTGAACAGGAATAAGAGACACAAGGCACTTTTCTGGCAAAGAGAGTGACTAGGCCAAAGAATGTAGACATCTTGATTCTCGGGGTGGTTGTCGAGAGAAGCTGACTCGGACACACCGCTCGCACTTTCGGTGTTCTGGTGGCTGACATTGACCAGCCCTCTTGTATAGCTTCAGAATATCCATAGAGAGAAACATGTGCCGTCCTTGGTATCCGAATCGCAAGGAAGACGAAGTCGTTCAAGTCGCAGCAGCTCTGGCTTGGACCCTGAGAAGAGACCTCGAGGACAGTTTCTAGAATTGTAAGAGATCCCCATTCTATTCGGGGCCAGCTGACCTGTTTTTCTCGCCGTAGAATCCCTTGTAATTTATTTTCGCCCCAGCGACTCGAATATTCAGTCGCTTTTTTTTTAGTTTTACTGGATGTTTCAAATAATCTCGGAAAAATCCGAATGCCGACACGGGTAGAAAAAGCCTCTTGATTGTATATCATCTGGTGAATGTGAGTAAGAGGCACATTGGAGGTAAGTCCTCTAGATTTGAAGGTGAACTTCGGCGTGAATTTGCCCGTAATTGCGGGCATGCTTAAGGTGACCCGTCAACCCGTCAACCCGTCCAACCTCGCTCGGACTCTCGACGGATGGGTCCCGCATGACGATGCTAACTGACCCCTGCAGCTCTCTCTGCAGCGTCAACTATAGTCTCGCCCTTGGCATTCTTGGCTGTATCCAAAAATGTAAATAAGCTCCGGGAGCTCTCGCAAGAAACACCAAGCAAAATCTTCGGCCGGATTGAAGGCGGCGTACATACCAGATTTCCATCCGCAAGTCGTTCTTTCATAACGACCGGTCAGTAAGTGGTTTTCTATGCAGCGGTGTGTAAGACGGAAAGTGGGTTTCAGTCAGAACCGGCACCCGCCGGCAGGTCAGTATGTTCACAGAACATGTATATGGCTCACACACTTGCACTAGAATATGTTGAGCATGCAGAGCGACATAAATAAGGTGCTATCATAATTACAACGTGCACCAGGAATCATCCGTTGGTGAGAGCAGTCAAATCCATAAGTAGCAAATACCCCACTGCGAGAGAAAACTCGATAGACGGGATCTAACAGGGACATATGAAGCGAGTCTTGAGCGACATCTCCAGGCGACACCTAAAGGACTCATGTGATCGCAACGCGGGATCCAAAGAAGGTGGACAATGCATCTTCCCTCTTTTTTTTTGTCAAATGAAAAAAAGCGAAATACGAAAAGTACATGACGTACAAGCGCAGAGAGGGAGGGTAAGAGTAATTGTTATGCCGCACGCAGGTTCCGTCACCGTAGGCGGACGAGCTCGTCGAGAGTTGACGTTGGACGGCCCTACGATGGGCTTGCCGTTGATCGGCTTGGTCATCTGGGCGCCAAACTACACGGCGCGCGCGCACTCAGTAATGTGAAGGAAGGTTAGACGGGAAATGATAAGAGTGCATACATGACATACAACTTGAAACCACATCGCCGAGCCGATGCGCGATGTGCGATCCTCGCGTGGAACGGGCGGATGAACTTCGGGCACAAGCAGTGACCGATCTTTTGTTAAAAGTTGTTCGTGTTTGCATCGGAGATCAATTTGAGATCAAACACCAACAACTTTACGCTTTGAGACCTCCAGCAAACTAGATACTTGCTCTATCGATCTCGGGTAAATTCACAGCTTCTCAATACAGTAATGATGTCCTAGAGGTCTGATTTAAAGTATTGGCATAGCGGACAGACAGCCATGTAATAAATGATGGATGCTGACAAATTTGCCTTTTGGGGTATATCATGCGTGATACAAATTCAAACAAATTCAAACTCAGATCAGCCTGTCTATCGACACAAACTGTTTTGATACGACAGGCCAGATACTTGATGAGCTTTTCTTAAGTTCTGTGTGGTAAAGACCGCCACAGGGACTTAAGTTGTAACAGAACTTAAGTCATGTTAACAACATGTTAATATATGTATACAACACATTTAGTACCATTCACCATGGGTGATCAGAACTTAAGTTCTCGACTCCAGAACTCAAGATCATCAGGAACTCAAGATCCATGCCACATCCTCTGCAGGTGATAACATTGAGATTGAGGTTGAGAAGCCACGTAGTCTTCACATGGAATGGAAATGAACATGAATATGAATGAGAGAAGTATGCACTGGGTTCTGTGTGCCCGAAGGCACCTCGCTCACCTTCTCCGTGTCGCGCTCTACACTCCACACGCCATACCCGAAACGCGCGAACGTGCAACGTGCATAATGCGCACCACATACCTCCCATCCACTCGTGCAGGCAGCCCCAGCTCCAGCTCTAGCTGGAGCTCCATGAGCCCGCCCTTATCCACACACCGCACAGTGGCCGGTACCACCTGCAAACTGTCCGTAGGGAAAGAGCGCGCATGAGCCACTGCCCAAAGAACTGCGAGAGCCACCTCGTGAACACCTAGCCACCGAGAAGCTTGTCGGAAAGTTAGCGGGCATGCGGAGGAGGGAAAAATACGGGGCTGGAAGGAAGAGGGCAGAACGGCGAAGTCGGAAGCACAGGGAATGCATATAGACGGCGATGGTGGTGGTGAAGAACAAAGCATGTTCCATCAATGATCCATCAATCTCTTTGTCAAAACAATAACAATGATGGGCCATTGATGCCAAACATCGCGTCTCTCTTTCACATGAACCACCATCTCCCAACCACCTATTCCATGCAGGGAAGGAACGACCATCATTCTCATCTACTCTTCAGCATCAGTGCTTCGGCCTGACTGTGATTTCTCAGTGTCTTATAACCTTGGCCACGTGGCACTTTGTGTGGTGTCGCCTTTGCTTTTTAGTGGCAACCCTTCACAGGATTATTTGACATGGTGAAGTTGTCACATCCCTGCTGCAGGTATGTACACCCCTTTCATTCACATGTCATGGTTAGTACTCACAGCGACGTGTTTGCCATGCATCACATCGCCGCAGGCAAACCTCTTCACGTTATGGCGCTCCTGCCGACGTCTCTTGGGACAAAGATAGGTTATTCTGTAACAGAACTTGAGTCCAGCCGCCAGCGGGACGTGCGACTGAAGTAGCTCAAGATCTTAAGTACTTATAATAATTTGTGAATAAATCTCAAGTTCGGAATGGGACTCAAGTTGCGTGTGACTTGAGCTCGGGACTCAAGTTGTGGGCAACTTAAGTTCCAGTGAGAGGGGGGGAGGGATATTGAGAGCATGTAGTATATGCACAGGTGGAACTTGAGTTCCTGGAGAGCTTAAGATGTAATGGCAGTGTTTACTATAGGAACTTAAGATAGCCTTATTTTATTTCACGACAGGCTGGACTCGAGCCTACGCTGCGGGTCCTCAAAGTCATTTCCCTCTTGATTCGTCTCCCTCTCCGTCTCTGGCGATGCGCTCCGCCAGCCCACTCGCGACTCTCGCCGTCCTCGCATCCTCCGCATAATTTATAGCATGTATTCCAATCCGGTGAGCTGCTGATGACGCGCAACGTCTCTGTCTTGCTACTGGCTGGCGATACGCAAGTTAACGCAACAGCCCGAACCTATGCGCGAAGTCCCCAGTGCCACTCTCTCTTTTTAAAAGAAATTGCAGCCAGTTCGAATATCGTTGGTCGTTAAGCGCCGCCTTTGCCGGTCTTCTAGTACCGTCCAACACCATCCTCGCCATCCATAGTGCCACTCCCAGGCCTGAAACCCCGTTCTTGATATTCCCCAGAGCAACCTCAAAGCCGCAATAGACGTGACTTGGCTTGGCTTGGTGCGTAGGTACGCTGGGATCCACGGTGAGTCCGTGCGTAAGCCGGGGCCGTGTGGCGGAACCGCGCAGGCAGGATGGATGGCTCGACGGACGGACGAGAATAATAGGATTCCTTCGTCCATCCTGCGTCGCAAATTTGAACTATATTTTCACTATTTACTTGGCTAGCCAACAGTAACATTGTTGAATGAATATATATATATAATACGTACAACTGCCGGTTGAACGGCACAATATATGTATAATGTCACATATGTAGAATCACCGGTTGAACGGCAGTGTTAGTTAGTACGGTGCCAGGGAGTTAAAAGCATAGGAATAAAAGCTATACGAATGAGGATTGGCATAACCCCAATGAGATTCGAGGCAGAAACATTGTTCCGAAAAGCATGCTGGGTCTTGAATATTCAGCTCTGCAAGTGTCTCTCGTAGTGCTCCAAAATTTCAACCTCAACCATGGCCAGCTCTGCATCAATCCGAGCCACATCTCTGGCTTGTGAGGACGTTTCAAACAGAGGTCTCGCCGCCTTCCATAACTCAACTGACTTCAAGACATCTCCCCGACTTTTCCAGATATCAGCAATTTGAACCATGCAATCTGCCCTCCATCGATGGACATCCATGAATGTGAAACCATCCAAGGCCACATTGAACAAGCTGAGTGCTGTTTCATCATCCCCTTGAACAGCAAGAATCTGGCCAAGACAGTGGAATGCCTTCATAATTGCAAGCTTGTCCTTCAATTTCAATGCTAGAACTAGGAATATTCCCGCCCAACTCATAGTGGTGTGTATATTGTTCATAGCCGTAGAAAGATCTGCAAGTTTTTCCAGGCAATCAGTTGCCAACGCCATATCAAACTTTCTTGATGATGCAAAACATCTGGTGAACATTATATTTGCAGAGCCAAGGTCACCATCTTTAAGATTAAGCTCCGCAAAACGGCGAGATATCATGAGTTCTACTTGGTTGTGTACAAGCCCATATAATGACCTGCAGTGCAGCTGACATTGGTCCAGATTGTTCCTAATGGATTCTGAGTCTCTTCCACAGGCAATATCAATGAGAGCAATATGTAGTTTTGATGTAATTGAAAGATATGTTGTCGGTTTGCTAGTGGTTGCAATACAAACCAGAATTTTACGTGACTCTAGATATTCTGATTTCAGAAAATGTACCTCAGCTGCCAAACATTGGAGCTGTAAATCCAGTGTACATCCTTCTAGACCACAAGAACTCAGAAGCCGTGTGGCTTCTTTGAGGAGGATTTGAGCTTCTGAATAGTTTGCAAACATGATCTGACATTTAATTTGGATGTAGAGGCCATGTGCTTGTGGATAAATGCCACCAAGGGCCTCTGCATATTCTTGTGCTCTCCTGGAATGTTTCTGCGCACCGTGGAGATTTCCTGTGATGGTCATGATTTGGGCTATCATGTTGAGGGCCCGTTGCCCAACCCTGGTGGGAGACCCAGTACTGTCTGCCAAAGAAAGGGCTTTTTGATAATGTGCAAGACCACCAACTAGGTCAGATTGGGCACAGATTTGATATACTCCAAGTGCACTTGCCCATTCAGCTGATGAAAAATGAGGCTAACACAACATACACCCGCAGATTATGACTTACCCTGTTGTTTCAAAGGGTCCTTGGACTTGAAATATTCATTCCCCAGCATGATTTTTGTGCCAGCATCAGCAAGAGACACATATTGGGTGGCTTCAAAAAGCGCAATCAGATAGTCACTGAACATTGGGCTGTCTTTCCAGCAGGAATCTTGTTCAGATATTTTAATCAGCAGTGGTGAATGTGTGTATTGTGTTCGTCCATAGAAGTTGTTTAGATTGATAATGCTCTGGTAGTTCTCAATCACATCTGGACACTTTGTGTTGAGGGAATCCTGAAGAACACTGGTTATATTGCCCATGTTCCTTGAAAGTTGTGGCACTATTTTTGCTGCATTGAGATCCCGGTGATCTGTCCAGAGAGAAAGAAGGTCATGGAAGTGCTTGCGAAGTTTCAGCTTCAGTGCATCTGTTGGAGGGTGGGCATGAAGGATGTGCTCTTGGATAGGAGCAAGGATCTGGATTCGCCTTTCTTTATCAGAAAATGCAAGGGCTGTCCTGAGCAGAGTGCTCTTGCTTGCAAGGACATCCGTGATAGGTAGTTCGGCTTGTAGTAAGTCGGCATCTGTGAACCCATCTGGAAGCATTGACAAAATACTGAGCAGCTCCTGCGCTCCTGATGTCATGCGTGAACTTGTGAATGACAACATTATTGATATGTCCAGACTGGATCTTTTGTCATATCCATCTGAAAGCATCCTGGTGCTTTCGGATTTCCATCGAGCAAGTGCACTGTCACACCCTTCAGCTCCAGCAACACTGCCGATGAGACTGATTGCCAGGGGAAGATTTCCCATGAGCTCCAAGAGTTTGTTGACACTGCTTTCCTCATGAGTGTCATCTGCCACATCAATAAATATCTGAAGAGCAGCAGAGTGGGGAAGTGGAGATAAGGGCAACAAGAATGGCTGAGTCCACTTGACTTTTGCTGGTCGCTCGGTGCCCCGCATTGTGATCTAAATTTTATCATAAGTTCTCACTCTTGGTATTTAGCATCATGCCTACCACAAGTGCCAACTGGGGAACTTGGCTTGTGGGCCAATGCTTTGCATGGCAGTACAAGTCCAGTTCTGGGGGGTCGACCGTACTTCACATTAATATTATTTGTTGGCAATACTCATGAGATTCTTCTCTATGTGGCAGAATGGGCCCTGAACATACTTCAACCCATTTGGCACGTGTAGGAGGTATGTTGAAAATCTGTTTTGATCCCATCAAACATACCGTCAAGGTTTAAATTAAATTTAGCAAGGACAATAATCCAAGTTGTCAAAATTCAATTCAGGTTCAGATAAGTAAGGGTGAATGCGGTGCACACCATTTGTACAAAAGCAAAAGCGCCAAAAAAGCGGGTTGATTTAAGAATTGTACCGCCCGGCGGCATCGGCAGGTAGAACAGAAAACGAGGAAAGAAAAGGGCGCCTTGATAATAACCGATCCGGATTAAAACGGGGACCGCACCCAAAATCATTTCTCATAGGCATGCAACATACATCACCGGGTCTTTAAGCTCTCTTTTTCATGGCCTTTTATATCGGGTTAGAAAATCAGCCAGGATAATCCAAGTTAAGGGTCTGTTCGGAGTGGGTGAGCCGCGGTGTCAACAGCTTCAGGGAAAGTGTGTGAGAGCATTAGGATATAAAACAGCATCAGATATTTAGCACTTTCTTGCAATCAACATTACATTCCAGTCCTGCGTGCCGTACGGCGAGACCGTAGTTATCGGTGGCAGCAAGACCCACCGCCATCTTGATAGCTGGGTGGACCAGGTTCGACCCAAATGGTTGATTTGGCCAGGCAGCTGATAAGAACTATATGATTGCGGGGCTCGGAAGTGGCTTGGTCACTTAGGTGGTTTGCCAAGTTTGCCCCTGACTTGCTCATTAATTTTATATTGCCAAACCTAACTGATTCAACCATACAATGTTTGCTGGAACCACCTCTACTGATATCTGGAACACCACACATCAGCCTTTTGACAAATATGTTCGGAGGTTTGGGGGATTTTTAGGGTTTCCGGGTTTTTTCGAAAAAAGGAAAGGCTCTCAAATGATGAGTGATTGAAGGGGCAATGGTAGATTTTTTTTTTTTTTCCAAAGTTTGGCAAATTTGACTTGTTGTTCAGGGGTTCACAAGTTTTTGTGTTTAGCAAGTTTTTTGGGGTTTTTTGGGGTTGTTGAACCCCAAAAAACTTTGAAAACTTCTGTGTCAAAAGGCTGATGCACTTTCAAGACCACTTTCTGAAACAGGAGATCACTGCGGCACCTGCGCTGGCATGCACGTCGACAGAAATACTAAGTCAAGAAATCTCACAAATTCAAGATCTGTGAGTTGATGGTCGAAGTTGAGGTGAGAGGAAAGCGGTTGTGCCCGCATCAAACCATCACCATTCTGAACAAGAAACTAACCGAACAAATTCTTTCCTGAATATCGTGAGACGAAAAATTCAAGTGTGGCACTGACCTCGCCCTGAAGAAACTGAAGTTAGGGTGCTAACAAATTTCAGGGACTTTTGGTCTGTATCATGACGCATACGCGAGGTAGAGGAGGCAAAATTAGTGGCGACAACTCCGCAGCACGGCGTGGAACACGGCGCACTGACAGCCGCCGATTTTTTCTGGTTTTGCGGTAAGAATTCGGGCTCGGTGGGAGTGCCTCCAGTTCACCGTGAAGTTTTACGACGCACATATCGCGCTCCGCACCTGGATCTTGCTTTCATCGTTCTCCCATGCGACTCGAGCGTGCGCTGCGGATCCGCGGATTTGCGATATGACGTCAATACAGCGCAACCAGAACCATGTTCCAGCTTGTGCGCGAGATCTTCGGAGGGCTTGGCGTCGGGCGAGACATGCATACGGAGAAAGGGTGAGTCAAGGGCGCCAGCCTTGAGTCATGTTACATGACTCATGTACACTGGATTGGGTAGAGAGCGGATGGGCGGACGACTCATAGCCTCTCCAGCGGAAACTCGCCTCATAGCACCCAAGGTGGCAGGTTCGGCAGACGGTGAGGTGAAATCGTGAGGCACCGTGACCGGACACGTGGAGAACAAGCACACTACAACAGCGCGTCGCTTGGCTGGAGCATTCTAATACTCGTACCGTGGATAACGGCTGGCTACAGAAAGAACTGTTAGAATATGGCAGTATATTTCAATCTCGTTCCTTTTCCACGCCGATTACCGGCTTCCCCTTTTGACTCGTAGTCACGCATGTCACCCTCAGCGCTCGTTTCCTTACGCGTTCCCTGAGGGTGCGTCTACCACATTCATTCTAGCTATATTTTACTTACACCTTATGTAGATTTCTCACTCTTTTAGGTATTTAATATAGCACTTGTTTCCTTACGCGTTCGCTGAGGAGTTCTCACTCTTTTAAGAACATCTACGATTTAAGATAATTTGGCCCGGCGATAACATGGCCCACAAACGAATCGGAAAATAAGCCACAAGGTGCAGACTATTTGTACTGCAACACGGATGGAAATGGAGTTCAAAAGTAGCAGGCGGTTCAAACTCGCTAAAAATAGTGGCACGACTACCAAAAAGAAATAGCGGGATTCACGACTTCTGTGACACTTTTATTTCGTTCATTTGGAGGATTCAGAATAGCGGAGAATGGACTCAAAAAGCGGGTAGAATAAAATAAAATACCTCGCTCCCTTTTCATATTATAATAAAGATAGCGCTCTTATTTTGGGAAAAAGCCGCTACCTAGTACAGCCCCGCCCCGAGCATACTTCGTTTCTCCATGTTACTGGATCTTATGTTTGCATCTGGGTTCAACCGCTGAGAGGCAAATCATAACTATGCAGTGCTCCCCAGTATACGGTACTTTGCGGTTCTTTAAGGTCGCTGGCTGACCGTAACCGTAATATAATTTTTTTCCCAAGTCCCTTTACAGTCATTACGGCTGTATATTTGGGAACGAAGTACTAAAAATACATGTACTTAAGTTCTGACCATTCACTCGTGGCCAAAGCTCTTACAAACAATGCCTGATGGGCCCCAGTGCGAGAAAAAGTGTCCAAAGGTAACAATAGGCCGAGTCGAACATTGACGCATTGAGCCGTCGATACCTATCCAGAAAATAAGCAACCAAAGTCGTTGCAAACAACACGCTCACATTCCGGTACTGTCAATTCGAAACAGAACCATAACGAAACAGTCTCACGGCACCTTTGGACGCCCGAAGCTACACTGGTTGTAAGCCAAGAATTACTTGGCAACGTCAAATGCAAGCCACGTAAGCGGCCAGAAAAGGAACAAAGTACTCATGTTTCAGCCGTTACGCAATTCAGCAATGTCAGAATCAAATGTGCCAGAATACGAAAGTCTCAGCGACATGCTATAAAAAAGTGCACCAGGAACAGGCAGGAACCGCAGGTCAATTGCCAAAAATTCAGAACCAGAGAAGCGGTATTCCCAATCAATTTGGTCTCATTCATGTGCAAAAATGTATGTAGGAATTAGGGAGCCCTTGTGCCCTTCCCGTGGATTTATTTGTTCTGAAGAAATATAATTTAAACTCCGCGCTGTATTTATGCCATGTCCAGAGTTACACTAAAACATGAAAATGCTCTAATAGGTAAATGGCTATTTTTCTGAGTGGTATTCCACGGAACTAGACGGGCAAAGCTGTTCATGCCTCCAGACCTACTCCTATGTGTCGAATCTATCCAGAATAATTACTAAACAATAATTTTAGGGTCAGATATATACACTGATAATGGCTACAATACGCGGCGGCCATGAAAGAAAACACAGAGAACCTCCGGCTTGAAAAGGAAGGGCTTAAAGGTGTGAAGCACCCCACAGAGGACGACCCATTCACATGACACCCGGTAGAGATGTCGATGAATCTCTTCTCCGAGATCAAATGGAGCCGAGCGCCGAGAGAAGCCTGCTCACTGCAAAGCAAGCAGGCATGCAGACATGACAAAGTTAAATCCGCATGAACCTGCAAGTGGCCCCAAACCCGACGTTGTCGAGCACTATGACTCTCCATCTGAAGCACACACGGCTGAATTGTAGCCTTTCACACAAAAAAAAAAGACCACTCGAACTCGCCAATCTGAATCAACAGAAGTCTGAGGATGAGAAGAACGATTTTGTACAGCAGGGAGTGGACACTGAACATCGTGAACACATACAAAATCATCAATTATAACACTGGAAATGGACAATGTTCACTTCATACCACCTATCCTGCCAATGCAAGGGGTCATAACCAAACCGATTGGCGGATTGAGTGTACACATAATCGTCTTAAAACTGTGAAACCTAGCCCCCAAACAAATCAGACAATTTTGCGGCCCCGCCCCAAGGCCTAAAAACCCATCTTCCAACACTGGCAAATTGATAAGACAACATTACAGAATACCCACCTGTACAACAAGCTCCCAATCATATAGATTTTTGAAACCCGACATTCACGCGGCGCCGTCAGCAAAATGAACAAATAGCAAATGAACAGAACTCCGACTCACGGTCATTACGCTGGTCCCGAGACTTGGCAACAAGTTCAATGTAATCAAGGACACGAAAGAAAGGTCACCTGTATAAAAACCACAGCAATGGTAATCCCACGGTGAGTCAATCTTTTTTGTCTGAATGATGTGAAGAAAAGTGGGTAGGAAAGATTGATAAAGAACGATTACCTAAGTAAACTTAGGACTCGTAATATCAGTCAGGAGTGACAAAAATTCCTCAACTTCAGATCGAGAACTGCTAGGCTCCCAGGGAGTTTCGAAATTGTCCAGCACCAGAAGAGATGGAGGGCCATGTGTGAAATAGTCAATGATGAGTCTCGACAAATTTGACTTTTTTTCCAGACCCAGATGATCTGCAACCATTGAAACAAGCTCCACACATGTGGGGGTGGACTGGCATGAGACAAAAAATCTGCGTGGATATTTGGATTCTGCCTGAGCATTTTGCATTGCAGCTATGGCAAGGGTTGTCTTCCCCATGCCCCCTGTGCCTAAGATGGCAATGTGAGCAGATTCCTGCAGTAAAATTGTGACCACAGTATCCAGCTCTGATTCACGGCCATGGAAAATCTTTGGAGATGGTGGTAGCATAGAGAATGATTCAGAGCTGTAGATAAAGGTCAATGTGAAAGAGGATGTGTCATCCATTCAGCCGACCAACCTATTGCCGGCACCCGACAGAGTGCCTATATCCTAACAGACCTCAACTGTGACCACTTGCCACAAGACAAGATACAGCTAGCAGCTCACTGAGGAACGTTCATAACTGGTTGGATCAGATTGAGATTCCAAGAGTGCAACCAGCTCTTCATGACACTGCTTTGCATCTTTTCTCATTTGCGCTAGTTGAGCAAGTGTCAAGCCGGTAGCTCGAACCTGTGATAGCTTCAAATATGCACTAAAATAAATTCGAGCAGACGTACCTTGAACATATGTAGGGCATTGTGGAGTTCCTGCTGGCATGCCTCCAACTTTTCGGCATTACTACGCTGTTCGAATAATTGTTTAATCTTGCCCATACTCTGCTGCTGTTTCAGAACTGTGAAGACTTTCTCGAGGATTCTAGGAGGGTATCTTAATGCGAGGAGAAGATTAATTGTGATTTTCCTACTGTGTAAATTTTGCAATGTCATGCAAGAGGGTTGTTGGGAGCACCCCTTTGATTTCGGATGTGGAATGTAACTTCACGATGGTGCCCAAGATTTCATGAATCTGCTCCACCATTTGGATGCACTTATTCTTGTTTAATTTCGCAGACTGGGCCAATTAGTCTCATTTTTTTTTGTGGATGTTCGCAGTACACCCACTTCGACAGATTTCACAATCCCCAGGGTCAATGTAGCAGTTGAGGCAAGGAAGGGAATCTCGAATGAGGCCGCAATTTCTCTAACAGTGGTCGCAGCGAAAGCGGTGTATTGCAGGAGATGATCGAGGTGAGTAGGGGGATTCATGCTTGTGAGGTTCCTTGGAATTCGGAAGCACAATGCGTGTGTGCGTGCGTCTTATATCGGGCTTCAGGAAGCCGTCGAGCCCCAGGGGTATTTGTTCGTCAACTGATAAAGATCAACATACACGCGTGTATTATTATTTAGAGAACACTGAGTTTATGAGCTCTTCAACATTGCCATTAACTTGAAGCTGAGTATGCATTTGGAGATGGCGTGTAATACTCTGGAGCTCAATGGCTCACCCCAGAGCTACGGAATGCTGTTGCGCGCTTTGCGGAAATCACCGGGGTACTAATTTTACATAGACAAAAATACCACAAGTGGCTTGCTTCTATCTATCATGCTGTCCGATTATGCCGTGTCTGTATGAAGAGAAGAATATAGTCGCCTATTATCAGCAGGTTCAGCATCGCAAAAAGAGCAGATAAGGAAATCATAAACGGAATGTCGTTTCTCAAGCATCGTCTGCTGGTACAGTGCTGCAGTTTTTCCGTTAATGGCTGTACCACAATTATGCTTTTCGTAACTTCTCATCACGGGCAGGAGAATAGGCCACACTGTATCGCTAATTACACGGCAATTAGATTTCTCCGCTCGGAAGCATTACATTGTTTCGATTTACCTGTCTTTCCGACCACGGCCGACAGATTGGCTCCGACTGTAATGGAGGACATATCGTGCGAGGGTGTCGTGCGAGGTTTGATGTCTGGCGTGGGTTGTCAGTTGTCGAAGAGCCGTTTGGCATAACGGTACCAAAAGGTGTCGAAGCCGGCCAGATGCCGGCGCCAACCTCTTTCACGCAACAAAGATGCTGTCACTTGAGCCACAGTGCATATCTTCTGCAAGGCATACAATTCCGAAAAAACAATCATAAATAAATCGGAGCTCAAGACTTCCTCGTCTCGTCAGCCTATGGGTCTGAATCCATTCTGTGCCAGGAATACCTTACAGATCCGCTAGCCGATGCCGGAGAGTCTCTTTGAATCAGTGGGATCTGCCAGTCCATGAGTTCCTGCGCTCAGCCAAGAAAATGGATCTTGAGCCACTTGAAGTGCCGGTGCCAAAATAGGGGCTATTACAGAATGCGTGGGTAGATGAGAGGGGGCGAAAGGAGCATCTGAGAGGCAACATTATAACCACTGAGACAGAACGAGTATTAAAGACGGAGTGCTCGTGGGCATCAATATGCGGAGGAGTTTCTGAAAAATCTTTGAGTAGAAAATTTTAGTTCCACATATGACACCCGAGCCGGTCAACGTTCAACAATGTGACGATGCTGTGTTCCTAACAGAAGCCGGCTTAGCTGGATCTCACATGTCATACAGTTTGCCTCGACGTCGACATGCTCTTGAGGAAAGGACCGATCAATGTGGTGCCCAAGGTGGGCACGTTGTTCATAGTTAGGACTGCCGCCCGTTGTCGTTGCCACGGTTCGACGACACCCATTGGGGGTGCCGTTGCCGTTCTGTGAAGGATTCTGCAGGCTCATTTACGGCCCGTTGAAACACGGCCGCGACGGCCGTTCCACGGGTTTGATGTTCCCACACTCTCAGAGACTGATTTATGGGGAGGTAGCCTTCTGGAATACACTATAGATGTATTAGTAGACTTCAACGGGCATTTTGGCTGCTCTTTCCACAAGAGCACCTCACAAATGTTGAACTTCAAGTTGAGCGCGGGCCTGATGGCGGAGTTTAAATTCATTCAACTAAGCTCAAAGTATGTCTTTATGAGTTGAACCTTGTAATAACCCCAACATTGAAGCTTCCCATGTTGAAGATATTTATTTACTCTGTGGGAGTCCAATTAGGAGAAAAGGTAGCCCATATTTATTTTTTCCCCACCTACGGCCCGTTCAACACCCCTGACGGCCGTGCCGTTGACCGTCCCGTCCCGTTAAAACCTTGTTCAACCTCTCGGCGGGCCGTAAATCGACGACCGTTGCCGCCACGGCAACGGGCGGCAGCCCTATTCATGGTTGTGTACATCTTTAATAGGTCCTCTCGAATATTTATTCCAATCCGTCAACTGGTATAGTTGGTTAAGAAGTGGTGGACTGTTATTCGCCCGCACGACAAACAAAACAAGTCTTCCTTCGAGTTGCATCCGGTTTGGCCTGGATTCCATGACGCGCCGCGAGACGCGATGTTTGGTCTTGATTACACGTCAAAACACATCACCGTGAAAACCTCTTTTCGGCGCTCATTGACGTCGATGGCTTCTACTCTTCATGGTTTCTTCAACATGCAAAAGAGGCAGAATGTGACGAATTCTTGCAGTTCCGAAGAAGATCCATGGCACTCTGACTTGTGCGACGCCTGCCAGCGCCTTCAATTCTGCCACGCTGCCACGATCCAGGGCCAGAATATATCTCGGACAAGGTGGGATGAAAATTCGGAAAGATGCGCTGCCAGATGAACCCCTCGTATACGAGTACTCAGTGTATTTCCAGATGACTACCACCTCTCCGGGTGCGGCTCTGTGGGCCCGACGACTGTGCGCGGACCCTACAGCACTACCGCGACCTCGCCTCGGACATCGTGCTCGCTATGGCCCGCGCGTCGTCGCCGCAGCCGCGCGACCCACCCGTGCATCTGCCGCCCTCATCCGCCTCGACGTGCATCGCCGCTGGCCAACGTTCTCGCTGTTCTCGCCCGATCCGAACTAACACCAGGCACATCAGCAGCACCAGCACCAGCACCAGCACCAGCACCAGCACCAGCACTAGCACCACAGCCAGGGGCAGTATGCGGCGGACATGCGGGGGAGTCAGTGGGACTCTGCCGCCGCGCGCTACTCGTACACTGCTCCCCCCTGCGCGACTCTCGTACTCCGGACTGCGACAGTGTACGACTCGTACTCCCCCGCCGCCGGACACCCGATCGGACTAGAAGACAGCGAACATCTACTGCCGACCTCGTAGACAGTCGTTCGCGACCCTGCCCTGGACATCGACATTGCGTCACGGCCTTGTGGAGCACGAGTCTTCGGGTTATGTGAGTATTTTTATTTTTATTTTCACTGGAGAGGGATGAAACGAAGAGAGGGGCCTGTGGCGCGCACCCACAGCGAGGACCTTCCCTTATGCTCGTCGATCTAAGATCTTGCCTTACGGTTGTCGTCGACGCCGCCCGTCTTCTTCTCCCCTTCCCGATCTTTTCTTTCTCCTCTTCCTCCACCATACCCCGTCTCTCCTCCTCTTCCTCATTGTGACGACGCACGCTCTCGCGCTCCGCTTCCCGTCATTCCTTTCTCATCCCCTTTCTCCTCCCTCCCCTCCCCGCGACGACGACGACCCATGTCGTCGCCTCCTGTGTTCTTCACTCGCCTCCACTCCCCGTTCTTCCCTTCCCTCTTTCGTTCCGTCGTGTTACCTGTCTCTGTCGCCGAAGGCATGTTATCAACCGAGTTCGGAGTATTCGAACACGTCAAGACCGGCAAACGTGTAGTTCGAGCTTTGAACTACAATATTCCGACGGAATTGCTCTCGCCCATCAACTACGTTCATTTACAGCTCTTGGCAGCAAAGCGCGATTGGGCTCGGGGTCGGAGGGAAATTTACCAATTCCGTGATCAAAGTCGTTGTGACCCCGAGCCCAATCGCGCTTTGCTGCCAAGGCAACTGCAGAGCGACTTCGAACGCTACGTTGACGTCGTGGATCCTCCCGCGTCCGAATACTTTATAATATTGGGCGTATGCTTCGCTGAACAGTCGTATCGGAGTGTTCATTGCTTCCCTTTCCTGTGCTGTTTGAGTAATACGCTATCCCGCAGGGCTGGATATCTCGAAGTTGGGCACGGCCGTACGTGTCCACCTACTTCTTGTTGACTTTGGTTGATCTCTTTTAGTGACTCTCTGACGCTGTACCTTAACGACTACATCCCGGAGTCAATAGGGTCTGACGTATACAGTTTCATTGACAGGAAAGCCCGCCACCGTGATAATGACTTTTTATGGAGACGATGAACAGACTGTAAGCAGCATACGCTAGCATGCAGAAAATTGAACTCGAAATTCTTTAGGTTCATCGAGTACGGTTTTATCTCAGCCGTTCTCCCAATAACCAATCGTTTTCCCCACTTAGGACTATGCTAACGCGGTGTGTCAAGGTTTCGCTAAGCTCGGGACCAGGTAAGTTTCTGAGAAACGAGCTGCTCGTGGATATTTGTTCAACTCGTGGCAGGGGCATTTCTGTGCTATTCAGTTCAGGGGACCAAGGTCTCGGTATCTTCGATCTTCCGGTACGGGAACTTCTACTGCATGGAAATGTGTGCTCATATCGACTAGACATTCATTGTAAACACTGGCAATGATGCGTCTACGTTCCTTCCTTGGTTCCCTGCGTCGTGTCCATAGTAAGTTGATCGCAGATCCTCGAGTTTTTATGTGACGTATTCCAGTGTCACTACCGTCGGGATGACTGTCGGCTTGCCGGTGCAGTTACCCTCTATTTCAGGCGGGGCAGGTTTGTCGTACTATTTTGACCGTCCCTATTTATCGAGGTCAGTTACCAGGTGCCCTTCGTTATTGTTTCTTTCTCTCCAATCACTGTCAACCCGTAGTGTCCCGGGTGTCCTGATACCTCTGCGAAGCGACCAAATCCGAAACGACCATCGGCGGGCCTTCCCTGATATCACGGCCGCAGGTACCACTACCATCCAGGCTGCGAACAAGCGGGATTCAATGCTACCACACGGTGAGTTTGAATATTCATACAATCGGGCTTCAACTTGGATATCATCGAGAACAGATGGGATCCAGCTTCTGGTGAGTACGATTGTACTAGTCCATCGAATATTACTTACCTCTATGATCAAAGGTCTTGGGTATATTGATTTCAAAAAGCTCAAATCGCTGCTTTGATTTTCGAGTCTTGGTATGCCGATATACACATACTTATTCCGAGTGCATCGTACATCTGAATGAGAATATGGGCGTATCATGTATTGCTCATCTCGCCAAGACATACATCCGACTCAGACTCGATGACATTGCCAACACCATGACCAGCCCAAACTCTAACCAACGTGTTCCCAAGTCCAACCGCCTTGCCATTCATATTTGGACCTGGTGTGATGATTCGGATGGTGCAGGCGGATGTTTACGACATTGGAGAATGCGCAGTCGATTGCGCCACAGACATTGGCGACGTTGTGGGTAGTGTTAGGTGCCATGTTTCGCTCTCTTCGGATGCAGACCGAATCAGTGAATCTGTCGAACGCCATCGTGTCATATAGTGCTGTCCAAAAATACGATACGGTTGAATATATTTTGAATATATTCAGTTGAATATCAATATGATACGCTCACGGAGGGTAAAATGCGATATGGATATAATATGATACATCTCCGAGCATATTCAAATATATTCGATTACGGCCGAACCACCGGTCTTCCCGGCCGAGGACCTCCATCTAGGACAGTTCGGAACTCCACGATCTATCGGCGGACTTCCAACTAAAGATTTGTTTCAGCCCGAGCCGAAAATGTCGGCAACAAATTCTGAGGTCGGACCTTGAATCACAATTGGTAGCATCAAAATCTTCTGATCCCAATATTGGCACTCATTTCACCCAATTCCTTGCTCTCCACAGAGATGTGGAGTGCTTAATTAGGAATGTACAAGTGTCTAAAGCGACACTGAGAACATTTTATTACCTTCCAACCCAGTTGTGAGCCTACATAAACAAACTGAATATATTCAAATATATTCAAAATATCAGACCGTTGAATACGAATACGGTGAATACGATATGGATATGAATACAGCGATGGGTCAACGGTGGTACCGAAAATATGTGGCGAGCGCTACATAGCACTTCGGTTGTACACAAACACCGAAGCGCTCGCTGCATTTTTTCGTTAATTTTTACAGACTGATTACGAGTCTACCAAACACTGTTGAAACAACTCGTCACTTTTCGACACAAGGGGTACCCGCCGGAAGATATCGAGACATGAGCCTTATGTATAGTATGTCTCCGAGGCCCTTAATCCACTTTTTGGACTTCAATACAGAAGCCCTCCGGGCACCCTTGCTTCCTCCACCGGCAAAATAGTCCTGTTCCTGTTCAGAAATGTACGCTCTTCCAAATTCCAACAGGAAAAAATAATTACACTCACATTAAAGATTGAACTCTAGAATGTGATCGTTTCCTCGAAATTTCCGCCTCTCCACTGCTTAATTTACTGCATGGAGTTTGAATTTGACAAAGCGCGGAGCTGCAGCTTTTTGGGTGGCCAGGATCTTAGATGCAGCCAGTTTACAGGTTCTGACGGCAAGTTGCGGAATGCAAGATGGGATCATGACTAAGCCATGATTTCGTAGCATGGTCAACGGACAAAGGCACCAAACAGACCTGGTTCCTGAGTCCGGAAGCAAGGATGCAGACCTCTTCAAAATGTGTTTGGAAAGGTTTGAAAAAAAAACATATTTGAGGCTCGTCTGAAGAGTATAGCACCGGGGATTGGTCTCCGGTAGAGCCGTGGATCACCGGAGAGTGTCCAAACCAGGCCGTGATGGTGAGAAAATTTCGTTTTTAGACAACTTCCGAGCCGAAAATCACCCCATTAGGGTAGAGTTGATGGTAATGAGGCGTGGGAATCTCGCTTAATAGTGTAGTATGTGTCCAGAGACCTGAGTCCGTAGTGAGCCAGTATATCTCCGACGATCTCGGACTTCCCAATGAGGAACCGAAGGCGGACCATTTGAATGGTACCACCGAGAAGTGCGCAGCGGGTGCCGCGTGAATTCACTCCAGAATACTTTTTGAGACTTACAACAGACATGTCTCCCACAAAACTAAAGGGTAAAACACACAAAAGTTTAGTGGCAGCAAGGCCAAATATAACGCGTTAAATAACACCTTGAAATTCTATGACAAACAATTTCCAGGCGCAAAAATCTATCACTATATTAATAATAAATTTTAATTGTAAAATCTATCTGTTGAACTGTCTAAATGGTCTTGAATTAAATTTCACTTTACATCCACCTCGTTAAAAGCCCACATAAAGCGCTGTGTGGGGGAGGTGATTGTCCTTGACTAGACATAAACACTGAAATTCTTGCATACACGAATAAAATGTAATATGATAAATTTAACATGATGAAACAAGTCTCCCCTATTTTAACTTAAGAGAATCACTCTGAGGTACCCATGATATTGAAGACACAATACCAGAGGTGTGCAACACGAGGGAGTCGACGCGTCGAACACGTCCCGATCTCAGATCGTGCTGGACCGAATAGAGCCGTAGAATTCTAGAAAAAGAAGCTTGTGTTGATCCGAGCTATACTGATCGACTCAACACTGCAGAGACCCTTAAGTCGCTTTCTCGACCTCGTGTAGCCGATTCTTTTAGTGGATACCCTTGTTTCGACGTCGCGGGCAATCTTCCCCGTTCTGTGAAGAGTCTTTCTATTATAAAAGAACCCTGGCGTGTGTCACTCCAGAAACGATACCCCAGTGCAACCCCAGTACCTAAGGACTCGTAAAAATTCATCCGAGTGTCGCTTTCAATCCGCCGCTTGGCTGAAAATAATGTCTGGGAAATTTACTCCGGCAATTCACGGCGAATCAAAAAGCTTATCACATCCCGCAACACCGAATGCAGGATCTACTCGTTCCTCTCAATTATCTTTTTGGGGAACTGTATACTTCTGCACATTCCTTATATTCGTGATCGGTGGCCTTAGTGCGCATCTGGCACTGCGCTACATCCAAATCCCGCCATTGCCAAATCCTGTAATTCTCCAACTGCGAAAGAATCTACCTCTTCCAAGCTCCACGGGGTCTCTTCGATACCTTCCCCCACCACCGAACTATTTCCAATGGTTCGAGCTTGCGATAGACAATGAATGCCTCATCGACGAGTACGATCAGATACTTAAAGACTTTAAGCCATTTCACCGGCTTGCGGACGAAGATCCCACTCATTTCAAGAAAATGGTCGATTTGGGAACTTCGTTGGTGCCCATCATTCACGTCTACCAATGTCCCAGCTGAATAATATTGCAGACATTGAAGGAATCCCGGGGGCTGCTGATGATTGAGATCAAGAATGGAACGGTGATAATGCCAAAGCGTCTGGAAACGAATGACGAGAAAGAGTTGAGGACGGTCCTAGAACGGGTTCGAAACCTTTTTACTCTTCCGACATCAACTCCCGAGTCTAACAGCCTTCTAGTTTGCCTACATTCTTCCCGACATAAATTTCCTCGTCAATATGCGAAGCTTGCCGCGAGTAGTCTTCAATTGGTCAGATGAAGTTCTCCGGAGAGACTCCGGAAATTTGGAAGACCAACAACCTTTCGATAAACCACCGGTTCCTATGGCGGATATTCTAAGCGGCCGACGTGGTTGTGGTTTTGTAGACTCAAATGACACGTGTGAGTTCACGCCTTGTCTTTCCCGTGGATATCATCTCATTGTCCCTCGAGTCATATGCTCCAGCTCAAGTTCCGATTTTACCACCGATTTGTGGCCAATCTTAAGCATGACGAAAATTTCGCCTTGTTTTTCCGACATTCTTATCCCGAGCCTTCAGGTAGGCTTACAGAAATAGTAATCAATTCTCTGCACGGCTAACGTTATCGATATAGCATCATTACAAGACTCCGATGTTGTCCATCAAACCTGAATATCTGAGCAACGTCCCCTGGGTCGACAAGAAAAAACAACTATGTAAGGAATTTATTTCGTGGATGTACCTTTACTCAGCTATGAGCTACCCAAGACTGGCGTGGAGCGTCCGATGGTGGTCGCATCATCGCTGATAATTATCGCCAGTTTACGCGCTTCCGACTTGTCGATATTGCTCGGGACCATAGCAGCATTATCAGCGCGAAGATCGACACATTCGATGAAACAGCCTGCGCTGCCGACTGTGACCGCAATGCCATTATCCAGGAATATGACATCGGAGGTGTATTGAACCCACCAGAACATATCTATCAGCACAAATATGTCCTCGATCTCGACGGCAACACCTCTTCGGAGCGGTATCTGGAACTTCTCAGGTCAGGCTCCTTGGTGTTCAAGGTTTGTTGTGCAGACCATGGCTGTCCTGTTTCGCCGCCTGACTTGTACTCTTTACAGGCTACGACGTTCCAAGAATACTTCAGTGACTGGCTTCAGCCGTACACGCACTACATTCCCGTTAAGACTGATCTGTCGGATCTAGTAAGCAAGATTCAATGGGCGATTGAGAACGACGTCGAGGCGCAGGAGATCCAACGAACGGGGCTGCAGACAGCTCAGAGGATTTTGACTGATGCGCAGCATGACTGCTACTTTGCCCTTGTGCTGCTAGAATGGGCGCGGCTACAAAACGATGCAAAGACGAAATTGAGGGAGTCGGGTCCGACAATATGACCACATAGTTTCCTATTTCTGTTTAAAAACATTGGTGTGCTTGTCACAGGACGCCTTATTTCGGACATGTCTTATTGGTGTAATTGTCTGTACGTGGAGACGATACAAGAAGTAGAATATAATAGATCCAGATGAAGCACATCCTTATTTTGCAGGTGCCGCCAATGAGATCTTCTGAGCGTGAGTGATTCAATGTTCAAGGATGTTGGAATTGAGAACCGAGGTCCAACAGAATTCATACAGAGAGCGACTATAGATTATACCACGAAGGATCCATACTTGCACGCAGGGGTAAGAAAAAAATAATGGAAAAAATTGTATAAGGGACAAACCACGGTCGAAGAAGTTCCCACGTTTGAACCATCAGGCCATTAGCGACTTTTTATCACCGGGAGCCATCACACATGTTCACAATTCATTTTCATTCCAAGTAATTTGAATGCATACATAGCAGGTGTTGAGAGAAGAAGATAAAATTAACATAAAGTTGTTCTTAAAATAAAGAGAATATTAATATTATCACCTGAAGAAGATGGGGCCTTCCCTGATATTACGGCCACAGGTACCACTACCATCATCAGATATGCTGCGGTGGCTAAACGACCCATCCAGGCAGTGGCGCCATCTTCGATAACGAAAATCGGTGGGGCATCGCCCGGGGCACTAGTGCCTCCGTCCCTACTGTCGCTGGAGTTGTAGCCCTTTTGAACGGCTGGCGCCTCCAGCACGGAAAACCGACTGTTGGATTTCTCAACCCTTTTTTGTATGGTCGTGGTGCGCGAGGCCTGGTGGAGATAATGTTCGTGCTGTTTTATGTTCAATTGGGTGGAGGGTGCGCATGTGCCGACTACTACGGAGAGCGAGCCACGTGGTTCCGCGCTACAGACTCCGCGCCTGTCCATGCCGTTCACTCCAGCTGGCGCGGTACCCGTCGCGTCTTCGGCGTCCGTCCCCGCGCCAGATGCGGCGGTGCACGAGGGGGGCGCTCACGGCATTGTTTGATTTGGGGATGCTGATGCGTATGGATTTTGAGAGAGCCTCTCCGGCCGCGGGCGAGGGCGGTGCGTCCACCGCAGGTGGGGGGGATCCGCCGACGTACGCTGTGTCTCTCTTCTGTCCCTGTTTCACCGGTGTGGTGATTCGCTGCAACTGACCATTCCGGGAAAATACATGTGGACTAAATTCTCATAGCAGTTTTGAGTTCCGGGTGCGGGCCTTTTCAGTGGGATACGTAGGCACCAAATGCTCCACACAGATTCGGCAACAGTTCGATGCAGATCCGTCCCTCACAACGACATGTTATTTTTAGAATGAAACAATCGGGACACAAATTTGGCGCTTCCTACATATAATCCAGATACCTCCAATTCGGTTAGCAAATTCTCAGTGCATGTTTACTCGAAGCTTGTTTCTCCGCAAATAATTATGAGAGTAAAACATTCACATTCGAACTCGGTGCTTCGTATGCTACGCAATAGCAATCTCCGGCGTTCTTCTAGCATTTGCAGCCACACGGCGGCGTGAACACGCAGGGGGGCTCACACGCTATCGTGCAGATTCGCGGAAGGACGTCGACCTATTCCAGTGAATCGATCAATATCAGTGAGGGGGAGCCGGTAAATCGAAGCATACACCCCCAGCGCCCCGGGCGTTGAGCGAGGCAGGGTTGACGATGGGCTACGTGGGTGCCGTGAGTGACTAGTTTAGCTGGCGCCGTAGATGTTAGTGCTCACATTGGCGATTAAAGCGCTGACGGCTGGGACCACAAGAGCGACAATTGCAATCAAGTTCATTGTAGAACAAAATGCGGAAGGGGAGGTGCTGGTTTTCTGCTCTGCAGCTGGGCGGCTTTTTAAGTGGCACCGACTTCTCCATGAGGCACTTCGGAAGCATTCCAATTTCGTTCCCGCCCTTGACGACCGTTTGCTAAAAAAGCGTTTGAATGCAATGCTATGCAAGGTGCCGATGATGCAAATACGGGAGTTGTCCGCCGTGTTGGTTTAACTTTAGGATGACTCTAATCAACAACCATCTTTTATATTGAAGATTTATTCCAATCCGTCAACTGGTATAGCTGGTTAAGAAGTGAGTCAGTGGATGGAGTGTCCTTCACGCGCGCGACAAACGAGACAAGTCTTCCTTTGAGTTCCATCTGGACTTCCACTCAGGTTAGAAAGAGGCGATGTTTGGTCTTGATTACACTACAGATCAAAGCACATGACCGTGCCTATGGGAGATTTCGACGCTGGTACAGTGGTAGGTCAGACTCCAACTCGGGGCTACAACGAACGGTTACTACCAACCTTGTATACAGGATACGAGTCTCTTTTTGCTCGTTGACGTCGATGGATTCTAGTCAACACTCTTCCTGGTTTCCTGCAAAAAAGAGGCGGACGCCTTGTCTGAGTAATACAGCACCAGCCTCCAAGGACTAGACGACAATGAACCTCTAATACCCCGTCGACACTCGTCCGCAACCTCGTGACATCGTGCGCCATGACCTCGCGGGAGCTATCCACTGTGAATTTTCGATTATGTCTTCCACCACTCCCCGTCTCTCCTCCCCTCCCTCATCGTGACGACGCAGACTCTCGCGCTTCGTCCTTTCTCCTCCCCCTCCCCTCCCCCTCCCTCCCTTCCCTGTGACGACGCACGCCGTGTTCTTCTCTCCCCTCCACCCCGTTCCTCCTTCGTTCTTTCGTTTCCCCTCCTTTCCCTTCCTTCCTCGCCCCATCCTCCCCCAGCTCTCTTCATTCGACCCCTCCCCGCCCACAACCCTTACTAACCCCCACCCCCAGGTCAAAGTCCTCGCCGGCACGCACTGCCGCTTCGTAAGGCATACCATACCCAGCGCCGATCGCGCAAATGAAGGGTTCGCCGTGCGCGGGAGCGGATCCGGTTGTGCTGCGGGCAGATTCAGCGTGAGTATCGCAAGTTTCTCTTTCTCTCTCCCCTTCGACTTGGCGGGGGTTTGGCGGGCGGGCGGGTAGGGTGCGTGCGGGAACGGCGCGCGGGGCACGCGCATCGACCTGGCGGTACGAGATAGCCGAGCGCCTCTTCGATGCGCTAGCGTAGTCGAATCGAGTGCGAGTGCAACGCGGCAGAGCGCTCTGCGCTCGGCTTATAGGGTGCATGAGCGCGGCCCCGCCTCTCCAGCGACGCGCTGGCAGTCGAGCTGCGGTGAGGTATCGCCTTGGAGGCGCTCACTCGTGGTGTCGGCACCGTCATCTCTTTTCACCTCCACGTCGCGAGTTGGTACGAGGCTCGAAGCGTCCTCTTCTGCTTGACGCGCGGGGAGCTTGGGAGTGTGGTGCGGCCGGGCGGCGGGAGGATTCGGCGTGAGGTTGACGCGGTGCGGGGTATCGCTTTCGATGGACGTGCTCGCACTTTTCGCATGGCCGTCTGTTTTATCCGGGGGCCGAGGGGTCACGACGGTGCGCTGGCGCAATCGAGTCGCGGTGCGGCGGCATCGTGTGACGTGCTCGCTGTCCGCGTCGTCTCGTCTCCGCTCTCGCGAGCCGGCGCACGGAGAGGCGCAAGCACGGCGTCGATCCGTCGTCCCAGGGGTGCCTCCGCGCTGCGGCGTGCACGTGGTGCCGCGGCTCGCGGTGTCCGCGTCCTCCTCCAGGTCCTCCCTTAACATCCGATGTCGATATCGGTTGCCAGCCAAGGCTATGGGCTTCCTATCCCTGGTGTCCTGGCCCTCTTGTATTCGACATGCTTGGTTCCGCTCTCGTCCTCCTCGTTCATTCCCGTCCCACTGTCCCCCCTCAGACCCGTACTGACAGCGCCTTCTCCATACAGACGGAGCCGACCGAGCCGCCGTCCAGCACCAGCAGCAGCCTGCGCACGGCGACGAGGCGGACCCGTGTCTACGCGCGAACGACGTGCAGCGGAGAAGGTCTTCGCCGCACACGACGACGCACCGTTCTCGGATGCGAATGACCGCTGCCGACCAGCTGCGTGTTCTCGCGTATCCGAGACAGCGTCGGCTTCACCACGCCCAGGTAGCATCGGCAGCACCAGCGCCAGCAGGGGGAGGGCTGTATGCGGCGGGGGGGGTTGCCAAGCGCAGCTGCTGGTGTGCGAGACCAGGAAAGCGGGGACGAGGACGGGGCGGTAGCGGGGTGGAGTGGCCGTTGTGGGTGGTGCGGTTTGACAGGTGGGCGGGGTTTGGTGAAGCAGCGGAGGCTGGTCGCGAAGCGCGCTCGTCGGCGTGAGGGGGGGCTTGACTTGGCCCAGTTCCCAGGTGTTATGGCGCGGGCGTCGCGCGGCTCATGTCCACGGAGAAGGAGATGATGGTGCTCTTCGCGGCGCACGACGGCGAGCCGTTCTCGTATGCGAATGGGCACACGCCGTAGGGCCCGCTGCGTTATCGTGGTTTCGCCGGATCCGAAGTAGCACCAGCTCGCTCCCCGCAGGCGAGGACGAGTCGCGCGCATCAGCCTGCGTCTGGAGGGGAAAACGCCGCGCGTATCCCTTGTTTGGGTGCGGCAGCGTGGCGGCGGTGTACACCTCGCCCCCCGTAGGACAGTGCGAGTCGCGCGCGCGGCAGCAGCGGTGTACGAATCGCACCCAGCAGCGGTGTCCGAGTCGCACCCAACAGCGTCCGAGTCGCGCCTCACAGCACTGCACGCGTTGCGCACGTATACCGCCTCCCCAGCATCTCCGCCGCCGCGTACAGCCCTCCCCCTGCCGGTTCTAGTGCTGATCGCTGTGGTGCCGGTGCTGATGCCGGTGCTGATTGAGCTGGGTGTAGTGAGGCGTACACGGCCGCCGCGCTGCTGCGCCTTAGCAAGGCGTACGCACGGCACTGTTCCGCTGCCACTGACGACGCTGCGGGCGTAGGCCGGCACCGAATGGCGGATTGGTGGGCGCGACGTGGTATGGGGGTTCGGGGGCGGGGATGGGTCCCACGGCTTGCCGCCCGCGTTTCAGATTATCCGGTGCCAGCGTCGCGCTGGGTCGCGGTGCGCACCACTACCCGCAACAGTACGCTGTGGCTCATCTCGCTTAGACTCCTCATTCTTAGTTCTACTCCATCTTCAAGTGTAAATGATCATGTCTAATTCTTTCTTCGATCTCTCCATGTTCATGCCCGTTGTCGGCTGGGATCAAGCTGGGATGTGATTTCTCTTATTTGGAAGAGTGTTGATGTGTGTTGTTTGATGTGCGTGATGCCTTTCCGGGTTGATCCGGATGACACCTCTTTTCCTAGAAGTCATCGCAAGATAGTTTTTCGGGCTCTCGGTCTTTTATCTCTGGGCTTGCTCTCCCAAAAAGTAGCGTAGCCCGCTTCAACGTGGCAGAGCCCATTATCCACCCCACTTTCTCCGTAGTCAGCAGATTCTGAAACACATAGGTTCGAAGTACAAATCAGCTTTTTGACTCAAAAATCTTTAAAATATGGCTAGCAGTTTAGCTTAATTTTGTAGGGTTCAGAAAGATAGCTTGTGAAAAAGCATTGAGTTTTCCTGTACAACAGAAGAACTCATGAGCATAACACCCTTTGGCATCATTTTATTTCAGTCACCAAGTCAACATAAGTACATCCAAGCCTCTATGGCCCCCAGGGTTTTCTTGCACCCATACAGCAAAACCAAGCAAATCATTAAACACATCAAGGATGGCTAGGCAACTTTGCGCTGCCGAGAAGGCCCAATCAATTGAAGTCAACATAGCTTCTGTATTTACTTGTCACGAACTCAGAGCGGTGTTTCTTCGCACCCTTCGTGACCACTTGATGCACTGGGATCCTGTTATACTTTCAGAAGTTGACCAAACATGCCGCCGGGTTTTTGGTATCAGCTTTGATGTCATGCTTCTCAGGAATATACGCTTCACCAAAAGACACACCCCACGGTATGTTCCGCCTCCTAGTGTGCTTGTCCCCGCCATCGGACATGTCTATAATGTTTTTGGTGATGCACGGTATGCCGAGTCAGGCCAACCGCTTTTCACCAAGATAGCCTGGCAGAAGGCAAAGGCAGTTCTTGAGCTTGCGAGAGAGGGATGCTTATCGGACCTGAAGGGTGTGGTGTTGTATGAGAAAGCTGGTGTTAATGAGTATGGGCTGACCATATGGAAATGTTCTAGTGGTACAAACAAGGTCGAAGGAGGACCTCACGGCGACATTTATCGCAAATTTGGAGCACTTCACGGTAAGTTTATATCGCACCATTAAGGCAGTGGCACCGCTCGCCCCAGCTGGCCCCCATCTCGCCGTCAACGAGTTAACTCGTTGACAGACCATCGGACACGATACAGTCTGCAGGTACAGTGATATTATAGCCCCTATTTGATATACATGACCGGGACAACCTTATTAGGCTCTCACCAAGCACCAATTTGGGGTCAACTGGGATTACCACAACAATCTTGCTTTAATCAACCACACCTCATTTTTGCTCAATTATCTCAATGATGTTGTGGATGGAGCTAGCTTTTATTCCGATTGGGTAAATGCTGATTTATATGAGCAAACAACGGAGCGTTTTGGTATTTGCGTGCTTCCTGGTTTTTTATCTACTCTTTATTTGCAAACAATGTGCATTATGGGTACAGAATCCATTCATATTCGCCTCAGAATGGCTCCTTACACCGATCAAGCAGCGCGAGGGCCTCTGGTCAGGCCCACAACGCGACATTGTCACCCCACCGCATAGAACCACCGGTATCGCATGTGCTCCACAGTTTTCAGCTAATGAGAGGACTTACAGCGTCATAATCGAACTTTGGCAGTTTCGAAATGCCGTAATGCGCTCCACAACTGTTTTCGGTGGGCCTAGACTTCGGGCTGAGAATTCCCCAAATTAAATCAGATCTGAGACCGGGGAGGCCAGGCCCTCGAAATCTGCAATGCGTAGGAATGAAACCACTTCTGGTCGCATTTGGAATCAGGTTCTCCTCAAATTGTCTCACAGGAATTCACGACGCCTGTCAACCGCGCTGTCATTGAGGTCCCGCCATTTCTGACGATGATTATCATCGTCGCGCCCCTCTTGAGCTCGGCGACCAACGGTCTTTGTCGTCTGCCCTCCAGCATGGCTGCGAGCACTTGCTCGCTGCGGTTTGGGGCAGTATAATCACCACCTCTTTCACACGATTCTGGGACATTTCTCGCGCGAGCGAGGGGATAACGACAGGTAGGCCCAAAAAAATGCCTAGGCCCGTGGAATTCTCTATATAATGTCCACAGTAGGTCCTAATGTACTCATCTCCCAGTTCCACAGCCCACTTCAACTCCAACACTAGTACGATGATTTCCAACACTTTCATCCCCGCTTTCTTGGTATGTGAATCTTGATATTCTTCATGCTTGTTCGCACTGACTTCTGTGATTGTGTGTAGACCGTCTTGGGCGGCGCCGCTGCTCTAGGACCCGCCGCCGTCAGTCTCAGAACTGCTGGAAACTACGCGATCCTGGCTGAAACTGGGATCACGACCGTGCCGCCTTCCGTCATCAGTCCGTCTCCACATTTAAAATCCTTGGCCTAACTCTGAAATCTGTTCTTTACAGCTGGCCCAATTGCAGTCAGCCCTATTGGGGCCGCAGCTATGACAGGCTGGTCCCAGACCTTGGACTCCAGTGGACAATTCTCAACCTCGAGTCAAGTCAACGGGGATCTCTTCGCCGCGGACTATACCAACCCGACCCCGCCGATCCTCACCATCGCTATTGCCGATATGGTAACCGCATACAACGACGCGACGGGCCGTACCAGTCCAAATTTCACCAATATTGCTAGTGGTTAGTTGATCACCACCTGTCTGGCTTGTTGTGCTCCAGTCTGACGCGTCCCCAGGCCTCATTGGTGGCCTCACTTTGACCCCTGGGCTCTATAAGTGGACTACAGCAGTCAGTATCGGCAGCGATATCACCATCTCTGGCGCTGCGGCCGACAGTGAGTCTACACCCTCAAGTCTCCCCCCCAATAAAAATAAAAATAAAAATAAACTAATTCGTTGTACAGCGTGGATTTTCCAGGTGACGGGGACGCTCACCATCGCCAATGGTGTGAGGATGACGCTTTCCGGCGGCGCGGTTGCAGCGAACATCGTCTGGGTTGTGACGGATTTGATCACCGCTGGAACCACCTCGCACCTCGAGGGTGTCTTCCTCGGGAAGACTGGCATCACTCTGGAGACCGGATCCACCGCGAACAGTCGCCTGCTGGCGCAGACACTCGTCGCACTTCAATCGGTATGTGAACGATTTTCCCTTTCGTCGCCTTGATCTGATCATTCCGCGCTTGCAGGCAACTGTTACCGCATAAGTCCAACTTTGTCCAAAAGCTATTCAGTCCATAGTATTGTCTTTGCCGAATGTATTGAAAAATCCTCCCCCACACGAGAGCCTCTATCTTGAGTTAAAATAAGGCAAACTCGCTGTTTAATATTCCTTTGTATATGTTTTCTCTGGAAAGTCCATTGGAATATTGACTTGTGCGCATGCGGTGTAGCAGGAAAAAAATGCGCTCACCAAAGGCCGGGTACAAGCATGTAGGAACGGTTCCTACACATTCACAAAAGACTGTAGACGCCTTGAAAGAAAGACTATGTGCAAGGATGTCGAAATTGTTCCTAGACATCCGCAAAAGACTGTAGCAGGAACAAAATGTGCTCACCAAAGGCTGGGTGCAAGCATGTAGGAACGGTTCCTACACATTCACGAAAGAGTGTAGCAGGGGAAAAAATTGCTCACCAAAGGCTGTGTGCAAGGATATAAGAACAGTTCCTACAGTCACAAAAAACTATGAATCTATCCCGCCAATATGGCCCTAGATGACTGGGAGCAGCGTGAGCATACAACTCAGATTAGAGGTTTGAAAATCCCAACCGGATGAGTGTAATAAAATACCCAATTTTTTTTGCATACATCTCCCGCTCGACTCACAGCATTTCAAAGAAAATAAGGCTGTATTTTCTTTGAAATACAGCCTTTCTTCCTTTGTTGAAAGGCCTGCTGAAAGGACACCTTTCAGCAGGCCTTTTGTCCATTAACAATAGTAAATATTTTCTTAATTGCTGAAAGCGTCGCGAAAAGTTGCCGTTTTATACGTTTTAATTTTTAATTAAATTAAATCTTTTTATATATTTGAAAAGACTTATAAAAATGTAAACTTTTCCCCCATCATTCTACATGGTCAAAAGAACTGTCCTGGGTATGAGGCATGCCAACTCTTTTTACGCATGCATTCTGTGTCCATCCCAGCTGCTCTTTTCTAAGTCTTTCAAAACATCCTAGACAGACGCTTCAACAGTTCTAACCCGTACCTCGTTTGTTAAGGCTATACCTAATATGCAAACCCGGTGGAGCACATAGCCTTGCTCTCCGTCTTCATCGCTTTACAAATTCTGGGGCTTACCGGGAGCATTGCCCTCGTTTTGACGACGACATTGGCCTCTACCGCGCCTCGCAACGCTACTTGGCAGAATTTCTTCGCGTCTTGGATTATATCCACCGTGTTATATTCCCTATTAGCTCTCTCTGGCCAGCTCAACAAACCGACTCCAGCATTTGGAGCAGGCGGGATTAATCTATGTGCGTCAATGTCACCCGTATCGTGATCAAAAAATAACCTGCTTTTCTAGGGAATCCCTGCTCTCACTGCAGCCACAACTTTGGGACTGATAACCCAGGTCACCGCCTCTTTTTTTGGCGCATTTCACTTGCTTGACGTTTCAGTTCTAGACGCGGTTTAATGCACTAATGCAAAAGGTCAAGAATGAGAGGATCTGGACCATCGTAGTAAGTTCCTCGTCCGTCCATTCATCTGGATTTTTTTCCAAACATTGAACCAGAACATGATAGGATGGTACATGTCGTGGCCGTGAAATTTTCGAGCCACGATGCGACTGGGAGGAGTGGGAACTGAATGGTATTTTAGGCAAGGGACGAGGACTGGGTTTGGAAGCCTGCGTGATGTTGAGTGAGTGAGGTGGCCATGCTATTGACTCGGGGTTGGTAACCAACACAGTTGAAAACCAGATGGTTGGAGTTCATATTGGTTTGGAGAAGCTATTCGGATACGCAGGGCGGTTTGACTGTCAGCGTATATAGCCCTTCACGCGCTTCGAATGTTATTTTCCACTCTTTGATGCCTGGAACCCAGAGAAGTTCGACAGGGAGTTGTAAACGCAAATGGGGATTCACGACCGCCACGGAAATTCTGGCGAATCTGGGGCCGGATTATAACAGTAGTGGTGGACTCTCTGAGTCGATGTATATGTATGTATACGTTTGCGCACATCGAGCTCCGAATTCCGAACTCGCCGTTATAATTCAGCGGATTGTGGCCATGGGGAATTGATGCGTAGATTTGGACGATCCGGATAATTGAGAGTACAAAGCTCGCTCACAATTTATTATAAATGTCTCATAATCGAAAGAAAACAATACGGTATGGACAGAACTCGAACCAATAGTCAGATTTCACCACATCCTGAGGGCAAACGTCAGTAAAAATAGTGCAAGGGTAGAGACGACATACCATCTACCGCTGGTTCGAGAGGAAAATTCCATTGCACCACTCATAAACAGCTCCGGAAATGCGGCGGAGATTTCTTCCTCCTTCCCATTCTGCCATAAAAGCTTTACCCTCTCTGAATGGGCAAGACAAAATTCAAAGTGTCGGTCAATGGCGGAGAAATAGATTGGACGAGCTATGACAACAGTGGTTACGATGCTGTTGAGGCGGTGGCCCGGGAACAGTTTGAGAAGCAAAATCGCGAGAGGGCTGAGATCGATGGGAATTTTGAAAGGGGGAAACACGAGAGAAAGTTCGAGGTCCCGTAGGGCAACGAATTTGGGCACAATTGGTGTGGATGCGACGGAAAGTGATCCAGCTGAAGACGAAATGAGTGAGATCGACAACTGATGAGTTACTCGTACGGACTTGGAATCAGCCTGGTTACTAGTAATCGGAGCGATAAATGCGTGATACTGCGCAGCCAAGAGGGTGGCAAGGCCAGAAGTATAGACACCCCGATGGCACCGCAGAGTCGGAGGTGGCTTATTCTGGAGGTATCAACCCCGTCAAGCGAAGATACGGTCGAAGTGAGAAAGCGACCGTCATTGTCGTATGGGCAGTCCACAGTGAATGTGCGAAGCCGTCCAGCGTATACTTGTCCGGCAAGGCTCGGCTTCACCTGTAACTGGGATTCGGTCTGGAACAGAAGTGCACCGCGCTCTATCCCGACGTATTCAAGTTGCCGCATGCCGCGAAATATGTCCAATATATCTTCATAGGCGAAACAAAAACCATCCAGGAAGAGATGGGTGCAGGATGAGGATGACCTTCGAAGGATAGATTCTAAGGCTATTTTAACGCCTTTATCAATGGTCTCCCAATGACTGGTAGACCCATGCCTTCCGCAGTAGGCAGAAATGGAGAGTCTGTGAAGTGTGGACGTCCGGTCGAGAATTCGAGCGAATGCGTGGCTTTCTGACATGGCGCCGCCGAGCATAGTCGCGAAAGCGTCTTCGACGTAAATTTCGCGCACGTACTCCACAAGATGAAGAGCTTGTTCTTCGAACCTGGAGCAGTAGTCGAAAGCTGCGTCATCGGAACTAGAATCGTACGAAACGCGGAATTTTCGGAAGAGATGGATGCGGGAGGTGGGTCTCCATGCGCGACCGACGAGTGAACAGGTTTTGAGCGTGGAAATCTCGGCGTGCAGATGATCAAGGATCCGTTCCTGCACTTCAACCGGAATGACCGTGGCGGTCATGACGTGGATTGCGTTTGGCTGCGTGTGGATTTGCTTATGTCATCAATCACGGCAAATTCCGCTTGCTCCGAGGTGGCTGGGCTTCTCGGTGGCTCATCTCCCTTCATCTCCACCCTGCACAAAACTCCCTTCGCTTTCTGGATGATATCTGATTCCCCTCCCCCCTAGTTCATCTCTGGAGCTCGGACCTCAGGCCTCACGCTTGCTTCTTAGTTGAATTAATTGGTTCAATTTTAAATTCAAACTCTGAGGCGCTTCAATTTTTGAAGCCGAAGTGCAGCGGAGAAAATCGAAGAACCAGGTTTCTCGTAGCGGGATAGTTGCTACTTCAGGATTCAACTCCTCTTGCAACCGGTCTTGTTTAGTTCACAAAAGGAAGGGTGGAATAATTGGCAAATAATTTTTCAATCCGGCCCTATGCATAATGTAGATTATATATTGCTGTTTGACACATTCAAAATAAATAAAAAACCGCAGGCGCAGCCTCTGCCAATATATATGGATCCTGACTCCTGAATAATGAGACCAGTTCGCTCGCGTACAATATTACATCCTTTCCGTTAGAGTCTGGACTCGGAGTCGTCGGCATCTGGGCGAAGAAAGACCATTTCTTTGAGTCTCCATCTCGAAATTAATTTAATTCAACTATTTGCCGTAGACGTCTCGTCGGTACTGTTGCCGCTCCGTCCATTTTGATAAGCGCACCCAACTGAATGCGCGGACCCGAAGTCCAACAGTTTCGCTGTTGAAAGGTATCCTTCCCAACGACTGATTAGTTCTCTTCAATGGAATTGCTATTAAAGACTGAGCACGCTGAGATAGCTGGCGCAGACGGAATTATCTGGACACTGATGAGAATTGCCCGTCGCAGAGGCCATGCAATATATTCAGAACCCCAAGGCCCGCGCAGTTGACGGCGTCCTCGCCGCTTTTGCTCCGAACAATGTGGTGGGAAGCGAGGAGGAAAGCGAACAGCTGATGTGGTGGAAAGCTACGTCCATCCGTCGCAGCCGTTTGGATAATATCCTAGGTAGCGGGTTGCTGAAGGAAGGAACTGCCACATGCACCTTGCACATGACCGATTAATACACGCACGGACATGACCAGAACCAGAGGTAACTGCGGAAACGGAGATTTTAATTTGACACGCCGAGGTAAGAACTGCAAGATACGTGGCAGCCAGATGTGGATACGAACACGGTAACCCTGAGTCGAAATTGCGAGTTGACAAGGGTTGAAGGTGAACCACAAACACAACGGGTCCTTATTCTGGTTGCCCGAGAAAACGGTAGGTAGATACGCGAGGGACGTCATGAGGCTTTCCACAATGCTCGCAGGATGAAGGCTAAATTGAATCCCCAACACTCATAAGTAAGTGGTGAAAGTGGGTGGGAAAACTGCTGATGCGTTGTTTTCGCCTGTTCTCCGGTTGGGGAGTTCACAGCAATTATGTCCGTCGGGGGAGGAAAAATTGTGCCGTAAATAATCAGCCGTCCCGCGTCCCGAAAGTCTCACAGCCGTTTCAAGCCTTGACGCAGGAAGGAACTGCCGCATGTAGGTCAGATGTCGATTCTGAAGGCTGTCCATGGAAGGGTTTTTGGATGCCTCATCACGTCGTTACAGATGAATTGTCGACTATGGACGATAGGATTTACACGGAGCCCGTCGAAAGGATCTGAACTTGAGTATTCACCAAGTATTCGCAGCTCGATCTAGTACTGCGGGAAAATTTGCTGAAGTGATTGTATACATGAGCCGCGCTTGAGCAATAGGAGTCGGTATTGAATTCGAATGAAGCATGAGGTCAGACGTTCCTGAATGACATTGACGCAGTTTCAAGGCCGAAAGGTGCCGCGCGCGTTCCTGAAAGGCGGGAGAATCCCTGGTCATTGGACACAGAGCACAAGTTCATCTCCCGTGAAAATAGAGTTTTATCTCGGTTCGAACTTTCATGACGCGTTGGTGCGCAAAGCTGTTGAATTGAAGCGTTCTAAAACATCGAAGTGTAATACCCAAGAGAACTCGGGTAAAGATCCGATATGCGCAGCAGGATAAGCTAGTTCCGCCATGTTCGTCGGCCAAGGCAAATATTGGGCATAACGGAAAAACAGAACCGAGTCATCGGGGCACTTTATCTCCCACAGATCTTCAGCGCATTGACAAAGCTGTTAATTATTCTATGTGTAAACCTGGCAAGCGCAGTTGCGCAGTCGGTGCCGAGTAGAACTCCACCAAGCACGCGCCTTGCAAGATTCCGGCAAGCGCGCTACTCGTAGGGAACCGGGTCGGCGATCTTGATAAAGCGACGAATTGACGAAGGCGCAGCAGCTCGGGAGGTGTCGGGGGGTCACTTGCCCAACACGATGCTATTTTTGTCCTGTGGATAAATTTAGACCGAGTGGGCAATCCACGCGCAGCAAGAGGAGGGCATCGTATAGGCCAGCGAATTTCGCGCACAATGATGGCTTGTAGGCATGCGCAGTGGTAGTGATCTGGACGTCGGGTGATGTCGGGATCCTCTTGAAGGGAAATGGACCCCTCGGGCTTCGCCAAGTGGAAGTGATAGGTAGTCCCAAGAAAGATCGATCAGAACGTTGGAGAGCTGTCGTACACAGCCATGCCACAATTTGGGGGGAAAAGCTGTTGAGGCTGGTTCGAATTGAATTGCTAATTGCTGATGTGGGCCCTTGGACTCCACGATATGGGGTTGAGCGGGAGCTGCGCCAATAGGGTGGAGACCCTGCGAAGTAAGAACATGGAAGAACGGGAGAAAAGGGCGGTTTTAAACTCAGCCGGTGGCAGTTGGTGATGCCGATGCCGGCACGCTGCGGATTCCGTCCACTATAAGGCGACGGTCATCTGCTTCACTTAACTTTCAGCATTCTTGCTTCCTGCTCCCATGTCGCACACCGGTATCGACCGCAAGGACCGCATTCCTTCGCCTTCCGAGTCGAGCAGCTCGCGGGGGAACGTGGTGGACCACCACGCAGCGCATGGTACGAATTCGCCCTTCTTTTTCCGGGTCTTCCTGGGTCTTTCTGAGGAGTTTGGATGAATAGTCACGGATGAGCCCATAGCAGCGCCGAGGCGAACGTTGGACCCTAAGCAGCACATGATTGTGGTGCAGCCGTTGAAGCGCGCCGAAATGCAGGTCAGTGGCCTTCAAGCCTCCTTTACTTGGGTGGTATTCTCACACGAAGCAGCCTTCATACGCGCAGGATCTTGGAACCGGAGAGGTAGGCTCGTTTTCTCCTCATGACGTCGTTAAGCCGTGTTGTCGTCCTGCCCCATTCCGCTGAGGCTTGCCATTCGACCTTGGCCATGTCTTTTGTGGCTGTTCAGGCCACCAGTGGGGTGCCTGCGTTGGGTCTAAGACCTGGTCAGCTCGTATCCACCTGCCTCCGCGCCTTTCTCCTGTGGCTTTCGGGGACTGCGACGGATCGTCTCTTATGGCTTAATCGGCCCCACTCGACACAATGTCTCCTAAAACTATGGCTGATGCTCTTTCAGGTTACACACGGTCTATACGGGTCTCTTCTGCAAGGGCTCGGCTCGGTCGTCGGTCTGTGCGGCATGATTCCATGCTGCCCTTTCCCCAATCCTTTCCGCGAAGTCCAGCAGGGTATGTCACTGTTCCGCCTTAATTCCGCCACCTTCTCACACGACCACCCCCCCACCAGGTTCCGTCGGTCTCGTCTCCCGGTTCGGCCAGTTCTACAAGTCGGTCGACCCAGGGCTCGTCCAGGTCAATGTCTGCACAGAGTCGCTCCGCATTGTCGACGTCAAAATCCAGATCAGCCCCATTGGACGACAGAGCGTCATGTTCGTATTGCCCCCCCTCTGTCTCTCCTTCATGTCCTTATTGACCTCCCCCGCAGCACGCGCGACAACGTCAATGTCGAGATCGACTCCGTCATCTACTTCCAGATCTGCAACCCCTACCGCTCGGCCTTCGGCATCACAGACCTGCGGCAGGCGCTCATCGAGCGCGCGCAGACGACGCTGCGGCACGTAGTCGGCGCGCGCGCGGTGCAGTCTGTCGTCACCGAGCGCGAGGCGATCGCGTTCGAGATTGCGGAGATCGTCGGCGATGTCGCGGACAAGTGGGGCGTCGCGATCGAGGGCATCCTCATCAAGGACATCATCTTCTCCGCGGAGGTCAGCGCAAGTCTCAGCAGCGCCGCGCAGCAGAAGCGGCTCGGAGAGAGCAAGGTCATCGCCGCGCGCGCGGAGGTCGACTCGGCGCGCCTCATGCGGCAGGCGGCGGACATCCTCGCGAGTCCTGCGGCCATGCAGATCCGGCAGTTGGAGGCTTGTACGTCCTTGCCCGATTTTTACGCTCCAGTGGCTGTTTACTGACCCGTTGGCGTACAGTGCAAGCGATGGCCAAGTCGGGCAACAGCAAGGTCATCTTTGTGCCGATGCAGCTGCAGTCCGACGTCGTCGGCCAGCTTGCGTCGGGCTCGTCCACCTACGGCGGGGGCAGTGCGATCGTTCAGAGCGAGAGCGGCGAGGGCGCCGTCAACCGCGCGGGCCTTTTGAATAGCATGGCGAATATCTGATGAATGGCGGCGAATGTCGGACGAATAGTCTGACGATACCAGTTCCCCGTATGCCACCTACTACGACACCGCCTACTACGACTATCATCTCCATACGCCCGCACACGCACACCTCTTACGCTACTTGTACGACTATTACTTGTTACTCTTCACCGCTCTGCGGTTGTACGTAGTGTAGCTTCTGTAATTCGCCTTTTTTTTGGCAAACGAAGAGAGAAAAAATGGAAAGCCTCGTCCTGCTCACCCGTCCGATCTTTGGGATCCTGTGAGCCTCAAAAGCTACGCTCAGGCCAGAGAGGCTGAAGCTGTGCCAAGGCTGTGCATTTCTTTGGTCGTGCTGTGATTCGGCCCGTTGATCCGCTGATGATGTACATTCCGGCATTCTGCGTTACACTTAGTCTCTCTTGACAGACGCTTCAGTAGTTCTAACTCGTTCCTCGTTTACTGAAGTCTGTTGGTTACCGCGCTACGATCACCGGTGATGGATCTTATTATGTAACCATCACAAATACAGACCCAAACAACTCATTAATCTCCACGCGTCCTGCATCTTTCGACGTGAATTCCGCGCGCCCCGCAACGGGAAAGTGGCCCACCACTATCTGAATGACCTATATTGCCCCCCAAAACTTCTATGCTACCCCAGTTCGCCGTAACGGGCCGATTCCGGCGCCTCCTACCATCACTCCTCTGTCTGCGCCTCTTTCCTCCCAGCCGCGACTCCGTAAACCAAAGCGCACGTAATGGGCCAAGACAGACGAAGTACTCACCACAATTCACCGTGACTTCGATTCTCTTGGGCACTTCCTACAGGTTCTCTTTTATAATAGACTGCCTGGAATTACCGATCCTCGCACAAACCGCCATGTCCGCATGGTCACTGGCTTGGCAATCTACGGTCACAATAGCTCCTATTATTGAGTTGATTTACAACCATCGACAAAGCCAGCCCCCCAAAACCTCACCGCAATTCCCATTGGCATTCGCTCCGCCTGACATTGCATCTCCAGGGCCCCCCGGCTTTGGAAGCCGCTGCCGATGAAGCACAGGCCGTTGACGTGGAATAAAAGGGGGGATGCGCTCAGAAAGCGGACGGAAAGATGTAGGATGGACTTGCGGGGTGAAATAGTATCAAAAAACGCGTAGAATACTCTTGTTTCAAGTGAATCGCTCGCGCGTTAATTGACGCGACAAGACTTTGATGGAGCACGTGTATCCCAAAAGGAGTTGCTTATATAATAACCCTCGATGCCTACTATGATGGCGCGGTAACCAACAGACTTACGTTACACTCCGAGTCGATCCAAAGTCGGTCACCTATGGCAGCGACAGCTACAGGCTTGGGCGGTCTCAGCCCCGACCTTATAGACCGCATACTATCGTTTTCTCCTACTTTCGATACTCTACACGCAGCGATATTGGTCTCCAAGTCCTGGCACCAGGTTTTCGCGGCGCGTTCGAAGTCTCTGGTTCTCTCGGTTGCCACCAATGTCGTCGGACCTGCTCTTCCGCAGGCCATTAGACTGTTGCGCTACCCGTTCCCTGAGCATGAACCCAATAGTTGGGGAGAGCCTGACTCCGAGGAGGATGCCGAAGGGGGTGCTGCGGATGACGATGATACCGAAGAAGAGGCTTCGACGGATGAGGATGAAGGGGAAGAGGAGAAAGCTGCTCCAAAGAAGAAGAAAGAGCCTTTATTCCTTCCCACTGCCGTCGGGTTTCAGAAGCTCTCGTCGATGTTTCAGGAAACAGACGAAATATCCGAAATCACCGCAGAGGAAAGGACCAAACTGCAGACCAACGCCAGCGTCGTCAACAAATTGGAGGCTCTTTTCAGTCAGAAGTGTGTGGTCTCTCTCGTCCTCAGTCTCTCCAGACTGATCACTGCTTCAAGACACAAGGACCCGACGTCGACGACCAGTCGACTCACGCATTTTGAATCGCACCGCTTTACCCGCGCGATGTACCGTATCATGATTTACTGCCCTCTGTTCTGCCTCCCCTTGAATCTCGACGATACCGACTCCCTCTCAGAAGAGCCAGAAGAATTGGAGAAGATTCAGCGAAAGCGATATGCAATGCTGAACGAATTCCCCACTAAAGAATTATTCGAACTCAGCAGTGTTGTTACCTTTCTCAAAGAGGTCTTGTTGGGGGTTCTCCCTCCGGAGCAATACACCGGTAAGATACTCCTCACTGCCTCGACGGCGGCTCATTTTACAAAGATCTGGCGGATATCTGCCTCGCCACAGGACCCGCAGCGATTCTGGAGTCGTACGAAACCCAGTCCTCAGACCCCATGGAAGAGTGCCTCGAGCCGGAAGTATTCAGCAACGACGGGGACAATGCCTTGTTCTCTGGATTCTTCTCGACTCCGCTCCAGAATATCTGGACCGACCGCCATGAAGATCCGCCACAATCGAAATGGGAGCCCATTATCGACGATGGCAGCATTGAATCCCCGCGCTGTACGATCGCTCTGTTTTTGCTTGTGCAAGGATATTCTCTCAACTTTCCACAGGTGCTCAGTGCGGTACTGACAACAAAAAACTATGGAGCGAATCAAGTGCGTTCGCTATATTACCGCCACTTGAACACGACACACTAAATATATAATTGAAATCAAGACTGGGCCACCTTCCCTCGCCATTTTTCTCCCTTCCTTAAGGCCCTGCTGCCCCAGAACGCAGTCGAAACCGAAATCTTGTCGACTTTCACATCCGCGAACGGCTCCGAGATTCTGATTGCAGGTCTCTACGACGTCAAAACTAGTGACTTCGACGCGTGGAAGAAAGAGGACCCGCTGTGCACCGAATGCCTGAACTCTTTCATCTCCGCACACCTCCACTTGTGGCTTCTGGACCACAAAACCAAAGGTTCCGCCTTCCTTTCTATTACCGCCTGCAATAATTTATGTATTTTGTATCCTAGGCGGTTGGGTCCCGACAGATGATTGCTGGTACGTTCCACTGATTTCAGCTAATACGGGTGCTGATTTAGGATATCACCTCTCAGGTACGGATGGGGCTGCCGAACTCAAGTACACAAGCGACACCATGCTCTGGCAATAAACGTAAGTATCATTACAATTTCCCTGTTCCATATTGTTCACCGCTTCTTTACAGCACCTGTGTGCTCCGACGAGATGACGAAGACAAATATTTTGCATGTAAACCTTCCCAGTGGTGAGTGAGTGTGTAGAACTTCCATCAAATCTAACTCCATTTGCACAAATCCCGCCGCCCGCCTTCTCTCGACCGCCCAGTCGTTTGCGCTCCCCGCACACCCTTATCTAGAATAGTAAAGACTCCTGTACCCCAGAAAATTTTCATTGTGAACAATAGAAGCCCTCGATCATAAAATTTTACATGTTTTTTCCAGGCAGACAAGCAACACAGGCAATAAATATAGGACACTCTTCATACTATATAGCCTCCTTTGCATTTATGGTGTAAGAGATTTTGAGAATGAAGCCCACTCTCACTGTGCTTGGAAACGACTTGAAATCGGAGAAATTGCAGGAAGTCCTAAAAAATAAAAGAAAGACATTGAGATATCCTCCTCATCAGAGACAATATTAAACAGGCCTGCTCGGGGCCCCAAATCCGTGTATTCCATGTATGTATCTGTGGTGCGAGAAATTCTCAGCGGCCAGTTCAGTCAATTCACCACCACTGAGCTTGATTTGTTTGGGAAAATTCGTGAGAAAAAGGAAAGAAAAAAATTCCGTGGGTTGCAAAGGGATTCGGTCGGCTTCTACAATCCTCTCTCCATAGATGCACTGCCCTTGCTCAAGACATATTGATTCTGGCTGTTTGTTCCATGGTCACCTGTCGTTTTAGACTCGTGAACCAGTCTGTTGGCAGATGAAGACCGAGCGAGGCTCGGGCGAAGGGGTTAATGTTCGGATCAGCTGGGTCCTTATCTGGCAGTGGCTGTGAAGTTATCTGGCACTTCGCCTCGCTGGTGCATGTAGAGCTCTGTTCAAATCTCAGAATATTCACACACATTTCATAAACCATTCTTCTTTGAGCCCTCTAAGTATTCAGAATCTTATTTTTTTGCTCTGCAGAACGAGTAGCTGTGGAATGTCGGATACCAGGGCCTGCCAGATAAGTGTGACGTCACAACGTTATCTGGCTCTCCTCTTCTCGAGAACGCATTTGCGGCCTCAGCTCCTGGGATGCCTGTGGATGTATCCAAAGATGGTTCTTCAAGCCACCAATGACTCAAAAAAACCTGGTTTCTCGCACCAAACCCCTCCAAACCCTCGCCAAACCCGCCCGACTCGAAACTGCGGCCACTCAGCCTCGGGCATCCATGGCTCTCTTTGGGAAATAGGCTGCATCAGCACCTCAAATCCGCCTCTTGGGTCCGAAATGAACCTGGAACAACGTCTAGAATTAGTATATCATGAAGTCCGAACTCCATTATTCCGTCGACGTCAAATCTATGGGCTATTCTGGGTCCTGGCCGTTGGAGGCTTTTTTCAAGACGTTTCGGGTGGCTTCCTATGCGCGTTAAAGAGGCCCACTTGAGCTTGATCTTTTGCTGATTTGTTCAGTGACTCGGACCGAAGCGATGTTTCTACTTAGTGGATTGGCTGGTGCAATACAACCTAATACTGCCCCCATTCTCCCTTCCCTCCACCATCCCTCCCTCACATCTTGGCCTCTAGGAAATCACTGATTCCACCTACCAGATAACGCCCACTCCAGCTGCGACTTGAACGCCGGTGCGCTCGGTGTTTCCAGAGCAATGCGACATCCGTTCTAAGGACACCGCTCCGAGTTCTTCGAATCACATATCACAGTAACATGTTATTTCTATTCCCATCAGCAGTTTTGACCCCGAGTTCACTGCCAGGGTACGGCGGGATACAGTGCACGACTGCTGATGTATTAAACTTCTAATTTCCCGTTTTCTCACTGTATTCGTTTGACCATGAATATAACAGTGATGTGTGGAGTGAAAGCCATTAGTTCTCTGATTTTTTCCCTGAGTTCTCTTGAACTCTCTCGGCTTCCTTCCCTTTTTGAATTCTTTTTGGGGTTTTGCCGTCACGAGACCCAGTACAATGAAATAAAAACCGGCGAAGGGACGGATATGGACGGAGGGCAAACACGGCCAACATCAGAGCAAATACAAACAAGACGGTCATCCTGGTAACGAGCATCAGCGAGGATCTTTGATCCGTGATCACCCGACCAGTTCCGGATGGAGACGAGCCTACTGTCGTTTATACTTCTTGTTGAGACTATGGCAGCAATACCCCCCCCTCCCCCTCCCCCTCCTCCTCCTCCTCCTCCTCCTACCTCACCGATTGTTGAATCGGCAAGGACGCCTGTCACCTGTCAGTGTTAGGGTGACACAAGTCTGATCGTTGTCACATCTTTTCTGAAGTTGCCACACTGCAGAGTATAATATATCCCCCCCCTCCCCCCCCCCCATCCCCTTGCGAAGGCCACCCTCGAATCCTACGGCGTCTGTTATGGTTCGCGACATTGGCAGCCTCAATCACGACATTGTGGACCGCATATTGTCTTCATCGCCCACTTTCGACACGCTGTGGGCGGCAAATGGTGTATGTAGATCTTGGTACCAAGTCTTCAGGACGCATCCCAAAGCCATCACGTACTCTGTTGCATACAACATCGTCGGCCCCGCGCTACCGCAGGCGCTAGACCTCATGCGGCGCCTGGTAGGATCGAACGACAGCGAGGAGATCACCCACCTCGGTTCGCTCGAGCGAAGGCGCCTGGCAGAAAACGCGAAAACTGTCAGTGACCTGGAACTTCTTTTGAGTAAAGCGTAGGTTGTGTTTCTTTACGCCTTTTATCCTTCTCGACTCATTTAACGACAGGCATAGAAATTCCATGTCCAAAACGAGCCAGCTCTCCTGGAACGAATCGTGGCGCTTTTCTCGTGCCATATACCGGATCATGCTCTATTGCACCGCCTTTCGCGCTGCAGTCGAAGGGGACGACGCGCGAGTTATGGAAAGACAGCAAGCAATGCTAAACGTGTATCCAACGAAGGACTTGTTCGAGATCAATGGTGCTCTAACTTTCCTGAGAGACGTCATACAGCCTATAGTGGCAGCGCTGGAACAGGATCCTACCGAAACTGAACGTACTTGCATTCATCCTCCTTTCATTTGCGCTCTCCTGCTGATTGATAAATATCCCAAGGGCTGACGGACATTTGCATTGCTGCGGGGCCCGCATCAATGCTGAGCTCCATCGTATGCGAGGGCGCTGAAGAGATGATGTACGAGTTCATGTACACCATCTCGCTGACACACACGCTTGCACAATCCTGACTCGTTGTCGAAGGGATGTTGATATTTTCTACCAAGACACGGTCATATTTACCGGATTCTTCACACATCCACTGGAAAGAATCTGGAGCGACCGGAACGTCGAACTCCCTACGTCTGCCATCACGTTTCTTTTCGACGAGACTCCAGTATCAACAGATCCCTGTGAGTTTGGCATGCTTATATTTCGAGTACACATCCTCACGGTTACAGGCAGCCAATGCGGCTCCGTCGGCTCGAATATGTGGGGCTCAGCCAGTACGTCACGTCTGGCTCGGCCTATCCAAATTTCATAACATACGCGCTAGATTGGCACGACCTGGACCTCGAGGCGCGCGCGCTGCTCAAGGGCTGCTTAGCGCAGAATCCGGTCGAAACGGAGCACCTCGACGACTACCACCCATTCCTGGACCCCGTCAGATTGATAACTGAAATCTATGATCTCAAGACCGTCGATTTCGCCGGGTGGACAAAGGAAGACTCGCTATGTCCCGACTGCCTAACAAGGCTCATCTCTGCGCATCTGCATTTGTGGCTGTTCGCTCGCAAAGTACAAGGTAATTATTATAGATATTCCATTTTTGTTTTCAGTATCCATCTCATCGCGCGTATCCAGATGAGCGGGAGCCTCCCGAGGACTGCTGGTATGTCTGGGTGGTTTTGATGCACTTTAAAAATATCTGACGTTCTTCAGGTACGGTTACGACTGCGTTACCCAAACGGAAGTAACTCTTCATTGTTTGACCAAAAATGTAAGTGCTCAAATGCTGTCTCCTCCGGGCTTTTCCGCTCAATTCATTTCAGCACTTGTGCGCCCCGATTAGACAAAAGGGCGAACCTGCAGTCAATGGAGATGACTGACTGTATCACGAAAAAATAGTTATTCGTGTTCATATCTTTATTACAATATCCGATGTCGCTCAACATAGATTTCTATGTGAATTCAAGAATGATGCTGACTACTTACGAGAGGCAGACAGCGCGCTTCAAAGCCTATCATAGGAGCTGATGCTCAGTTGGCTAATCTTTATTGGTGCACTCATCTGATAAACGGCACCTACAATCTCTCACGCATTCGCATGTCAGCTACTGGGCCTGATAGGCCCTGAAACATCATATTTCCTATTCAATTCGATTCAATTAGCCACCTTCGGGCTTCGGTTGGTGTATATAATTTCCGCCGAGCTCCACATGCTAAAAGGTCGCTTAACAGCTCCGTTGGTTAGTAATCTTCATTCAGTGCATAATCTCAGTTGACAAAGTGACATTCACGTTTCTTCGGATGACAGCAACGGTGACCAACCTCAGCCATCGTAACGATTACTGAATTGACGGATCACCTTGAGCGTCCACCTCACACAGAGTCAAGTCACCGACTCACCGTATATGGATATATAAAGAGTCGCGGATCCCCAGAGCACTCCATTTCTTTACCTTTTATTTCTCGACCTGGTGTCATCCAGCCCCAATATCTTTCTTCGCTATTTATATTTATTATGGCTCGCAGTTCACTGCTGACTGTGTTCTCCGTTTTCAGCATGTTCCACGCGTTGGCTGGTGCGTTTTTCCTCTTTCCGCCCATTTTGATTAACTGGTATTTCTAAGTCAGCCCCTCTCAACGGTCGTGTCGCTTCTCTTGACCGGCGCGAAGACTGCACGACGACAAATGCGCAAATTGGAGAGAGTATATTAGGGGCGCGTGGATCCCTGGCAAGTATCAATTCCATGTGCGTCCTCTCTATATAGTGCGGCATGCCACAGTGCACTCAACTAATTGCGATCCAGGAGCGAGCTCCGCGACCAAGAATCATTCTTGACCGTGCAGCTCGCGCTCCTCGGCACCGCCCGCATCGCTGAAAAAGTAGCCGACAAGATCGCGCTCGCCTCGCTCACCGGCAAGGAACTGGAAAGGGACAACGCGCATCGGCGCATCGCCAGCGGGCTGACGGATGCGCAGAACATGATCTCGACCGTTTTTAAGTTTGAAATTATCAAGTGAGTGATACATTATTGCAGAGCGTCTGAAGCCGTGCAAAATAGTAATTAAGAAATGACTGCCGCTAGCGTAACCGAGGGGAATACGGCAGAGAGCCTACAGAGGGCGAGCACGTTCGTGAAGCAGGCGATGGACGGTGCGCAGCAGGCGCTGGATTTAAACTGTACGAACCTAGTGGCTGGCTCTTTCCTTCAACTTGATTGAAGAAAACGCTTCGATTTCGTGAACGCATTGCTATTGAATTTGATGGTAGAGCTCCACACGTAGGTAGGTGGATAATATAGCTGGCGTGGTCCTAGTAAGGAACAACAGTGACAGAGATGTTTTTGATCAGAAGAGCCTATGAATTGTCCTTCATTTGAAGGTTATGTTGGGGAGTCGAGCAGTCTGTCTGACCAAGATTCTCTTTCGTCATCCCTTACCCTTTCCCCACACTCTGATGACGATCTACCAAACAGAGTCCGTGTCAATTTCGAGCTGGAGAGCAGACCGAGTTGAACAAGTGAATATATGTGCCTATATCAATAGTGAGACTTCTATTCGTTTCGACGGCTCCGTGGCAAAGTTGAAAAGAGAAGGACAGGGACAGCTGGTAATTATTCGACTTTACATGTAATATTCAAGTCAGAATGATGTCAGCAGGAAGAGGCAGAATTAGAAGGGAAACTTGAAAGGAGAAAGCACGAGAAAAGAATCAACCCCCCATCCCCTTTCAGCACTCAAACGCATCCCACCATTCCCTAACGACGACAGAGATCCCTTTAACTGCGCCACTGCTTCTTCCAAGAGGACAATTTGCGTCTTCACGGTGATCAGTCTGAGTCATCCTCGTCCGCATCGCTGCACCACAGCGTCTGAAGGGACCCCTCTGTTTTCTAAAGGATGAGAAAACTTTTTTATAAGAAAGGCCGACCACAAACCTTGGCCAGTCCGCTTCTTTGCAAGCCGCTCGGCCCGTGCCCAGAAATCTCTCCCCCGAGAGGCAGCGGCTTTCCAGTCCTCGAAATATTGGACATCGTTCATGATTACGACCACGAAGCGCGGATCCGTGATCTCAGGAACAGGCATGTCTTCCGAAACGTCTCGCGGACCTGGATTATCGCTGTGGACTTTGATGAGGAGCTGCAGCTTCGTGCAGTTGTTGAGAAGGTTGCAAAGGAGGTCGCGAGAGATCAGGGTCCCACTTACGCCTAGGTGTGTGAGGCACGGGAGCATCTGGAGATCGGCATCCAACCTCGAGTCGGCGACTACGCCTTGATCAGGGAGATACAAGTGAGTCACGGCGGCGAAGATGGGGAGCATGACCGGACCTCCTAACCCGGGAAAGATGTGCACTGGGAGTGTGAGGCGGCGCGGGCGCAGGGCAGACAGAGCGGGGACCATGGATGGAACTAGGTCCCATAGTGCGAGGTTCTGAACACCAGTGCAGAGCGAAATCAATTCGCTGAAGCCATCCGGACCAGGCTCTTCCCCATAATTAGGTTCGGACCGGTCGGTGTCCCAGAATATGACATTGTGAACATGTTTGTGAAAGAATTCGGGCGGTTTCGACAACATCGTATCGAGGAGAGGGAGAGTATGAGAGGAGTGCCATTCGGAAATTACGAGCGTATGGTACAGAAGGGGCTCAATCCTGAAAGAGTAATCAATTAAAACTGTATATACCTAAGCCATCGACTGGAATACCAGATGAGCACACGGCGTGCAACTGGATCCGAGTCAGCTCCGGGTGCTGCTGCGCGGCAGTTTCTAATATTAATCGCTCCAGATCCGGAGGAAGAGCGGGCGTGGCAGAAGAAGCCATGTCGGCCACCTCTCTTTGCTGGCTTTCAGGGCGAAGTCGAGCCTACCGATACTTACCGTAGTCGCAACTTCGCAATGTCCGGATCAAATCGATCGATCAGGCTCCGAGATCATCGATCACCGGTCACCTGGCAGCGGATCGTTTGGCGCCCAGTCCGAGCTGTTCCACCTCGATGTCTCGAGCTTCAATTCAATTCATATATCAAGGCCCTCCGGGCATCCCTGGTACCTTTCTACTGAGCACTGAACACCGGATAGCAATCGGTTATTGCCGTGATGGCTCAATGTGAACGGGCCGGTTAGCGATCACGGAGGCTGTACAAGAGCCTGCTCCTTTTTGGTCTCAACGTCGACATCCACGGTCCTGCACCACTGAACGATGTCCACGTTGCAAACTAAGGAAGACTAATACTGAGCTACGTCGACCTCCATTTGAGAGGTCTTGTATGCAATCCAGTCCTTCGTTGTCTGGGCATCTAAGCGTTCCAGTCGACGAAACTCGTCACGAAATTCTTCTCCTAGCCGACTGGACATCATCCGGGGACCGAAGTTTCTCAGTACAGCCAAAGTAGGCAGAGTCGTCGCCCGAGATAACATGACGTACAGACCTTGCAGGGACCGAGCACCTTCCAAGTCGACTATCACGATTTCGAGGCTCCTACCTTGAGACTTGAAATCGGTGTAGGCATACGCCAGCAGGAGAGGTAGCTGAAGACGCGATCTACCAAATTTCAACCCATCCTGGGAAATGTACGCGAAGTGAGATTTTACTGGCACGATCGGCACTATATTCACTCCGCCCGGATGCAGGTTCACGCCAGAGTCCAAGACTTCAATATAAACACAGTCGGCGTATCGTCTACCCTTGGTATCAGTGGAGTATTTGATTTCCATCACCACTCCTTCAGCTTCGTTGACAATACCGATTTCGGCCAGCAGCTGGGCGGATACCACGGAAATTTCGTCGATCACCAAGTACCTGATTTCTTTCCATATGGAAGTTAGTTCTTGTGTGTGCAGACCCATTTTCTCATCCTTGCGCTTGGGAAGAAAGGTGAGAGCATGAATCGCATATCCGTCTATTGGAACAGCCGCGCAACCCGTCGGTGCACTGAGCATTAGCTTCCGAGAGACTCCGCATCGACGAAAGAATTCAACGACGGCCTTAATCACATAGCTCTTGCCCGTTCCAGCAACGCCGGCGATGTACAGGAATAGCTGATCCTCCATTCCGAACATGAAGTGTTCTGCGATTATGCGCATTGGGCAAATTTGGTGCTTATTCTTGGAGATACCTTTGTCCTTCATGACCTGGACTAATATAGCTTCGACATCATTGATGCTCAAGTCCTTGCCGCGTTCTAAAATATCATGTTTCTCTACATGCAACTGATCCAGTGCAGTCACAGGCTCGGCTTCACCTCGACTAAGGGAACACTTGTGGTCATTACTAGTAGCCTGCTCTGGCTTTTTACATTTAGGCCTCTTGTCTTTCGCCAACTTCTTCATGTGAGCTGCTTCCGCCAGAATCCGAAGTTTGTCTTCGGCACTACTAATTGATGCAGCGCCTTCCCCCGTATGGCGATCTGGTTTGTGACGATCCTTCCACAAGCTAGAGCGTTCCAAAACAAGCAGAATATCATTAACGGTCTGTTGATCCCTTTTAGCCTTCTTTTTCAACTCGGCTGGACTTTCACTTTCATCGCTTTGCATGTTGTCCTCATCGACATCGCTACCGTCGCAGTCCAAGCCTGCATCACGCTCCAAAGCGTTCGTAAGACTGTCGATGTCGTTGCTAACTACGTGTCCGTCTCTGCCAGGCAATAGTGGCCGTACTCGGCCGGCTTTGCGAAGCTCTTCGTACTGGTCACGTGCGTCTTTACACTCATTTTCGACGTTCATGTAACCCATCGTTTTCAGGGAACTCTCGGAAAATGTGGTGGCTTTAAAGGCATCTTCCCAGGATTGCCCGACGTCTTTTAGGTCAACAAGGGTCCTCCAGGGTTTGAAAAGTATGAGCATCGCCCTGCACCAGCGAACATACTCTAAATGGCCGCGGTCAGGTCGAGGTATTCTATTTCCGAAGAGGACGTTAACAACAGGCGTAGTTCGGAACCTACAGAGATGTGTATTGGCCTGAGGGTGATCTTTGGCAAGGGAACCTCTCATTTCTGCTTTACGTCCTCGACCTGACGTATCTAAGCCCAGAACTCGCCTCGCTTCCTGAAGCTCAAGTCTGTCTGTGCGTTTTCTTCACTGGACGCTAGCATCTTGACAACTTTTTCCTCATGCTCCCACAGTGTCAGACGGTCGAATATTTCCTCCGCACTCCGGCACGGATAGTCCATGACATGCAACGAAATACCCACCAAGTTGTCGCTCACGTTTAGAGTAAGCCGCTCTACGTCGTTGTCGTCGCTGTCCTCATTATCTGTGTCAGGATCATCGAGCTCGCAATCATCAATAATATCAGGCGCGGCATTGGGCGCATCTAAGTCGGCCTCAGCATCTTCCAATTTTTTTATATGCCGCTCTATGTCGCCCCATATGACAATCTTGAAGCTATGACTCTTGTAGTGGTCCCCACCGCCCATGAGATAACTCATAACCTGTTGGTGCGACATTTTCGGCTTTGACATTAGTGCCATTAGTCTTTGTGAACAGGCTGCGATTGACCTCCGCAACATCGTGTGCCGGTCCAACCTGAAACTTCTCCGAGTTACTCTTTATAGCATATTCGACGGCAGACAGGCCGATGTGAGTACCCAGAGTTTGCTTAGTGATATAATCTGTAACATAGTAAACTAACGCTTTTGCAGCCTCACCCGATCCAATATATTTTATGTCCATGTTGCAACTAAGCAAGAATATGACTAATTCATTATAGTTGTTGAGACGCGGATGCAGACGACGGAGAAGGATGGATTCTATTTCAGGGTCCAGCCGAGTCAGGGGGTTCACCTCCCCGTCTATACGCATCCTGCAGCTCTTGTCCGTTCTAGGTTCGCCGTTCTTAAGATGTTTCCAGCAGGTAGAACGGTGTTCGTGCTGGTTGGACTGAATGACCAGATCCTCCACCGTCAAGCGGAAATTGGCTTCGAATTCCTCTTCGGTCATAGTCGCCGCGGTTGGTTTTTTGTGCAGTCGCGGATCATCCTTTCCTGGATCCAGGGGTGGTGCTTTAAGAGGTCCGTCAGTTTCAATCACGACCTCTGTGTCGGATGGCAACTGACAACTGATAATCGATTCTAGCCAAGCAAACATTTTAGTTTGGAATCCGGGTTCTGTTCTCATCCGATCCCGTAAAGCTTGCGGCGTAGGATTGCCTGCTAGCCAAATAAGCATGTGACAGTGTAAAGTACCCCTTCCTTGTGCCTCAACAGTTCCATAATAACCCATGCACCTCCCAAACAGTCCGTTCCCTTCATCTCCCTCCGATCTAGGATCATATCTAAGAATAATTCTTATGAAAGCTTTCATGACTTCGTCAAAGAACTGGGCAGCTGGACCGGGGTTCTTGGCCACGAAGACCATCCGCTCAAACATGGTCATCTTGGCCCACACCTCGGGTTCAAGGCCTCCCATCGCGCCCACAAGAGGGTCGGCAATGTCTAGCGGGTTAATGGTCATGAATAGTGCGGGCGTTCCCATTCGTTTCATCATCGCTCAAATCTCGTTTCGGCGGCATTGTTTGTAGCCAGAACTACCCTTGAGATCCTTTGTTAACAGTTTCAACTTTTCTAGGGTCCGGACCCCCTTCTTTTCTTCTTTCTTGGAGGGTTTCGCTCTCGGATTCAACTCCCATTTTTTTATCATATCAGTTAAGTGTGGTGCCATCTCTTCGTTGTCCTTCACTATAGTTGCATGCTCCTTAGCGTCAGTGCGGAAGGCAACGTGTTTGTTGACCTTTTTCTGCATTATATTCCAGCATACAAAGGCAAAATTCGCGTCATCCTGAAATCGTCCGCCGTGCTGCAGTAACAAGTTGCGGACTTGGAATTCGAAGCTAATGTGCTGTTCTTCGGTGCGGTTCGGTTCATGAAACCCACCGATACCCCACGGATCAAGGTTCGAAAAGGCGTAGGTCAGTAAACCAGGATCGCGATCGGACATGAACTTTGAGCTGCTCTGCATACGAATAAACTGTTTCTTGTCCAAACACCAGGCAACAGCAGTGGCCTTCATTGTTCGTGCGTCTTCTGGAGTCCTCTCGCCAACGGTATATCCTACAGCTTCCATGACAACTGTATTAGGGTCCAACGATCCATAATCTACCGGTCCTCGCGAGGTGCTCTCTCGACCGGCGTAACCTTCTGGAGGTGCGGCTTGTTCATCTGGTAGGCAGCATAACTGAACACCCACAGGAACACCGATGTCCTCCTCCGAATCAGCGAGCAACTGCGCAAGGTCCTCGGGGCTCAATTTTATACCAGCAGACCTGTACCACGGGTTCGACTCTAACATAAACTCAATGATAGTCTGGATTCTGGATTTACCGACCAACACGGGACCCAGTTTCCGTATATTCTCAGTCGTAGGAACGGTGGACGCCCCGACAAACAGGGCACACATAACTTCGGCAATCTCGGATCTAGGAGGAAGCAGGATATCCCTTATTGCGGCCACATCCTGAGCGAATATGGCAGCATTTCCTTGAGAGTATCCTTGAGAGCGCACATCGGGCAGACCAGTCTTAGGATTATTGAACAGGTGAGTGATCTTGGTGACTCTGGACCGTGCTACCATCATAATATCAAACATAGATGCCTCCTGAAATGCAACTCGTACGGCTATTGGAAGCTCGTCGTGCGCGTAATACTGAAAATTTGCGAGCGAGTCGAGTGGCTGCACTCCCTCTCTCAAGGATTTACAGCAAGCAGTACACATATCCATGGGACCCTTCATGTTCCTGTCTTTCAAAGCCGCGGGACAAAGGATGGCACCGTCGTAGGCTTCTAAGTTATAGGTGGTCGGCAGCGTTTTTGCAGGTAGGAAAGGATCGTGCAATAAGGTAAGGTTGTATTCATATGGATTTTCAGCACTCAAAAGTTTTCGCACTGTGCGCCGAGCGCATACTGCACAAGGGAGAGGTATCCAATCAAGGGGGTTGAGCTCGTTCTGCCATTTGACCGCAGATGAATACCGGTCACGCAGCGTAGCCATGTAAGGGAAATTGAGCTCGGCCTCGGACAGTGCAGCTGCTGCAGAATCTTTTTTGGATTGCCCAACCGGGATCCCTCTAGTCCGACGCTGTTCAGCCTTGTTGCGACGGTTTTTGGTCGCCCTACACCGATCTTCTTCGATGGAAGCTAGCGTGCAAGGACCAAATCTCCCTTCGCGCCGAACACGTCGCCTTTCGAACAGCAGAACTTGATGATATCCCGAGCAGACCGGTGAGCAGTCGTGTTGGATCAGGAGCTCAGTTAATGTGGATTTGGTTTTCGGCACATGTACGGAATGGAGTCCTGCGAGAACACGTAGTTGCTTCATAGACATATGAGCATATAAGGATATAAGCGTTGACAAACTAGGTGAGTGCCCTGCTATGTATCTCGTCCCCATGTCTGCTAAGTAAAGTGTAGATAGCAGGGCGTCGGAGACAAAATCAATGTAATCAAACTGCTTGTTAAGCAAGTATGTGGTCACAAATGTATGGCCATCCAGAGCATCAACAGTAAGCTCGTTCGTATGTACGATTGGAAGCACGGTCAGATTGTTCAACGAGCCCACGGTCGGAACATTCGCTGGGCCCACTTCAGGATCGAATAAAATTTCCCGACACTTGAAGGGGCCTGCCCTGCGTCGCCCCAGCTTGGAAAACAGTATCAGTGCATTTTGGCCGGGGCACGAAACACCGCAGTCGTGCCGCATAAGCGACTGCAACATGTCGATTTTTTTTCACTGTAGCATGGAGACAGTGGAGAGCAGTAAGGACGCGTACTTGCTCAATGTCGAGGTATATATAATGTTTAACGAAGGACGAAACATCCTCACATAAACAGATGATTCCTGAGCAGATACTTGAACATAATCAGGCGGAGCGACACCCCCGTAATCGTAAGCCGTGTTTAGCCAATACATGGATATGCTAGTAGGACTGGCTTCGAACTCTCCACGCTCGTTCATGTATTCAATGGTCCTGGTAACATTAGAGGCAAGAGGGTGCCGTGAGTCACGTCTACATCTGTCCTTTAATTTGCGGAACGTCAGGACGTCGCTATATCCCGCGAAGTCGGATCGACATTCGTGAGCGAGAATTAACGGCCTCAAGCTGCCGCATTTGGAATCGAAGGGTATGCCGTGGCTCCTGGAAAACGCCGCCAACTGATATTGAGAAAAATGGTTGAAACTAGCAACGAGCATTGCAATATTCGTGCAGGTAAAGGACACTGGAGCACGGCCGTCGACGGCGACGTCCGACCATCCGATACACTCAAACTCGTACCACTTGTTCAGGAGTGGAATATCAACAACTTCCGCAACTGAATTGCTGACTGGCTCTGAACCTGAACGTAAGTTAAAGGGGGCAGGTTGGACGGTTAACAGCGGTTGAACGGTAGCAGGGTCATCGATGAACGGCTGTACAGTGGATGCAAGTTGAACAAGTTGAACATTGGACGATTGTACATAAGAGGGTTTGTATGTTGGGAGGTGATTCACAGGATCCGGAAGATACGAAGATGAAGCTGAAGACGTCGCAAGGTTAGCAGTTGCCGGAGACACCTGAACAGAATCACATACGGGCATCAACCAAATGCAATGTTACTTCTTGAACGGCACGCCTTTTGCCGCGTGCTTTGTCGGAGATGTCTTGGGCTAGGCAAAAGAGGATTAATGCTCAGAAAGATAAAAATACTAGATCACTTACGGTCTTCCCCTGACATCGTATGTGCTTTTCTCTTATTGGCTGTGAAGGTGGACGACCTTGATGCAGAGGCGGGTAAAGCGTAGGGGATGTGAACTGGGTCGCGCGGGGCAGGGGCTTGCCACAACGGAGAGTCCAAGTCACTGATTGGCATCATAACCAAAGGCCATTCGGGAGGCAAGGAAGGAGCACGATTTGAACGTAGGTCTCAGGATCGACAGTTTCCAGCGCGGGCGAGGATATGACAGGCAGCAGGCGTGGAAGTTGGTGAGTGTCTTGAGAAGAGTCGTCGTAGGAGTCAAAGAGAGCGAATCAAAATATAGTAACCGATCATTATTGCGAAACACTCCCCTGTTGCCAGTAGGTTGGCTGCTCAAGAAATAAGTGCAGGGCCGTACGATTCTACGCCTGGCCTAATGTAGTAAATGATAAGAACAGGAAACGAAACCGTCGAAACGCTAGGATCAGAAATCGATGTGGATGGTACAAAACTGTCATTGAGAGTTTGTTAAGAGCAATTTGAATTATGAGACGGACGACAGGGAAGCTGGCGGATCAAATCGGGAAGTCATGTGAGGGCACAAAAGTGCAACCAGACGAATTCATGAATCCAGCCGACCCACAGACGACGCGGACAGTAACCGGCTCGGGAGATCACATGGTGGTACAAATTTTTATCCAGACGAATTATGAGAGGGAGATCTGGACCTAAATCGGTACCAGGAATTCCATTAGAGTGCGCAGGCCCATGTGGCACTATACGTAGTACAGGATGATAAGATAGCAGGCATAGAGTGAGGGGCCGTAGCGGGTAGCGTAGGTAGAGTAAGAACATGTGAGAATGCTACGAGGGTGAGATATGATTTTTGGGCAGATGCAAGATGTCTCGACAAGTAAACTAAAGAGTATGTAGTGAGGGGAGAAAGAGGAAAGAAAAGTGAAACAAAGGCACGGCTCTAGAGAGCGTTGCGCGGGAAGCGGCCGGTGTCTCGCACGAAGCGGAGGGCCGGCTTGGGATCAGCCGTGGTGGCGAACAGTCTGCGGAGGGAGAGCTGCGCTGTGCCCAGGGCGGCGATGAGGGCGAGGCGTTGGCGGCGGTAGCGTGGGCAGAGAAGGAGGAAGTGGGGAACGGTCTCGGGGACGAATCAGAGATCGCAGTCGGGGGAGGGGGCGAGGTGGAAGCGATATAATACGCATTGAGCGCGAAGTGGGTGGTGCGCAGCTACGTTAATGTCTCGAGCTTGCGGATGTTCCAGTAATTTATCAGGCTGATTACAGAGATTAAAGGAATAGAATTTGAAATAGATAGATTTCCACATCGACATAGTATAAGAGGCAAGCCTTGTTGCGAGCTCAGGCAAGTTAGATCAGATTAGATACCACGTGTGAATTGTTTGACAGCGGCACAGCCGCCTTTCATCACTTTGCTTCCGTCTCAACTACAGTGCGCAAAATCCAGCGCGTTTCCTACGCTCTCTCAAGCCTTCTAGCTTGTTTTTCTCCCACCCACCACAGCCCTGTTTTTGCGCTAACGCGCTGGTTGCTCCGGGTCCGTCTCCTCACACGGGCCCTCGGTAGCCTTCGCGTAGGTCCGCTACTGCTGGGGTGTTAACGACGTCGCTATCCGGGACAACAGATGCGCTCTCCATACGGAAACGTATGTCACATTACAGTTTTTTCCACACGCTGACATGTCAACAGAAACGATTATGGGTCAAAGGCGAGGGAGGGGAATCGGGTGGTGGGCATCGGCGAGAAACCTTTCTTTGATCCCCCATCGGTGTCGCGGAGAGCTAGCTCTCTTATATTGTAAATTTAGGACACAAGGTGAAGCAGGTAATCAACCTCATATTGACTGATCGTCGAGGAACATCGTCTTTCGAAGTTGGAGCTGAATTATTTGTAAAATCGACCCAATCGACTGCGGGCGCGGACCATCCGCCAGGCCACCTTGTACTGCTGATTTATTAATATTTAAGAGTTTGTTGCCGTGGCTGCACTGCGAGGAGGTTGAAAACCGGCGACGCAATGCCTTGAACGATGCTTACCTCGCCGATGTTTACGCCATCAAACTTTGTCCACGTATCACCTCCTCCTTGCGAATCTCGTGAAGCTGCACAACGAGCGCCATAACCTCATTCCAAGCCTGGCGATCATTCGCCGACTCCATCTGCCCCAGGCTGGTGAACATGCCGGAAAGGAATCGGGCGATGGGGAATACATCAGAAATGTGGGAAAACGCGAGATCCAAAACAACTAAGCTGTTCTGGATGATTCGTGCCTGGGGAGTAGTCGCCGCAGCTGGTATAGTCGTGGCGTCGAAGGTCATTTCGAGGGTGTGCAAGTGGAGGCAGTGCTGCGCAAGGGCCTGGAGGCTGAGCAGGGTTGTACGCGGATGATGGCTGTAAGCACTCGTTCCAAGGCGAATGATATGGGCCATCCGTGCGCTAGATCAGATACCACCTCATCGTCGAGTTCGTACCCGTTGAGGACCTGGATGGACACGTCGATGAGATTGCTGAAGCAGATAAGGGATCTGAGGAGGTGACCAGGGTAGACAAACTCGCGCGCGTTAGAGTCACGGTCATCCGTAGCGTCGAACTTGAAAATCTCTACTGAAGCCGGAGCGCAATGAGTACTCAGGGCGTCGTGAAATTCCTGGAAACTCTGTAGCCCTATGGAGCTGGTGAAACGATCGTAGGATTTAGTTTCGAACTGGATTTCCAGCGACTGTAATGGAGGGCAGTTCCATGTGCGAACCAGTTCCGTCATGCCCAGGATGTCTCCACGTTCGATTTGGAGTTTCACTATCTGGAGATGGGGGAATAGGGTTCCGTTGCTGGCTGAAGGGAACGATATCGAGGCCGGGAGCGTGGTGCTAAGAATGCGCAGAGTTGAGAGACCTCCAAGATGGGTTAACGCCGCGAGATCCAGTGTCCCGACGTCAACGAACTGAGGCTCTGTCATTGCACACACGAAAGTACAAAGATCACAGTCGGTGGGTCGTGGCACCGAGCCCTCTTTGTCTGCGGAGTCACCGTCGTAGTCTTCGTCGTCACTGTAGTCCTCGTCGGGCTCGAGGTGACCGATGAAAACGCCAACGAGGGCGGGATATCTGTGCGCTACGTTTGCAAGCACAGAATAGTGTGCGTTGTGCTGAACCGATCCAATACCGAAGGTGGTGATATTCGGTCCCAGAAAGAGATCGATAAAAGGGAGCAGGTCTTTATTGGTGTGACCCCATGCAAAGTGCCGGAGATTCGGGAGAAGATGTCCGTCCGGAGCCCCCAGCTGAATGGCCTCAAAGACGTGGGACAAGGCAAGTCCATCAATGTCAAGGGATTTCAGGGACCTCACGCGATGCGAGTACCTCTTGACCCTGTCCCAATCCGACGCTATAATTGGGCGGGCGGCGGTCTGAAGGGGCGCAAAGATCAGAGAGTAATGTCGGAATTAGGTATGGATAACTTCACCACAGGGTTGCCTACAATATTCAAAAATGCGGTCAAAAGTCCTGGCGGTAGCGTCAAGGTTTTCCAAACATCGGGCATGCAACGCATCAAATTCATGATCGTGTCTTGTTCCCACCATAGTGCGTCGAGCGCAGGATCGTGGAAGATGCTGCAAGTATGCGCAAGAGTAGCCAGGTCGGCCACCCCCGCTCATGGAACGGGATTCAGGTGGGCGCAGATTTGCGAGATAATCTCCGGTATGCGCAAGCTGCGGTGCATGTCTGCGCTCGGTTGCTCTGCTCCTTCTGACATTGGCATCTAGAATATATCTCGAAATCAAAGTCATGCTGCATGCCCGCCAGTACTCACGATAGAGAACGATTTGAAGAGCAAGGCAGTCGTTGACAGTTGTCAAAAGACGCTGCAGAGAAGAGGCGCGTGGGAAAGGAATCGCCTGGCATTCGGGCCGGTAAAGCCGGGATCCACATCTAGAAAGTCATGATCGTCTCGACACTGACCTCGCCGCTCTCACATTGCCTCCTTCAAGCTCACTCAAGATCTCAAATTCACCTCACCAGCCCAGGCCCCACACACCCTTTTTGCTAATGTAGTATCCAGCTGTCCTGACAGCAGCGGTCGAGTGTATAGCTTCCCGGGTCGTGTTGCTCGCAGTCGCATTCCCCGGCTATTCCCGCCGCGTGGGAATATCGCGTTCGGCCTCCTCGGCGAAGCCCCGCCCCCACCCCCCACACCACACACACACTATATCCACTTGAGAGCCTCAAGAGGACTCATCCACCAAATATTCCCAGAATATTTGCTTCTTCATCTAGAAATATATCTGTCTACTACAGATATATTTCCTTCATGATCCCACCGTGGGCCTACTAATTGGCATCTAACTTGCGTGAGCATCCTGAGGCCGTAATTTCTTCGTTTAATAACATGTTCTGAAACACCGCGATTTGTGCTCTGGACATCAAGTTCATGAACACCACATATTTAGCTGTCGAATGTAACATATTGCCTACCGGGCCATTCGAGCGCTCGGTGCTCTGCCAAATATGCATTTAAAAATCACCAACAGTGAGAAGGCCGGGATTATGCACCTGAGCAACAAAACGTGATTGTCCCGCATCTCCCACAGGAGAGCGCGGTCTTCATCTTGGTGGCTTCTCCGGATTCGTCGTAGGTGAGCTTCCATTTGCACGTTGAAGAAAGGGGGAGATCCTTCAGTTTTGCCTTCTTGTTAAGGAGCTTGCCTATGCTGAACATTCGTATTAGCGCGAATGGGGCATCTGAGAGACGTTGGCGCACAGATGACAGTTCGAGGCAATGTGCTGGATGCAAATAATAAGAGTGAATTCGTCGGATTCATGTTCGTACTAAGAACTCACCCATGTGTAGCAAGGGCCTCATATTTCGGGGACGTCGTCGACAGATCGGCAGGCCGCTTTGCGCGGAATTTCTGTAGGGAGTCTTCGGCAGTAGACATGAGCCACTCCTGCAAATCCTCAGACACGTCGTCAGGAAGCCCTTCAATGTTCCAGGAATATTTGTGGCGATCTAAATTGCGGTTCACATGATAAAGATGCGCTTGGTTACAAAGAACGTACATGTTGCAAGGAATAACAGATCCAGGAGCGCGTTGTGGGTCTCGAGAACTGTCTAGCGCGGGTTGAGCGGGTGGCAACAACGAAATAGATGTTCACTCACCTGGCGCCTTTTAGATGTGGTGCGCAGCAGCTGCTGCACGTAGAGAATGTACAGATCCGACGCGAGCGAGCATCGCCGCATGAACTTGGCAAATATACATTCTGGCTCACCTTTCCCAGCATAAAGCGATACGGGCCGTGCTCATAGGGAGCCGCCTTATATACACAAATGAGGGAAGGAAGGAAGTGCGTACAGAAATTCGACTGCAGCGCGGTTAGTTCGTTCGAGTGTGGTAGTGGCTAGGCGCACTATGACGGGGTTGTTACTGGCTTGTCCATGACCGTGGGTGCATTCGAGCTCATGCAAAAGATCATTTAACTGAAATAATATCAGCTACGGTGTCAGGAGCCGGCGATGGATGAATTACTGACTTTCTGTCGCACGACGGAGTATGTCTTGAAGTGGATCGGATTGGACGATGTCTTCGTCAGCCCAAGATAATCGGCAATCTTGGTGGCGGCTTCGCGTGTTGTAAGTGTGGATGTTGTGGATGAGGATTTCGAGTGCTGGTTACACATTGGAGGATGTGGTCCGGAGGAAGAGCGCTTGCGAGTGGCTTAATGAAGCGATCGCTGAGAAAAGCCAGCTGAGAACAATAGAATTGCTTTGTCGCAGATGGAGGGCCAAAGCGCATCAGTTGCCACTTTAAAGCAATCCCTATGGGAAGAACAAGGGAAAGGAAATCAAATAAGCCCACGCAGAGCTGGTTTTGAAGTCAAGCGACCGAGCTCAGTTGAGTTGGAGCAACAACGATCCGCAAATTGAAGACACTGCCGCCATCCAGAAGGATTTTTGAAAACAGGGAGCCCACCAAGTGTTAGGGTCCTGTCCGCAGATACCATTAACGAGCAGTAATGAGAATACAATGGGCACATATTGAATGACGAAGTGCTGGCGACATGACAGAGATGACGGAGAGCTGCCAATCAGTGATCGCCGGCATATCCCGGGTGACGAACAAGTGACGAACGCTGGAGGAAAAATGCAAAAAAAAAAAAAAAACTACATGGAGAGCTATGAGCCAATCGAAACATAATCCCTCTCCAGGTTCCCACCCAGCCGCAGTTACGAGGTTTTCAGATACTGTAGTGTGGTTGTTAAATGAATACAGAAATGTGTTACCGGTCCGGTATTCAGTATTACCGATAATCTATTTCTGTATTAAATAAAAAATACCACTACCGCTGTCTTATGAACCTCGTAACTGCGGCTGGGTAGGAACCTGATCCCTCTCTGTTTTATTTCATTTTTCCAAGTTTAATATCTGATTTTGAGCCCTGAGCAGGTTCGGCCGAATAGATCCGATTCCAGTCGGCGCAGACAGGACAAGTTTAAATATTGGGAGTACGTTTAGGTTCTGAGATACAACGGCAGGCTCGAAGTAAAGACAGAAGAAAAAGACTATACGGAGAGCTCCCGGTAGTTATTTGGTTACACGTGTAATATTTTTAAGACGCAGACGCGTTGGAATGTTATCTATCAGTAAGTAGGAAGAAATAATAAGGAGAGGAGTAAGAGAAAGAGAGAAAAGACGGAACGAAGCACGCGTATCGAAGTTCTAGTGCGCGCGCCCGGCCTCCCTCCTTCGCCCCCCACTCACTCGCTGACTCACACCATCTCCACCCAACCCAAACCACCCGTCTAGCTCCCCCCACACCTTCTCGCGCCTTTCGCCCCACACCGCGCGCCTCTGCTCGACACACTTTACGCAGTATCCCTCCTTCCCCCAGTCCGCGTCCATGAGCGCCTGCAATCCGCACACGGGGTCATTCACGAACGCGTCGACGAGGCCCGACTCGCGCACGAGCTTCTGGTGCGCCTTCCACGAGCGCAGGGGGTCGGTGCTGGTGCAGCCGCCGGGCGGAGGCGCCACGTCATCGAGAATCGGAGCGTCTTCTGCGGTGGCGGCCGCGCAGGTGACGAGGTCGGGCGAATACGGCGCGATGGTCGTCATCCACACCGTCGTCAGGCGTTCGCGCGCATTCACGAGCGCGCCAGTGCTGGACAACCGGGGGCGGCCTGCGTCGGTGGGCTGCCCGAACCCCGCGAGGCGCACGAGCTCGTACATCGCGCGCTTGAGGGCGGAGGGCACGTCGCACGCGCGCGCGAGTATGATGCTCTCCGTTGCGTGCGGGATGGGCGTCGTGGAGAGGTCGGCAAGGTGCGGGGACCACTGCTCCTCGAGGCGGTCGGTGGCCCAGTCGCGAAAGTCGGGGAAGGCGAGGGCGGTGGACGCGCGGAGGATGCCGGCGATTTTGGAGAAGGCGGGAGGCTTGCGGACGTATGTACTAGAAAATAGCAATGCAAATTGAATATGGATGGAAGAAAGGAAGGGAGAAAAACATACATGGCCCAGTCGAACCCGTCGAGAAGGCGGATGAAGTCCTTGGCCGTCAGTCCGGGTATGGTGAGAATCAGCAAGTCCGTACTGCCGTCCTCGCCGCGTTCGACGTACTCATCTTCCGGCGTCGGCTTTCCCTCGAAGAAGTCTGAGAACCAGTCACTGTGCTTGACCAGGTGGCTCTGGTGGAGCTTGAACTTGGTGTGCTCGATCTGTATGACGATGTTCCCGTCGAGTGTCCAATGCTTCTCGTGCATCACGGCGGGGGGCGTCATCTTCACGCGCTTGGACGGCGGAGGAGACTCAGTGGCGGTTGAGGGCGGGACGGATGCGGTATGCTTTCGCTTGGGGCGCGGCTGAGATACGGGGACGGAGATGGATGGAGTCTGTCGGGGCTGGGCTTTCGGTGACGGTGTGGGTGAAGAGTCAGATATTTCGATGTAGTCGATAGTCGCTGGAGGGGTACGCGGGCGACAGACCGGGGTTGACGCGGAGATATTGAACCGCGGGACATTCGGCGGCCGGTCTGCGTTTATCTCTGCGGAGCCACGTTCTGCCTTCACGTTCTTCACCGCTGCGGTCGGGGTCTACAACTCGCGTCAGTATAAAATATGTGTCGGTCATAGTTCGTCTACACACTTTCCCACTTGATTCGTACGTAGGACGCGTGTCTGCCAGCATATCCTCCAGTGTCGGCAAGTCATCGTCATCTTCGTCATCCATTAAAGGTCTCAGATCGGCGACGTATGCGGCGACGGGAGCCAGTACTGGAGATAAATTGGGAAACGACAGATTGGTGATTGGATTGGCGCGCTCCGGAGATGGTGGCGGAGCAGCCGCGGCGCTATCAGTAGAAGGAGCTGGATTAGACGGTGGAGCCGGCTGGGCAATTTGGCCATGGGAGACTGCAGCTAGCGTCGGTTCGTGTGCTGGGACTGTGGGCTCAACGCTGGATCGCAGTATCTGCGCAGCATTCGACGAAAAGTCGTCATCCTCCGTCGGCTCGCCCTTTGCCGTTACCACAGGCAGGGATACGGCTCGTGAAGGCATTTTGTCTCCAGTAGAGGCAGCAACATTCGACATTGATTGGCCCAGCTTTTGATTCAACGAAAACGGTTGTAGACGGTCCTCTGAAAAGCCCGATGGAAGAGGAGAAAGAGAGTGGCGCGACGGATAACGGTCACGTGATGATGTGATAACTAATCGGGCGCGATTCGCCCCTAGGCGTGTTGCTGAAACTAGCTGAGGTCATCGCAAGCAACGGGAAACATTTTCGCTCTCTTTCTTACCTGATACAGTGATGAGGTCAACACCAACCGTTCGCACTTGGTTCCAACTTGCGTCGCATCCAAATTCTTGACAAAGCTTTCACAACTTTATAATTATGAGACAATGCGAGTGGAAGAAAATGAAGCCCTTCCAACAGTGTCGAGCTCGATTGCCGGATTTAAGGCTCCCCGAAATTCTATTCATTGTTCAATCAATCAAGTTGAAGGACGGACCAGCCACAACTTGAAGGCTGAAGTTTGAAGGTTTGAGCAGTTCAAAACCAGCGTTCCATCGCACTCTTGACGAATCAGTTCACCTTCCGCCCACGCAGGCGTAATTTTTCATCAGAACAATTCCAATGTTCTCAAAAACCATAATATCACTCACTCGAAGAGTTGAGATCATGTTCTGCGCATCCTTCCAGGTGAATATAGGCCGATGCGGTCTGTCGCATTTCAGTTCATCTCCTTGCTGGCGACTTTCTTCGCGATGCGGAACGTGCCTCGGAGGAGCGCGAGCTGCGCGGTTGAGAAATTTAATTTTCCTCTGTTGAAATTATCAATTGTACCTGTATTGGAGACATAAGGGCGCTATCTTTCATAGACTGTCCGCCGATGAAAAGTTTGGGCCTTGTTCACATTGCCACTACCGCGCAGATTGCTGAGCGTTTTTAGAAGTAATAGGGGCGGGACTTCAACCCGCCCAGATATTTTCTTCCTTTCTTTTTATTGCACATAGAATCTTTCATTGTCAAATTCTCTGTCATTCTATGTACAATCCAACCGACACAACTCGGCGAAACCATCCTTTGCGTCTTGCCTAATTCGTGACAGCGTGGGTTAACTCGCTGTTCAATGTTGCGGTAATTCCGGATATTGACATGCCTCAGCACGTGACAGGTGGCTGGGGTCTTTGCTTACATCACTCACTGCGAAAGTAAGTAGATTTGAACGAGTAGAGTACAGTGGACCCATTTAAAGCGCAAGAGATACAAACCAGGAGGAGTATAAGTACTGAGGAACCCAAAATTTTATGAAATTCCAGCACTGGCCCGTTCTCCCCCCATTCTCAGCACTCACTACATAATTTCAGAGGCAAAAGTAGACAGCTGGACATTTCAAGCCTTTGGGTGAGTTTAGATGCAATCATGAACAAGAAAACTAAGATACATTGGCCAGTTTAAGCTGCGGCACTCTAAGCTACCATTGCCGAGACCAAAGCGGAATGACAGTTTCCATAAGGTGGAGGTCGTGGGAACCCAGCACCTTTAGTAAGCCGTGACTGTAACGCGTTATGTCACGCGTCACGGTTTCAGATTTCGGATGTTTGAAAAAAAAAATCAATAAAATCAAGCCAAAATGACAGAAGAAAAATTTATATATTGAGTTCAGTCTTAATTTCTCTAACTACATCTGGTGGCAACATCCTATGGCTTTTGTATTCCCTTTTAAGAGACTGAAGTTCTGATTGGGTGAATCCTGTGGTCTTTCCATAGCTTTTATACTTCTTGTCAACATGAGAAATATGTGATCCATCCAGGCCATGTGCATATGCTGAGATGAACCGTGCCGCTCTATTTGCATATCGAAGAATGGACAAGTTTGGCACATCATCAAGGCATCTTTTGACATTTGCTCTCATCTCTTCCATGGTACCAGTCCGGGGACTTTTGCGATATCTGAACTTAACTGCACCCCAATACATCTCAATGAAGTTGAGTTCGCAGTGGTATTTGGGATAGAAATCACAAATATGTCCCCGACTCTCAATAAATTCCTGAAGTGCAGATTTCTGGTTTGCAAAATCTGGTTGGTGAAAGAGAATCCGCCGACAGCAACAGTCAGTTACTCCTTTTTCACATTTGAAACCAGGGCATTGAGCCAAGAGCCCATCTCTCCAAAGGTTACGCTCTCTCAAAATTTGTTCCATTCCCTTAAACCAGCCAGGCATTGTAGGGTGGTCATCAGGCCAATATAAATCCTGAGGTGGCAAATTGGGTGGAGAGCCTTTGCGCATCCGAACAGTTTGTCCCCATGTTGCACTTGGACGTTTAGGCATTTTATGAGCAGAGAGTGCATCTGGTGCTCTTTTTTGATGACCAGGAGCATTGTCAAAGACAAGCAATAAGGTAGCAGTTCCTCCCACCCTCGCTTCAAAAATATCAATTGATTTTCCCACTTGGTCAAGCAGCTCAGCATTGGTAAAATAGCCATCTCGATTTTTACCAGCTTCGAAAAATAACCGGGCTTCTTGGTCACCGTGTACAAGACGTCCCCACTCAGGAACCAGAATCTCTGAGACCATGAGTGATTCCCCCTCCCCTTTTGGTTCTGGTGCTGCTTTGAAAGATGGATGTATCCACCCATATTTGCTCCGTTCATGAAGATAGAAGGTTGATTCATCATGTGTGCCAAGGATGAGTTGAAATGGTTTTCCATCAGGGCAAGTTCCTCTTGGAATTTCAATTGCAACACCATCATGATTATACTTGGCCATCCGGGGTTCATATTCCTCAATCCATCGCTTCACAAATGCATCACGATATGCAACAACATCTTCTCTCTCATGACCATCAAAATACATGCCATTTTTACGGCGGCCAAACCGAAAATCTAGAGCCTTCAACCAATGTCTTGCAGTCCTTTCAGATATTGTTCGCTCTTGTATTGGAATACCCTTCTTTTCAAGTTTCGCTTGCATTTCCTCTGACTTGATAAAATCAACAACAGTGTTTGCTCGAAAGTGACGATCTTTTGCAGCAACAGCTTGGAGATGTAATTTCAGAGAGAGGGCAATATCTTCATCATCCAGAAGTGAAGATGCATAACGACCGATTCTATGGATTGGAAGTTTACTTGTTGCAAGATAGGTATGCAGCCAGTCTCGAATTCTGCGTGCTAGATGGACTCCATGGCCCTGGGATTTTGCAATAACCATTGAAGCTTTTTTCCAGGGTTATGGTCCCCCACATTGCAAGAATTCTTCCTCGAAATACAAGATCATGATCCTTATTTTTGCTTTCCAGCTCCAGTCGCGCTGCAGCTCGCTGCAAAGCAGGAAAATTCCTGTAATTGAGCTGATTGAGTGCCTTGTCTGAGACACTTTCAAGGCTGTTATCAGAGGGTGCTGTATCATCTGAGATTGCCTCAAGTATTTCTTTGAGTCTGACATGAGCAAGATTCACAGGGTTCATGCAGTTCTCCAGCTCTGGCTCTGGTTCTGAATCAAAATCTGTCTCTGATGATTCTTCCTCTGAAGCATCAATCTCTGGCTCCAATACTTCAGGTTCTGTCATCTGTGGCTCTGAAGCAATAGTCTCTGGCTCTGATAGTTCAGGTTCTGTCATTTCTGGATCTGAAGCCATAATCTCTGGCTCCGATAGCTCAGGTTCTGTCATTTCCGGCTCTGAAGCAATGATCTCTGGCTCCGATAATTCTGGCTCTGATAATTCTGGCTCTGAAACAGTCCCGTCCTGGAATCTATTAGATCTTGATAAAGCAAGTGTAATTTAAACCTACTTCTCTATTTGATTCTCCTCCATCATCAGATTTGGAGTTCAGCCTAGATTTTTTCACAGCTTGGGCTGCAAACAAGTCCTTTAGATTGTGATATCCAAGCCCTGTGAGTCTCTCTTTTGCCTTTTTTTCTCGCCACTGTGTTGTTTTTGATTTGCCGGTGTAAGATCCTCTTTTCCGCTTTCCACCATTCTGCTGCTGTTCCAGCTTCCGTGCAGCAGCCTGAGCATCATAGAGAAACTTTGTGAATGCATCAAATGCAGATTCATGGACAAGTTCAACGTCTTCTTCATCTCCCAGCTCTTCCTGAAATTCCATACACTCTGTATCAGGGAGCTCTTCACCAAGTGCAAAGTCCCATTCTGTTGCTTGAGTGGTTTCTTCAGGGTTCACTGCCAGAAATTCTGTGTCTCCTGTTTGTAGGCTCTCAGCCCCTGGCTGAATAATGTTTCCTGGTGTGGTTTCTCTGCTAGATACTTTCTCTACAGACTGGGATCAGAAAGATAGGGGGGCTTATAAGATTGGACACACTTCTGAGTGCTGCAGTCCCTTTTTGGGCATTAGCTATGCTTGCTTTCTTCTTTCTTGATTGTCTGCCCATTGATCTTGAGTGTAGAGATGAGAGAGCTGTGGAAAGAGTGGTTTGTGCAGCCACAATGAGGCCGCAATGCGGCTGCCATGTGTTTCCCAAGCCGTGTGAAAAGTCACGTGTATGATTACATAATCGTTCCAAATTTTGCTTTGGAAAAACAAACCTTGCGCCAAATGAAATTAAAATGTGATTGGTGCATTATTTCCAAAAAAGGAAAGAATCAGTTATTTCACCCTTATGGTGGAGATTTTCAAGAAAATCTTTCCTAGGAACTTCTTGTATTACTTATTAGAGCATTTCTTAGGAGCTACAATTTCCCCACATGCTGTTGTTTCACTGGAATAAAAGTTGTCACACTCTGCTTATGTAAAGGTGCTGGGTTCCCACGACCTCCACCTTATGGAGTCGCGGACCAGCGGACCGAGTGGTGGTGGTGGTCCTGTGAGTGTTCGGGGTCCTGTGATGGATGTTAATGCCGCAAGTTAGGTTGTCAACACCCCTTGCTACAGCCACACCCCTTCTCATCTATGCCTTTCTTCGATAACAGTGCCAGCGTGAACATAGATGGAGGAAGTTTCTACGACGTTGATGGCGATGCTCGTTAAAGACAACCAGCAGCTTGTGATTCGCGATAGCCAGGCGCATTACCAATGGGCGGCGTTTGGAGGCTCTCAATCTTCTCTTCAGGGACCATCGACATCACAACAGGTTCTTGGATCGAACACCCGTGGATAGTGGCCGCTCTTTATTGAGAGTACCCCAGAATAGTCGAAATGCCGGAACTCGGCGGCCGGTACCCTACGGTGAGCGGAAAATGAAATCGGCCAGTTAGTTGTCTACAGACTTAACTGCCTGTAAGATATGGCTTTTCGACCCCAGCACTCCCGGTACGAGGATCCTGCTAGTGCGGACCCTCCGTTCAACGACTTCATCACGTCTAATGCGCTGACGCCCAATGTCAACCCTGGCTTCAATAATGGTCACCACAATTTTTCCTGGGTCGGGGGTGCAACGGAGCCCATAACCACCATCCACGGCGGTACATTTATTAGTGGAAATGTAAATAATGTTCATCGCTGTGGGGAGACAGGCACGTCTCTGCTCGTGCTTGGAAAGAGGACCCATTAAACTTACCGTGGCTTTAGGAATTCACATTTTGCATCGCGCTGTCGCACTCGAAGCCATGCACGATTCTGCAGACAGCTGCTCGCCGCCGCGATGTCATCCTGAAACGCGTGCAGAAACACTCGATACACTGTGGAATTGGGCGGCATGGCCATCCGGAAGGCCATGGGAATCTACAAACACTGTAGACGCCTTGCCCATTTTATGGCTGTATGGACTCCGACCGGCTGGGGCTTGAAAATCTGCAATCATGGGCACCCTCTCGGAGCGATTGGCAGATGCGGGGCTTTTAGGAGGCAGTTTCTTCTTCAAGAGGGGCCATATCACTCGTGGGAACGCACAGAAATTATTTTCTCCTATCAGCTTGCGCACAATATTCCGCATCTGAAGGGTCCGATTTCAAAGATCGTCGAGGACGCATCTTACTTGGTTGCAAAACCAGTTGATGTGCAGCTGCAAAAGCTCGTCATGGATCCCTGCGGGTCACTGGACCCTTCACAACCCCCCATAATAATTATAGATGGCCTCGACGAATGCGAAGGCCACGCGGCCCAGCGGGAGCTTTTACGGTCCATTGCCAACGCTGTCCGCAAGCACCCGCCGATTCCTGACCGCTAGCCGCCCGGAGCCCTATATCCGCGAGACATTTGAGGAATCTTTTTTGGAGGGACTGTGTAGCCTGAGGCAATCCGAAGAGGACGTCCGGAGATATCTGCATGACGAATTTTCGTATTCATCAAGAACACACGCAGACGATGGCTGCTGTATCCCGGCCGTGGCCTCGAAAAGAAACACTGGACTATCTAGTCCAAAAATCGTCGGACCATTTTATTTACGCATCCACTGTCATTAAGTTCGTCGATGACAGGAACTTCCGACCGACAGAGCGATTCCACGTACTCCAGGACGCCTCACATTTGGAATCGCCTTTTAGTTCCTGGACGAGCTATACACCAACATTCTTTCCTTGGTCCCCGCCCGTTCCCGGCTTCTTCCGATTCTTCAGGCCCTTTGCTTTGTTGAGGATTATGTCTGCCCATCTGAGGTTGAAGAGTTTCTGGAGCTCGCGCCTGGCGATGTACGACTGGCCCTGCGGGACCTTCATTCCCTCATGCATGTGCCTCAGCCAGCTCCCAAGGACCACGACTTCGTAATCTCATTCCACCATGCTTCATTTGAAGACTTCCCCAATGATCAAACCCGAGCAGGAGAATTCTATGTCGGTACTCTACAAACCAACTTGGCATGTGGCCACTGCTCCGTATGGCAGTACGAGTCCATATGGGGTTTTTCTTTTCTCAGCATTGGCTGGTCCAACTGCCAATTTTTTTTTATCGCAAACAATTTGTAAAGCTGTCGAGTTCCTGCTTATCATCTACTTCAAATAACCTGCTAGTCAGGGCTGCGCATAATAAGGTATAATATAATACCTCCCCGGTGTCCGACCTGCTTGTAAGGATAGAACATCTTGCATATGTGCCACTTGACCAGTCGTAATTCCCTCTGAATCATGGTACCACATCAAGACTCACAAAAAAATTGGCTACACGAGTTAAGGGGTGCCAGACACATAGCATCATAACATATATGCCGGTGCACTTATTATTTTGTCGACGAAGTCTGGAAGCGTAATTTTATTTTTTACTACTGGTGTGTTAATTCCAATCTATCAACTGCAACGCGCTATTTTGCCCATGGCTCCGCCATTATTTGCACGGCATAGCCGGTTGGTCTCTTCTTCAGTCCACAGTAGCACATATAGAGCCGGACAATGTATGGAGTTAAGCCGTAGAAATTAGCCATACAACATACCTTTGAAGGACATGCGGGGCCACTGCAAGCTATTGTTTCCTTCCGGCAGGTGCCCCTTGCCATCAAGCCATGCCACCTTGCCCATTACAGCACCGGGTATGGTAGCGTTATTGCAGAAAGAGACGTTAGACTGGGTGAACTGGACGCACTTCCAGTCTTGGCGTTGTGAGCAGATGAAGGCGGTCCTGGTAGGTGGAAAGGAATTGGATGACACTTGAAAGTTGAATGCAACCGCCTTTGACCTGTCAAAAAGCAGCCGGACCGGACCTCGGCTCTAACCGGAGATCGCGAGAGTTTCTTTCCTGGATAGATCAGGAAGAAATGCGGTACAAAAAATGTCAGATGATGTCGGAGATCTAACCTCAATCAAAAATGAGCACTGAATTTGATGAAATTTTGGCGGGTGGAGAGCTGACAAGAACGAATCCTAAAGGATATTAGGACTCATAACGTAGGTATGGCTCGTGGAGCTCTTACAGCTGTTTCCGAAAACCTTGACACTGCGCGTATTTTTTGTTCGCTGTCTAGCTTTTGATGCAAGGCTAACTTAAAGGATTGCCGTATTTGGCTTCGGATCAGCAACCCGTTCGGCAAGCACCGGAAGATCTTCCGCTCATAAAACTTGTGCTTGGGCTGAAAACGGTTGCAGCCCTCCACAACGTGCTCGGGCCATTATTTGTGCATAAAAACAACCCAGGCAACATACAGATGAATATTTGAGCGAAAATTTGTGTTAGCTCGTCGCGGCTTGGCGCGGCTCGGCTACGCTCGGCTAACCCAAAACAGCAATCCTTAGCAACCCATCAAAAGTTGATTGCGAGCAAAAAAAAATCACGAGTGTCAAGGATTTCGGAAACAGCTTTCATCACGCTTCGATAATCCACGTCTTGACCGGGACGACCGTGTTGTTGCTCAGTGAATGGCTGAACCGTCTTAATGTCTTCTTTAACTTGCATCACAGTTCGTTGGGACGGGATATTATCGGTAGACTTCCAGTGTCAGCTGAATTTGTACCGCGTTTTCGACTTGTAAATCCCAACTTTATATTCTGGCACTATGGGAACTTCGATACGCCGGAACAAACTCTCGCGTATCTGCAGCTAGAAGTAGGAGTTTTCTCTTGGCGCGCATTTTCAGTTTTAACCCCCTTCCAGAGTATAGGAGAAGCACCACCAAATCTGTTGGAATTATGCAAGAATTATGGGAAGATTATCGCTTCATGGGTGTCTTCGAGGCCGCCATGCCTGACGTGATATCGAGGTTCTCAGATGATTCAATTCTGCCTAGGAGGGCCTTGAAGCCATTAACCCAATGCTCGTTCCTCGCTCTCCGGGTCTTTCAAACATATATTCTCTTCTTGAATAAGCGTTGCCTTGGCCTAATGGAAATCCATTTGCTATTGAATGTCATTTGGGACGACCTCAAGGTCGCCCTATGCGCTCTGCGACCCCTCATAACATCAGCCTTTTCACAAAAGACTTGTGGGGTTGTTGAGCTTTTTGGACTTTTTTGGACTTTTTGAGTTTTTTGAAAAAAAAAAAGTTGGCAGAAAAGTAGAATCAATCATGATGGCAATGATGAAAAAAAAAAAAGTTGAAGAGGTTGCCAAAAATGACCTCGGTGTTGTCGTGTTGCCAGCTTTCCCAAGTTTTGGGGTTGTTTGGGCTTTTTTGGGGTTGTACAACCCCAAACAACCTCGACAACTTTTTTGTGAAAAGTCTGATGAAGCAAAGATGTTGAGAGTTGATAACAAAAAGCCTCTCGCGGATCACGTCGGCGGCCACCCTACTGTCGGACCTAGCACATGGTACCATGCAGTTCCTGAAAGATATCGACACCGGCCGGCGCCCTGCAACATTATGGTGGGGGATTCGATCTCGACCAATACGACGTTGAAAGCTCACATTTTCTCATTAGGCCATTAGATGTTTATTGGGGAATATTCATCAGGGCTTCGCCCTGTTCAAATCAAATTTTGCAATCCATCCGGCAATTTCCTTTCGAAAACTACGGCAAAATAGAATGGTGCCCAATAACCTATCTAACAAATTATCACCATACACTGCAATGGCTCAAGGTCCGCATAATGGGTGGCCCATCGATGAAGGCACTAACTTTCGGCCACATATTCAGACTTTTACGCAACCTGCAGGAGATATGATCTGTCGGAAAAATGCTAAATGACTTGCAACGGCCTGAGTCAACCTGAGACCTTGAGACGGCTTGAGAGCGATTGAAAGGTGTGGATGAGTGCCTTGCAACCACTCTCAAGCCGTCACAAGGTACATTGGGGCAACTCGCAAGGAGTCCCAAGCTGTAGCAAGGAGCCCAGGACTTGGGAGGGTCTGAGACATCTCAGAACACTTGGTATCCAGATTCAGAAGAAAACATTTAGTGGATATTGTGTAGACAGATACATGTTCTCGTCGATACAATCAATAACATAATGCATGTTCTGTCTCGCACCAAAATTCGGGCAGAGCAAGAGGTGTGGAGCCAATGTGGAGCTGAATGATGTCATAGCTTTGGCTGCGCTATATCAACATGCAGCCCAACTCCACCTCTCTTGCTTTATCCCACCACCATCCTCCAACATCCCAACGACGCAGACCATGGTACACACCCCTCATCGTCGCTCTTGCATAACCGATACCTTGCTGCCGATCATAATGTCCAACAACGACTAATAAACACTCTTGTGGAGCTTTGAAGTGCGCCGCAGCTGTGCTGCCCGGTGCCTACTGACATTCTTTGCAGTCCAATACGGAGCGATGGGTCAGCGTACGCGGTCACAAAGGTACGCCCGTCTTCCCTTCCCCCTGGTTTTCCTTCTTTCCTCCTCTGTGACTCCACCGTGGATTACACCCAACATATACTACTAATCATATAGTATGTGGACAACCCTCGTCACATAGTGCCCTACTAATATCCTCGCAGACAAGTCTCTTTGTCGCGCTGTGTACAGTGTACCTGTATTTAGATAATCTTGAATATACTATATTATATCATTTATCTATATGTGCGTCGCGAGCTACGTAAAATGGTAAGCTTGGGAATTGAGCGGTCACTGAAGATGCCTTGAGACGTGTCCCAAGACCATTTAGCACACAGAACCTTGAGACGGCTTGTGACTGAGGGCGTGGCTTGCAACTGGTTTCAAGACCTAACATGTGCGCTGCAAGCCGCTTAAATCCACATGACCTTGCGACGGCTTCCAACATATTCTGAGTCGTTGGGTGCAATTTAAGATTTTTCCGACATCCACATTTTACAATATCATTTCCTGGCTGGTTGCGACAGTCAAAACATTTTGTCGGACCAATTCACCGACAGCCTCGAAAGGGAGTGGACCGAATGTCGGGATCAAAAAAGCCCTGGTTCCTTGATTCGCACCTATGATCATACTGGTCAGAAATCCTCGGTCTGGCCATTGAGTTGTAGCCGAACTTCTGTAATATATTATAACTTTCATATTACTTCGGGACACCACCGTCTCCGTCCGGGAGATGCTGATGATTCACAAGAATAATCCCCATGCATGTACTTTAAACCAAAACAATCCCTCTCCGTGCCTTTTCATTTGTCTGTCCGTGCCGCGATTTTTTTTTCTTGTTCTAGGCATTTTTTTCCTCGTAACAATCTGCGCTTTCGGAGTCCCGATCCACCGCTTCCCCTCGTTCCTTCCCTCGTCGTCAGCTTTCTGCTTAAACCTAAAAATTGAACCCTACCTTTGTACAAGTACAAGTACAAAATTTAAATAACCTTTACTTTACTAGCCTTCATGACAGCGTGGGATACTGCAGGGTGCTGTGTCGAATCCGAAGCGCATTATTTCCACGTATACAGCCTCGTTGTACAGCTTCGCTCCTTGCTATCTTCCACATCCATCCCTCTATGCCTCTCTTCACCAACATTTCTGGCGTGAACATATATGGAGGAAACTTCCACGATGTCGCTGGCAACATGAACATTCAAAACAACCAGCAGCTCCAAGACTGCGCCCTGTGGTTACAAGGGGTAGTTGGTGAATCTCACGATGCTCTGGAGCGACCATCGACGTCTCAACATGGTGTTGAATTGGAAGACACACACGGAGGTCTGAGCTTGTCCGGAGTCGCCAGGAACAGTCGACAAACAGGGACTGGGCGGCCTGTGCCTTATGGTGAGTGCAAATTGAGTCATCTACTATTTTTCGTTGATTGGGTCCCACCGAAGATGTGTCCTTTCGACACCAACCCCGGTCTCAAAGATGGCGACCCCCGGATCGCAGTTCCAATGGCCATGTTGATAATCGCCCAAACTGTAACGCCAGGGCTCGACTTTCGCATTTTTGTAACGTAAATGCGCCCGGAGGGGACTTTGGATCTAACAACGGGGAACTGAACTCGTACGGATCCCCACGGGCTGGAGATTTTGAGTACCTCGAGCCCGGGACAAATATCCACGGCGGCACGTTCATTGGCGGAAATGTCAACAATGGGGAAACAGGTGTGTTTGCTTAGCAAATAAATATCCGCACTCTACTGAAGGATGGCTCAGGACTCCACATTTTATATCGCAGTGTGTCACTCGAGGCCATGCATGATTCCGCAGATAATGACGCACAACCAAAATGTCATCCAGAGACACGCACCAAAATGCTCGAAAAATTGTATAATTGGTGCATTGGGTTGGAATGGTCGGATGCTTCCGGGCGCAAGTCCGAGGATTCTGATGGAGAGTCTGAGGATTCTGAGGATTCCGAGCGGGAATCCGAAGATTCTGAGCGGGAGTTGTATCCAGAGGAGGACTCTCCCTTTATCAAGGTTTTTCATCAGGAAAATCTTTTTCAGAATTAGTTTCCCGGTTAAATATGTAGGCAGCTGTACGCGAGTGTAGTTGCACGCCGAAAGTATGTAGCGCCCGTAGCGCCTGTAGTCTATGTAGCAGCCGCGGCAAACAACGCGGTACATCATTGATGTCCACTGTTGAGATGTTACTCTCCGTTGGACAGCGCCAAGAAATATAAGGCGCCGATCCGCGGCCCGTCCACAGCCGTGAGATAAGATAATCATTAGCGTGCACACTCGTTAAGACAATGAATCAGTAAATTCAAGAGAAGCGGTCTCTAGTAAAAGTATCTACATCTATGTAAGGATTAATATAAAACATGGTAGCAGTGTCTAAAACGTTGTCAGCTGTCCATGCACGGTCAATCTTCCCTCCACACTTGCCCATAAGATGACAACCCCTCACAATTTGCTCAACGGAAACTACGGCGGCGTTGCGGCGGTGAAGGCGAGTTGAACGATGAGTAGTAAATAGGCCTGAGATCGGATCAGGGCGGTTCAGCGGCGTGAACCACTCGATATAGGCTAGGGGGTGCGTGTAAGTGCCGAATTGAGGAGGGAGCCTGAAGATAGCGCGGATTTGAGCGGGGCGAAGTCCTATTTTAAATATAAGCAGCGGCCGACGAGTTTGGAAAGTACACACCTTGAATCCCAGATGACGGAACATACTGGGACGGGTCCTCAACAATCAGCGCGGTATCGAAATGGGCTGGAGTGGCGGGATGCCGACCCTTGGCAGGTACAGTGGGGATTGCGCGGACACGGGTGGAACGAGGCTGTGACGAAAGAAAGCGATTAGATGGTAATTGCAAAGAAACTTGATTATAAAGATCAAAACGATCGTAAAGTCCGGGCAAAATGGGTGAGGGAAAATGGAGTTTGAGGAAAGCGGCAAGCGCGGGGATGAGGTCCACTGCACCATGCAAAGTTTCCAGATGCATGACAGACACGTTGAGGGTCGCGGGACGTTTGGCGATGGTATACGCAGTGGTGGGAAGCGAGGTGGGTGGGAGCTGGTAAGTTTCCTCGTCGTTGTCCGAGTCCTCGTCATCGAAATCATCGGAGGAGGACTGCTTCTGTAAATCAGCGGCGAGTTCCTCTGCCAGCCAGGCGAGGTAGGAACAACGGAGCGCGACCGCCTCCTGGCGCTGCAGCCAAAGTGCCATTTGCTCCACATAGTCGCGGTGATTCGTCGCCTGGTACGCTTTTTTGGCGAAGTCAATGTGGAGCCGCTCCGGAGACTCAGTATTATAGCCGTCGGCACTGCCCAGGGCCCGAATGGCATCGACGTAGTGCTGAATTGCGTGAAACTTGGGGATATTAAAATGTTCGCGGATGCCGAGGTCGATAAAGACTTGCTTGTGCGCGTGGAAAGTTTTGAGTGAATTCTCCAAGGCGTCCAGGGTTCGCGACGTGTGCGACTGCAGTTGAGCGTAGTAGATGAAGTCAATCAAGGCCTTGACGACTGTGAGAACCTTGCTGCTCACGGCACCTGCCAGCACACCCAGAAATACACGCTGCATCTCTTTGTGCTCCGTGCCTGTCCATTGCGAAATGGAGGAGATGCCCTTCTTGAACCGCCGTAGCCCTGGATAGGCGTTCATGGCTCTGAACCGCGCGTCCAATTCTTGTTTCCCCACAATCTGAGTACACCACTCGACGAGATGGTCTTTGAACACGCCCTTGTGGAGCTGGTGCAAGAGATCGGGAGTAAAAGCGCCAAAAATGTCGGTATGGGGCAGATCGGCCCAGAATGGCTTGTACACTGGACGTATACCAGCTGCGTCGAACTCGGCCTCTTTTTTGTGATTTCTATAATTTTCTAACGCCTCCAACGTGGTTTTCTCGTCACGAAACAGGGACTGAACGAGGTTCCCGCGATCCAGACGGGCTACCAGGCATTTAGGGCATCGGTTTTCCTTGCAGCACGCCACTAGGCATTGCTCCGGAAAGTCGGCGACGTAAGCCGCGAGGATGGGGTGGACGCGACGAACGAAGCCGTCCGCGCAGATCATGTCGACGCCCTCCTTGCCGGCTGCAATGAGAGGCTTGAGCAGGATGGACATGCAACGGTGAAAGAGGCGGTATCCGGCGAGGGAACGAGTATCGTCCGTGTAGCAGGTGAGCTTCGACACCGGCAGGTAACCAATGAGGACCGTCGCATGAGCCGATGGCTGACGGCGAACTTCCTTTGAAATATTCCCGATCGTCAGGTAAACTGGCCATGCCGTCTTATCGCCTTGGAACTGAGAGAGTTTGGTCTTGTCCGTAGAGATGATGAGACCGCTGATGCACACGCCCTCTGGTAAGAGTTGCTGTGGGCGGTCAATATCCTGCTGACCCTAGATCTCGACAGTCTTACCTGGAGCTTCCACCACCAATCTGCGGTCCACATCTCATCGAAGATACGACTCTCTTCATTCCCTTGGCGGTTGGAGTAGACGCGTTCAGGTGCGTATGCCATGTGGTTTCGGAACGCAGGGTTGCTCATAAGCTCCTTTATACATTCAACAGGGTTACGCATCCATAGCTCTAGCTCCTCCGACATGGGCTGATCGTTCTCGTCCAGTCGGTTCCCCGCCACTGTCACCATCTCGCAAGTCCAATCTGGCCCCGTGGGAAGCCTATCGATTTTCTTCAGGAACGCGCGATTGTTGTGGAAGGATAGCTTGGCCTTCTTGTTCTTTGAAGAGCGATATGTAAGTGAATATTATCTCTGTGTGACGATTGCGACTCACGATCGGTAGCTGTAGATATTCGTCCGTTGCTGTCTGACTGACATTCTTGGACAGCCATCGAGCCAAATCCCACTCATCACTACCCTGGAATGGCGCGAATTCATCGGTGCCAGCCTGCTTTTGCTGGCTCCGCATTTGCTCGAACAGCGTCTCTCCCCTTCGCAGAGGTGTACCGGCTGGCTTTGGAAAGGGCTCTGGGAAGCGACCGAAGTTCTGCGGGTCATCATCGTCCACAACCTCCTCCACTGTAGCTCGACGAGATCGCCGCGCCGGCTCTGGCGGTGGAGGTGAAGGCTCCCGCATAGGCACAAAGTCGTCCCCGAGTCCCATGTCATCGTCTTCCGACTGGATGGGTGATGGAGTGCGGGGAGGTTCAGGCCCATCCTTTGCTGGCGCGCCGTCGGCCTCGTCAGCCCTAACAGTAATTGCGCCCGCGGACGCCAAGCTTGCCTCCCACTTTCTATTGCAGGCTCTGGTATTGGCGATGTGGCGATTGATCCCGGCGCTCGTCGGGATTGATTTTTGACAGTAAAAGCAACGAGACGGCCCTGCAGGCATGGCTGGAAGGCGTGCTGTCGTGCGAGGAGCCTAGGCAAGTTTATTGTTGCCAAGTTTGCGAAATCTCACCAACTGTGCAATCAGCAACGTGTTTCAGCGCCGCGCACGCCCGCCCAGTCGCCCCGTGATTATAAACAACGCGTAAAGACGGGTAAACCATGTGCAATAACTGCACATGTTTGTTGATACTAACCACCTATAAAAGCAGACCCACATCCGCCTACGCCAAACCTATAAAAGCCGCCCACCCACCACGACTTTCCCTCACTTTTACCCCCAGCGATTTCACAGTCAGCCCACCACTACAGTCTTCACTGCCAAGTTTCGTCCGCAGCAATGGCCCACGCTCAATCCAAGATCCTCCCTACCTCCACTCGCCACCACTCCACTGTGGAGCAGAGCTCTCAGGACAAGGAGAACGCCCAGCGTGAGCTCCTCCCCCTCTCTTATTCATCTCTCTATACTTATCCTTTTGTCTAGCTCGTACAACGAGCTCATCTCATCAGGGTCGCCAACGAGATGCCGCTGCCGGTAAATCCTTGCCCCCTCTCCTTTCTCCGCACTCTCATTGTTGTCCTAGGCAAAGCCAATACCAGTCCGAGGGCTGGCCTCGATGACGAAGACCTTAGTGACACTGAAAATCAAGATGGTGCGCCTTCAATCTTTTTTTCACGTCTTCTCACTGACCCGTGGTTCTAGTCGACGACCGCCATCGCCAGTCTGCCGATGACGATGAGGATGAGAGCCACCACCGGCGTAGTAGGCCGAGACGCGCAAGTGAAAAAGAAGCACAGAGAAGTATGTATCTTACTTCTAAGACCTCCCGCTTGTTGATATGCGGTAGTCGAGGAGAAGGAGGCGGCAGACGCTCGCAAGCATGAAAAGCACGCCAAGGCTGCCAAAGCTGCCAAGAAGAAGGAGCTGCAGGCCTCCGGCCAGAATGACAACGACGAGAATTTGGCACCACGACGTGACGACGTGGTGAGAGTCCTACAGCTGTACAGTAACTCCAATCTAATTCTTGACTAGTTTACCTCACGGACAGTACCCTCTCGTCCGACAGCCACCAAGAACCTCGCTCAGCGTAACAGCAGAATCCCGCCGCCTCCCCAATTCAGCGAGGACCGGCGCCCGACGCAAGGCGGCGCCGGCTCCGGTAGCTCCCGCGATAACGTGGAGAATGACTGTCGGCGTCATGATCGCAGTGACACTGGCCATTTCCGAGGCCGGAGTCCCCTTCCTGCTGCTCGTAGCCCTCTCCGTCCTCTGGTATGTGTCTCACATCTATCTTGACTGGTACTGATTCCTATGCAGGTCCGAAATATCAACGACAAGGTCGTCCCTCAAAGAGTCCAGGTGGATCTTCGGGACGATCCTCTGCCCCATCGTGAACACGTACGCAGTCGGCATCGCAGCTCCAGCCCCAGAGGCCGTCGACTCAGCCACGACCATGCCCGCTCTCCACGCGCCCGCTCTCGTTCTGCACACCCGCGCTCTCGTTCTGCGCGTTCGCGCTCCCGCTCTCAGCACGCCCGCTCCCACGCTCCATGTCCGCGCTCTCGCTCTCCGCGGGTGCCCGCTCGCCGTGCCACGCGTTCTTGCTCTCCCCAGGCGGCGTCTCCCGGCGCCGGCCGCTCTCCGCGCGCCCGCTCTCCTTCACCGGTCGCAGGTGCTAAGCGTCAACGCTCCACCTCCGTGGGTGAGCTCCGCACGGCCCAATCCCAAAGGACTGGTACCGGTGGTCGCGTGAAAGCCAGCGAATACGATGATACCACCCAGGAGCTTCTCAAGCAAGCCATCAGCAACTTCCGCGTTCTCATCAGCGCGGAGAACGCCTTCCCCGACCATGACACAGAGGTAGAGTTCGTCGGACGTGCATGGAACGGAGCATGTCACACCCTCAAGCTCTCGATGGAGCTGACGCCGAATATCGCCAAATTGGTGAGTTTATTAGCTATATTCGACACTGGCTAATTTCGCTCCAGATTGCCAATCGAGGCTCGCATCTGCGCGGCGAGCTCAAGACGAAAATCAAGCCGCTCATTGAGATTACCTACGGCTTTAATAACGGCCAGAACAAGAAGAGCATTGCTAGGAACCGGGTATTGGCCGAAGAGCTGAAGGATGGATGTACCTTTGCTTTCAAGGTACGCATACTACATACTTCATCGTTTTCTTTGCGTGCGCTCACCGCCAATCAGGACATAAAGGAGAGGAAGGGTATGTACAAAAACACTATACTCCAGACAGCCGTCAATGCCATGTGGTTTGCGAACCGTCGCGACGAAGGAGCCATGTATCCGGAATACTTCGATCCATTTCCTCTCCAGGCGTTCGGTCTTACTCTGGCTGTGGTATGTCATATCCATCTTACACGCTATTCACATGAATAATCCTATATATAGATTGAGAATCTGATCGACCAATATGCGACGGGCATTCGCACCGAGACACCGTTTACCGCCAACGATTATCGTGGTGTCTACGAGGCCCATTGCAAGGCGCTTCTCGAGTTTCAGGAGCACACTGAACCATACCCGATTTTGCACGGCATCCTCTCGAGGATGCACAATTTGGGCCGGTGTGTGATTCATATATGTGGCAATTTTGTTTTTGATGCCTTACGACAGCTTCCACTCGGGCGCCCAACCCCTCTCCATCTGCGGCGTCTCTCTTCTGAATAAATCGGACCTCGATGCTGCGATCAAGGAGTTTGCGGAGGATTCATCAACCGAATCGGAGGGGGAGTATGGCCCAGCGGATGAGCAGTAATTGTGGATTTATGGCCCGCATTTTTAATGAATATAATTTATTTTCCCATTTTATACGCGCAGTATTATCATCTGTAGCCCAAATTGAGCTACTTTGAGCTACGTTGGCTATGCAGCTACAGTGCTACGGTGCTACATAGATGATGCACGTGGCTATAAAGTACGTTATAGATCATTATATTCCTCGCACCGAGCTATATTGTCCTATATTTATAGGGGGTAGCTACAGGGCTACCTGGGCTACATTGGCTACATCAACCTATGTCCGTACTCAAATTTTTCCTGATGTTCCAGAGGAGTGTCGGGTCCTCTGGTTGTACGGACCTGCTGGGGCAGGCAAATCCGCTATCATGCGTGCTCTCGCCGAGAAACTGGCCAATTCCAGCCATTTTGGAGGCAGTTTTTTCTTCAAGAGGGGCCATCCAACTTGTGGAAATGCACAGAAGCTATTCCCTACCTTAGCCTATCAACTGGCAGACAATTTAAATGTTCCCCAGCTGAGGGCCCGGGTTTCGAAGATTGTGGCAGATATTCCATCTGTGGTCTCGAAATCACTCAAGGTTCAACTACAGAAGCTCATCACGGGTCCCTGTACCCAACTCGACACCTCACAACCCATCACAATTATCATCGATGGCCTGGACGAATGCAATGATTCCGGTGTCCAGCAGGAAGTTCTCCGTTGCATCGGATATTCGATCCGCAAGCAGCAGGACTCGTTTCCTCTGCAATTTCTCATTGCTAGCAGACCAGAACCCCATATTCACGAAATATTCCAAGGCTCATTATTCCACACACTCCACCACTCGTTCAATGTGGATCAATCATTCGAAGATGTAGAGAAATATTTAGTCGATGAATTTGCAAGGATTCATCGAGAGCACCACCTAACCATGGCTGGGGTTTCGAGCCCTTGGCCTTCAAAAGAGGTGGTCAAGGCCCTCGCCCGGAAGTCTTCGGGCTATTTCATTTACGCCGTCACTGTTATCAAGTTTGTTGACGACAAAAACTTCCGGCCAACAGAGCAACTCGATGCTCTCCAGCATGCATCACATCTGGAATCGCCTTTCAGCGCTCTGGACCAACTGTATACACAAATTCTTTTAATGGTACCGACACGGTATCGTCACAGTCTTCTGTTGATCCTGCAGGCCCTGGAATTCTTCGAATTTGCCTTCTGCATTGGTGAAATTGAACAGCTTCTGCAGCTCAAAGCAGGGGATGTTCAGCTCATTTTGCGGAACCTTCACTCTGTCCTGCGCGTTCCTGAACCTGAAAATAACAATGTACCCGGGGAGCGGATCTCGGTGCATCATGCTTCATTTCGAGACTTTCTCAATAATCAAGCACATTCAGCTGATTTCTATGTTGGTGGTCTCCAACACCAGGTGGAGATGGGCAAGTCTGTGCTTAAAGCACTCTCTTACCTCTATGACAATCAAGAGACTAACCTTGCTGGACCAGTGGCTTGGTGAGTTATGCTGGGATGCTTGTATGGTGTTTAACTCAGTTTATGATCAACAGTACTCGACGTCTGCATAGCGGAATCACCAAAATTCCGCCTTTGCCTGAAATGATACCCCAAATTAGAGTCATTAATCCTGATTATTTCTTCTTCTTCTACTATGACTCTCCCAAACCAATTCTCTCCTTGTTGAAGGTCTGCCAGAGTATTTACTCAAGCCAGGTCCTAAGCCTAACCAGCATTCATTTTTAGAACATTGGGGATCCACCAGAGGATCTTGTCCAACTGTGGGAAGACTACCACTTCATGTTCACTCTCCAGGCTACCATTGACAAAGCTATGGCATGGACACCAGCTTACAGTGAACGCCTATCTACAGAAGGTTGCGAGCAGTTACAACTGTGCACATTGCTCCCTTGTATCCTCCAAGTGTGTATACTGTTGGGACGGTCACAGTGGGGGCAGCCCGGGCTTGTCTTATCTTATTTGCTCCATTTCTTGTTGGATATCTCATGGGCCGATCTTAGGGCCGCCATCTGCCCACTGCGACATCTCATAGGACGTGGAGATTCATCAGAGACTAATTCAGAGGTTTATGAGATGCGCAAGGTGCTCTGGTTCGTGGCAGAGCACCTCTCTCCCGAAATTGTTATTACACAACTGTCTTTGGAGTTGGCCCAAGCATGTGTAAGGCTTCTCAGCAGCCCGGTATACAGCCCGGTACAACTACACTCGTACGTGATATTCAGGAAAATTTGGCGCCCAGCTGACTGACATTTTATTAGCATTTTGGTTGTTCCCTGGGGACGTTTCATCAGAATATCCCCGTATTCTTTGGAACTTCTCCAAGACATATGTCAGGCATCTTTTAACCCAAATGCATTAAATATAGTGGAAAACTCACCGGAAAACTATCATGATACTTTACAATGGCTCAAGGTTGGTAATAATATCGGTATGTGTCTTGCATCAAGTGCACTAAATAACTTTCAGGGATTTCCGGACCCTCCGCAGGATGTGATTGAGGTCTGGGAGCAATATCTCATTGGTGCGTGCAAGATCTTTGTGGATAAGTGGGGACCACACGATACCGCGTATGATCACAAATGGGAGTGGAGGAACAAGTGGCAGGCCAATTATGAGAAGTGGTTCCCTCATCTGCGCAGACAAAATAGTGGAAAGTAATTGCTTCACATCGCGAGCCTTACTGTTGTTCAGCTTATAGCATACTAGCATTCACTTTGCTACCCCGCCAAATACCTATAGTAGCTTCATAAAGGCAACATACAGTATGTAATATTATTGCTTTAAATCCTCTTTTACTTCGGCGAACCACCAATTATCCGACCCGGGACTCTACTAGATATATAACGGCATTCCATCCATTGAAGCAACAGATCAAATCCCGAATGTATGGTGATCAGAGGGTATTTGGAAGGAGTGTTCAGTGTACGGTTCGCCGGAGAGGCTCAACTATGTTTGATCATAATACTATTTTGGGAAGTCATTGTTTGCATTAAACATGGCCCTGGAGCAGGCACAGTCGAGGGTGGTTTCAAAGCGATCCTTTCAGGAAAAAATGGCCAACAAATCATGTCAGATTCAACTCAAAATGTATGCTCAGCAATTCCAGACCGCCATTAATGCGGTACTCATTCTTGATTCACCACTCCTCCCAGCTATTCGCGCAACAGGAACATTCAGAAGCTGCTATTTATGAGAGAGAAGAGGCATCAAATGTGGTGTGAGTTATTCAGGCTGGTTGGTTCAATGTGGTTTCTATCATTCTCCAAGATAACACGATATGAATGAGCCAGATGTTACATTGGAATGATTTCCCAGTGACAGAGAGCTTTTGCGGCTCAGAGATGTCCGTGTCCGGATTTTGAGTCGAACATGTAGACGGGGTAAACACAAAACCTTACAATTTATTCCCATTTAATAATCCCATTTCAGCGAGGCGCTTTTTCACACCACCGACAGGGTACACGGTGCCCAATGGGGTTGCTTCCAGCCCCACAGACGCCAGTGATCAAGACCACTTTGTAGACTTTCGGTTGGTTGAAAAATATCTGAGCCACCCAATTTGAAGCAAAAATAATAATATCGATAGTGTGTGGAAATCATTCGCCGCGGTAGGAAGGGGACGCGGCTGCCAGAGATCAATCGGCATACTTAGTGACGACATTCCAATCTAATCAACTCCACCGCAGAAAAAAATTGAGGATCCTTCCTGCATTTTTATTTTTATTATTTACGGAGGTCCCTGGCTTAAATCTAGGTTCTCCGTGCGCAACTACTGGGTATTCCACCCAGGGATGGACCAGATGCAGGCAAAACTTCAAACCCATTGTCGGAGTGCACGATTGTAATTTGTGCTGCCACTTCTACGATTGGGTTTGCGGATCAAGACACATCCACATCCCGAAGAACACAGACCTGGCGGTGGCTAATTATTAAACGATTTTCTGGACTTGAACAATGTAAGACCCAGCCTAAGTGCACCATTAAATCAAGAAGGAAGGAATTTAAATGTACTAATACTTCAATCTTCATGTTTGAATCGGTCATGAGATGAACTTACTCGTGGCATACGATAGACTACCGTCATGCACGAATAAATGTTAGCTACTTCGTGGGATCTCCCGGTCAGGGAGTCGTTGAGCTTTAAGCGTGGTCCAAACGAGCCGTTCATCCTTAAGCGTGGCCCAAACGACCACCAAAATACTTGGACTCAAACAAACTCTTTGACAACTCGGATCCGCAACTTGGTTCGCACCGCCCCCACCCAAAAGAGAAAAAAAAAATCAAAATCAAAAAATCGCTCCGCAGGGTCAAATCAAATGCTCCTATGGCCACTCCTTGAGATTCTACGCCAGGTGTGTACCAGTTGTAAAACATTACGTTGTGCAGTGGTTGGCTGGCCTTTGAGCTCGCGGAAGCTGCGGTTGGATGATGCAGTTTAGCTCATCTCTGTACCTCCAAAGAAAAAAATCCAATGAGGAAGATGTTTTTGTGCATGCACGGCAGCCCCGATTTATCGCTTTGACCGCCCACATTGATCCGCCCATCTAATCTAATCTTATCTTATCTAATCCCAGTAACAAACATGTTCCTTTTAATTTTCGTGACGGGAGCTCGGGCAGCGCGGGCAGCGCGCTCGCTCGCTCCGCGTTATCCCACAGCCAACCCACAGCTCTATCTCTTTTCTTTTTTTATTTGCCCTTGGTATCTGCCACTGTTAACGACGCGCCTCCACACCGTAGCACACTCCACATTTGCATTGTGATTGGCAGAGGAGGAAGGGGGGGGGGGGGGCAGTTACATATGGGTAACTAACTGAGAACTAGTGGGGCGCGCGTAGGGTATGTACAGGCCGGGAGATCGTATGTGATGTGTATAAGTGCCTTGGCACGAATCGGAAGTATACCTATGCGGGCTGGCACGAAAGTACGTGTGGGAGGGGAGGGAAGAGGGCATGTGTGGCGGGTATTACAGGGCGCGAAACAGGCGTGAAGCAGTAGTCGCGGTAGGAGGAGGAGAGAGAATGCGAATCAGAGCGACTTGGCGCCGACGATGCCCGCGTCCAGCAGCCCTGCGTCCGCCCGCCCCTCCTACTCTCCTTACTCTCCCGTCCCTCGCGCGTGTCCCGGCTGCCGCGCATTTCCCGGCCGCCGCGCCAGTCTCGGCAGTCGCGCCGGCCTTCGTGCGTGCGCCTGGCGGAACCCACACCTCCGTCGCGTGCGCCACGAGGCCGGCGCCGTCGGTGCTTCCCTCCTTCTCGCGGTGGAGGGACAGCGCGCCGACGTGCACGGGGCGTATACGTCGTTGGGCGAGAGGTGCGCGAGGAGCGGCCACGCCCGCGGGCAGCAGCTCCGCTCTCCATGCCCTTGTCACGCCACCGGCTGCCGCGCCCCTCTCTGCTCTCCCGCCTCTCGCGCAAACCCCCACACGCCGCGAACTCGCATTGGCACTCGCGTGTGTGCCATACCTCCGTCGCGCGCGACACGAGGCTCGCGCCCTCCTTCTCCCCGTGCCCGTGGTGGACCGACAAAGCCAGCGCCCAGATGTGCACGAGGGCCTACACGACGTCGTTCGGTGAGAGGTGCGTGGGGAAGGGGAGGATGCGGATGCGCCTTGGCTTCGTCAGCGTCGTGAGGGGCGCGGCGCCCTGCTCGGCGTCGGCGGCATTCGAGTCGTTGCCATGAGAGGAGAACGAGCACAGCATGTGCGCGTAGTGTGTCGAGACGGCGAGGAGGAAGTGCAGCTGTGGCGTGTGTCAGTCAGCACATACACGAACACAGGAAGGGAGGGGGAGAGACGCACGCGCACGACCATGCCCGCGCTGACGCTGACCGCCGCACGCTCGAGCCAGCGCTCACATGTTTCGCCGGGCCCCGCGAGCGCCACTCGGTGCTTCCCTCCTTCTCGCGGTGGAGCGACGCGGACAGCGCGCCGAGGTGCACGGGGGCGTACACGACGTCGTTGGGTGAGAGGTGTGCGAGGAGTGGGGGGATGCGGATGCGCGTGGGGGTCGCGAGGGTCGACGTGAGGGACATCGCGAGCTCCGCGTCTGTGCCATCAAAGCTTGGGGTGGGAGCGGAGGGGGCAGAACGCAGCATGTACGCGTAGTGCATCGAGACGGCGAGGAGGAAGTGCAGGCGCACGACCATGCCCGCGCTCACACTGACCGCCGCGCGCCTCGGGCTGGTCGCACGCCAGGCACATGGGGTTCGTCGAGGGTTGCGCCAGTGCCGTCGGAGCGCCGGTCCTATGTGCTTGAGGACGAGGATGCGGATGCGGGGCTGGAGGCAGGAGAGAAGGGGTTTGGGAGGAGGGCGAGGAGGGCGTCGAGCGACGCGGAGGACGATGGGCGAGAAGGTGATGTATATGGCGAGGAGCGTGAGGAAGGCGGTGAATAAGAGGTCGGCGGCGGAGCAGTCGCAGTACAGCCGTACATGCGTGGCTTTGTTCTGCGGTGGGTCAGTAAGTGATGCGTGAATGGGTGGATGGTAAGGAAATGGACAGACCCCGAGGACGCCGAGGAAGCCGACGAAGGAGACAAAGGCGGCGGCCTGCATATAGAGTAGTAGGAGCGCCAAGAGGACCGTTTCAGCCCGTCGAGCTCGTACGCGTTACAGCTCGCTCTTCGCCTCCAAGGCCCGCATGCGTTCAGAGGAGTAGGAACCCGGAGGATGTTATCAGCAGCTACGTAGAGCTTGCAGGCCATTAGGTGAAGAGTAGAGATAGCCCAGATTAATGAGCGAAACACCCATTGAAAAGCGAGCCACGGCGGAGGACTCCAGATGGCGCCAATGTTTGGAATACAAGCGCCAGCCAAACAGCGCTCTCTTTCTCTTTCAAGACAGTCATGTTCATGAACGGGTATGCCCGCATTCCGGCCGCCCTGGACCTTGACCGCATTCACCCAGATTCACACACCACATCTGCGGACACCAAGCCCATCCCAGTGTTGCACTAGGCGTCCCGCCCTCCGAGCCTTCAAGTTGCCCTCTACTTCGTACTCACTTAACTGCTTCCCTTTTCTCCTCCCACTCTGTCTTTCTTTGAGAACGGACCCAAACGAACCGCACCTGCTCCGAATCAGCACGGCCTGAAGGTTTTGCAAACAAATCAACTCAGTCATGGATAGAAACCAGGTGCCGCCCAACCCACCTCGAGTACTCAACCTGCTCCTAGGAAAATGGCTGCTCGCGATTTTATATTCGCCACTTGACAATAATGGAGCTTTCGAACCTGGTGGCACCCGCACTCGAGTCTTCTTCTTCTTAGACTGCCATAACTCGTCTTCCTGCAACCTTCATTTGCGGCGCGGCGTCTTCTGTTTCAGTGGGTATTATTCCGGAACCGAGATACAGTATGAAACATCCCCCGGGGCTCTCCCCTGATGTTCGACTTACACATTTCTCTAGAGAGCGAACAAAGGCTAGCCCCTCCTCAAACGGCTTGTCTAGATCTCGTGCTATTCAAATAGGCTTGGGGAGTCGCAACGCTAAAATATCCAGTGGCTCTCTCCTATCGCACTGCCTCTCTAGCGCCCACCCGATCATACGAAGTCTCTCCGGCACCTCTTCCACAACAGCTATGGCGGACTCAATGATCTCCTCAATGCACTAGGGAACGGCTCAATTCTGAGTGATGGAGGCTGCAACTTACTACGAACGAAATCCTCTTCTACACCACGCGAATCCGAGCACTCGGACCCCTGGTCCTCGCCCTCCATATCCCCACTGTACTCGCATCCGGTACGTACCAGGTATCTCATTTCCCCCATCAAGTCCACGTCCTCTTCCACGTCGGGAAGTCAAGACGTTAGTTCTTCAAAGAGATTTAGACTTGAACTTCCACCCAGCCGTGCCTTGTGTCGTCCGCCCACCTTGACTTTCGCCGGTGTGTTTTCGTCTTTTTTTACTGTGATTCTCAGTATTCAATCGTTCAAGTTCAAATTGTTCTTGGAAATTGCGTTAAATCTTTAGTGTGAACGCCTGTTCTACTTTTCCTTTCTTTACTGTCGCCAGTTTCCGAGCCCCGTCAGTGCTTATGTTTTTCATAAAGTTCTTGTCTGGATCTTGGGTTGTCAGGGTTGAAGCTAACGGCGCCTTTACTTTGTCCAACCTGGATTTCTCACTTGCTGTTGTGGTTCTAAACCCTCGCCTCTTCCTCCAATTCGTGCCTGTTGGTTCTTCCTTTGACGTGTTTTCGGGCATTGCTCCCTGTAATCCGACGCGCAAACCAGCATATGCTCGACCTCCGACCTCTCTCTCCCAACTCCGACGACGACCTCCCCAGTTGTAGTATGTGTTCCAACAATCAAGTCATGAATCAGTGTCAACCAGCGTGCGACACCATCACCGTGTTACGCCGAGCTTGGGCAGGAAATCGTGAAGACGCGTCGACATGGCCATTTTCTGCACTCTTGATCAGATTAGATCGTGTTTAGATTAGATTATCGGCATCTATTTTGAGGGTACGGATCAATGAGGGCTGATTAGATTAGAAGGCGGTCAAAGCGATAAATCTGGCGCTTAAAAGGGCTTGAAGCTGTTGGCGAGCTCACGCCATGCGTCTTAGGAGAAATGAATGTGGCTATATACCCCGCCGACAGCGTGGGAAGAGTGCCGCGGCATTGTGGCCGACTGGAAAGAAGAAAGCCACATGGCTTTGAATCTAGTACTCTAAATTTTCAAAAGGCAAATTTCGACGCATTCCGACACATCCTTTCCACACCTAATATAAAAATATGAGCCGTGCGCCCCTGCGTCCTCCGCTCTGGAGGCAGCTGGGTGGGACTGGTGCACCGCCCCGCTCGAAATTGGTCCAAATGTACTGTCTGCCATCGGATATATGTATGTGCAGAGTATTCAATAGCAAGTCAATGACTCTGATGTTTCTGCTCGGACAGACATTCCGGTGTGTGCAAAACGCCTGCTTGCCATGCGTGCAAGACGCCTGCCTACCGCGTGCAGGATGCTTGCTTCTGGTGGGTGCAGGACGTGTGACAGCGCGCGCAAGACGCACTGCCGGCGAGGCGCCTACCGAAGCGCAAAGGACGGCCTCAGAGTGCTGGCAGTGTTCCGCCTGTGAGCTATCCGCATCACTCATGAAGTAATAGTTGGCGTGTGTCAATCGGTGTTTCGCTCGTTCCGTGAGTTTCCTCTTGAGTATTGAGGGTTTTCTCAGTCTTCAGCGCACGCGATTTTCTGAGACAATAGATGAGAGAGGACTAATGCTATTTCATCTTCATTTTGGATTCATCTTGATATTTTATTCTAGGGGCCTGAAATGTTCTAAGACCGCCTCAAAAAATCAATCCTTCAAGTCGGCTATTGATCTTCTCCTGCATCCACATAGGGGCCTGAAATGTTCTAAGACCGCATCAAATCAATCCCTCAAGCCGGCTATTGATTTTCTCCTGCATCCATAATGCCTGCCTGAAATGTTCTAAGACCGCCTCAAATCAATCCCTCAAGTCGGCTATTGATCTTCTCCTACATCCACAATCCCTCGTCGCGGAGAGGACTAGGGACCATCACAGGAAGCATCCGGCTCTGCTATCACTCCGGAAGGAGTCGTGTGCGAAACTGCAGTACCATAGCGAGTATAAAAGATAATCACCGTTTGATAGTACGTCAAGTTGCAAGCTTCCGCTCCTGCACCATGCAATTTACTATCACATCCCTTCAAGCGTTCATCACCGCAGGCGTTATGCTGCAGCTTGCGCTCGGAGCCTCCGTGGCCAAAGGTAGGATCATTCTCCAATGCATCGCGTTTTCTCAATGCCTCTGCTTGTCCGCAGAGGCGCGCGCAGCGCCTTGGAAAAATATCGCTGGAAGCCTCACACGAATCTCCGCTGGATCGTCCGACAATGTCTGGGGAGTCAACGCTGGCAGTAACATCTATCGTTACACTGGTAACGACAGTAACCCCTGGGTCCATATCCCGGGCTCCCTAACCGACATTGGCGCCGCTGCCGATGGCACGGTCTGGGGGGTCAACGTCAACGGCGGCATTTATCGCTATAACTGGGATACCAATGGCTGGAACCACATTTCGGGTTCGCTCAGTCGAATCTCTGCCGGATCGCGCGACAATGTTTGGGGAGTTAATTCTGGTGGCAACATCTATCGTTACACCGGCAATGACAGCACCCCCTGGACCCATATCCCTGGCTCCCTAGCCGACATTGGCGCGGGTGCAGATGGCACAGTTTGGGGGGTCAACTCCGCTGGCAATATCTATCGCTACACCGGGGACGAAGGAGATCCCAATAACTGGGTCCACATTCCCGGCAACCTCGATGCGATCTCTGCGGGGATCAGAACCAATGTGTGGGGGGTGAACAGCAAAGGCGACATCTACACGAACACAGGTGACGATACCTGGGTTCATATCGCTGGTAGCCTCGCCGATATTGGTGCGGGTGCGGATGGTGTGGTTTGGGGAGTCAACTCGGCTGGCGGTATTTATCGCTGGATTGGGGATTAGCCTTCTTCTCTTTTTAGATGTTCAGCATAATGCCGTGCACGAGAGCCAGAATAATACGGCCACACGGACTGTTCTCCTCTTGTATTTTCTCATACGAGTCCTAATAAATTCTACGTTGATATTGCCGTGAGGTCGTGGAAACTCAAGAAATCAAGTCGGCGCGAAAAAGAGTGCACCAGTGTTACGTCAAAAAGGTCAAGTACTGCGAACAAAAGCTTTCAGCTCTTTATTCTCGTCAATGCGCATCTGCTGCGTTAACTTCCTTCTTCCACACCGCACAATCAACCCGGCCGTCGCGCTGAATAATATCCACCTGCACTCCCATCCGGCCCGTACCTCGTTTATCCCATCAAGTCCACGTTCTCTTCAACGTCGAGAATTCAAGACATCTTCAAAGGGCTTTGGAAAACGCCCATTCAATTTTGCCTTGTGTCGCCTCCCACCTACTACTGTACCTCGTGAATAAATCGATGTCGTCTCTCGGCTTTCGAATATTCCGGCAAGCTCGTATCTACCACTCCATTCCACTTATGCCGAATCTACATTTCTGTGCTGACTGTTTCTTGGCTTTTCGACCACCACCGCTGCAATAACAAATGCTGCACCAGTGACCTCTGTCACTATTCACTATCACTCCTGTGCCGCCCGGCAGGTACGTCCCGTCATCTCAGCCTGTTATCGACTCTCGAAATCTCTGAGCTCTACCCCATTATCATAATCACATCACCGATGTATCGTGAATTTCAGATCTGCCTTCATCAAACGCAGTGCTGGTAGGCAACTCCTCCGCCGTCCGGGCTATTGTAGCCAATGGGACAACACTTTACTATTGTAACCAACGGTATGATGAACGTCCTGCAGCCAGTCGGGGTTTGAGCTGATTTGGACTCCTCGCATCCGAATAACCGCATTTGCATTTATTGTTCAATACGTCTAACAATTTATTCTTTCTATCATTGCCCCATCAAAGAAACATTTTCAGAGCCTTCTTTTTTTCGGAAAAAACTGCGGAACTGCCCAAAACCCCAAAACCCCAAAACCTCACAACAGATTTGTCAAAAGGCTGATGGAGAGATTCCGTGGAATACCTGGATTGAAGTTGCGGGCTTTAACCTCTCTGACAGCGTGAGATATTTCAGGCTGTTGTGCGGTCCGAATCATCCGAACCGCGTTACTTCCACCTGTACAGCGTCTTTCTTTGCACCTTGCTACCTCTCTTACCCTATGCCTCTCTTCAGCCACACTTCCGGTGTGAACATAAATGGGGGAAGTTTCTACGATGTCAGCGGCGACATGATTGTTCAAAATAGCGAGCAGCTTGCGGTCCAGGAACACCAGGTGCAGGTGCACAAGGGCGTCGGTAGATCCCAGGATGTTTGGGAGGGACCATCGACTGAATACAAGAACGGAGGTCAGGTATCTCTGGGAGTCCCCAGGAATAGTCAGCAAACGGGGATCAGGCAGCCTGTACCTTCCGGTGCGTGAATACATTCTTCCATTTTTTGGTGATTCAGTCCCATCGCAGACGTATCCGCTCGACAGCAAATTGGCTCTCAAAAAGATTCTCCACACCCGGAGGGAAGATCTAACGGCCGTCTCGATAACCCCCCACTAGCAGATCATGATGACCATAACACCACCGCTCGACTTTCGCATTTGCGCGGCGTGAATCCTCCCGGTGGGGATTTTGGATCTAACAATGGCGCATTAAGCTCGCATGCATCCCCATGGGTCGGGGATGCTTATGACCAACCCAGGATGAATATCCATGGAGGCACGTTCATCGGCGGAAATATCAATAGTGGAGAAACAGGCGCGTTTGCTCATCGAACAACTGAGCTCCACTGAATGATGGCTCAGGACTCCACATTTTACATCGCAGTGTATCCCTCGAGGCCATGCACGATTCTGCGGATAACGACGCGCAGCCAAAATGTCATCCCGAGACACGCACCAAAATGCTCGAGAAATTGTATAATTGGTGCATTGCGTCGGAATGGTCGGATGCTTTCGAACAGGAGTCTCAGGATTCTGAGTGGGAGTCTGAGGATTCCGAGCAGGAGTCGGAAGATTCGCACCCGGAGCAGGACTCTACCTCTATCAAGGTTGTTCCAGAGGCATGTTCGGTCCTCTGGTTGTACGGACCAGCTGGAGCAGGCAAGTCCGCTATCATGCGCACGCTCGCCGAGCGGCTGGCCGATTCTAGTCAGTTTGGGGGCAGCTTTTTCTTCAAGAGGGGCCATCCAACTTGTGGAAATTCAAACAAATTGTTTGCTACCCTGGCCTATCAGCTGGCATTCAATATTCCACATTTGAAGGCCCGGATTTCAAATATCATTGCGGAAACTCCAGCTGTGGTCTCGAAATCAATCAAGGTTCAGCTACAGAAGCTTATTGCAGAGCCCTGTAGGCAACTCGACACCTTAGGGCCCATCACGGTGATCATCGATGGTCTGGACGAATGCAACGATCCGCAGGAAGTCCTCCATTGCGTCGGAAATTCGATCCGCAAGCTGGACTCATTTCCTCTACAATTTCTGATTGTTAGCAGACCGGAGCCCAATATTCGCGAAATATTCCAAGGTTCATTATTCCATGCACTTCACCACTCGTTCAATGTGGAGAAATCACTTGAAGATGTTAGGAAATATTTGGAAGACGAATTTTCTCGCATTCATCGAGAACACCACCAAACTATGGCTCGGGTTCCGAACCCCTGGCCATCACAAAATGTTATCGAGTACCTTGTCGAGAAGTCATCGGGCTACTTCACTTTCGCTGTTACTGTCATCAAGTTTGTTGATGACAAGAACTTCCGGCCCACAGAGCAACTCGAGGAACTCCAGGATTCCTCACACTTGGAATCTCCTTTCAATGCCCTCGACCGACTGTACACGCAAATTCTTTCGACGGTACCAGCCCGTCATGGTCTTCTTCCGATCCTGCGGGCCCTAGAATTCTTCGATTTTGAATTACCCACGTGTGGAATTGAGCAGCTTCTGGGACTGAAAGCAGGAGATGTCCAACTCATCCTTCGGAACCTCCATTCTGTTCTGTTTTTTCCAGAACATGATGATGACGATGAATATCCCATCCGTGTGCACCACGCATCCTTTCGGGACTTCCTCAATGATCAAGCACGTTCAGGCGAGTTCTATGTTGGTGAACTTCCAGGCCGGGTGGAGCTGGGAAAGTCTATACTCAATGCACTTTCTTACACTCCAGCAATTCACCTCCCTGGACCGGTGAATTTGTGAGTTTATGTTGGGATGATTTTACGGTGTTAAACTGGGTTTATTATCAACAGTGCTCCAGGTTTACGGAATGCAATCAGCCAAATTCCACCCTCGTCAGAGATGATACCCCTAATTAGACTCATCAAACCCGATTTCGCTTTCATACTGTGGGCGTTCTCACCGCCCAAACATATTCTCTCTTTGTTGGAGGTCCGCCAGATTTTCCACTCAAGTCAGGTCTTAACCCTAACTGGAATTCATTTTTTTAGAACATTGGAAATCCACCAGAGGATCTTGTCCAACTATGGGAAGACTACCAGTTCATGGACAGTCTCCAGAACCATATTTGTGAAGTACTGAACTCGCCACAAACTGATGATAATGGTTCATGCCTCTCTGCCGAAGATTTCCAGATGTTGTCCCAATGTGCATTGCTCCCTCGTATCCTCCAAGTGTATATTCTGGGACCCATCAATTATATGTCCCTGTTCAAAATCCATCACTTGTTGGATATCTCATGGGCAGATCTGAGGGCTGCCATGTGCCCACTACGGTATATCACGGGACGTGCAGATCGAGAAGGCATGCGCAGGTTGCTCTGGTTCGTGGCACAGCACCTCTCTCCTGAAATCACTATTGGGCAGCTGTCATTGGAGTTGGCGCAAGGATGTGTAAAACTGATGAAGAGAGGAAAATGGCACTTGTGAGTGATGTTCAGGCAAATTTAACAGATACAGCAGATTGACGTTTTAGTAGCAATTTGACTGTTCCCTGGGGATGTTTTATCAGATCATCCCCGCATTCTCTTGAACTCCTCCATGACATCTGTCAAGTCTCCTTTGACCCCCATGAATTGAAAGGACTTCCAAACTCAGTGGAAAACTATCACAACACTCTACAATGGCTTAAGGTACGTAATCATACTAGCTACGCCTCAAGTGCACAAACCGTTGTTCAGGCATTTCCGGACCCCCCACAAGATTTCATCGAGGTGTGGGAGCAGCATCTCATAGCTGCGAGCCGGCTCCACCCAAAGCTGTGGCAATATGACCAATATGATCCTGAACAGTGGTGGAGGAGGTGGCAGGCTAATAGAGCCAAATGGTTTCCTCATTGATCGTTGTGACAAGAAGTTGAAGGGATTCACCTCAGGTACTGCACTCTGCCGTCCTTTTGATCAGGGAATACTAGCATTAATTTTGAAACCTTGGCAAGCTTAATGCAACCAAATATTGATGGCTCAAAAGCAACATAAAAGTCAATTACCGCGATGGAAATCATTTATTTCATCTATCTCAAGTGCCGAGCCCCCGATGCAGGAGAAGCTCTGCCAGCAGTGCAAGTCCGCCTATTGAAGTAGTTTTTCATTAGCATGTTGAATGATTATCGTCATGGATTTAAGACTCAGCGACAACGAGCGGATCGGTACTACAATGAGTGGATTGGAACTTGACAGGCAGCGGATGAGTGGTCGATCATCTGGAGACCGAATTTCAGCACCACCGAAATTAATAGTTTTGGTTCATATTTCAAATCACACCAAACATTATGTAACTTAAGCTGAAACTTCTAGTTTTATGAAGACTAAAACGGGAACCGGGTTAAATATGATTCAGATCCCGAGTTTACAAAGACTTTGCATTTCGTACACGTGGAGCTGAAGGGCGCTTTCAAATTTATGGGCGATATACTGTCCAGTAATTATGTGAATTTACAGGGTTTACATCTGGACTAATTTCGCGCCGCGCCGCGATGCGGAGTTTGAATTTCATCAACCACACTTGAACATTTTTGTAGGTCAACACAGCGCACCACTGAGACCTAACTCAGCTCCGTCATTCCAACTGGCTTTATCTTCTCTCGTGAGTGTTGGCAGTTGCCCGCTTCATTTTCCCATGGTCAACAAATTCCATTGAGCCTCCTTGAGCCCTCAAAATTGACAAGTGCATGGACGGAGCCACTCATTTGTTTATTAGAATCTCTATAGCCATGCCTGATATGTCCTAATAGTCCGTGACACTGGCCGTGTCATAGTTGTGGAATCAATTTTGAATCAATCAGCCGCATATCACGTTGCTGCAGGTTGGATATTACATTCTACCCCGCATTGAAGGTTAAAGGTACTTCAATAACATTACCTGACTAACAACGGAGGTCGACTCTGGCGGTATAAAATAGATTGAAAACATCCCATCAGAACCGGTTGCGGCAGGGATTTCTGGCAACTCGATTCTCAATATCATCCATTACATCTCCCCAAAATTCTTGGCATTATCATCTAATCACCGAAGGTCCCTCAATCTTCGTGTCTGCCATGGAAATTTTATTTTGGTCCTGTCAATGCAGCTGCTTCAGAAAATTCGTAAACGATGCTATAAATTGGAACTCATCCTATTGAACAATTTCGCTTGTCCGTTAGAAATTTTGATGGCAGCCACCATCGTAGGCACTGTTTAACGCTGAATTAACGTAGGTTTAGTTCTGTTTGAAGTCGTTCTACCCAATGGATAATGTTCAGGAAGGTCTAGGCACCCCTCAATGGTATTGAAAAGGTGTACTGTATCTCCATGAGCTCTTAATAGCTTAACAATGGCGAAGAATGTTATGACCGCTGAATACGGACATTGGCAGAACACACCATTACTGTTCCCATTAATTTCATTGCAACTCCGCAATTTTTTTAACCACGATGAAGTCCCAAAGGAGATGCAAATATCATGTTGTATGCAGCAGATAAATTCAGTTTTAAACTTCAAGCAGAAGATGTAATCCAAAGGCAAAGTTGTGCACAAGTTACCCAGATGTAGTTCACTGTAAGCAACTCGAGTTGCGTGCTGATCATTATTGGGCAGTATATGCGCCATACAATTCTTGACTTTCGAGATCTACCACACACATCTCACGAGACCTTCTCGTTCTCTAACTTCTCTAACACTTCGAGGAGCCTACCTCATGCTATTTTCGGTTTTTTTTTGTCCCTAATCTTTGAAGGAAGTCATCCATCAAGCCATCCCAACGGGAAACCGTAATATATTAAACGCGCTGAATTCCACGACTAAAATACCCTATGATGTGCTTGTTTCCACAGAGTCACTGCCATTCCATTTATTTTACGACAAAGTCTCATTTGTCATAGTTTTTAGAGGACATACGCGCTATGCACCAGAATCAAAGGGTTCCATATCCGTTGTTGGATAGGCCGGTGCTAGCCTGGTTGGTAATAATAACACCGCTCGTCCCAAGTGAGCGAACACTCGCTACCACAAACGCATCCACCTCATCGCGCGGGGACGCCCCGGCGCTAGCCAGCACACTGGTGAACGCCTGGGCAGCTGTAAGCGTCGCGAGCCCCGTAGATCCAGAGTTCCACTGGGACGACAGCACGACGGCGCTGCCGACTGAGTTGGCAACGACGCCGTTGAGGACACCGTCCTTGTTGCTGTCGAGGAAATTGCCGGTGGCAAAGACTTTCTGGTTGGCGTTCATCTGGAAGTAGTCGTCGCTGGCGCTGGTGGTGCTGGGCCCTGCGATGAAGTAGTTGCCGATAATATCGTGGCTGAAAAGGCCCCCTGTATTTGCGACCGTGTAAGCGGCTTGGTAGTTGTATACTACCTTCAGCAAAGAAAGCGTCAATCATTCGTTCTAGAGAAATAATGCGCCATACATTGTTAATATATTGTGAGTTCGCCTTGGTGAGCGGCTGGCGGTTATGTGCGCTGACCCAAAGGTTCCGGTACCATGTCGCCGGCCCTGTCTCTAGATGTGCACCAAACTGCTGCCCGATGGGCAGGGCGATGATGGAGTTCGAAACAGTGACGTTGACGGTGCCGACTGCGTCAATCGAGTCAAACACGCCGTACTCGATTGAGCAGTGGTCCAAAATAACATTGGACGCTGTTCCCATGTTGAATGCGCTCTTCCCTGTGTCGGTGTCGAGCCTGCCCTGCCGCATCCGCAGATTGCGAATAATAATGTTGGTCTTTCCACTCGCCGAGATTTCGCGGCCCATGACGCCGATCCCCGGGGACGGGGCGGTCTGCCCGTTGATGGTTGTGCTGCTCGTGAGCGATATGGGGGACGAGAGGACGATGTAGCCGCTGACGGCGAAGGTGATGTTCCTCCCCGACACGCTGACGGCGTCGCGCAGGGTGCCCGTCCCCGAATCAGCGAGGCTCGTTACGACAAAGGGTGTCGACCCTCCGGTCGCGACAGAACCGAAGCCAACTGCTCCTGGGAATGCTAACGCAGAGACCAAGGGGAGCCCAAAGACTAGAAGAAGGAGAATATGCGCCATGAGGAGAAAGGTCGGTGAGTGACCCTTGACGATGAACCGTTCTTTTTACCCATGCTGGAGACCACAAGCGCGCGAATTCCGGTGAAATGTTCCCTACAACTGGTCTGAGCACCAGACATGGAAGTTTATCCGCTGGAGCTCAAGCTGGATCATGTGGGGATGGAAAGCTGGTCGACCATGACCGTGATTGGAAGGCCATCATAGTCTGAGATGTGCAGAGAAATCGCGGCTGGATCCGGCCCGGCTTCCAAACATTAAAATAGCAGACCAGAAATAGTTGCGCCACATTAGACCGGGACTTTTCAATTCTCCCATTGGCTGCTCCACGCTTTTCAGCCAATGAGGGAATTTAAAGAATCTGTGGCATACGTTTTGTTAATAAGGTGTGCCATAGCAGTGTATCGCCCGTATGCCTTCTTTTTTTCTTCTCACCCAAATTGACTACATCGTTGTTGTTCGCATCGGTACAAAAGCCCTGAGACGTTCGGAGGTCTAACCACGGAGGGAAGATGTCGATAAATAACACTCTCACTCCGTTGCCATCGCCCCTACTGTCGTCGCGTAGCGGGACGAGTCGGGTAAGTGGAGCCGCCCACTGAGCCAGGATATAAAAAATAACAATGAGGGAGACTGGTTTGTGTGTCCGGAGTTGCCAGTTGCAGCTTCCCTCACTCGTGGGGTGAAGACTCGCCTCAAACCGATCTGTACTGTGCTGAGCCAACACGCAGGAAGAGTCCACTGCATTGGCTCAGCATGGTACAGATAGGTTTGAGGTGGACGATCAAACAGCCAGTCTCTTGCTGCATTAATATTGAAGCCGAATCGATACAGCGCTGCGGGTGTGGCGCGGGTTCAGAAAGAGTTTTCGAGTGCACCAATCCAAGATGACTGAGGGAAGAGGGGGAGGGTCCAGTCGGATATTAGGTCGAACGTCGCCGTCAGGTATTTCCGGAACTAAATTTGAGATAATACTTATAAAGAAGGCGTTCGAGTCAGCAGGGGTCTAGACGTCGATGTATATGGATCGTTGCAGCCAGAAATTAAACACGCCGCTGTGTCAGTGTCAGCATCAAGGTTGGCGCTTATATCGCAGGGCGCCGTTCAGCGAAGTATCCCGCCGCGAGGCTGTAGACGTCCGAGCCAGAGAACAGCGGGCCTTAGCGATGAATTTAAGTTTAGAAGATCTAGCTACATACGTACTTGGTTGAAGTAGCAAGCTGCTTGTTCCGCGATGCGCATATATAAATCGGTACTCCGCGGTACTCGAAGACGAGAATACTCACTATTATTAGTAGTTTTTTTCTTTTGTCGCCCACTCGGCGTCGTACCCTTCCCCCAGGATGATTGGATTTTCATACAGCAGAGTCGGAAATGGAAGAATCTCGAGTGTATTGAGGGTGTGACGCAGGAGATAATGACGACTCCGAGCGAGTCAGATTGGCGCCACAGCTGCAGAACATGAACTAATAGCGCGCCAGTACGGCCGGAAACCGTCGCGAACATCGCCGCCGATATGGTATTCGGGGAGATCATGAATCCAAAAAACATGGCGCCATTCCGCAATTTTGCCCTAGGGTGTAGCACAGTCAAGTACATAGAACTGCGGGAGGCATGCCGGCCGCGGGCGGTTACCCGGAATGCGGGGGCGCGTCGTCGCTTTCGGTGGTGATGGCGTCGGCACAAATCCACGACTTAATGAAAGAGCACGCGAGATTGGGACATGGACGACGGGGGCCGGGGCCACCGCAGTGGGGCGACTCACAGATGGTCTTCGTCAGAGTTGGCATTTCGAAGGCGTCGGAGGTGAGAGACGGGCAGACGGGGTAGGAGGAGTAAGAAGCCGCGTCCGAGGAAGAACGGAACGTTACGGAAGACAAGAATCCAGAGATCGCCCACCTCTTGTTATTTTACGTGCCTGCCAGCACAGTGTTCATTTTTACTTCTTTTACATATTGCAACCTTTATTTACCACATCATCTTCGTCGATCTGCTCTCACCACAGGACTATTTTCTCGGCAGTGTCCGCTCCTACAAGTCGCCCTTCACGAATCACCGCACCCCCACCAGCGTCGGCTACGCTGCATGCGTACACCACACCCGCGGACACCAAATCTCTGCCACAACCAGCACAGTCATTTACATACCTATGTGCCCGGTACGTCGTATACTTCCTTTCCATTCTCTTTACGGGCCGTATCGAAGAAAGGACGGGACTCGGCCCGAGCCCTTCCTTCTATGACCTCAACATGCGTAAAAAAGCATTTATTTATCCACCACGGTAAGCACAGTGTATTCATTGACCAGTCCTTACGTTGAATGCATCCAAGTCCGGTTTCACTCCCTGCTCCTCCTTCCTTTGTGAAAGTGCTGGAAGACCGCGCGCCGTGATTAATAGACGGGGCAAAGCCGCGGTGTACACACCCAACTCGACTCCGCCTCTCATCGCGCTCTGAGGACACAATCTTTGAGTTAAATGGCACGACTCGCGATTCGGCAATCAATGCAACTTGACCTCCTTGCTCGCCCTCATTCTCTTCTTCTCACACGGGCTGTATCGACGAAATGGAACTATTTCATTGGGTTTTAGTGATACCCCGCCAAGTACAATGTCTCTAATGCAATGGATTAATTATCTTGTATCTAACCCTTGAGTGCGGTTCTATGTGTATTAATCCATGGCGTGCTCCCTCCGCATCCCAATTTCGGCTACTCCTGAATAGCCCGCTCATTTACAGCTCGCTCTAAAAAAGACTCCTGTTGCCAACTCACAAGCACCCCAGTGCATAATACATTGAATAGCACAGTTCAAGGTGATGATGAAGATGATGATGATGGTGATGTCATCATTGTCATTATTGTATGTGCTATGAGAGTAGATGAAAGGTACATTGTGAATCGAATCTAAGGGATAATAATGAGCCAATAAGCAGTAATTTCAAGTCAACGGTGGGGAATAAAAATTTCACAAGCTTATGTGTGGTAGAACAACTGCTTACGGCCTTTATAGCGCAGGTTGAAACGTCGAATAGAGCGTCACCGCAAGATCTGAAAGAACTACGCAGCTAGAATAGAAGAAATGTAACAGATACTTTACTGATATATTAATGCCAGTGTAAACTATTAATTATCTCTTTTTTCAGAGATTTATTTGATGAGGAGCGCCTCAATACCCCATGTCAGTCTGTGCAACAAAATTGTGGGTGTGGTCTGATTAACATCAGATTTTTCGAATCTTGGTTGGCGTTGACGTGACAGCCTGAGATATGTCAGAGTAATTCCGAATCATCCCAACCGCGTTATTTCCACCTCTACAGCCTGCTTCGCTCCTTGCTACCTCCCACCGCCATGCCTTTCTTCAGCAACACGTCTGGGGTGAACATACATGGAGGAACCTTCTATCAGAGTGATGGCGATATGCACCTTAAAAACAATCAGCAGCTTGTGATTCGAGATAGCCAGGCACATCACCACTACCCGTGGGCGGCGCTTGGAGCGTCTCAATTTTCTGTACAGGGACCATCAACATTGCAGCAGGATGTTGGATCGTACAACGCAGATGGTGGTCGCTCGTTGTCAGGAGTTACCAGGAATAGTCAACAAAGGGGGACTGGACGGTCTTTACCTTACGGTGAGTGTGAATAGATTGTTATACTCTTCAAGCTCGTTGATTGAGTCCTACCAAAGATGTGTCCTTTCGACACCAAACTCGCTCTCAAAGACAGTCTTCACCCGCAGATGACAGGACTTACAGTCGGCTCAATAATGACCCAGATGACCATAACATGACTCCACTTTCTCATCTACGCAACGTGAATGCGCCTAGTGTTGAATTTGGATCTATCAATGGCGTAACGAGCTCCTACCCCACCCCATGGTTCTGGAATACTCATATTTCCGAACCCGAGATGAGTATCCATGGTGGCACGTTCATTGAAGGAAATGTCAATAATGTCCTCCAGAGCGGGGACACAGGCACGTTCAATTTTACCAGGCCAATATATATCCGCTCTCAACTGAATGATGGCTCAGGGCTCCAGATTTTATATCGCAGTGTGTCATTCGAGGCCATGCACGATTCCGCGGATAACGATGCACAGCCAAAATGCCATCCGGAGACACGCACCAAAATGCTCGAGAAGCTGTATAATTGGTGCATTGCATCCGAATGGTCCAGGGTTTCTGACCCGTCCCGAGCCCTGGACGATCCGCATCGGGAAGTGTTGATCAAGGGACTTCCGGTTCTGTGGTTGTACGGACCAGCCGGAGCAGGCAAGTCCGCTATCATGCGCACTCTCGCTGAGCGCTTGGCCAGTTCCGGCCAGTTGGGGGGCAGTTTCTTCTTCAAGCGTGGCCATCCGATTTGTGGGAATGCACAGAAGCTATTCGCTACCTTGGCCTATCAGCTGGCGGACAATGTTCCACAATTAAGGGCCTGGATTTCGAGCATTGTGGCGGATATTCCATCTGTGGTCTCGAAATCAATCAAGGTTCAGCTGCAGAAGCTCGTGAATGGGCCCTGTATGCAACTCGACACCTCACGACCCATCACCATTCTTATTGATGGCCTGGACGAATGCAACAATCCGGATGTCCAGCAAGAAGTTCTCTGTTGCATCCGAAATTTGATCCGTGAGCAGGACTGGTCCCCCCTCCAATTTCTCATCGCTAGCAGACCAGAACCTCATATTCGCGAAATATTCCACGGCTCATTGTTCCGCGAAATTCACCATTCGTTCAATGTGGGCCAATCACTCGAGGATGTGCGGAAGTATTTAGAAGATGGATTTGCTCAGATTCATCGAAAACACCATGAAACTATGGCTGGTGTTTCGAGCCCCTGGCCTTCGCCAGAGGTTATTGAGTACCTTGTGGAAAAATCATCAGGCTATTTCATTTACGCCGCGACAGTCATCAAGTTCATTGGTGACAGAAACTTCCGGCCAACAGAGCGACTTGAGGCCATCCAGGATACCTCACATTTGGAATCATCTCTCAGTGCCCTGGATCAATTGTATATGCAAATTCTTTCGACAGTACCAGCCCGTCATCGCCTTCTTTCGATTCTGCGGGCCCTGGACTTCTTCGAGTTTCAATTACGGGCTAGTGGAATTGAACAGGTTTTGCAACTCAAATCGGGAGATGTTCGGCTCACTCTGCGGAACCTTCACTCCGTCCTGTGCATTCCAGAACCTGAACACTTTTGGCAGTCGATCTCGATGTACCACGCTTCGTTTCGAGACTTCCTCAATGATCCAACACGCTCAGGCGAGTTCTATGTTGGTGGTCTTCAACACTGGGTGGATCTGGGAAAGTCTGTGCTCAAAGCACTCTCTTACACCTATGACAATCCAGCGATCAACCTCGCTGGACCAGTGGCTTTGTGAGTTTATGCTGGGATGCTAGTATGATGATTAATCAGGTTTCCTATAACAGCCGTGCTGCTCTGCATGCCTCAATCAGAAAAATTCCACCTTTGCCAGAAATGATACCTCTCATTCAACTCATCAACCCGGACTCTTTCCTCTATGGCTCCAACTTTCCCCAACCAATCATCTCCTTGTTAGAGGTCCGCAGAATTATTCACTCATAGGTCTTAACTCTAACAAGCATTTATCTTCTCAGAACATTGGTAGTCCATCAGAGGATCTTGTCCAACTATGGAAAGACTATCAGTTCCTGGACAGTCTCGAGAACACTATTCATGCAGCACTCAAATTTCAACCAACTGACAACAATAATTCAAGCCTGCCCACCGATGGTTTCCAGCTGTTGTCGCAAGGTGCATTGCTCCCTCGTATCCTGCAGGCATATATTCTGGGAGCGGGGCAGAAAAACTATCGGAACTTTATGCTGTTGGATATTCATTTTCTGCTAGATATCTCATGGGCGGATCTGAGGGCCGCTATGTGCCCACTGCGGCATATCGTAGGAGGTACTGATTCAGAGGGGGTGCGCAGACTACTCTGGTTTGTGGCAGAACACCTCTCTCCCGATATCGCTATCACTCAACTGTCTTCGGAGTTGGCGCAAGGATGTGTAAGACTACTCAGGAGGCCAGTGCAACGGCACTGGTGTGTAATGTTCAGGCGTTTTTGGGAGACACAGCAGACTGATATTTTATTAGGCATTTAAGGGTGGCCTGGGGACGTTTCATCAGAGCATCCCCGCCTTTTTTAGAACTCCTGGAAGACATCCGTCAGGTCTCTTTCGAACCCTATGAATGGAATGGACTGGAAAACTCGCCCGAAAACTATCATGACACCATACAATGGCTTAAGGTTGGGGATCATACTACTATGTATCTCGGTTCAAGCACTAAACCACCTGATCAGGCATTTCCAGACCCTCCGCAAGATGTTATCGAGGTTTGGGAGCAACATCTCATTGTTGCAAGCAAGGCCTATGAGCACAAGTGGAAAAAAGATCCCCAGTATGATCTTGAAGCACGTTGGAGGAAGCGGCGGGCCAATTATGAGATGTGGTTCCCTCATCTAATTCGGACAGAATAGTTGAAAAGAGTCACCTCGTTAGCATTTGTAATTTTGAAACCCTGCTTAACTCGAAGCAACCAAACATCTACAGCTGCCTCACCGCACACAAGGTTGATTTGACGCGGGAGAAACCAGTGCTGGGGAATTCTCCCCAGTGAAATAGTAGAAGCATCAGAGGGAAGGAATTGTCAACGGTACAAGAGATTAAAATAAAATAAAATAACGAATGAGGTGTGACTCTGAGGACTGAAGCAAATGAGTGTTATCTGCTATAAATAGCGAACAATACCAAGGAGTATACATGATATTGAAGTGAGACCGAAACACCATTCACGTGGACTTTTTGAAATCGAACACGAGCGAACTTGACTGACCCTCTGGACTGGAGGCGGTTTTTTTTGGCAAAGTCGCACGACTCAGATCCAACTTGTAAGTGAATACGTGGTCGAAGTAAAAAAATCGTCGAATCAGTCAACCGCTGTCAATGGCTGCCTTCTTTTTATGGAAAGACGGCTTTATTGTCTTGTCTCTACTCCATAAATTCAACGCCGGAACGCTCAACGGGACGGGACGGAACTTTACGGCAGCAGTCGAATCTGTAGATACGGGGACGGTGGGCAGCCCTACTAGCAGTCCCCTCGTTCTAACCTGCTCATGATCTCGAAGGCGCTGGGGCCGCTGGGAAGCGCGCTGTATACTGCGTTTCTGTTCAACCAGTACGACATTATTTCCATACTCGGTCCGGCGGTAAGACCGGGCTTCGAGTTGACGTCTGAACGAATGCGCGTTAATACCTCATTAGATCGTTGTTGCCTCTGTGCTCGTGGGTATACCGGACTTGATGTCTTTCATAGAGGGGATAATATGGCAAGAGCTTCATTTAATAGCGTTCGAGGTTAATTTCTTGCCACTACCAGCCCTGTCACCGTCTCACGCCATGCGTGCACTCTAGATTCAGAATCAGGTATGCAACTAACATCTTCCTCCGGACAGCTGTGTTTATTTCCTCAGATCACCGGTTTACAAGAGGACAGGCTTTCGAAGCCTACCCGTCCGTTGGTCTCCGGCCGTCTGAGCGTCTCCACGGCGCAGAGGATATATCTCGTACTCATTGTGCTGTCACTCTGGAACAGCGCGCGCCATGGAATACTAGCTTGCAGTGTTTTGCATCTCGTGGCCATTTCCGCATATAATGAAGGCGGCTTGTCTAAATACTGGGCGCTGAAGTCCTTCATGGGCTCCTTAGGCTACGTCTCGTATTGTTGGGGAGTGACTTCAATATTTGGTCAGCGTGGTTGAACATCCATGATTATGTCGATTGACTCAATTTTTCTTCAGATCATGGTAGACCTTTATCGCAAACCTCTATAATTGCTATTGTACTCAGCGGATTAATTTTCACTACGACGGTGAGCCCAATTTCGCTCCATTGACATATAACTCTGATCGCCAAACCCAGGGACACGCACAAGACTTTCGCGACCGTGATGGGGATGCTGCTATTGGGCGGAAGACTTTGGCCATGGTTTTACCCCAACATCTTGCCCGCTGGTCGCTTATGGCTCTCATATTTACCTGGACAAGTGGCCTAATTTATTTATGGGGTCCTCCTGTGGCCATTTCGGTCTTGTTCCTTGCATTAGCGGCTCAGACAACAATCAGCTTTGTGTTGGATTATTCTCAGGAGGCAGACCGGATTTCTTATTGGTGGTATAATGTGCGTTCACCATGTCTATTTATTTCACTCGTTGCTTTAATGAGTTACGGTGTAGATATGGCTCATCCTGGCACACATGCTGCCACTATTCAAATAATCATCACGACATTAAGCAGTTCCTCGTTCGAACACTTCGTATAGTTCTACATCATTATTTCTCTAATTTTTCTCCCTCTTCTCTTCGCTCATGAGGAAATCCCACACCTTCATTCTTATTATTTTGAACTCAATAGGGTCCTCCCTAGATCGTTAAGTATGCAGTTTTTGCTACCTACACGGATATTCCTCCTTGGAATAACTCATCCAGAACTTGCTAGTAGTTCCGTCACTCCTGTCGCAACAAATGTTGAATAAATCACTCTCCAACCCAACCGCGGATGGCCTGTAGTTGATAGCGACGGTCGGCCTTTTGTCGTTCTGCCTCCACCCCGCAAATTTCATCCCCGAAGCGCTCACGGGTAGCCTCGCATCAGCAAATCCGTAAACATTGGATATGACCCAAATATGACGGTACCCGTCAACGGTCAAACCCGTAAATACAGACTCGGAGACGGGGGAGCCCTAGAGTAACTTTCCAAGGGAGGGAAATTAATGGGAGATTTATACGCGAGACGCCGTTAGCGAGGGTAGGCGCGTACACATTGGATTCGTAGAGAACAGAAGAAGGAAAGGCTGCGGCACGCACTTCCACCGCCCCCGACCGGATCAATTTTAAAAAATCCGTGCGCGCGCTGGATTCCGTCGAAGCCCGATACCTGTTGCATGGTTCGCGGGCACGCTGTCTCTACATAAAAGCCTGAGAGTAACCGCATAAAATCAATCCAGTGCGCGCCCTATCCACAAGCCTCATCAATCATGTTCAGCCCAAATCCCTCCTCCTCTTCACCACCGCAGCGACCCTGCTGGGCAGCGCAGCAGCTGAGAACTGGCAGGTTGATGGTGCACGAACCGAGCGCGCAGGGCACCAGCTCTTGCACGGGCGGCGGAACGACGCTCTCCGGCACGGGGGCGGACAGCCGGCGCTGCCGCACGGTCGGGCTGGGGACGAATGCCGCGAGCTTCAACATCCTCGTCGACAATGGGCCCCCCAGCGCTATATTCGCCTGTCAGTGGCCTTCCTCAGAAACTTGGGGTAAAGGCCGTGGCTACGCCCAGCATGCAACTCGTACTTACTTTTTTTTTTTTGGGTAACAAGATCCAAATAATAAGAATAAGCCGCATCAAAATTAATGTGGACCCTCGTCGACTGATGCGTAGAATCCGAACATCTCAACCTTCTTTGCCATACATCATCAAACAATTACAGCCTCTTCTGCCACACAGCACCATACACAGCGGTGCGTGCGTCCTCTGAATTTAATCAGCGAATGTTGTTTTGTTGGGACAATAACACATCGGGAGGGCAATTACATTTAAAAGTACGAGCAACTACTACCAGACAACCAACCATCATACGTAGTTTCAGTAAGTGCAGTCAAACCTGAGGACATAAAACAAAGTGTGTTATCAACTAATAAAAGGACCGGCTCAATTTTGCATGGTAAGAAGTGAGAAGCGATTCACAACTCAGACCGATAGACATGGGATATTCTAATATTATTTCCCATTTTGGGAACGAACAAGAAGCCAGGCGGAACATGTCGATCCAGCCCATTCACTCAATAAGGGAACCCCACAAATAGTTATAGTTGCTGTCGTCGAGAATGATGATGAGAGGATATTTGTGGATTAGATCAATGTATCTGTCTGGGTGCGTGATGGTCAGGGAGACTACGAAAATATATGAGAAAGTCGACAAGGATATAAGGCAAGGTGAATTACCAGACATCACAGAATTTTGGGTGAGGTATTTGACGAAAGGATGAAGTCAAGATAAGGGGGAACGCGGTGGGGTATTACAGAAACCGCCACTTTTTAAACCCAATGTCCACAGGAGAGTCTTATAAAAAGTAACTTACTGGTGTCGTCGTACCCAAGAACCGTCTGAAAGCCGGCGGAGCTGGAAGACTGCCTGGGGGTACCGGGCTTAGCAGCGGGGCTAGCCACGCCTGCGATCCGAAGGTTTTTGGCGGCCGTTTTCTCTGCAAGTTGAATGAGTAAAAGAAGGATCATAAAAAATTGAGGTGACCAGGGGGTTTGTACGACTTGGTAGAAAAAGTGATTGCATCCTCGTCGATCTGAAGATGAATTTCCCGCTAGCCAAAGACAGCGCCTACACAGCCAACAACGCGTTCAGCCTCCTGCGCATGGAGGCGGACTGTGACATGGCGGACAGAAGGCGCATCAGATTTCGCCCCGCGACCATTGACAGGGCTTCACGCCGACAGAGATTGTGTACCGAAACTTCTCACGGAAGTATATAGGCATCACCGCTTGGAGCAGCATGTGGTTGATGCGAGCTGGGTTGATGTAATGACCATGCTGGACGAAGTCGAAGAGCATAAATATCTCACTAAAAGATTAAGTACATAGAAGACGAAGATCAGAGAAGAATAGACTAATGCCTCAGGAAGATCAGGAATAATCTGGGGCCAGCTGCTAAGAAGCATATTACCCGGTCCGGCCTTGGCACTGCACTGAAGGAGGAAATAATAAATTAATGTGGTAGACAAAAATATAAAGCACGGACGCACTAGAGATTCGGCAAACCGGGGTAGCTTGCAGCCAACAAGGGATCTTGAAGTTCGGTGTTGAAAGTTTCGTCCACGTCCGGAGTTTGCTGAATAAAGAGAGCGTCAGGACAGCTCCAAAAAAATACAAGATGACGTATTCAACATGAAGAATGTTGTATTCTTCGAGAACGGCTTGAGAAGGCGGAGCTGCGGGGATGGTAGTCGCACGGGCCGAACGAAGAGATCTGCGAGGCTTCATGGGATGGGATCCGTCACGATTGCCGGAACCATGATTATGGCCGTCACGATCATCGTTAGACACAGAAGTCGCAATCAACCCAGCAGATCCTTCGGTAGCAGCCTCGCCATAACTATCACCAGAAGAACGCATGCTTGAGTCGGGCACATGGGACCTTTTCAACATTTCAGGTGTCACGGAGCCTAAGTTCTTAGACTGGAGGAACAATAAAAATTCGCTAAGACAAAGCATAGGCGTGAGTGGCCAAGTTGATATCGAACCCACATGAAAACGTACTGAAAATAGGCATCCTTCACGTGGGACAAAGGGCGCTCGTCAGATTGAAGGCCAGGAACAGGTGCGAGCTTGGATTCCGCTGATTTGGTGCGCCGAATGTCGAGAGTGCGCTGAGACGAAGGGGCCGGGCCGAACACGAGAGAAGCACCGGAAGGAGACATGATGACAGAAGGAGACTGTTTCCCAGGTATTTTATCGGCTAAGTCTCTGATAAAAAAATGATATCAATACGCATTCAACCCATAAATCAATAACCTACCCTTTATAGCCGTTCGTGACAAGCGACTTTTCGCCAATACCAACGGCGCCAGGAAAACGGACCCGCTTGCGAGCAGACCTGAATGCACAATAAGTAAGATACAAGGCAGTAAGGCAAAGGCGTACTCTGTATTGTCTATGTCATCTTCAATGGTATCGGGGGACAAAGAGGTTGGATATCCGCACTTGCTGGCACGAGCCGCAGAATCGGATAGTTCCGGAGGTGGCGTAGCCTCCCATTCGATACTAATAACAGGCTTAAATTGAAGCTGAGTATGCTCGCGCAAATGGGAACTCACTGGCCGTCTGAGGAAGTGGACTCTGTTCCGACAGGCACCTTCATGATATTCTGAAGCGGGAACCTCAGGCTGGGGAATCATTTTCCTATGATGTATAAATAAATCGGGAAAAAAAAACAAAGAGTATCGGTTGGTAAACTCACTTTGGGATGCGTCCACCGGTTGACATTCTGGCGGTCCTGCGAACAGGTTTGCTTGGATAATAAATGCATGAGAAAAACGGGCAAGATAGACGTAAGATGAACGACATACTTGGTGGGGTCGCCTAGATATCTACAGGGAGGAATGCTGGTAAACCAATAAGGAAACATACAGAGCCTTTTCAAGGGCGAAATAGGAGGTCGATCGATCTTCTCGGCAGGAAGAGTCATAAATAGAATATGAAATAAAAACGTTGGCTATGGTAGCAGGACATGGAGTAGATTCCTACGGTAGGCTGTGCAGGAAGTCAAGGCGGATACGTCGATGGTGATGACCAATACGGGAGCGAGAAGTAAACAAGCTAGCATAGGTGAAACTGGCGGATAGGCACAGCAAAGAACAGCCCCAAAAGCACTGAGAGCGGATAATCAGGGACTCCCAATAGATTCCAGGAGGCTATACAGAAAGGGGTGGAGGGTAAACGGAAGGGGATCAAAGAGCTGGTGGAGCCGGTCGCAGAAATAGGTACCTGCATTGGAGACGAAAATTAAGGGACATACATTGGAGCACGCGATTGTCGATCCGGTCCATTTTCCACGAAGCTGTACAAAAAGGAGTGGACGGTAAATGGAAGGGGATCGAGGAGTTGATGGAGTCGATCGAAGAAAGAGGTACTTGCATCTGAGACGAAAATTAAGGGACATCCATTGGTGCGTGCGATCATTGAGACTATACCCCCGATCCAATGATTTTAATGCTGTGGCAAAAAATATGAGACGAAGTAAGAGCTATAAAAAATCGAAGAATATAGCGACAAACCACCAATCCAATATTCCGTCCTTCCCATTCCTCTCCTGCCTCAACATCACATACATTTACCCACTTCGGACTTTGTCGGATTCAGCATACAGCATGGACACTTTCTATGATAAATCTGCGGCTAGTGAGCATTTACATTCACAAAAAAAAAAAGAGACATTAACTGACCAGTGTTTCGCAGAAAAATCGATTGAGCGTCTAGCGGAATACATGGCCCACCATCAGTTGACACTTAAAGAAGATTACTGCATCGGACCAGCCCATTTGATTGAAGTGAGTAGCTAAAAATCGAGGTTCTGCTGGTACTGACCTGGTGTTAGATGGACAATGTATGCGTCAGGACACTAAGATTGCCCAGAGAATCGCCGAGGCCAAAGCCAAAAAAAACAAGCCAAACCGACGTCGACAAGGACATGACAAGAGGAGGCTGGTTTTTGATGATCAAGACGAGGTGGAGCGAGTTGGGTCGCTGTTCCCGTTCGAGAACATGGTCGATGCCATCGGCGATGACGAGTGACGCATGGTGTTTGGCCTTGATTGGCAGCAGAGGCTGCGTTTTGTTTGGTCCCGTTCATGTAAATACACAATGATAGCTTGGCATTTAGTGGTTGCCATTTGGTTAGGTTAAGCAAATCTTGTTCACTTACACCTAATTTAATTTACAATCCGCGTTCCCCATCGTCTTGACTCAATTAGATCCTGAAGCAACCTCGAGTCATAAATGTTCAATTGACTGTACCCTCTGTACTCACTGTTCACCAAACTGACCGACGATAATATTTCCAGAGAAGTTCCAGTGATTTCAATTCATACAGGCTGCAGAAGCACCGACTCCCAAGATCGGTGGAGGTCAGCATAATCACGATTCTCAGGCCTCGAACGGATCGTTCTCAAGACCGTCAGCAATGGCTATTACTCGGACGCGAGGTACTGCGTAGAAGCCGAAGGAAATACCACGCGGTAGGCAGAAAATTCAGGACGGGAGCATGGATATTCAGTTCCACAAGTAGTGCACTGGTAGTAGTAATGATCATATGTGGTTGCCCCAATCAGACGTTCAGCCAGATCATCTATCAAAGTTGAGATTGTCATTCAATACCGCTTACAGACTTCCAGTGGGACCCGCTCAACCGCATGATGGGCCTAAATCGAATGCGATAGATATTGAAAACGGGGCAGGCCAAGATCGCGGGTCATAGAAACACGCGAGTCACGGACGGCATTAACCGAACATCGGAGATGCCCGATTAAATCAACGACAAAAAACTTTTTTAACTGTATGTGCGCGTGTGATGATTTTTCACCGAGTAGGGGGTATTTTTCCCCGAGTAAGTAAATACGAACAATCAACCAAATACGAACAAAGGCACAGCCGCTATTTTTAATAGCTTTTTGTCTAATGTAAATAGTGGCAGTGTCTAAAAAGTCTAGCTACAGCCACTAAAAGGGTCCCTCAACGAAATCGGAAACTAGTAAAAAAGTGATCGAATTTGGGTGCCCTGAGATTTGAAAGAAACGATAACATATGTAAACATAAGTACTCGTAATTCATTTGTAAATACATAAATGGGTGACCCCCATTGACAGTTAATCTGTTCAAGGACAAGTACGTCTGCGTCTCAGAATTAAATGCCCTTGGCTCGGAGTACTGATTTTTGGATGTGTTTGTTATTAACTGCCAGCAATCCCACGGTACGCACTTGGGACAGGGGGCGTGCTTCGCTGGCAGCGTTGGTGCGTCCGCAAGCCATTGTGTTTCGCCTTATCGGAGCATGGAAATTTTCAGGCTCGTTCGTCCCGGTGGAGCTGCCCACGCATGGGCGCTAGACGGGCCACGAAACGACCATCGTGTATTTGAAATGAACGCGCCGAATATGCTGGTGCGAATAGGATGAGATCTCAAGCCCTCAGGTACTTAGCATAACGGTTAGACAAATACCTGTTAGAATTAAAGTTTAACCATCCATTTCTGCAGCAGAAGCGGTGACCCAAAGACGGACAGTCATTTTTTCCCCTCGCAACGGTTCCGAAGTGTACTAGGGATGAAGAAAAAACAATAAGCCCACCTCAAACTCATTCAAGGAGTTGAACCAAAAGTGGACTGTCCGAAAATGAGAATAGTTCGTCGATTGGTTCGAAATCATGAACTTCGCGAGATAAATAGATAGGGCTTGAAGTTGAACCCGAGAGTACCGTGGGCCAGTGTGCCAAGGTGGGATAAGAGCACGGCGGTTAAAGGCTGGAACAGAAACAGCGTTTGATTCATGCAAGAGAAACGGGCGGCCCGTGGACATACCAACAGAGTCTGGAAACTCGGCGCGCATCAGACATGGACATAGATGTCTTGAGCACATCGGAGGGAGTGTGGACGATTTTTTGTTGGCGGTGTTGGAAAAACCGATTGCGATTACAGTATAACACGATTTCGATTTAGGTCACGGTCTCAGTGTCGCGGTCAGCATTCGGAGGCTTAAGCGATTTCTGGTGCAAGGGTAGAGATTAGTCTCTGGTAGACAGACGCTTTAGCAAATGAAGCTCGTACCTCGCTAAGCGCTTGTTCAAGTACAGATTAGCCATGGATACCTGAAAGCATTGAGCTGTAGCTGACATGCTGTAAGGTTGCTCTGCGTTCCACCAACAGCTGAAGAAAATGCGCAGCCAAGTTGTGGAGGCGTCGAGCTCTGTAAGCTCGTGAGATCATTGAAGATCGTGGTCGCAGACAAGCGGCATTGTGTGTACATATAGACCGTTGTTTGTATCGTCGGATCAGTCCGTTAATAAGCCCCGAGAAGCTCCGATGGGCTCAAAACCATTTTGTTTCGTTTTTTTTTTCATTTCTCTAGAAACAACAACACTAAGATGGATTCCCCCCCGAGATGCTCCAATAAGTGGAATATATTGCCTTAAATTCAAATTTATCCGAATTAACCTCAGTACCGACACTAGCCGTGTTGGGCCCGGAGAATGAAAGATGCCGAGCGCTGGGGCCGTGCCTGGGGTCGAGGCGCGTGGTGCGTTATTGCGAATTCGAGGGTGCGCTGGGGAGAATATATCGCGCTGGGCGTGCACTTCAATTCGAGGAGCACGCTGTACTGTTGTATATTTATTAGTAGGACACGCGGGGGAGCGGGTTGGACGATATCGGCAGACAAACGAACATATATACCACTGTGTGATTGAAGTGGATTGAAACGCGAGGCACATGCATTGTTGAATTTTTGGCGAGGTGCATACCTGCGACTCGTGAGCTTCTTGGTTCGATATTTTGAAGGAGCGAAAAGCGGTAAGAGGAGACTACGTGTAGTACTCGAATATTAATATGGCTCTGTGGCTTGAATTGTTCTCAATATTGATTGATAGCCTTTTCGCGTCCTGTCACTCCAATAAGTATGTTCGAGTCGGGGATAGACAAATATTGAGTGCGAAGTGGGCTCGAGAGCCAGGGCGGACTGTACAGTAATAGAGACTCGAAAGGTATGGCGCCCGGCCTCGATGGAGGACGGCGCCCGCTGGGGGCTTGCATGCAGAGAAGTGTTGGGGATCTTGATTGAACCTTGAGTTGGGGGCGCAGTGTTTGCGAGGCAGTGGATATCGGGGAGCCGCGAGGCGCAGTGTAAAGCGAGCACGGGGGAGCGCGGTGGGCTGCAATAAAGACTGGCGGGCTCGATTTAAGTGCAAGGAGGACTTGCACGGGGAGTGGCGTGCCGAACTGAGAGAGATGGCGGCGGGTGCACGAGATTGAACGGGCTATATTTGAATGGGTATAATTATAACTGCATGCCATATATAACTTGAAGTATCAATAGAGTCGACGCAGCACGCAGCACGCGCCGGAATTGGACGGGTGGTGGCGTGTCAGAGAGTCCGAGGCAGCTAGACGTCGACCGGGATGTAGACGTCGATGTTGGCAGCCAGGCTGAGGGGGGTCGGGAGAAAAGTAGAAGATTAAAATTATATCGGACGGCTGGGGTTAATGCCGTCGACTCGTGGGTCGCGCTGAGCATAGTGTCATGTAGGCGAACGCTGGGGGCAGGACTGCAGAGGGACACTCGGGAATTTTATTATGCCAAGGTGTTTGCAGTGTCCGGATGCGTAAAAGCGAGGTACTTGCGGAGTCGGTAGTCTTCAGTTTCCGGCGAGTTTCCGAATTTCCGGTCGGTTTCCGAGTTTCGGCAAGCCGCAGATGTCTGGCCATGGGTTCGTGCATCTGCTCGGTTCTAATTTCTGGATTATTTTGAATCGCCGCCGCGAGGTAGATATTGGAGTCGGAGAAAATTGTTACATAAACTTGATGATAGATATAAAGGGAAGGGGGGCGCTAGCGAGCTGCAATCGAAGACGTCGAAGGTTGACCGGTCAACGATCAACGTTGACCGTTGACCATGCAGCATGCCTCGCATTTGTTTGTCGTATCTTCCTTCACGTCCCATGCCTGGGCTCGGAGATCCGACTGCATAGAAGTATTAGTAAGGGGATTTTTATTATTATCAGCCTTCTTGGCCGCCAGTACCCCCGGGCGCGGCAGTCTTTTAAATATAGGTGGGCGCGCAGGTTGCAGTGCAGGTATGTCCGACTCCGAGCCGGGGATCAGTAGGGTGAGCGAACTGGGCAGAATGTAGCCGTAGTCGCGAGGGTGGACACGAGAAGAAAGAGGTCGCGGTTGATTTGTATTTTAACTCGTACCTACCGACGAGCTGCAACCGAATTTGATGTAGCGAGCAATGTTGTCTGTCGTATCTTCGCATCCTAGCAGGGCTGGCCTGAGACTTGACTATTTAGAATATTAGTAGCGTGGATTGGGCGCGGATTTTTATATTATCAGCATTATTGACCGCTCACGCTCGGCGTCGTACCCGGGTCCTTTAAATATAGGCGGGCGCGCAGGTTGCGGTGCAGGTATGTCCGACTCCGACTCCGACTCCGAGTCGGGGATAGGGTGAGCGAACTGACCAGTGGGACACGACGTCGAGAATTAAGAATTGGAGCGAGGCATCATCAGTCGGACAGGGGCGGGGGATAGTCGGATTTCCCGCCGCAGCTGCACAGAGGATACATCGCGTGCCAAGACCAAGACTTCGTTCGTGGCACAGAAGAGCGGTCCAGCGCGGAACAACAGGGAACGTAGGGAACAACGTTCACTGATTGCAGAGAAGGATCAAGGACAGGATGCTGGTGGTGATTATAAATCCGGATCCAAAAACAATATGGCGCCATTTTGCCATTTCGCCATAGAAAATAAATGTAACCGCAGTGAGCAGGACTGCGGCTAGGGAGAGCCGAATATAAATAAAAGCCGCAGCCACCAGTTGCATAAAAGTATCTGACATCTGAGCGCTTGCGGCAGCCGTTCGTCATCGTGTAGAACGTAAGCGGCAAAGGCACAGACACACACAAGTGTCAATAAGAAATCGTCTCTCCTCCTCCTTGTCTCCTCCTCCACCATGGCCCGCCTCGCAAAGTGCGTTCCGTTCATTAATCTGCGCTATCTTTACGCTTCACTGACTGCCCTACATTGAAGATCTGCGTCGCTGCTGATAACATCTTCTGGGTTCCTGACTCACTCTGTGCTGACCTACCATCTTTTGAGCGCCTGGCGCACGCTGCGGGCCCTGGAAGCGGAGAGCGAGCTAGACGCGTACAAGCTCGATGGCCTCAAGGTCCTCTGGGCGCTCCTGATCCTCTACATGCAAGCCGCCGCCTTCGTCTCCCTCGTCGGCTTCCTCGGCGTACTTAGGGTTAGCCGTTTCCTTGCCCTTTATTTCATTATTCACGCTAACGACACAACAGAATAAAGCTCCTCATGTGCGGCTGTACCGCGACTGCTCCGCAGCAGACCTCTTATTCACGGCCTTCCTCACACTGCTCGCCGTGTACCTTACCTTCTCGCCCATCGCCCTCCCCGCGTCGCTCGACGCCCTCCTCGCGCTCCTCCCCAACCCCTTCTCCTCCGCCTCCAGCTCGTCCTCCTCCGGCTCCTCAGGATCGTCGTCGACATATGCACGGCGCTCAGACGGCGCAGGCGCAGCATCGACGAACCCCCTGCGCCTCGCGTGCGACCAGCCCGAGCTCGCAGGGCTCGTGGCCCTCGCGGCGCCCGGCGAGGCGTGCGAGCGCTGGCTCGAGCGCGCAGCGATCAGCGTCAGCGCTGGCATGGTTGTGCTGACGGTCGTGCGGGTGCGTCTTCCTCTTTCTCTCCTGCTATATTTACTAATATACGCCACAGCTCCACTTCCTCCTCGCCGTCTCGACGCACTACGCACACATGCTGCGCTCCTCGCCATCCTCCCCGCAGGGCTCCGACTGCTCTCCCTCCGCCCACCGCAACGACTCGAGTGCCCCAGATGCGGAGCTGGCGCTGTCCCCGTCCACGCCAACACGCATCCGCATCCTCCCCCTGCCCGCGCACCTCTCGCCCAACGACGTCGTGTACACCCCCGTGCACGTTGGCGCGCTCGCTGCGTCGGTGCACCGCGAGAAGGAGGGCAGCACCGAAGGCGCGAGCCTCGTCTCGCTCGCGACGGAGGTGTGGGTCTCCGCCACGCGGCCCACTGGTACAAGTTCCCGGCGTGTCCGGGAGTCGCGCGAGAGGCGGGAAGGAAGGGCGGACGCGGGGCTGCTGGACGCAGACGTGGCCGGCGCCAAGTGGCTCTAATTCTCTTTCATTCTTTCTACCTCATGCGACTACTATATTCGTCTCCACCGCCCTGTAATACCCATCGCCACATGCCCTCCTCGCTCTAGCCTAGGCACATCCACACACACATACGATCTCCGGTCCTGTACATACCCACCCCCCCGCGCCCCACCCTCACTAGTTCTTAGTTAGTTATACGTAGTACACATCTGTTTTCTGTGAGTCTGAAATGTTCATGAGCGAGTGCTTGCGCCTCTTTGTGAATGATACTGCATGCATGATCTCAAGCGATATTGCGGGGTAGAGACGCTCGCCCGAGTTGCCCGGCTTCATAAAACTAATTAAAAAAGGAAAGTGGCGTCATGTTTTTTTTTTTTTGCGGGGATTAGATTAGATTAGATTGTGTTTGGGTACGGATCAGTGGGAAGTTGATAGACGGACGTGCGGTCAAAGCGATGGATCGGGGGCGCTTAAAGTGGTTGGCGTGCAGCTCAGAGTATACATTAATGGCGCTGAATTTAGATGCTAGCGAACTCTTCAGTGAAGTACTTCATTTATATTGTAATTTGTGGGCGTGTCGGAGCGGTCGACGTAATCTTGAGGTTGTTTAAATTCCCTGCCATAATTTTACGGTCGTTACTTGGAGGAGAAATATATTAACCACACCGTAAATTGCGCTCGGACAGCCGTGGGAACACAGTCTGTGCATACCCTGCCCTCGCCGCGCAGTGCTGTGCTGCCTGTACCCTCCACATCATCATTCCCAACGCCAGGCGTCGCAGGGCTACGCGGAAACCCTCGTATTGTACTCCCAGTATTGGCTGGATATTTGGTACATGCAGAGTATGTATGTAAGCAACCATAATGCAGGACTGTAAGTATTCCTGTTTGCTTATTTATTTTACACCTATGCGTGAGGAGTGCGTACTCATGGGCGGTCGCTCAACTACTCCGTTCTACTATCCGATGGTTCATATATGCACCCCACCTGCATCCGTCTTCCGTGCATTCAATTTGTTTGGGAAATAGATATCAGGCGCGGTAACAGGGTGGTCCTGCGTCTCCTCTCCATCTGACGCCGGATTGAAAGGAGAAGGTCCGTTAGACTCGGGTCTGAGCCATTCCGAGATGGGTTGTAATTTTACCATTTATTTTTCTATTTTGTTCGCATGTAGAAAGACGATCCAATAAGACTTGAGGCCTGACGACGATCCTGCGCTTTCTCATGAACGATGGCTGCGACCAGTTGGAAGAATAACAACCGTTTGTCAATGATTCATGTCGGAGCCCAGTCGCGTTTCTTCCGCTTCTAATTCCATTTCCGTAACGCGTGCATTGATTTTTTTGTCTGCATACTACGGTACCCAGTACGCTCTGCACATCCCTAAGGAAAGGAAAAGAGACACGTTGTGGTGCTCTATTTGCCCACTCACATGCTAGCGTGCAATTGCCTTCCCCGCCGCCTGCTGAATCTCTATTTGTTCGGAAAAATATTCATTTATTTTTCGCGACCTAAGAATTGAGCGGGCGGCGGTGTTAATCCTATTGCGAGGTTTGCATCAAAGAAGGGGAGACCTTTCAACGGCCACAGCAGTAAAGTTTAGTGTTGCTGCGGTCAGGTTCTAAAAACACAGACGAACATGAGCTGTAGGGACTTGTAATGCCATGGGGAGGCAATGGCCACAAATACAAGTATGAATATACACTAGTACACGACCGCCTTTGCGGTGCGTACAAGACGCCGGTGCCATTCAGGCGACAGCTCCGACCGGTGCCTGATGCGCAGAAGACACCGCCTATCTGAGCGAAACTGGGCGCGAACCACAGCACCTGGAACCGCCCGCCGAGCAACAAAAAATCTTAAATTACCACCACCCGCATATCTGAATCGGAATTCATCGTATTACCCGAATTGATCGGATATATGAATATGCACTAGTACCTGGCCGCCTTTGCGGTGCGTACAAGACACCGGTGCCATTCAGGCGACAGCTCCGACCGGTTCCCAATGCGCATAAGACGCCGCCTATCTGAACGAAACTGGGCGCGAACCAAAGCACCTGGAGCCGCCCGCCAAGCAACAAACAATCTTTAAATTACCACCACCCGCATATCTGAACAAGCACAACAAAAAAAACCCTACCAAGTGCCCGTCGGGCCGTCGAATGTCGTTCCTGCACATATAAATCCACTCACGTTGCCAATTTGTCTGTCTTCGACAGTTGTACAATATTTGTGGAGTATGTGTCAGTCGGGGCTGGTCAATACCGACGAATGTGTCATGGATGTTGTGGAATGTTCCGTGGTTTGGTTAATGCCGGTTTGTAGAGCGTGAAGTGAAGAATGTTGGTGCTTCGAAGTGCCGGCGTCTCATGCGGGTTCGAAAGATATTAGGACCTTGTCTGCACTATATAAACAGTGCTTGTAGAGATCTCTCCCCTCATCAATCCCCTCACTTCTCGCGATCCTTTACAGCGGTACGTCCATAGTTTGGCTCATGAATATCCCGTGCTTACAGTGTTCTAGTCTGTGCTTTATCAGGTAGATTTTACCCATTCTTGCTCGTTCACCGCACTGAGCTCTTCGTGTTTTATCAAGTTTATCACCGCTCGCAATGGGTTGGAAAGGTATTGCTAGTAATCTCACACGAATCTCTGCTGGATCGGTCACCAACGTCTGGGGAGTCAACGCTAGTAGCAACATTTATCGTTACACCGGTGATGACGGCCAACCCTGGGTCCAAATCCCTGGCGCCCTAACTGACATTGGCGCGGCTGCCGATGGCACGGTTTGGGGGGTCGACGCCAACGGCCTCATCTTTCGCTATACCTGGGATTCCGATCACTGGATCCAAATTCCCGGCCCTGCGCTCAAAAGAATCTCTGCTGGATCGCGCACCAATGTCTGGGGAGTCACTGCTGGTGGCAAGATCTATCGTTACACCGGTAATGACAGCAAGCCCTGGGACCAAATCCCTGGCTCCCTAACCGACATTGGCGCAGGTGCCGATGGGACAGTTTGGGGGGTCGACGCCAAGGGAGACGTCTATCGCTACACCGGGAACGAAGGAGATGCCAACCCCTGGGTCCACATTCCCGGCAACCTCAGTGCCATTTCTGCAGGGATAAAAACCAATGTGTGGGGGGTGAACAGCGCAGGCAACATCTTCACGTATACGGGTGATGATAGTAAGCCCTGGCTTCAGATCGGTGGTGGCCTGGCCGATATTGGGGCGGGTACGGATGGTGTGGTTTGGGGCGTCAACTCGGGTGGCGGCATTTATCGTTGGGTTCGTGATTAGCCACCTTGCATCACAACGCTGCGCAGGAATTGCACTAAGCTGCCACGGCCGCACCGACTGTTTCTCATGTTATTCCATTATCTATTTTATGTATCCTTTCTGCTCTGTATCGGCATGGACGAGCCGAGTTTCAATTACTCTGTAACCTTTTAATACCTTTATGCAAATTACGGCAGTATTCATTCTGAATTGGATTCTCACGCCGTTGGATCGTGCCTAGCCAGCTCGAGCTTCCAGACAGCCGCCATCCTGCCCGCGTCTAGGCGGCTAGGCGTTGGGTCTCTTTTCTTTTTGTGCGGATGGTGTTGGCAATCAAGCGCAAGATCTCCTGCTGTGCCTGGTGGCCTTCACATTCGTCGAGGCCATCTATAATTAGCATGGGGGGTTGTGAAGGGTCCAGTGGCCGGCAGGGATCCATGATGAGCTTCTGGAGTTGCACATTCATTGATTTCGCAACCACATACGGTGTGTCCTCGACAATCTTTAAAATCGGACCCTTCAGATGCGGAATATTTTGCGCAAGCTGATAGGAGAGCGTGGTAAATAATTTCTGTGCGTTCCCGCGGTTTTGTGGCCCCGCTGGAAAAGAAACTGCCTCCTAAAAGGCCAGCATCCGCCAAGCGCTCGGAGAGGCTGCGCATGATCGCAGACTTCCCGGCGCCGGCCGGTCCATACAACCATAGAACGGGCAAGGCGTCTATGGTCCTCGGAGATTCCCGTGGCTGCCGTCGGGGCTCCCACACCGACTTCGTTGCCCATACCCATAAATTATTCGGCATTTCTTCACGCGTTTCAGGATGACACCGCGGCTGCGGGTAGCTGTCTGCCGAATTGTGCATGGCCATATAGTGCAGTAAAATATGAATTCCTGGAGCCATAGTAAGTTTGATCGGGGGAGTGCAAGGCACCAACATTGAATCCAAGATCAGTGTGAGGTACATTTCCCCCATTCGACATAAACTTGGTGAGCGGAGGCTCATTATCATGATGAACATTGCGACTTCCGTCCACGCTAACTATTCCGACTATGTCTGGGAGTGAGTTTGGGGTCGTAAGGTCATATCTTACAGGCGGTTAGGTATATAGATGGTTGGTCAATTTTATTTTAGGCCCACCGTATGGTAAAGGACGCCGAGTTCCCGCATGCTGAGTAGTCCGCGTTACTCCCGACAAAGAGTGACCACCGTCCGTGGTGTACGATCCAACATCGTGTTGCAAAATCAGTGGACCCTGTACATGAGACGCTCCAAGCGCCGCCCACGAGTCGTGGCAATGCGCCTCGCTATCTCGAATCACCGGCTGCCGCCAGTTGTTTTCAAGGTGCATATCGCCACCAAACTCGTAGAAGTTGCCTCCATTTATGTTCACGCCGGAAGTGTTGCTGAAGAGAGGCATAGGTGAGGTGAATGTGGGAGGTAACAAAGAACGAATCTGTAGAACGAGGCGCTGTACATACATGTGGAAGCAACGCGGTTCGGATGAATTGGACCGCCACACAGCAACCATGCAGCACTTTCAAATATCTCACGCTGTCACAATCAATTCGAACTTCGACCCAGGTTCGTTACGCCATTCGGGCCAGATATTCCATGTCATCTCTTGTAAATCCGAGGTGAATACTTTGATCGTAACATACCTAATAGTCTGCCCTGTGTGGCGATTTTCCGTGAGTCTTCTCTACCGCTTACTTGAGATTTATCTTTCCTAACTTCGTCTTAATTCGTTAGATTTGCTTCTCAGAGAGCCCTCGCACCAAACTATTCAACTTGTGCGTCAACCAGGCCACAAACACTTCAAGACATCGCAATTATGCCGCTTCAAGTACCGCAACGTAATTTATAATTGAATATTTTCACTTTTATGTATTTCAGCTGGCTAGTTTTTTCAGATTGGCCTGCCTTACACAATGTCCCAGCATCGCAATAAATATCACCTTGTGGATTTTTACTCGGTGAGTTCTCGCACCTCCACCTGTCGCTTCTCATTACAGACGTCGTTCGATCCACTGGATTGGGGCAGAGCACACCCTCATCGACTGAAGCTAGTCAGTTTAAATAACTTAGACTTCAACTGCACAGAGATGAATCTTCAAAGCATCACACAAGGTAACCGTTCAAACTGTCGCAGGTCAAACCAAGGAAGGTATGTAATGTAATCAACTTCGATTTTCACTGATTTTATTCATTCTATGCAACTGCCCAGTCCCCCAGATTTTCTGGGCACACTATTCGACGGCTCGATCCCGCGCTACGGGCGTTATTCTACACAGATCTATTCGTCGAATTATATTCTTCCCCACCTGTCCTTGCCATTTATTGATCTCTGCTGAGGTCGTTGAGATTCAATATTTTCCTTCAGTTTTGTGATTTGGGGGACGGTTGTAGACCGTGCGGATTTGATTGATTCCTACATGCTGTGCTCGTAAGTTGAATAAGCGGACACAGATCTCGAGCAGATCCCCGCGTCGACTTTGATGCGCGATCTCAAGCGGTATTCGCAGGCGTCCAAATGATCCTTGGAGCCCATGCATACCCCATTCTGCTGTATGATGGTATTCAACGCAAGACCTCGAGGAGTATGTGCAGGCCGAACATGATGTACCGAGAAACTGTGCTTGGTCTCAAAGCAAAGATTTGCTGCAAACTGAGCTTGCGCATGGTTGAGTTGAGATAATGAAGAACGAGGCCAAGGGTACCACACTCGTCAAGGGAACACGCAGAAGGGCACAGAGTGGTGGTAGTAGCAACACCCTCACGAGGGATTGGCAAAGTATTCCATGATTCACCAAAGCCGGTGGAGATGATTGCATGGAACGTTTCAACATCGAAGCCCATGGTCGTAATATAGGCACGATCACTCCGGCTGGCGAAGAGAATTTTCCATGGAGTCGTTCTGCGTGGATTTCGATACAGCTGTGCTCGACAGAGATAGAGCCTGCTTGGTTTGCACCTCTCGGCACATCACCTGCATGCCTCCTCCATCCCCAGTGTAATGATGGCTGTAGCAGTCCCTATAAGCCTCTGTTCATCCTCTATTTCATCATCCTCCATATCTTGTTCCTGTTGAAGTAGCATGGGTGTGTCAATGTCCATCTTGTCGAAGAGAAAGACGTGTTATTTGGCACAACCACCAGCTCCAAACAGTTGGCAACAGCGGGCCGAAACGAAGTGTGATATGGGAACATTAATTAGAAAGAACACCTGTTCACTTTTAATAATGTCGGTTGTGTGTTTCCCATAGAATACTCAGGACTATCTGGATTGATGCAATCACTGGCACCTTCAAACAAACTCGGATATTGCTCAAACATTTTTTATCGTTATGGAAAGTCATCCATTATCTCTTCCGAGAGTCAAATTTCTGCTGGCAGGAGAATTCATTCCCATGTCAATAAATGTGATGATACCGCTGGCACTTATTTTTCCGGTTTATCCGACTCTTTAACACTGGTATAGTGAGACATGATGGGTTCATACATTTCACTCGCCACAATTCATTCATGTGCTTTGAATACCGGCTTGCGCGCAAGAGTGGTCTGGTGGTTATTTTGACATAGAGAAGTGGAGTCTCGTCTTCCTAGAAGTCTCTGGGGTTGTTCGTAACTACAGCAGTCATCATTTTTGAGTTGGAACTATATAGGTATTGAAATTATTTGTCGCTTGTCGCAAGCTGATATAAAGTGATAAACTACTCAAATAAATAATTCCTGTGAGTACGACGCCGATGATTATGGCCGATCAAGAGTAGCCGTGAACTGACGGAGCTATGATCATGCTGACTTCCCCCCCAAAGTTGTTGAAAACCCTGCATAATTTCATTGGAGGTGACTGTTTAAATTGCAAGAACAGTGGGAAAATGTTGATCTCTGAGAGATGCCCAGAGGTGGGACAAGCTGTACTAATCACTAACGACAAACGGCACCACAGTGGTGGGATGTCTGCCACACTGGAAATTTGATGGAACCAGTTGAGCTGAAAATGAGTGCTAAATGGTAAGTTTGGTGCTCATGTAAACAACACTGAAACAATTGGTTTGAGAAGCAGTTTAGTCAGCGCTGAAACCAATTGGTTACCATTCAGATAACTTCAATTCTATTGTTTCGGGCACATCCGGCCGAAACGTATGCTTTTGGCCCGAACATTTAGTTTCAGGGCTCTCGAACTAATGGTTTCAGCCTCGCCTATACCTGGGTTCAAACTTACCATTTCACACTCATTTTCCTCTCAGTGGATTCCACCTGATTTTCAGTGTGTGTGATGACTGTTTGGATTTCAACAAACAAAATGTTTGAAGTGTCTGTCCAGGAGAGACCTCTTTGGATTCCAGCGGGCGTGCAGGATTTTTGGTGACCAGGTTGTTGCCAGGTTGGATTTTTTAAATTGTCAATATGAAGCAGTCGTGCTCAGGTTGCGCCCATATTTTTGAACTCCGACAGCCTAGCGGCAAGTTGCGTGATTATGATGATGGCATCATGACTCAGCATCATTGGAGCTCGGACAACGGACAGACCAAAGCAGCATCAAGTACGGAACCAAGGATCAACGTAGAACTTATGAGAGGGACTCATATAAGAAAATACAAGGTCGTGGCAGCATGGCTCCTGCGCACGGAATCGATACACGACCTGCCCGCACTCCAGGTGCGCACCGTGCGCTTTCAACTTTGTACACCTACACACCATCCGCTCTGGCGCAGGCATCGCGCAGCCTTGCGGAAACTTTCCTGGTATTGTACAAACCGCATACTGCGGCCGGTATATGCAGAGTATGTATGAATGTACAGGACTCTAGCTGGTATTCCTGTTTATTTATTTATTTACAACCCTTGTGTTCATTTATTTTACACCCGCGCACTATGAGCGTGTACTTAATGTGTAGAAGTCGCTCGACTGCCCCGTTCTAGTATCCGATGATCCAGATATGCAACCCACCTAAATCAGACTTCCGCGCACATTCGATTTGTTTAGTTCCTGCTCACTTTGAAATTTGATCTGTTGCTTCTGTTCCTTCAATAGACTTCAAGCAATAACATTACTATATGTTGCCTTTATGTACCTGGTACCGGTGAGCTACCATAGGTTGGTGGGAATGCGCCCGATGTGAGGCAATTACTCTCCACTATTCTGTCCACGCAGATGAGGGAACCACCTCTCATAATTGGCCTTCCACTCCCTCCACTCCATTTCGAGATCATACTGGGGATCCTTTTTCCACAGATGCTCATATATATCACTTGCAACAATGAGATGTTGTTCCCAAACCTCGATCACATCCAGTGGGGGGTCTGGAAAAGCCTGAACAGTGGTTAGTGCACTTGACATGAGACACATAGTAGTAAGATGATCAACCTTGAGCCATTGTAGAGTGTTGTGATAGTTTTCGGGTGAGCTTTCCCCTCCTTTCAATTCATCGGGGTTGAAAGAGACCTGGCATATGTCTTGGAGAAGTTCCATAGAATGCGGGGACACTCTGATTAAACGTCCCCAGGGATAACTCAAATTCCTAATAAAATGTCAATCTGCACTGTCTGCCCATTTGCCTGAACATCACATACCTGAGCCATTTTCCTTTGTCTTTGATCAGCCCAATGAATCCACGCACTAGGTCTATTGACAGCTGCCTAATCATGGTTTCGGGAGAGAGGTGATATGTCACAAAGTAGAGCAGCCTGTGCACGGCTTCTGGATCTGCACATCCAGTGATATGCCGCAGTGGGCACATGGCGGCCCTTAGATCTGCCCATGAGATATCCAACAGGAGATGAATATCGATCAGGGAAAGCGTGTATTCTGTGCCCTGTCCGAGAATATATGTCTGGACAATACGACGGAGCAATAAACCGTGAGACAACTGCAGGAAACCTTTGATGGACCGGCCTGAATTGTCATCGTCAGATCGCGGCAATCCCAGTTCTTGAAGAATAGTGTCCTCGATACTGTCCATGAACTTGTAGTCTTCCCACAGTTGGACAAGATCTGCTGGGGGATTTCCAATTTTCTAAAATAAATGAATGCCGGTTAGAATTAACACCCAGCCTGAGTGAAAAATCTGGCGGACCTCCAACAAAGAGAGAATTTGTTCGGGAGCCCGGGATTTGTAGGAGAAGAAGAAAGGATCGGGGTTGATGAGTCTAATTAGGGGTATCATTTCTGGCAAAGGCGGAATTTTGCTGGTTGCGTTGTGTAGACCTGGAGCACTGTTGATAGTAAACTCAGTTAAACATCATCATACAAGCATCCCAGCATAAACTCACTAAGGCACTGATTCAGCATGGTTGATCTCAGGGTTGTCATGGGTGTAAGAGAGTGCTTTAAGCACAGACTTGCCCAGCTCCACTCGGTGTTGAAGACCACCAACAAAAAACTCGCCTGAGCGTGTAGGATCATTGAGGAAGTCTCGAAATGAGGCATGGTGCGCATGGATGGAGTCTCTGCAGTCTTGTGGAACATACAGAACAGAATGGAGGTTCCGCAGAATGAGCTGAACATCTCCTGGTTTGAGCTCCAGAAGCTGTTCAATTCCACCAGTGTATAATTCAAAGTCAAAAAAATCCAGGGCCGCTAGGATCCGAAGAAGACCGTGATGATAACGGGTTGACACGGTCAAAAGAATTTGTGTATATAGTTGGTCCAGAGCCCCGAAAGGTGATTCCAAATTTGAGGCATTCTGGATAGCCTCCAGTTGTTCTGTCGGCCGGAAGTTTCTGTCGTCGATGAACTTTATGACAGTAGAGGCGTAAATGAAATAGCCCGATGATTTATTCGCAAGGTACTGGATAACCTCTTGTGATGGCCAGGGGCTCGAAATACCAGCCATTGTTTGGTGGTGTTCTTGATGAATCCGTGCAAATTCATCCCTTAGATATTTTCGGACATCCTCTTTGGATTGCTCCACATTACACATGTGGCGGAGTCCCTCGAAAAAAGGGGCTTCAAATATCTCGCGGATGTGGGGCTCCGGACGACTGGCAATGAGTAACCGGAGAGGGGGAGAGTGCTGGCGGATGGCATTGGCAATCAAGCGCAAGATCTCCTGCTGTGTCTGGCGACCTTCGCATTCGTCGAGGCCATCTATAACTATTATGGGGAGTTGTGAAGGGCCGAGTGAACCACAGGGATCCATGACGAGCTTCTGGAGCTGCACATTCATTGATTTTGCAACCAAGTCAGGTGAATCTTCAACAATCTTCGAAATAAAACCCTTCAGAGGCCGATTATTGAGTGCAAGTTGGTAGGAGAGAGTAGCAAATAATTTTTGTTCGTTCCCGCGAGTGGTGTGGCCTCTCTTGAAGAAGAAACTGCCTCCTAAACACCCAGCATCCGCCAAACGCTCGGAGAAGGTGCGCATAATTGCAGACTTTCCAGCCCCGGCCGGTCCATACAGCCACACAATGGGCAAGGCATCTACTGTCTTCAGGGATTCCCATGGCCATTGTCGGGAGTCCCATACCGACTTTGTTGCCCAATTCCATAATTTGTCTAGCATTTCTTCACGCGTTTCAGGATGACATCGCGGCTGTGGGTAGCTGTCTGCAGAATCGTGCATGGCTTCGAGTGCGACCGCACGATGCAAAATGTGAATTCCTGGATCCGGCCTCATTTCAATTTATGCTATTTACGAGCAAAGAACAACGTGCCTGCATCCCTACTGAGGTGCATATCGCCACCAATCTCGTAGAAACTTCCTCCATTTATATTCACGCCGGAACTGTTGCTGAAGAATGGCATAGGTGGGATGGATGTGGGAGGTGGCAAGGAGCGAGGCTGTACGACGAGGCTGTACATGTGTGGTAATAATGCGGCTCGGATGATCCGGACCCTCACTTTGAAATATCCCACGCTGTCATGAAGGTGAATTTCAACTTCAGCCAAGATTCGTCGCGCCATTCGGTCCAGATATTCTACGTAATCTCTGGGAAACCCAATGTGAACCGCGCTTCAACTATTCGAGGCATCGATCACAATCACGCCCGCTGATATGTATGTTCCTCTTCCTTTTAACTGTCCTTCAAAATTACACCTAACTAGGCTGCGTTGGACGTCTCACAACGACCTACCACTCATATATCTGTGAAAATCCGCCCAGGTGAGTCTTGCTATTTTTATATACTGACCTTGTATTCAGCCCTTAGATGCCCTCGCGCAGCCAGTCCACTTTAATTTGAACCAACTCTTCATAATGTCGAAATGTGCTCAGTCAATGTTCTACTGCTTTCTGTTCTCACCGCATGAAACTGACGAGGTTCAACATCTCATGGCCGTTATTCTCCCATAGATTTATTTATCTGTGGATTATTATTCCCGGCTCCGTTGCGCGCGGGTTTCGTTAGAGCAGCGCAGATTAGCCAGTTTGCGCAGCAGCCACTCGAGCCATCCAGTGGCTTTTTGGCGTTGCGCAAACTAGTGGCTAATGGCTGATCGATGGCTGATAAAATGAAATCAATGAAAGTCTTTTCGGGCCAGATTGAGAGGGACTGAATGTTCTTATACATAGTTGCCTCAAGGAATGACCCCAACTGCCCGAGAGCCCAAAATCCAAAGAAACAAATATTTGTAGGCTCAAATCGGCCTGTAGGCAGTAATGGAGGGTCTTAGCATCCAACGATGGTGTTTATGACTCGTAAGTGACTGAATTGCACCAACAATAAGCGTAGGTACCCAAGCCATCGAAGCCACAAGCCATCATTTTGCGCAATGCAAAACAGCCATCAGATGGCTCCAGTGGCTGCTGCGCAAACTCTCTATTGTAACTGAGTGGGTGGGTGTGTTATTTATGTAGTGCGCGTGCAAGGTGATTAATTCGGCGTTGTGCTACTTGATTTTGCGTTGGACCGACTCGCGGGGTTTCGGGGAGTGCGATCTCGAGGTATTTTGCGCTGCACCATGACCGACTGCCGATTTTTTTTTTTGCCGAGTCGTATTGAGCTGGACCAGCGATATATGCGTGGATCTAACATCCAACATTGTGAGAATGGCAGCCTTTATATATCGGAAATGAAATATGTACTTAGACTCGCCACTATTCCTGATATCGATCGTCCAGCATCCAACCAATCATCGTACGATACCCGAAATGAATGCAGTTTAGCAATGAAAAAAGCGGGAAAATCAAGTGCAGACGTGTTGTTCGGATGTGGGAGTCGATTCAACCGGCTGGCTGCAGAAAATTTTCTCGCTGGTCACAATAAGACACTGGTAATAGCCCGGAGGAGCTGCGTACCCTGCATCACGGGCCAATGCTTTCACCTGGCCGATGTGAGTGAGAAAAAGGGGGAGAGCTCAGCGACTCGATAATGGGCTGGAATAATAGTGGAACATGCTTCCCAGGAGGTCCGCGGGGTGAGGAAGTGGGCTGCTGAGCAGCTGGGAAGAAGGGTCATTTTGTGCGGTCGTCATCAGCAGTCGAGAAACCATTCTCCAACGTAAAAATCCTTACCCTACGTTCATAGCTCCGTTCCCATGCCCCCCACTCTCCCCCGCGCTCCCCTCAATGCACACAATACGTTCAAGCTAGCGCCTCAATAGTCAATATGTAGTCGTGCCACATGGGCCCCCAGGGGCCCGCGCGCACGTTAAATGGATTTTTTTTTTTTAAAACGTGCTTTGAGGACATCTTGAATTCTCGACGTCTAAGGGGACGTGGACTTGATTGGATAAACGAGGTACGAGCCGAATGTGAGTACAGTTGGGTGTTCAATGTGATGGGCAGAGGTCCGAGTGCTCAGATTTGTGCGGTGTACATGGAAGGAATAAAATAATGCCGCGGATGCGGGAATTTAGGAGATTTAAGAACTAGAAGATCTTGTTCGCAGTAAGCCGCAGTAGCACAATACCTCCTTCACTGAAATATGAGCCGTTCTTTCCAGCTGCACCCAGCATATTGATCACTGAGAAACATGTATCGCTCGCAAATTTGGCGCCTGATGTGAGTTGCAACGAGAAAGAGATACTGTATTCAGCGACGCGACTGCAGCAGCATGTTTGAATTGCACGATATCCAGTATTCAAGTCCCACACGGCAAAATTTGAGCTTGCAACTTGAAGCGACGAACTCATCGATGGCACCAGTTTCTGGGAACAAATAGCATATCTTGTGGAAGGGATAAGTGACGGTGAGGCAGGAGAAAAGGTAGTTAGGAGCTCAGAGACGAACCAAATCCGATTCTCGCCCGCGCTCAGTTGAAGAAACGGCGTTTGAGAAGAAGGCCAGATCAAGTGGCTGTGACGGCAACACGGCTAACCACGGCCCGCCCCGCCGCTTTACCTCATACCACGATATAAACTCACTACTAAAGATGACTGGTGGGATGGCCGGCAAGCGGCAAGGCACAAACCAAAAAATTGAAGACTTGTACGGCTACATAAGTACATGGATACCCAAAGGGCCAACATCAGAACTATTCCTCAGTCAAGTCAGTGTACCAACTCAGTAGATCTCCGGTGCGTTGCAGAGTCTGCTTGGCCAAATATTTGAGCCTCTTCTCCTCGTCTCTGACCTCCTCTGGTGCATGTGTCGATATTCGCTTTGGATCAATGTTGCCCAGGATGGCAAGGCCCTTCGGCTCTCCTTCATCGCATTTTATCCGGGACAACATCACATACTTATGCTGCCGCTGTGCTGGTACAACTAGCCAAATGGACGACTCCTGAGTCACGCGAGCGGCTCTGGGAGTTGTGAGCAGTAGAGCTGAAGCCCCCAATAATGGGAACTTGGTGTCGACGCGTGCTGTAAAGGGATTCACTGCGCCGCCTTTTGTACGTGATATTATCCGCTGTTAGATGTTGTAGAAATGTGGATGTGGATGTACACGCCTTGAACTAAAATTGTGGTTCGCAACAATTGCAGAATACGCCGATACGGTACAGAGAGCCACGTAAATACATTGCACGTTACTGCCTGCAGTTGTCGGGACTGTGGCAATCATAATTCATGTTTTTGGTCGGAGAATCCGGTGTGGGCCATGACGAGACATGAGTGAAAATAAAGATACAGAAGCACAAGGTGATATTCCCAGAAAAGGCAGCGCATATTAAAGCAGAAAGTGAGGAGGTGAGGAAAGGATGAATTGCAAATGTTTTTACAGGGGTAACTATGGGGATCCGTCGTTCGCGATCGAGAGGGTCCTAGGCCACTTGCGTCCCAGCTCAAAGTCCAGAGAGGGTTTTGGCGTGGAGTTGAGCGCAACATTGCAAAGGCGCCGCGGGGAACTTGGAGGAGAGGATTTAAGACAAGTGGAATTGGCGGAGGAAGCGAAAAGAATGAGCAGGGAGCGAGCTGTAGGGATGGTGACAGATACGGATATAAGAGTGAGACCAAAGAGTGACGGTGCTGTAGGCCATTCCGGACAGAAGTGGACGCACAGGGGGTAGCGGATGAAACAGCACGTGGGAATCACATAAGGCATTTTTGGTGGGTTTGGACAAAGCTGAGCACGGGAAGACACAAAGCTTTCAAAACAAGTTTTGGTTTGTGAATAGCGGGAATACGTAGCCTGTTATGTGTGGCAATATCCCGTGAGTCTTCTCTACCGCTTACTTGAATTTATATTGACTGACCTCGTTCTAATTCGTTGGATTTACTAGTACTTCTCGGAGCGCCCTCGCACCAAACTATACAATTTGGACGTGGACTAGACCCAAACACTTCAAGACATCTTAATTATGCCGGTTGAACTTCAGGTACCGCAACATAATTTATGCATGCTTTGTATTTTTATTCTAACTGGCTAGTTCTTTCAGATTGGTCGCACTACAACAACGGTATGCCCACAAATCAACTTGTGGAATTTTTACTCTGTGATTTTTTTACACCTTCACTTCTCATTTCTCCTTATAGACGTCGTTCGATCCACTAGATTGGCACCCTCAGACCGAAGCTCGTCAGGTTTATATAACTTGAGCTGCACAGAGATAAGGCAAGGCATCGCACTTGCCAATGTCGATTCAACGCAAGGTACCTGCCAGAGTCACAACCGTTCAAAATGAATTATCGCAGTTCAAACATGTAATTTACTTCAATTTCCGATGCCTTCATTCATTATAACTGCCTAATCCCTCAGACTTTACGGGACACTATTCAACGGCTCGATGAGGCACTACGGCCGTTATTCTACACAGATCCATTTGTGGACTTCTATTCTTCCCTGCCTGTCCTTGGAATTGTTTCTCTCTACTGACCTCGTTTAGATTCGATATTTTCCTTTAACTTTAAAGATTGGGCGCCGCGGTGGGAGGCAGGAGGAGTGTTTTTCCTTCACGCACATGACGTCCGAACAATTCATCCCTCCACACGTCCACTAGATTCTACGGCGCATTCAACAGCCCAACCTAGCGCTACATGAGCGCAGGCCATTGTTGTGCCATTCCATTTGTACATTTTCTTCCGTGAGTCTTGCAAATTGAACCGAAGGAAAATAATGAGGATAAAGAAGGCTGGATTCCCGTCGCCACGAATTCCGTCGAGTATGATTTGAACTGCGCTCCATCTCTCCAAGGCTTCGCCCTTATGCCCCCTTCAGGTAAGCAACTTATTTCGATATTTTCCCTTTTTTTATTGTCTAGTTCATTTACATCTAAACTGGGTGCTTGGAAACTCACCTGAAACTCCAAAGAGAGAACAGGAGAGAAACACTAGAGGAAAGATTCACACAGAGAGAATATAAACATTGTGTATTTCAAGAGCTCGAGCGGTGGTGGTGAAGGTACAAGAAAGAAAGATAAGTAACATGTGACCGTGACAAGTGTAAGTAAAGCCGGTATGGGTTTACATTGGGTTTACAGTACTTTGGTCCTGGTAAGGTATGCAGATCTCCCACCGATATATCTGGTAAAATCCCCCTCTTTTTACTTGCTATTTTGCCTTAGTGCTGGCCTTGTATTCAGCCATTAGATACAGTGCGGATCGTTCAACCACCGCGCAGTGAGTCAAGTTTAATTGAACCAGCCCTTCAAAATGCGCGGTCAACCAAGAAAGTGTGTGTAGTCAATTCTACTTCGATCTTTTACAGCTTTTCTTTTTTTCTCTTACACAATGGCATCCCAACAACGTCAGATTTTTGTTCCGCGCAGGGTTTACTAGGCCAAAGCTAATGTGTTATTCAATTAGTATCGGGAATGCGTCGAGATGAGCGCGCGTCGTGCCTTCTACCTATGCGTGTGGGCACGATAATTAATTCGACCTTGTGTTGTTTTTGCGTTGATGCGCACCCACGGAGTTCCTTCCTTTCCGTAAAGAGAGCGGCGCCGCGGCAATCGAGGTACGTTGAGCTGCACTTTAAGACAGACTGCTGCAGGCCGTGTTGAGCTGGAGCCGCGGATCGGAGCGTACGCGAGGATCTAAGCAGTATATTCATGAATCGTCATGTAGGCGCGTGCGGACTGTCGTTATACAGTTCTGTAAGGTTGTACGGTAGGACAAAAGCGCCACCGTTCACATTCGGCGCGAATACCCTCCAGATCAAAAAACACGCGCTGTTGGGCCTTCTTTGTCCGCCCACGTGCGACGCGTCAACGTCTTCGCGCTTCCACCGCATCGCCCGTACCATACACACTAGGTACGCCTCGCCACTGCACACACACTCACCGCTATTCTAACCCACCCTTAGAATGTCGCGCCTCCTCTGCCCGCACGCCCGCAAGCCTCGCTGAAGCACAAGCTCGCGGCGCGCAGGACGGGACTGCAGGCCAACATCTGTTAGGCGTCTGCGTCCACATCCACGTCTGCACCCACAACATCCTGACCCGACCCCTCGCCGCACCAACGACCCTCCACGTGCGTTCCCTCCTGTCAGCGATACCCGAGGCCTACACTATCTCCACCCTCCACTCGCGTGTGCAGCCGGCCACCCTCTCCGAATTCACTGCTGCCGCGTCTTCCTCGTCTTCAGCCGCCGCCACCGACGCGTTCCACTCTCAAATCTCCACCGTACAAAATCAAATAACCACCTGGCAAGTCCGTCCTCTCACCCTTCAGTTCACGGTACAGGAAAACAAAGCCCCGCACGTACAGCTGTACCGCGACTCGGATCTCCTATTCACCGTCTTCCGCACGCTGCTGGCCGTGTACCTCACCTTCTCGCACATCACCCTCCCCGCGTTGCTCGATGCCTTCTCGCGCTCCTCCCTAACCCCTTCTCTTCTACATCCAGCTCCTCCTCCTCCGGATCCTCGGCATTGTCGTCGACGTATGCAAGGCGCTCGGACGGCGTGGGCGCAGCATCGACGAACCCATGCGACCAGCCCGAGCTTGCGGAACTGGCGGCGCTCGCGGCCCCCGGCGAGGCGTGCGAGCACTGGCTTGAGCGCGCGGCGGTCAGCGTCAGCACTGGGATGGTCGTTCTCACTGTCGCGCGGGTGCGTCTCCCCCCTCTTCCTCCCCGTCCATAGAGGAATGTACTAACAAACGCCGCAGCTGCTTACTCCTCGCCGTCTCAACGCATTACGCACACATGCTGCGCACTTCCCCCTCCGCTCTCACCCCAAGTTCCGAGGGCGCCGGCGCCCTGCTCGTGACGTTCGCGACGCCCATGCGCATGCGCATCCCCCCCTCCCCGCGCACTTCTCCCCAATGACGTCATGTACTCCCCCGTGCACGTCGGGGAGCTAGCTGCGTCGGTGCACCGCGAGAAGGAGGGAAGCACCATGGGCAGCAGCTTCGTGTCGCGCGCGACGGAGGTGTGGGTGTCCGCCGCATGCCCGAGCGCCAATGCGAGCCCGCGGCGTGTGCGGGAGCACGGCGACTGCCGGGACATGCGCAACAGCCGGGAGTCGCGCGAGAGCCAGGACGACGGGAGGCGCGGGACTGTCGGGGGTTGCGCGAGAGCCGGGAGAGCAGGGACGGACTGCGAACTCCTCAACTAGCACCGCCCGTCGGCCAACAAAGAATATTCTCATTAACACTACCCGCATAAGTATCTGAACAACGTCGCTCCGCATCCAGACGCTACCGCGAAGGTCAAAATTCAACTTCAACCAATACTTGTCACGCTATTCGGTCCAGATGTTCCGCAGAAGCGCAAATCCGATATGATGCTATATCAGACCACGCCCAGCATTTTGGTGTGTAGAGACTGGTATGTATATTGAAGCGCCCCTGTACGCGAATCACAACCATCGAATAAAATGCTGCCCTGGTCTCTTCGTGAATTTTTTGCTCCGAGTCTTCCCCACCGTTTGTTTATTTGACATTTATCTTACTGACCTCGTTCTAATTCGTTGGACTCAATTCAAATTTGGCCTTTCATACCGAAGCCGGTCCAGTTTACCTTGAACTGCGCTAGGCTCTCGAAATTCTTCGATTTATTATTCACTGGGATGCTTGTGAGTCGCACGTGGGGGTTTTGCTGAGTCCAGAGCCGTTTGTAAGTGAGGGGGTTATTCAGGAGTAGTCGGAATTGGGATGCGGCGAGCGCGCGCCGTGGATTTATATGCGTGGCATGGTAATCAAACCGACCGTTGTATTACATCCACTCGCGGGGTTTTTTAGTTCAAAGGCTGCGTCTCAGAGAGGTGAGGCGAGTCGCGCTAGTGCCGCGAAGTAGGATGTGAAGGCGCGTTGCGGCGATAATATTTTATCCGTGGCTGTCTGGGTTTGTTGCGGAGCTTTTGAGCGCGAGGCCACAAGCTCGAGCCGCGGATCGAGGCGCTGAGTCAATGGGCGAGGGTAGCGATGGAGTTTAATTCTTTGTTAATTCTATTCCAACCGGTGCCTATTTCGCGTAGATTCAACTTAAACCGACGAGGTTCACCGTCTCAAGCTCACGCTCCAAATGGCTGTAGGACGTTACATCCTACCGCAGATCGAGTCGTACCCACCTTCTACTTGCTCCTTTCCTTCCCTGCCTTCATTTTAATTCGTCAGATTCATTCACAACGCGTCGTGACATACTCCGCGCGGGTATATCCAAGTAAGTAGTCAAGGATACACCGTACTTGGCGTAGTATCAATAAAACCCGACGAACTCCTACCATTCGGTCGAAGTGCTCATGTGGAATAAGAGAATGAGGGAGGAGTAAGGATGCGTCAAGTTGCTTTGTTACTGACTCGCGAATAGTTTTCCAGCTTAAAGGTTGCATCTCGGAATGCGGTGAGAGGAGTCGAGTCGCACTGGCGCTGGGAACTGGGATTTAGAGGTGGGTTGTTGCATGGGTGATATTTTTCATCCGTGACTGGTGCTGATAGCTTTCAGATCTTGGAGCGCCAGACCTTGAGCTGGAGCCGCGGATCGAAGGGCCGAGTAGACGGGCGCGGGCAAGGTGTGTGTAAAAGCAAGTGGATTGGCCGCGCTCTCACTCGGGATTGGGAAGGAAGGAGGGGATGCATGGAGGTGAGTACGTAGAGCGCCTTCAGGAAATCAGCCAACTCCGTACTTGACCCGATCACGCCCGTGATCGGACATCAGATCCTTTTGGGCGTGTCAGCGCTGATATGACATTACCAGCTCGTCTCAGATCCCAAGCTCCTCATGACTCAGTGCCAGGTAATTTCCATCTGACGGACATATGGCAGGCACCTATAAGCACCGCTCAGGTTCATACCATATGTCGACAACCATCCATGTATTATTTTAATTCATAGACCATTTCGCGATTGCGACACTGTCATGGCCGACCTTTCCGAGTCGAGCCTCTGGAAAAGCTTGCCCAATATGCCGATTCCGAAGAAATAAGTCAATCTCTGTTGCATGTAAAGAAATCTGTCTGCATAACATAATTTATTAGCGCCCTTGTACGAGTAGTAGAACAGCGCCAAATTCTTCAAAAAAAGCGGCAATTACAAAATGAAATGAACACAACATCTCCAGCACATCTCGCCTCCCCCCAGAAAATTTAGTGGTGCCTATTTGACTGTGAACCTCCGAGTCTGGTGATCTCGCTCTTGGGCCCACCGGTCCGTTTCTTTGGCTGTGCGGCTATCAGGGCAACATTGGTCTTGCTCTGTTCCTTTTGACGCCATTCGGGCCCTTACTGGCAAGTTGCTTCTTTCTCTTCGGTACTGTGTTCTTCCTGGGGCTTAAATATGCGTCAGATGCCTTCCTCACGTGGCTGGTACTGGCTTGGGGCTAGTATGGGGAGAAATAAGTATTTTCAATCCGAGCTGCACACATAAATGGGACACACCGTGCCTGCAGATTGTTTACCCATAATACGGGGCACATCTTCTTTGTCATCCTCCATGTGTGGTCCGTGCTTGTTCAGAAAGAGGCCGAGGGCCCTCTCGTATTCTGCCTTTGACCACTCGGGATTTGTCTCCATACCCGGAGGAGAGCGCCCCAAAAATCTCCGCATGAACCAGTATACATCCACCTCGTCTGCCATGGTGAGGCCTGATTCATTGGAGACCCAGCTCATTTTTTTCCCAGTTAGCTGTTTCTTGACCTATCCGACTGCAGGCACAGTGTTCCAAGTTAATGATAGACCCGGCAAATACGTGGATCAGCATACCGTTCGGCTTCAAACATTGTACAATCTGCAGGTTCCGAGTCGTGGTGTTGGTCGAGAGCAAGCTGATATCTGAGTTTCGCAATATATCATCATTTACAAATTAAGGATAGTGTACCCGTCCGCGTGAAGGTAACACCATGCCCGAGGACTACTAAAGTCTAAAAACGATAAACGCTCGCGAGAGATAAATTAAAAGCCTACTACAATATGATTTCAGGCAATAACTTATTGTATGTTGCCTTCATGTAGTAAACAGGAAGAAGTTTATTTGAATATTAGAAATCTTATCCTGCGAAGGATTATGTTCATTGTTCTGGCGAGCTACTATAGGTATCTGGCGGGGGTAATGCTACAAACAACGGCTAGGCGCGTGATGTGAGGCCATTACTTTCCACTATTCTGTCCACGCAGACGAGGGAACCACTTCTCAAAATTGGCATGCCACTCTCTCCACTCTGTTTCAAGATCATACTGGGGATTATTTTGCCACCTATACTCATAGCGCTTGCTTGCAACAATGAGATATTGCTCCCACACCTCAATCACATCCTGTGATGGTTCTGGAAATGCCTGAAAGTTGTTTAGTGCACTTGATGCGAGACACATAGCAGTCTTATTGCCAACCTTGAGCCATTGTAGAGTGTTGTGATAGTTTTCAGGTGAGTTTTCCCCTCGTTTCAATTCATCGGGGCTAAAAGAGACCTGGCATATGTCTTGGAGGAGTTCCATAGAATGCGGAGACACTCTGATCAAACGTCCCCAGGGATAACCCAAATTCCTAATAAAATGTCAGTCTGCACTGTCTTCCCATTTGCCTGAACATCACACCTGACCCATTTTCCTTTGTCTTTGATCAGCCCAATGAATCTAAGCACCAAGTCCATTGACAACTGCCTAATCACGGTTTCAGGAGAGAGGTGATGTGTCACAAAGCAGAGCAGCCTGTGCACAGCTTCTGGATCTGCACATCCAATGATATGCCGCAGTGGGCACATGGTGGTCCTTAGATCTGTCCATGAGATATCCAACAGGAGATGAATATTGATCAGGGAAAGTATGTATTTCGTGCCGTGTCCGAGAATATATGTTTGGAGAAGACAAGGGAGCAATACACAGTGAGACAACTGTGGGAAACCTTTGGTGGACAGGCCCAAATTGCCATTGTCAGATTGTGGATATCCCAGTTCTCCGATAACAGTGTCTTCGATACTTTCCATGAATTTGTAGTCTTCCCACAGTTGGACAAGATCTGCTGGTGGATTTCCAATGTTCTAAAAATGAATGAATGCCGGTTAGAATTAACACCCAGCCTGAGTGAATAATCTGGCGGACCTCCAACAAAGAGAGAATTTTATCGGGAGCCCCGGACCTGTAGGAGAAGAAGAAAGGAATAGGGTTGAGGAGTCGAATGAGGGGTATCATTTCCAGTAAAGGTGGAATTTTGCTTATTGCACGGCGCAGACCTACATCCCTGGAGTAGGAAATCAAGTTAAACATCATACACATATCCAAGTGCAAACTCACAAAGCCACTGGTCCGACGAGGTTGATCTCTGGATTGTTGTAGGTGTAAGAGAGTGCTTTAAGCACAGACTTTCCCAGCTCCACCTCGTGTTGGAGACCACCAAACATAGAACTTGCCTGAACGGGATTGATCATTGAGGAAGTCTCGAAACGAAGCATGGTGCACTGAGATCTCCCACTGTCCATTGTCATTCTCATATTTCGGAACATCCAGGACGGAGTGAAGCCCCCGCAGGATGAGCTGAACATCTCCTGGCTTGAGTTCCAGAACCTGTTCAATTCCACCAGGATGTAAACGAAAGTCGAAGAATTCCAGGGCCCGCAGGATTGGAAGAAGACGATGATGGGCTGGTACCGTCGAAAGAATTTGTGTATACAGTTGGTCCAGAGCACTGAATGGGGATTCCAAATGTGAGGCATCCATGAGTGCCTTGAGTTTCTCCATTGGCCGGAAGTTTCTGTCATCGACGAACTTGATGACAGTAGATGCATAAATGAAGTACATAGCCCGATGATTCATCCAAAAGGTATTCAATAACCTCTTGTGAAGGCCAGGGGCTGGACACACCTGCCATCGTTTCGTGGTGTTCTCGGTGAATGCGCGCAAATTCATCCTCTAAATATGTCCGGACATCCTCAAATTACGAGTACTTATGTAATAGGGATCGTCCCTTTCAAAACTCGAGGGCACCCAAATTTGATCAAATTTTCATTAGAGACCGATTTCGTTGAGGGACTTGTTAGTGGCAGTGCTTAATATATTTAGTGGCCATGCCTAAACATGCTTCAAATTTTTCTATTGAAAGTAGTGGCTGGGCGTTGTACTTGTTATTGTTACTCGGGGAAAAAAACCCCTACTCGGGGACAACTCCTAATGGGACAAAAAAGTTTTTGCTTTCGGAATTATCCGTCGGCATTTTCCTGCACCCGCACCCTTTCGGACTTGATGGGGGAAAAAAGGAATAGGGTCCACTGTCCATTGACCGTCCATGCCGACAATCCGTTTCCAATGTGCACTGGAGCTCAACTGTGGTGCAGCCAATATTCATATCGTTCTTTCTCAAGAAAAAGCACTGGTGGAACGGTACCAATACCTAATATACGTAGATGTGATCTAGTGGCAATATAGTGGTAAAAGGAGGGCACAGTGTTTGGCCTTGCATGGCAACAGAGGCTGCATCTTGTTTGGTCCCGTAGATGTAGATACACACTGCATCAGGAAAACCGTAGCCGAGATGTACCTATGAGTGCTATGGACGCCTGTGCAGTGCTGTGCAGTACTGCACAGGCGTCCATAGTGGCTCATAGGTACATCCCCGTGAGAAAATGCCGGACAGTGCTATGGAGGACTATGGAGGACTGTCAAGCGGTCATCAGGTTTCCTGATGTGGCAGCCATACCATTATTCATTTGTCTTGGCAGTTAGTACTGCTGCTGGGCACCCTTTCGTTAAATGTGTCATTTACTTGCCTCCCTCCTGTGCCGCTCTTTTTATTTAATGTCTGGTTCCAGTGTCTGATACCATCACTCACCCTCGCACCTACATACATCGATCTGATTCAGAAATATCCCCTCTTGCTCATATTCGATGACAGTACCTACAGCTACTTATGGAGCAAGCTGCTTGACAATACTATGGGTTACACCGGGATTGAAGATGTACCGGAGTTTGAAAATGTGCTCGCTTCATCTCGGTTTGTCTTCGATTCCCGGAATTTTTCGCGGAACATACTCCGGGGTATATAATACATTTGACTAGAAAAAAAAATGAAGCACTTCCGGCCAGAAAGGAGTGCGCATCAGGGCCCCAGCAAAAGATCTCAGATTCTGATTGTGTGACTCAAAATTTCGCGTTCAGTACTGTTCGCTGAACCGTTCCGTTTCGTATTTTACAAGCACACTCTTATGGCTTAAAAAACGATGTTACCACAAGGACCGGAGCGAAAGCTTGTGCGGGGCATCCAGGAGACGGTACCTTCACCACAAGCGTGACCTTTTATGGCAGGTGTGACAATGCGTGACTCAACCGCTTTCTGAGCATATATACCACCTCCCGGACGCCCCGCACGCCCCATTCTTGGGGTGAACGTCGTGTTGTAAGCCACTAAGTTGAAGTGAAATATTTTAGCGGACAGTACTGAACACAAGGATTTGAATGGGTGAATCAGGTCTAATTTGCCCCTGGGCCTGATGCTCACTCAATTCTGAGCGGAATCTCTCTATTTTTTTCTGCTGGTCTAATGTGGAATATGTGTCGGAGTACATCCCGCCAAAAATTAGTGGAATAACAGTAAAATTGAGACGAAGCGAGTGCATTTTCAAACTCTAGTCCATTTTCAATCCCAGTGTAGCTCATAATATGGGTTGGTGCAACAGCTTTAAATTGGTGACTGTTCTTTCTGCAAATGGGAGTGAGTGATGGATCACACAATGTATTTCGGTATTGGCTGTGAGTACTGCGCCGTCGATTTGACCTCCTACTGATTTCTCTTTTTTGGGGTGTTTATTTCAGTTAATGACTGTATAAATATCTTATTTACAATCAGCCTACATTAGTGTCTTAATTTATCATATTTATAGCTGTCCATTTACACTCATAAGTACTCGTACCTGCCGGGCGTAGCAACGGCCCTTTACCCCAAGTGATTGATCCACATTGAATGAGCGGTGAATTTTGTGGAACAATGAGCCCTGAAATATCTCGTGAATATGGGGTTCCGGTCTGCTAGCAATGACAAATTGTACAGGAAACAAGTCCTGCGTGCGGATCGAATTCCCGATGGAACGGAGGACTTCCTGCTGAACACCTGGATCATTGCATTCGTCCAGGCCATCGATGATAAATGTGATGGGTCGCGAGGTGTCAAATTTTCTACAGGGCTCGGTGAGGAGCTTCAGTAGCTGAACCTTGAGTGATTTCGAGACCACAGATGGAGTATTTGCCACCATTTTCGAAATCTGGGGCTTTAATTGTGGAACATTGTCCGCTAGCTGGTAGGCCAGGGTAGTGAATAGCTTCTGTGCATTTCCACAAGTTGAATGGCCCCTCTTGAAAAAGAAACTACCCCTTAACTGGCCACATTTGGCCAAGTGCTCAGCGAGAGTGCGCATAATAGCAGACTTCCCTGCTCCGGCTGGCACGTACAACCACAGAACCAGTAGTCCCTTTATCAAAACTTCCCGTCGCGGATCGTCCAGGGCTCGCCAGCAGTCAGAAATGCGAAACCATTCGGATGCAATGCACCAATTATACAACTTCTCGAGCATTTTGGTGCGTGTCTCCGGATGACATTTTGGTTGTGCATCATTATCCGCGGAATCGTGTATGGCCTCGAGTGACACATTGTTATATAGAATGTGGAGTCCTGAGCCATCATTCAGTTGAGAACGGATATTTATTTGCCAAGAAAAGTTGAATGTGCCTGTGTCCCCAGTCTGGACGATATTATTGACATTTTCAATGAAGGTGCCGCCGTGGATACTCCTCCCAGGTTCGGGGTTATGAGTGTTCTCAGACCATGAGGGGTAGGAACTCATTGCACCATTGTCGGGTCCAAATTCTACACCACTCCGCAGATGAGCTGTTGCATCATAGTCATCTCGAGAGTGATTGCGGTGTTGAAAGGACACATATATGGTGGGACTCAATCAACGAAGAATATGTCACTCCATTCACACTCACCATAAGGCAAAGAACGCCAGGTCCCCATTTGCTGACTATTCCCGGTCACTCCGGCCAGCGAGCGGCCAACTGCTTTATTGTATGATCCAACATCCTGATGTAACGTCGATGGTCCCTGTATAGACGACTGAGATGCTTCAAGCGCCGCCCACCGGTTGTGGTAATCTACCTGGCTATCTCGAATCACAGGCTGCTGATTATTTTCAAGGTGCATATCGCCACCAATCTCGTAGAAATTTCCTCCATGTATGTTTACACCAGAAGTGCTGCTGAAGAGAGGCATAGGTGAGGTGGATGTGGGGAGAAGCAAGGAGCGAAGCTGTACCACGGAGCTGTACGGATGGAATTAACGCGGTTCGGATGATTCGGACCACCAAACAGCTTCTGAAATATCTCACGCTGTCACGAAGGCAAAATTCCAACTTCAACAGATATTCCACGTCATCTCTTGTAAATCCGATGCGAATAATTTGATGTTATCCCTAGAAGCGTATGTGTGGCTCCATGAGTCTTCCCCGCTACAGTCTACTTACTTGAAATGTATCTTTACTGCCCTCATTCCATTTCGTTGGAATTGCTTCTCAGAGCGCTCTCGTACCAATCTATTCAATTTTGGGACGTGGACTAGACCCAAACACTTCAAGACATCGCAATTATTCCGGTTGAGCTTCAGGTACCGCTACGTAATTGTCAAATTGAACACTTTGCCTTTTTGTTCTAGCTGCCTAGTTCTTTCAGATTGGCTTGAACAAAAATTGCCCTACAACAGCTGTATGGCGCGAGTGGACCCATACCTCACGGCGGGTTGTGATATATGCCTCGATGTCGATGTCAAAGGCCTAGAAATGCTTGAAAAGGTCCAATGTAAATTCCTGCGTCGGATGCTCGGTGTTGGATCACGGTGCATCAAAGTGGTGTTATTCTCGGAGACCAGGATATGGCCCATTAAATACCGTCGAATATACCTGGCTCTGAAGTACCTCACTTATGTGCTAAAGCTCGACACACGACGGCCCGCGTGGAACGCTCTGCAGGACTCCCTGACTCTTGCTCGGGATCAAAAAATGCCGTGGATCAATGACCTCCGGATTGTTCTCTCTCGTCTCCATGTACCTGTGAATCTGGATATATACGAGGATCTTACGACCGATGCCATCGAGTCAGCTATGCAGGAGGTTAAATGGTCAATGGAGACTTGGGTGGATGATACAATAAACGCATCCTCCCGGCTGAAGGATCTGCTTGTGGGTCGCTTGGAGATGGACAGTGACACAGGAAAGCTGGTCAAAAAGCCCCTGGACTTTAGGCACTACCTCAGGGTTAATGTTCCAGACCATCGCGTGGCGTTGACATGGATGGTCTTGTCAAGCCACAGTCTCGCAATTGAACGGCGCCGTTGGAAGGAACGTGGAAAGAAACCGGTCCCAAAGGAATGGCGCCTGTGTCGTTTTTGTCAAGTGCACATCGAGGATCCAGCACACGCTATGTTTGTTTGTGACCACCCGGCGCTCATGGAGATCCGCGAAATCTTCCTCGTCAAACTATATTCGCAGCTCCCAGATATTCGGGGGAAATTCTCCAGCGCACTGGATTTCTTCCGTGAGATCTTACCTCGGAGGGAGATAACACCACTCCTGGCAAAGCTGGCATTTGACACACTGAAAATCTACGATGCTGTGGAAATATTGCGCGTGGAGCCGCCTGATTCTTGAGCGCTCCCAGCACCATCTCTCCCGAGGGATAATTCTTGATACAGAACTCTCTTCGAGTTTTTTGGCCTATCACTGCTTCGGCAGTTGCATGCACCTGCAAAGGGACAGACATACGACAGCTGCTGTAAACTGGTGGATAGCGGGGATTTATACCTGGGAGGAGAGTCAAGCTCCTCCCGTACACTTGCGTACTCCGCTCGTGGTCAGGTCCTATGGGTTTTAACCGCATATCCTGCCATACAAGCGGCCAGCCAGTCACAGTAAGCCAGCGTCTTGTGTGATCGACCCCCTGGAATGGTGTTGTGCTCGGTTTACATCTTGTAGATTTTCTTGATGGATAACCACCCTGATAGTACTACATGTTTGTATCCCGTAAACTCGTTGTTCAGGCTTTTGGACCACGCGAGTATAATAAATCCCCCCCCCCCACACAAATAAACTTGTGCAAATTTTACTCGGTGACTTTTCCCCACCTTCGTTCGTCATGTCGCTTTACAGACATCGTTTGATTCAGTGGCCGTCAGAGCGCACCCTTAGACTGAAGCTATTCAGGTTTACATGACTTGAACTGCATAGAGATAAGACTTCAAGGAACTTTCCAATGCTTATTCAATGCACCCACAACGGTTTAAATTATTTATCGCAGTTAAAACCAAGGATGGTATGTTTCTCCCTGAAATTTGCTGATTGTCGACAGGGATACAGACCCAGCGATCTAGGTTACCTTGTACTGAACAATTCCCAGCACGCTCATCTGCTTACTGTACTTTTTCAATCAATTCGACAGTCACGCATCACACGGGGGTCTGTCGGTGTCGAAATCCGTTGCCAAGGGAGTTGGGAACCAACAAATAAGCCAGAAGGGAGCCACGGTGGTTGGATGAAGAACGGGACGGGTACGCTACCGGGGAGGCGGCAACGAGGCGGGGAGCGGGGGAGTGGAGCGCCCCAGTAGTACCAGTTCATGTGTATATAGGTAGGATGGCAATATAGTTATATTTGTTCGCTCTAGGTCGATGTTTTTTTCAATCCGCTTTGACGTATAACTTGTTGGATGTGGCTTGATTTCTTCAATCTGGCTAACCATCATTCTCACTGGGGTGGCATGCTGACGTTTTTTGGAAGACTGCGCACTTGTGACATCACTGCTAAGAGAGTGTGAACCTATTTTGGGACACATCAAACGGTCAAAGCGAGGAATCTCAACCTCCATTCGGGATCTTCGGGGTTGTTGATCCATGAATTCTGGCCGTAAAAATATAATTCTTGTATGAACGTGTAGCCCCGACTCAGCGCTTTCAGAACATACCCGTCATTTGCTACCGCCACAAGTTTCACGCCAGGATTGCGGGTGATCTTTGAAGTTTTTCATATTTTCAAACCTGGAGGAAAATAACCATATCTCTATAAATACTGGTGCGCTTCGATAATCCTTCCAGTGGGGACCAGGTACATGTACCAGCTTTCGATATATCAACTTGGATTTGTGGTGGACCGACGGGCAAGCAGTGTTTTCGGCACCGCGGTCTCGGCTGTGTGCCTCCAAATGGGTGCCAACTTGTTTTTCACCTCCTCCCTGTCCATATAATGTCGCGGGGAGGGGATAGGTGGTGAGGAAGTTTATCAGGCATTCGGCGCTCATTTTGGGCATCCGACATACCAAAAAGTTTCCAAGGAATCCGATGCAGGGAGGGATACGTACGAATATAGGTATAATGCTCCCGGATTTTGGAACCGATAGTATTTAATGCTAGGCTCATTCAAGAGAACGGGGCCAGTGGGAGTAAACAACCGTTAAGCATAACAACAAATTCTTAAACCGCAGAGAGATATATCAAGAATTCCAAAAACTAACTGCATCTTGAGAGACACTTAAAGGGTGATTGGGATGCAGTTGATCGCAATGAGACCACCCCATCCCGCCTCCGGCGCTTGACAGATGACCGTAGTGTCTCCGCTGTCCAACGTAATCAGTTTTACACGATCTTGCAGTACTGTATGAAAATAGTAAATTCACTGACCAGTTGTTGCCAAGGACGGTGATAGGAGAGCAGCTGAGCCCGACATTGACGAGAATGCCGGTGAGGTCCAGACCGACAACAGCGGCAACGAGAGATGCGGCGCTGCTGCTCGCCGGAACGACGCTTTCGCAGCACTGGGGGGAGGACGGGCAAGTAACCGGGGGAGGGGGAGTCCCGGTGGCGGCAGCAAGGGTCTAAAGTGAGGGCGCAATTAATTAGATGAAATATGAACGTCGGCCAGGACATACAATGAGGACAGAGGCGACAGCAACGGAGAGCTTGGAGAACATCTTTGCTTGAGAGGGCTTGAACGACAGAGGGATGTGTTCGAGTGAAGATTAGGCAGAACCGCGAACACTTTTATACTTCACAAGCTCAGGTACAGGTACACAGAAGGATTTGTACGCATTTGGATGGTTTGAACATGAGCATCTCTGAATCACAAATCTGTACAAGTGGAGCCTTTCGACAAGGAAGGACAGTTGAAACGTCGGTGGCCGCGAAGAACTGAATTACAAGCACGGCGCGCACTCTGACAGGAGAGAGAGCTGTAAGAAGCGAGCAAATTCAGGCATTTGACATCATTGCTGGTCGAGACAGAAGCGGAACGTGGAGTCTCTGCAGGTGAGAAACTGAGATATGCAGTTGAATATTTAGAGATTAATTTTTGCTGAGACTACGTTCATTCGTGCGTCCTTGAAAGAAAAACACTCCGAGGCGACGAAGGTGATATGGCGGGTGAAGAGCGGCAGGAACGAGTCTCATTTCGACGTCATTGATATTAGTCGGTATGCGGACATAGAGCGCAGCTTGGGTTTGCCAAGATATCTGGACGTCATAAAGTCGGCTGCCATTTATAGCTTGGGTGAAGAACGAACCGATTCCAGGTACGGTCTCTCTAGAAGTTCTGTTGGGAAAGCCAGCAGAAGGCGTGAAACTCGAACCAACTCCATGGCGCCAAAGGTTGAAATGAATCCAACACCTTGTCGCCTCGTAAGCGGATTATCTGTTCGTGAAGCGGGGGATCGGAGTTGCAAGATGAGGATGAGTGCTCGATACCGCGACGCGCCAGTACGCTCAACTAATGATTGCCTGAGCCGGCTTACGCTGAAAATCGTGCGTTACAATCCGAACAACCGCAGGGAGTTACTGCCGCCCACAGGTCGCCCGCTATGCGCTGCATGTAGATGAAGGGTACTGGTGGCAGTGCCAGTACACAAATAAATACTCACATGACGATTTGATGACGACCCCAAACAACTTTCTCTCACCGAAACCTATGACGGTCGTTCCTGCCAGGAATGACCGTCAACTGGACTTTTGACACACATTTCCACCTTTTTGTGCAGAAGCTTGACACCTGGGCATGCACACGTGGACAAGTAGGAGTCAGTGATGCCTTCCGGGTGAAGAAGAAAGAATGTTCATCAAAGATTTTAGCCGGGTTAGGTAAGTCCAGATCCATCTATGTGCGTAACAGCGCTAATGAATTATAGTTACCGTGACAAAGGGCAAGGCCACCAAAATGGAATATAAGCGATACAAGCCTGCCATCGTCCTGAAGTACGGTTATGAGCTGGTTGGCTGGCCCAAAGACACACATTTTGACTGTCCCTCCAATCTTGCGGATACAAACCTCGTAAACCGGCTGTTCCTGGCGCTCACCTCTGGGAAACTCCGGTGGGAGAGTATTACTGACTCTCGCCGCGCAGAAGTTCAGGCGGAACGGGATGCGGAGGAAGAGGAGCAGCGCAAAGAGAAGGTGGTTCGCAAGCAGGAGAACTCGGAAGGTGTTGTGAGCTCGAAGAAGAGAAAGTGTATTGCCGACATGACACCAGCAGAACTCGAAGAGCGGGCAGAGCGTCGGCGGGAGCAGGACAAGCTAAAGAAGCGGAGGAAGAGGGCCAGGGAGCGTGGAGAGGACCCCGATGCTGCTGGCAACGACGAGGAGCAGCCCAAGGGCAGGGACAAGACAACTGCCACCTGAAAATCTGTCGGGCGCAAGACTAAAAGCAAAGCCATGATCGAGTCGAGCGACGAGGATGCTGAGGGGGACACCGACAGCGAGGGGGACAGCAATGCCGAGGGGGACAGCGATTCTGAGGGGGACATCAACTCCCGCCCAAAGAAAAAAAGCAAGAAGTCCTCTAGGGTGGAAGAGGATGACGACAATGGCAGGACCCCCATGCCCCTTCCTTTTGTTGCAAAGCATGTCAATTATGCTGGAAAGCTGACTGGCACCTCCATCAAGGCTCGAGCGCCAAAGAGGAAGCGAAAGGTGCAGGACAATGAGGATGATGACTACGAGGATGGCAAAGACCTGCAGCAGTCGGGGAAGGGGGTACCCAAGGGGAAGAAGAAGCCAACGGACAAGGGGGAGCACCCGAAGCCGAAGCCTTGGAAGAAGCCCAAGACTTCAGCCGAGCCCCCCGTCGCATCAACCAGCCAACTCCATGATGACCCAGCATCACCCATCAACTCTGACCCTGCTGTCTCCCACAACGTGCCTGCGTACCTTCCCGCATCCAGTCGAATCTTGCGGGACCCATTCTCTCTCACCCACATTGGATCCTATCTGTCTTCCGATAGTGACTGATTTTTTTCTTCTTTCAAATTATCATTGCACACAACATACTATGTACTATGTTGTCCTAATTAGTTTTGATACATCTTGACTTGACAGTCCCTCTGTCCCCGCTCTCACAAAATTATCTGACTGTGAAGCCTTAAATTGCAGTGTCCCCCTGTCCCCCACTCTATTACAGAAGGTCATCTGATGGGTAGATACTGTCCCCTGTCCCCACCACATCCACAGTACTCCCTCTGTCCCCACCCTATCTACAGCAGGCACACCATTGTCCCATTTTCCCCACCATACTGATGGTACACCTCTCCTGATCCCCCTGTCCCCCCAACAAACTCACCAGATATACCCCCCCCTCCCATCCCCCTGCAAATTTCGACTTTTTTGCAGTAAAATCCCAAATTTTCTCCCCCGGCCCCCCCCAATGTCGACCGTAATTTGAGCAATAGGGAAACTGCTGAAATCCCCTCTAGTTAGACTGTGTGAATGGGGGACACACAGTCTAACTAGACGGGTTATTTGGTAATTACAGGTGTTCAGCCCTTAGCTGCCTTGCGCATCGCGCAGCCAGTCCACTTTAATTTGAACCAACTCTTCCTGATGTAGAATGTGCTCGGTCAATGTTCTACTGCTTTCTGTTCTCACTGCCTAAAACCGACGAGGTTCGACATCCCATGGCCGTTTTTCTCCCATAGATTTATCTGTGGATTATTATTCCCAGCTCCGTTGCGTGCGGGTTTCGTTAGAGCACTGCAGATTGTAACTGAGTGGGTGAGTCTGTTAATTATTAGTGTGTGTGCAAGGTAATTAATTCGGTGTTGTGCTACTTGGTTTTGTGTTGATGCTGACTTGCGGGGTTGCGGAGTCCGGGAACTACGCCACCAGTGCGATCTCGAGGTACGTTGCGCTGAACCGTGACAGACTGCCGATTTTTTTTCGCGCGGTGTTGAGCTGGAGCCGCGGATCGCAGCAACATACGAATGCATCTAAAACTTGCTATTAATGCGTGAAACACGCCAGCTTTTATACTGTATTTCTGTAGATAAAATACCACTCGCAACTATTCCTGTCGTCCAGCCCCCAACCAATCGTATAATGGGAGTCGAGCCCCGGCTGGCTGGGTAAAGCTTTTCCGTGGGTCACAATAAACCGGGGTCCTATTGGTACACGTACGACGAAGGCTGCCAGGTATACATGGCCGATGTAAATGCGCAAGAAGGGGGAGAGCTCAGCGACTCGATAACGGGCCGAAATAATAGTGGAACATGCTTACTAGGTGGTACGTGGAGCGCCAAATTGGGTGCGGGGAGACCCGAGAGGCAGCTGGGAAGAAGGGCCATTTTGCGCGGTATTTGTTATTGCGGCGGCAGTCATCGTCGAAGGTCGAGAAACCATTCTCTAACGTGCTTTGAGGACATCTTGAATTATTGACGTTGAAGAGGACGTGGACTTGATTGGATAAACGAGGTAGGAGCCGGATGTGAGCACAGTTGGGTGTTCAATGTGACGGGCAGAGGTCCGAGTGCTCAGAATTGTGCGGCGTGGAAGGAAGAAATTAATCACGGATGCATGCATTGGAGAGATTAAAGAACTAGAAGCCACAGTAGCACAAATTCTCCCGGAGTAGCTCAATTTCCCAGCACATTGAGTTGACTCACGGAGGAGCCAGCGCGTAGGCAAAACGATTAATTTGAATGTAATATATGACTGCAAGTTGAAGATGAGCATGATAAGGCTCATCCCTGCGTCTTCTCATCGCAGCTGAAGCGTGTCGCAAGAATAATAGCCGTTCGTGAGCCTTGCCTTCTGTTTCTCACAGTTAATATATAGAAAAACTGAAGACGGGGCCGGTGCGGGCGCTGCGTCTCTGTCCGAGCGAAGCGACTCGGGGAAAACCTTACCATGTTGAATTCGCCATAAATTAGTAGTTGCAGCCAAGTTACAGCACAGGTTCATGCCACATTAATTTTATAGGGGGTAATATCGGTAGTAAGGCATGCTGGCGGGAATCCCGCGTGCCAGTGATGGCGGGATGGCTGATTTGCGAGGAGAAGCTTATCCGTTCGTTTCGGGCCTCTGGACTTCATTTATCTTTTTGCTGATTCGGGAGCAGCACAGTAATTTTCCGGCAACACACCCGTACCGACAGCCGGATTTATTTAGCTAACTAAACTTGCTGTTGTCAGGTGGCAGTAACTGGCATTGCGCGGTGTTGAAAGAGTCAAATGTATACGAGTTAAGGGAAATAGATATCAGGCTCGGTAACAGGGTGGTCCTGCATCTCCTCTCCATCTGACGCTGTTAACCCCGGATTGAAAGGAGAAGGTCGCCCGTTAGACTGGGGTCTGAGCCATTCCGAGATGAGCTGTAATTTTACGATTTATTTTTCTATTTTGTTCACAGGTTGGCCCATGTAGAAAGACAATCCAATGCTGCGACCAGTTGGAAGAATAGCAACCGTTTGTCAATGATTCATGTCGGAGCCCAGTCGCGTTTCTTCCGGTTCTTATTCCATTTCTGAACGCGTGCATTGATTTTTTTGTCTGCATACTACGGTACCCAGAACGCTCTGCACATCCCTAAGGAAAGGAAAAGAGACGCGGTATTGTGCTCTATTTGCCCACTCACGTGCCGGCGCGCAGTTGCCTTCTCTATTTGTTCGGAATAAATATTCCTTTATTTCTCGCGACCTGACCGGGTCGACCTATCACCGCCATTTGGCAGACACGTGCCCACCAGCTGTGCGTGAGGTGTGTGCTGCATGTCATGAGAGAATGGCCGCCAGGTGTCGTCCAGGTAGATGCCAGGTTCGGTCGCCTATGGCTGCAGACTGTGGCCAGGTCGGCCTGGCAGCCAGTGGTATATTACAGCTGATACTCAGCCCGGGTCCCATATGGGCATTATTCATATCCGTCATGTATCTCGCACACATTCAATGATTCATTGGACAAACAATCTAGGGTCTAATCTATAGGAAATATTCAGGATTCAGAACTACTCTAGGCGTCGCCGTGAGCAGTGGTCGCCGCATCAACAACCCCGACATCAATAACATCATCAACCGTCTGTTGAAACTCGTCGACAGCCTTCTCGTCAAGCACGTAGTCGGTGGTGCCGTGGGTGTTTTGATCGACGGTCAGGATGTGGCGAAACGCCCTGAATAAAAAAAGATTATGCTCAGATTGAATCAGGCACATATGCAGCGAAATTTACTTAGTGATCTTCTTCGCGTCGCATTTGGCCTCCTTGCGAATCTTGTCGAGGCGCTCGTCGATCTTGTCCCAGAACTTGGGGCCCGGGTGTTTCAGATAAACTGAACGCTGCGACTGAAATCAGAGATTGGCTGATGATGGACACGGAGGACATACCATGAGTGCTACACGAGCACAAAGAACGACATTGACAGAGCATTGTGCTCCTTTCACCAGAGCTTGCGTGAGCTCATAGATGTTTTGGTGTTGGGAGTCCGGTGCGTACAAAGTATCGCCTTTGTGGAGCTTAAGGCTACAGTTAATCTAGGAGAACATGAAAAGTGAATTGAATTAATGACAGACTACGCACTGCCTTCTTGATCTTGGACCGCTTCTGAGTGAGCGCATCCTGTACGGCGGAGATAACCTTGGCCCAGTCCGCCTGGTTGTGCTCTAGCCCCGGCGGAATGTCGAAGCGATACTTCTTGAGGATTGCCTGAGGTTGGAATGAAGATGAATGGATAGGAATGTCGCAGGAAAGCGGAAACATACAAGAAGAATATCCGTCGGACCGTCACCCTTATACACATTGATCTTGCTCGACAGCAAGACGGCAGGTGCGTATTTCGCAATGTTAGTCTGCATGCAGTGGTCATTGTCGGTGCTTGAGGAAGACAGAAAATATTATACTTACCTCAAGATCAGATGAGACCTCGAACGCGGGCTGAGACGAAACAATCTGGTTGACCTGATTACCAACAGCGAAGACATTCGCGAGAAGCTTGGCATCGCGAAGCAGAGCTGGGTCCTAGTCAGAAGTGAGTGAGGCTTGGGCAAGAAAACAGTTGACATGACCCACATTCAAGAATACATCAAGTTCAGTGAGCTGTTCGCCGCGAAGTCGCTTCCTCTGCCCGTAGTTCCTGGCTGCGGCGACAATGTTTTGATTGGCGAGCGCGAGAGGAGGGGCAGTGCCGGAGCCTTGATTATTGTCGGAAGTCTCGCCGTCGTCATCGCCGACCATGGTCCCGTGGGTGCGCTTGGGTGCGCTGTCGCGGTCGGGGGCGATCGGTGAGCTTTGCGCCATGGCGTCGAGCATACCACGGAGGTCGTCGTCGTCGTCGTTCATAGGAGGAGTGCTTGCACGAGAAGACATGTCGAAGGGGGGGTTGGTGAAGAAAAGAGCGTTCACTTGCACACACTTATAGATTTTGCAGCTTCCTATTTGGGAACACGGGTGCGATTGTCTCCAGGGGAAAGATGAGAGTCGAATAGGCTCAAATTCGACGTTGGGCGGGCAGTTCAGCGTCGGTTCTTGTTAGTTAGCAACCGATTGAGGCCCCAGCACACCAGATTTTTTCACCCCAGTCCAATAAGCTCGAATTCGACGCAGTTCGGCGTCAGCGCGCGCGAGATAGATGAATTGCGACCCTTGATCAAACCTGAGCGCTTCATGCCCTTGAGTCTTCACCAATGCCGCCGAAAGGAAGTGGGAACCTTCGTGAGGAAGGTAAACTCGTCCACCGTGAAGAATGAGATTTTGAAGTAATATTGTCGGGCTTGTAGACTTCAAATACAATGACGATCGCACGGAGGTCCAGTGCAAAGCTTGCTCAGCTGGGATACCACAAGAACGCCTAAAATGGATGGCAGCGAGGAGTGCCGCTCGCCACTTGACTACCGCGCCGCATCTGCAGGCCGTAGCACGGGCCAGGGATGCCCACCAGAGAGCCGAGAGGCTTGAGAAAGAGCGAGAGGCCGATTCTACGACGAATGAGCTCCGAGAAATCCAATTTGCAGCCCAACACTTCGATGGCCCCATTGCAGGTGCATCTTCGAGAGTCATGTGTGAGGCAGAGGCAGAAATGTGGGAGGATTATAGGATGAACGGAGCGGAGTTTAGCGCTGGAGATGAGGTTGAGAGGCCGGAGGCACGGCATCAGCAATTGCGCCAGGAAGCTGAGTCCTTCGGCTTGTGGAACCCCGAGGCAATGGCGAGAAAACTGGGTTTCGGGGATGCAGAAGTAGTGGCCGGCGAGGATGATGACGAGGATGAAGATTTTCTGGCCGAGATTATGTGCAACATCGGTGAGTTTCGTCTCTACCAGTGGGAGAGTGAAAGTCGAGTCCAAGACGCGTTGATGGTTCGTTTTCGATCACATGATTCATGTGATCGCCGCCGGCACTCGGCACTTGACTCCGTCCACACAATCGCTTTTGCTGCATCCACTCTTCTTGATGCTTTCTGGTCCATTCAAAATAATAATTGGTCCTCATCCTGATCTTATTAGACCTCCGAGAGCCAGAACCCGGCGAAATTCAAAATGAATCAGCAGCCTCGGCCAGTCCCGACGCCAAGGAATGGTACCCATACCCGACAAAGCTGGTACAGTATTACTCTGAAGGTCCTGGTCCTCTAATTGACCACTAGCAGATGTTTCTTCTCGATACCATTGACAATTTTCCAAGACTCCGAATTTCAAGCTCGTTGATGCGCATATTTCTGTGGGTTTTGAAAGAAGCACGGTGCAAAGATGTGCCTTCTTTTGATCATTTACGCCGAGTTCAGAAAGGCCTCCGTGCTCAATGTGGGGTTCCGAGCCTCCCCTGCAGATCTGTCCAAGGCAATGTATTTTTCATGAACGACCCGAAGGCGATCATTGCCAAGGTATCTCAGGGGTTATCTATTGTGCAGAGCTATTTTCATTGATATATAAGGATTGGGCAAACCCGGCAACACGTAAACTAATCCATTTGTACCCAGAAATTCCAGAAGACGGTGTCATCCGAGAGATTTGGCACGCGCAAAAGTGGCGGAAAGACATGGATCTTGATATTCTCAGTCCAATGTATGCTGCGGGGATATCCCACTATTATGTGAACGAAGTATCTCGACTTCGTGACGGTAGCCTCGTCATTCCTATACGCTGGGTCAAATTCCGGAGCAAGGTTTACGCCGATGCATTTTCGGTTACAATCAACGAACAGGTTTGTAAATTCTTTTGACAGATATTTGGCTTTGAACTAAATTTACAAGGACGAGGCCGTGATTAATGACTCAGAGACGAAACTCATCTGCGCCGAAGATTTAACTCAAAATTATTACGATCTCGAACAAGCAGGCCAGATTCCGAAGTGGGGAGGTGTGTAACTTGATGACGGACACTCATTCTGTCTCACGGTTTTTAGCTTCAAGTATCGAGGACGGTTACCCAGCTCGAATGCCGAATCCAAAACGAGTTATAGCTGCGGGCCGTCCAATGTACTCCAGCTTCGTAAATTATTTCGGTGACGACGTGTCCGGTAATCGAAGCAAGTCTTGGAACAAGCACTGGAATGCGTATATGACACACCAAAATCTGCCTCGGAAGCTCCTTCAGCAAGAGTTTCATGTACATTTCATATCGACGTCCCCAAATGCAAGTGTCTCTGAGCAGTTTTGCGAATTCAAGGCAGCGGTGGAGTAATTATTTCGGGTTTCAGTTCTCTTCAATAACTAAGTTGAGACTTCACAGAGTTACGCATACTGAGCCCATGGAGGTTCAAGATGAAGCTGGAAGCACGACCTGCTTTTGCATTCACGTCAACGCCGGGCCTTCCGACAACCCCATGCAAAGTGAGGTCTCGGCACATATTGGCGGAAAGGGTAATCACTTTTGTCGTAAATGTGAAGTGGGCGGTACGCAGAAGGAAAAGGCATCGAACGAAGGATATCACAAACTCTTTGAGGTACTTATCTCTGTCTTTGACGGTCAATAACTGAAGTTTTCTTTATAAGGCTGGTGTACCACGCACGAAAGAACAAATTCTTGAAGAACTTGAAAGACAAGTCCAACTTGCGTGCTCTGGTGTCATCAAACACGTCAAAGAGTCCCAGACAAACACGTGAGTCAAGGACACATATACACAATTCTGGATTGACGACTTACTCTCTCGCTTCAAAGCGACGAGAAACGCAGAGCCAGATCGTTCCATCGAGGACATCCAACAGGAGCTCATCCAATGGACTGTTGAAAATCGAGACAAAATTTATAGTCCGTTCTTGACCATGAAGGGTGCGTTATTACGGTCAAACTTCAACACCAGGATGATTGATTTATTCTAGGCTTCGACCCCACGAAAGACACGCCCATTGAGATTCTTCACACAATACTGCTCGGAGTTGTCAAATATATTTGGCATGTTACGCACACTCCGTGGTCCCCAGAACAGAAGCAGACGTACGCCATTCGCCTTCAGTCAACAAACACCGATGGTCTTTCAATTCACGCCATTCGATCCAACTATATCATGCAATATGCTGGGTCCTTGATTGGGCGTCAGTTCAAGACCATTGCGCAAACAAATGTCTTTCACGTTCGAGGACTGGTCACGGAGCACCAATTTATGGCGTGGAAAGCTGCTGGCGAACTGGCGGCACTTCTCTGGTTTCCTGAGATTCGCAACCTGGCAAAATATCGGGTATTTCTTCCCACAATACTACCAAATAAGTCCACTAACGTGTGTGAGCAGCAAGACCTTAAAGTTGCTGTCGCAAATGTTCTCGACATCTTTGCAACCATTGATCCTTCAAAGATCATTTCGAAGATCAAGTATCATCTGCTAGTGCATACCGATGAAGATGTGATCCAGTTTGGCCCGCTTGTTGGCGTCGCCACCGAGATTTTTGAATCTTTCAACGCAATCTTCCGATATTGTTCAATTCTATCTAATCACCTTGCACCCAGCAAAGACATCGCCCTGCAACTAGGGGATCAGGAAGGTTTGAAGCATCGTATCACGGGTGGATTATGGCCCGGAGTGGATGGAAGATGGGAGCGTGCCGGTAGCGGTGTCAGAAGTTTTATGGCAGAACATCCCGTTCTTCAAAAATTAGTGGGATGGACCGAGGCGAAAGCGGTTAAGCCTGGTAAAATCCACCGACATGAAAATTCTTTCCAGCTGATACCTTCCCTCCAGGGGAATATAGACTCATCAGCCTGAAACGGGGCCAAAAGGAAAGAGAAAGCTATTCCCTGAAGTCGACAAGTGCGGTTAACGCCTCGAATTATGGGCTATACGACGCCAATTCGACATGGAGAAAATGTATTTATGTCTTGAGCGGGTCGTTGGATGAGTGTCGCGTTGACTCGTGGGTATTTGCAAAGTCCCCTGTGGCTTCGGAGGCGAGTCCGCAACCAATTTCATGTAATTTTATTCACACTACCGCAGGATTCTCCCTTAATCTCTGGCCGAATCTCAGACATTCTTGTGAATCCCGACAAAGGCATTCTAGTTATTCTAGAACTGTTTCAAATCCTTTCTTCTCGGGACGAGGTGTATGGAATGCCGGTTCTGGTTCGACGGGACTCTGAAGTAACATATTCAATTGTTCCAGCAAAGGTGGGCAATAATGTTCTCTTTTATTATTAGTATCTTCAATCCCCTCACTGTCGCAACCAGAACATCAAGTTTAAATTCAATGTCCAGCATGACTGCTATTCGGCCAACTGTGAAGCCAATGGCGTACGTTTGCGTGTGCAAGAACGCGTCGAATCCGACCAGACCGAGAAATACATTGTGCACAAACCCCTCGACCGTTTCATTGTCAATACCCACGCGTTTCATAATGCCCACCTGCTACGCGCAACTCTTCCCCGAGATTTGATTGCTCCGATTCCTCTCTTTCCCGACCGACAAGCGAAACATCATGAACTGGCCGCGGAGCTTCGGGACACGTTCACTAGCCGAAAAGTTGCTGCAGCGGCAAAAAAACGGAAGCGAGCGGAACAAGACGATCATGACGAACGACCCCGCAAGACTCGAAAGGTATCTAAGCAGCGCCCCGGGAGGAACAATAGCGCGGCTGCGAGTGCTCGTGGAGCCAGCAGTAGTACAACCGCTGCATCGATGGTAGCAAACAGATCAAAACGAACCATCACGAGGACAGAAAGGTCGATGGCAGCGCAGGAGTCTGACAGCGCTGAGCAGGCAGAGGGAGACTCAGATGATGACTCTGATGAAGGATACAATTATTCAGACGGTGATTACTCTGAGTAGAACAATTTCCTATAATAATAATAAATATTCAAGACATCTGAAAACCAGATGGTTTGAAAAGGTGCTTCGTACCTGGTATGACAGCTGGAGGCAGGCTGTGAAACCACCGGAATTATGCAGCTGGTGGCCAGCCCAATCCCACATGGAACCAGGTTTGAGAACAGCCGTCCACAACGTGACCGCAACAGCTGCAGGCAACCTATCGGCACTTTGGCGGTGTAAGAATTGAGCGCCCCTATTGGGCCGCGGTGTTAATCCTATTGCGAGGTTTGCATCAAAGAAGGGAAGACGGTCACAGCAGTAAAGTTTATTGTTGCTGCGGTCAGGTTCTAAAAACGCAGACGAACCTGAGCTGTAGGGACTTGTAATGTCATGGGGAGGCAATGGCCACAAATACAAGTATGAATATGCACTAGTACACGACCGCCTTTGCGGTGCGTACAAGACGCCGGTGCCATTCACTGACCGGTGCCCAATGCGCATAAGACGCCGCATATCTGAAAGAAACTGGGCGCGAACCACAGCACCTGGAACCGTCCGCCGAGAAATAAACAATCTTAAATTACCACCACCCGCATATCTGAGTCGGAATTCATCGTCTTGTACCCGAATTGATCGGATATATGAATATGCACTAGTACATGACCGCCTTTGCGGTGCGTACAAGATGCCGGTGCCATTCAGGCGACAGCTCCGACCTGTGCTAAAGGCGCATAAGATGCCTATCTGAGCGAAACTGGCACGAACCACAGCACTTGGAACCGCCCGCCGAGCAACAAACAATCTTAAATTACCACCACTGCCCGCATATCTGAACAAACACAAAAAAAAAACCCCTACCAAGTGCCCGTCGGGCCGTCGAATGTCGTTCCTGCACATATAAATCCACTCACGTTACCAATTTGTCTGTCTTCGACAGTTGTACAATATTTGTGGAGTATGTGTCAGTCGGGGCTGGCCAATACCGGCGAATGTGTCATGGATGTTGTGGAATGTTCCGTGGTTTGGTTAATGCCGGTTTGTGGAGCGTGAAGTGAAGAATGTTGGTGCTTCGAAGTGCCGGCGTCTCATGCGGGTTCGAAAGATATTAGGACCTTGTCTGCACTATATAAACAGTGCTTGTAGAGATCTCCCCCCTCATCAATCCCCTCACTTCTCGCGATCCTTTACAGCGGTACGTCCATAGTTTGGCTCATGAATATCCCGTGCTTACAGTTATCTAGTCTGTGCTTTATCAGGTAGATTTTACCGACCATTCTTGCTCGTTCATCGCACTGAGCTCTTCGTTTTATCAGGTTTATCACCGCTTGCAATGGGTTGGAAAGGTATCGCTAGTAATCTCACACGCATCTCTGCTGGATCGGTCACCAACGTCTGGGGAGTCAACGCTGGTAACAACATCTATCGTTACACCGGTGATGACGGCCAACCCTGGGTCCAAATCCCTGGCGCCCTAACTGACATTGGCGCGGCTGCCGATGGCACGGTTTGGGGGGTCGACCCCAACGGCCCCATCCTTCGCTATACCTGGGATTCCGATCACTGGATCCAAATTCCCGGCCCTGCGCTCAAAAGAATCTCTGCTGGATCGCGCACCAATGTCTGGGGAGTCACTGCTGGTGGCAAGATCTATCGTTACACCGGTGATGACAGCAAGCCCTGGGACCAAATCCCTGGCTCCCTAACCGACATTGGCGCAGGTGCCGACGGCACAGTTTGGGGGGTCGACGCCAACGGAGACGTCTATCGCTACACCGGGAACGAAGGAGATGCCAACCCCTGGGTCCACATTCCCGGCAACCTCAGTGCCATTTCTGCGGGGATAAAAACCAATGTGTGGGGAGTGAACAGCTCAGGCAACATCTTCACGTATACGGGTGATGATAGTAAGCCCTGGCTTCAGATCGGTGGTGGCCTGGCCGATATTGGTGCGGGTACGGATGGCGTGGTTTGGGGCGTCAACTCGGGCGGCGGCATTTATCGTTGGATTCGTGACTTCTGAACCCTCATGAATGCAGTGTAATCGAGTGTAATACTGAACATTTAGACGAGATAAATTCCTCTTCTGGTCTAATCTCAGATGTTTGGAACGCGCCTTTGCCGTGAAAGATTGGAATTAAAATGGTCCGCAGGTACGCTCATGGTTCGAGGCGTCTGGTGAATTATTGTGCCCCCAATTATGTATTGCATGTGGAGAAGTGAAAGTGATCGAGATGATGAGGGCCACAGAAACGAACGTCGTCGATCCGCTTCGGAGTTTCGCACCCCCATGCAGCCAGGTGCCGCCCGTCGTCACCAGAACGGACATCCAGTTACATACAGCGACGGGGCAAATACACAGCAAACACATCGTGATCCCAGCCAACGGGTTCCGCCGGCGTACTTACGCGCCGAGTAAAGCACAGTCACGGCAAAAGCAAGTTCAATAAAGTTATTCTCAGTAAAGCTCCACAGAGTGAAGCCACGCATAGCGCCAAGTTAAGCACTTCGGGTTCAACCGATCACATATATCATCAGTGTTGCGTGTGAACTACTGACCAGAACCTATTCAATGAGGTCTTAACCTCTAAGGAGCTTATGGGCAGATCCGATGCACTGTCCCTGTGCGTGTGAGAGACTGAGAGACCTCCATCAATATTCTTTGTGCGTGCTCACACCAAAATCTGGAAGAGTGCATGCAGGTCAGGTCATTAATCAATGTATTTGTTGCCATAAATGCTTTGGGGGGTGTGAATTCAAGATTTTATATGCCATAAATATTGCCGTAGAATGTCTACAGAAGATGGTAGCACTAGGGAGATAAATACGCCTAACCTTGCAAGCAAATGTTAAATTTCCCAAGCGTGGGGAAACCCACGTAAAGTCAAGTAAAGTTCGAGGTTAGGCAAAAAAGCTCCTTTATACACTCTCAGTCGAACCCCGTTGACTGCTATCTCCTTCATACAAGAATTATGAATTGTAGTCGGTGCACCGCGCACCACGCCCGCTTTATTCCATTCTTTTGTACCTTCATTACTTGAGTCTTTCCTTTCCCCTTGAATTTTTTAAAAAATGCAATCTACATGGAAGATACAATATACTTGCGGCCATGAGTTGCAGTGAGTGCACCGTGCACCACGTCCGCTTTCCTCCTCCATAAATCTCACTGAATTCCATTCTTCCTTTGTGTAATAAAAGAATGCTGTTGTTCAAGGGGCAATCCGGACACAGGGAGTCGAACCCTTTTGACTGCTAAAGGCTACTTTAAAATCTCATAGTGGATTGCAGTCAGTGCACCGTGCACCACGTCCGCTTTATTCCATTTCTTTGCACCTCTATACCTACCTTGCTTACTTGCAGGAGAAATAAGAAAAAGGGCTCGCAGCTGTAACAAATGCGGACGCGGGGAGTCGAGCCCCGTTGACTGCTTAATTTGTCAACACTCGCAGAATTGCCGTCAGTGCACCGTGCATCACGTCCATCACGGTGCACTGACTGCAATTCATACACCATGTGTCCGAAGTGAAGCAGTCAACGGGGTTCGACTCCCTGTGTCCGCATTAGTGGTTCATTGTGTCGCTTTTTTTTATTACAAGGGAGGGGAATTCAGTGAGCTTTATAAAAGAAGAGGGAGCGGACGTGGTGCACGGTACACTGAATGCAACCCATACCGATTCTGCTGTGAAGGATATTGGGCGGTCGACGGGGATCGACTCCCCGCGACCGCATAGCTTGTGGGGATCGCAACTTTTTTATATTCATTACAAGGAAAAATTGAGTTTATCAAGGTAAATAATAATGCAGGAGAGCGGATGTGATGCCGGGTGCACTGACTGCAATTCATATCTATCCACGGGAACAAAATGTGATGTAAGCAGTCGCCAGGGTTCGACTCCCCGCGTCCGCATGGGTCGTTCTATCACCCCTTTTTATTTATTTATTACACTAAACCATGACCGTGCACCTCGGGAAAGTGAATTCCTGCGTTTCACGCGTTTGGCTCGAAGACTTGGTTGATATTTCATCATTACCGAATCTGGTGGCCGACATTGAACGTTGAGTGCCTCGTGGAAGCAGCAGGGGAATTAACCAAGGACGGCTGAAACAAGCAAGGTGCGAGCTTCATCTGTTGAAGCGTCTGACTGGACGCCTGGTGCCAGCATTGGGATCTAATATAGTTATGATTTGTCTAGACCACGCAGTTACCAGGGAATGCCTGGCTCGAGCGAATCACATTTTCAGCCGCCTCGAAATCACGTCCAATTTTGACGATTATGGTAATACGTCTCTAACCCGCTCAGTAATTGCCATTGACCTGATTCCACAGTTTTGTTGAACTGGGTTGTTTTCAACGTTGACAGCTCTGCTCCTACTCCCATGGACTTCTTATTTCTCTGCGCGGCGAAGGATTTCAAACCGGACCATCCTCTTTCCGCTGGCCAGGCTGTCCGGCGTATTGGTCTCTCGATCCGTCGGTTTTGAGCGTCTTGGCACGAACGAGGCCACTGCACTCGGATTTCCATCTCTGCTCTCTGCGGTTCAATGTAGCAATTTTCGGGAACTTCTGGGAACCAGTGTATACGCAGGACTCCGGCATTTAGAGCGAAAGATTTCGATCCAGAGAGTCAGAACATCGCACGGCATCTAGGGTTCTCCCCTTTCAATTCTCCGGTGGGGTTGATACTCTGTTTGCATATTCCTGGTACCGATTAGGTTCCAGGTCTGAACGTAAAGAGTCGATTTCTTGCAAATTTGTACCACCCTTTTATGGTAAGTGCACGTGAGTACGGGTATCGGCAATCATATGAGCCGGGGTGGTAGGGCGACCGCCTGAAACTCGAAAGTCGATTTCTTGCAATTCTGTACCGTCCGTGTATGGTAGCAGATTATATTGAGCCGTAGTGGTATGGTGAGCGAAAAGCGAAAATCAATTTCTTGCAATTCTGTACCGTCTGGACCGATCGCCTGGGAGCTGAAGGTCGATTTGTTGCAATTCTGTTCCATCCATTTTTGGCAGGTACACAGGAGCTAGCTGGCGAGTAGTGAAAGCTGTAAGTCAAGTTTGTTGCAAGAAAGCCGCACCAGATGAATCCTTCGAGAATAGGCCACAGGAACTGCAGCTGCCCATTGTGCTATCAGGACTGAACACAACACGGGTGCGTGAATCTTTGCCTTTGAGGAATCATCCGATCTCATGATCAGCAAGGCATTATAAATTCCTGGTCAGCAACCAGGCTTTCAGACAGTGTTTTTAAATGCACGTACCACACATCCTGGTGAGTTTGTACCACTCATCGAAATTGAGATCCGTCGGATGCGCATGGCCAAAAATTGATATGGAGTCTAACACAACAATTTTGGTCGCGGAAATATGATGATTGGCCAACATTGACTTGGGGTTTGATTTTAGGATGCAACCTAGTGAGATTCAAATCTGACAAAGGTGCCACTCTCCAAGCAGGGGAGACTATTTGCAATCCTGGTTTCAACTAGGCTGGGATTTGATAACCGTAGCGAGTACGAAGTGCCTCGGAGTTTGAAAATTTAGGCGGGGCCATCACTGATATGTCACTTCCTCGCTTACACGACCAAAAAGCCCAGAAAAGAAAGGCCTCAAAGTCCTTTATAACTTGCCAATATCTCATGAAGAAAATCACAGTGTTTCAAAATGAGGCTCCCTCCACTTCTACAAAAAAAAGGCCTTCAGAAACAAATTCAAAGATGTCAACGGAGGTCCATCATATTTTTCAAACTCCGAGGCACTTCGTACTCGCTACGCTTATCAAACTCCAGCCTCTATAGCATAGCACTTGTGAACGACTGTCTTCCAAGTGCGTGGTCCGCTAGAGAGGCTGTATCGAGCCTAGGTTTCAACGGCATGGCATTTGATCGGGAACCTCCGAGTGAACCGTGTGATTATGTGAAAGTCAAGACAGGATATTCACGGCCACCCAAATTTATAACCAGTGGTTGAATGCTATCGACAGGGCCTTGAGGTGCAACCGCCTCCTGACTGCCAGTGACAGACAAAATTAAACTTGGACCGCTCGCGTTGAAAATAACTAAGATTAAACACATGCAGTCGGTCAGCTTATGGATGAAGACTCACTGCCGTATTATTGGACATATGAGGGGGTTTTAGTGCCCATGAACGATAGCAATGGGATTGAATAAATATTCGGGTCGGAGTCCCACACTGGTGAACATGGCATTTCCTCTTGGACAAATTTGACCGACAATGACTGGCTAAATAACCCGTGACACAAGCGGATGAGCTTCTGCAGACTGATCCCAAACGCTCAAAAAGACAAAAAACAAACTTGAAAGTCGAATTTCTGCAAATTCATACATGGTAACACACTTGCAGTGAGGCTAGGGCCAAAGCTCAGGCGAGGTTCTTTGTGCTTGCCTGAGGCGATATTTGTGTACGCAATTGTGATTTACTGTTGCCGGTCAGAAATAAACTGAGGTGAATAAATAAATTCCACTCACGGCATCAAGATTCAAGTGGGGGAGGTAATTGAATGGCGGTGATAGACTGGGTCAATTCAGACCTTTGACTTGTAGACATTGCTCAGCCTGCTTAGAATATTCTACCATCACATATTATTGAGCTGCTGGGTGCCGGTTCTCACTGAAAAAATTAGACATACCATCCTTTTGATGGAGTTCAACTCATCTCGGTGTTTACCCTCCACTCACCCTAGGCATTGGAAAAATATGGTGACAATACAAGACAATGGGAAAAGATCCCAAGAATGTTGCCTAATATTTCCGGTAATATCCAGAGGATAGTAATTATGCCACTATCAATCGCATGATTGAAATATTGCCTGGCTCTTTTTTCCGGAATTAATTCTTGCGCAAAAAATCTGAAAAGCCTATATACAATAAACCATTCATCTAAATACATTCATGATCAGGAGTTTTATGGCCCAGCTTTATACGAAACCGTGGTCTCTGATGTGAGCTGCCGTTGGCATCACTCATGGGAACCCCTTTGGAGGGATTCCTTTAGGAAACTGGGTTCCTCAGTAGAATAATCCCGATATTTGTGTCAAATCAAGTGTTTTCGGGAAACCCGCACGGTCTCAATGTGCTCTTCTGAGCAAAAATTCCAAGCATTCATATTCATGATTCAGGTTAAAAATTAAAGACTCGGACACCGCAATCAGTTTCTTATCCTCCTCTTTGGTTCAGTACTGTGTTAGAACACCTTCTTTGTTTCCCAGGTACCAGGGATGCCCGGAGGGCCTTACAAATGGTAAGCCGTGAATCCTGCAGGAAGTCCTTCTATTCCACGAATGGTAATTTCTATGAGTTGAAGACGAAGAGTCTTGTGGAGAAGAAGATCCCGAGTGATGATCCACTCAACATAAACGGCTCGGAGGATACGCTTAACTCGACTACAGAGTATGATGGTTAGCAGAATGCATTGGACTGATCAACTATGCTTACTGCGGCGTTTTAGAACTCTCAATTGAATCGACGGATGAGCCACCGACTCCCCACTACGAAATTACGAAGAACTCGTACACCTTCAAGGTCATAATTAGCGTCCAGTTGACGCTGATCTTTTTCCTCCTTTGATCTGGCTGTACGGCCAGAGCTTGAAATCACTCAGATTTCTTGCCTAAAATCTTACAAAGGCCCCAGTCGATGCGTTCGTCGTAAAAAATGTCAAAAATTGGGGGAAATATTCTTCCACACTTCAATAACAACGGCTTGGATGAACCTGAAACCTCCAAAAATCGATTCCAACTCTTATCCACCCCCAGTTCGACCCACTTCAAAATTTGAATCCCGATTCCGAATCCCTTGCTGTATCTGGCGACGTTGTGATAGTTCCCGGGGCACAGCCCGAGTGAATCTAATGCAGACTTGAAGATATTTTGTGAGATATCATAGCTCAAGTTAAGTTGGTCGTAAATCGGTACAGTACATGCTTGATTATTTATTTATTTATCAATGTTCGTCATGAAATCAGCAGAAAAGAAGACGCTGTTGCTGACATCCTGGTGTCCGTGTTGACCCGCGCCTTGGAATATCTTCTGGAAGGCTGGATCACCCACAATCTAGATACGATAAGACTGGAGTTTGATGCCCGCGACAAGGCCAGCGGCTAACTTAGCGCACGCACCTCATTAATCTTCTCATGAGTCTAGGGACGCGAGGGGTGTCAATGATTACGTAGAAGCGCAGGTTCAAGTCCCACTCACCTCCGCCTCAACTATCACGACGCAATTCAGAGTGGGTTTCGGGATCCCGAGCGATTGTAGTGTCTGGTCAAAGGCCCCGTTGGCCAGGCTCTGTCATGGCGCAGAAGGCGAGTATCGACGACGATATCACGATGGGCTGCGGAAACGACGTACGAGGTCAAATTTGAGGAGGTTCTTCTGGGCGATGGGGAGCTTGAGGAAGTTCTCGACCTCCTTGCCGAGCTCTTGCTCGGACATCTGTGGGAGGGACCAGACGGCGACGACGCGGACGCGGTCCTTGCGAAAAGCCATTGCGATAATTTGAGGATCTGGGGGATCTGCGAGTCCGAATAGTGGGTGGGGCTCAGATGTTCACAGCGGCCGGGTCTTGCACGGTGCAAAATATAATCAATGCCGTGAGTTGAGAAGGAAGTTGACATGTGAAGCCGCGAGAGTTTCCATTCGGCAACGGAAAGGTCTGACGTATTTTGTCTCGTTCTTTTTGTCTTGCCAGACGGTGCTGTGGAGGTCTGGATAAGCAGTTGAGATGGGGAAGACGGGGAAACAGAACAAGACGCTTCAGATACGCGTTCGATAGACTTTAGGGCAACCCTTATCAGCGGGAAACTTTGTCGTCATTGCTTCGAAAAGCATTTATTGACACACCGGGATAAACTGTGGCCACCGGGTGAAGTAGAACCCTAACAGCTGACTTGCATCCTCGTGTTTCAGTGCCTTCGGTACTCGAGAAGCCTGCATCCTGAGAGGGAGTATATACTAGAAGAATGGGACTCCACTCCAATCATCAGTGCCGCAGTCCCATTGACAGCGATGCCGAGGATGGGGGCTTGGTAACGGTGTTTGTGGGGGCTTAATAATAATTAATAAATAACCAAATAAGGAAGTAAGGAAAAGAAAGAAATAAGAGCCATTGTGAACTGTTCAATTAAGCTGGCTCTGCAAATCTTTGTCGTTTGAGTCATGCATGGTACTTTTATAGTCATTGGGTTAGATTACACCATTAGGCATATTCACAGCGCTGCAGGTTTGTTAAAACAATTTAATTGATATCGGATATGCATGACTCAAACAGGGCTGTGGGGTGCAGGCGATTCGGCTGTGCGGGTGCGTGCTGGCTCGATGCGGTATCACTGACGGAGAGGCCACGAAGCATAGCCTCTGCGACGGCGTTGCGAAGCTGACGTATGTAGAATAAGGATGTGATGGAAACGGGAGACATGCGCGAGGGGGATGACTTGCCGTGCGGGTTGTGGATGATCTGAAGGAAAGGCGCGTACACGATAGCATGCCTCATCTCCTCTGTCGCGGTGCGCCGATGGAGGACGGCGCAGAGCGCGTGCCTTCCAGAGAATGATGGGGCTCGTGGGCAATTCGGCGCGACTACACGTACGGCGGGACGCAGTTATCTGCGGCCTAACGTTTCCTTGCAGAAACGAATGAGATGATAGGGATTATGAGGTGCGTGGGTGAAATGTGGCAGCGAAGGGCGCTAGGATCTGGAGTGTGTTCCTCCCTGGGTACATCCGCGACGAGTCCGAGAAACGCGTGCGCTGTGGCAAGCAGGGACGAGTTGCATGGGGACACCCGTAGCGTGCGGTGTCGTGTGGCGGGATCAGCCCGAATCTCGCGCTGGACTCCGGAGGACCGTCGCGACTTCGACAGAAGAACCGCTAGGTTAGCACCTGGTTGTATATCTTTACTCTCGACATCTGCCGCTAGCCAGGCTAGGCCGGAGCCCCGTCCCGCACGCGAGGAGCTTCTGCGGGCGTCGGCGGCATCTGCGCTTGAGTGAGGGCTTGGTGTTGGGCGAGACGTGCGGGCGGGGAAGGCGCAACATGGTGGTCGGCGGTAAGAGAGCTGACGTGAAGTGACAAATAAGTCACAACAGCGCGTGCGTACTAGGGTAAATTTTCACAAGATACCGTCATAGATAAACAAGGAAGCGCCGACTGCGGCGGCCGGGACCTTGCTTGTAGTACATCTTCCTTGGCAAGTTCACCAGTTTAGCAATTTACAAACAACCACGGCCGAGAAAAAAAAAGATCTCCCAGCCTCCAAAGTTCGGAAGGCACTCTGTAAGACATTTGCGGAAGCAGACATCAAATTTGACCCAATACAAAGACTAACATTGGTTGTGATGAAGAAAATAAAACTCCGTCTACTGAAGGGTTTCATTTCAGTGGTAAGTGCTGCAACTGCTGTCGCAAAAGTCCGATGTAGGAGATAGGGGAATATATTCGAATGTAACTCTGTATAAGCCTGTAAGATGAATACGGGGCCTATAGTCTTCAGAATGGGGCTATCTTCAGTTATAGTAACTTACGGGACTTATAAGTACTATAAGATCTTGCAGTGCTTATTTGAACTTATAGTCGCCTATAACAGAGCCCCTTGCCGAAGCCAAAAATAAAATAAATATATCACCCTTGCACTCAATCCCACACGTTTGAACAATGAATAAAAATGATGAATTCATGGATCTAGACTACGATACAGCAGGTAATAGTGAGGTACTGACCAGTGGTGGCCCGAGATGGAAACGGAGACTAGTACTTACTCAACTAACTGTCGTTAGAGATTGTATGGCTAGGCAAGTGCGTGGATACATACCTTCGGCGGTGGGGAGGAAGGCGATGGGCTATCATGGGTACAAAAATAAGCAGGAGAAAGGAAAGGAAAGTGAGCTCACCTAAGCTGGTGCCGCCGAGAGTGCAGGAAATCGATCGCCGCGATGTTAGACAGGTGAAAGAGGGCAGTACCAAGATTCGGGAACGCTGGACGAAAAAGCGGCGGAGCGAAACGGTGGTGAGAGGAGAGAGCAATGTGGTGGTGGTGGTCGGGAGCAAAGAGAGGTGGAGTCACAGTGTCACAGTGGGCGGGCTTATATCCCGAAGCAATTGCATGATGTCACTCACTCCACAACTCCATCCACATGATTCCACAGCGCTCTCCCCCCAGTCCCCAAACTCTTTGCCTACCCCTGCCATGCCTCTACCACGTCGCCTCGACTCAGATACCACACATGTCTCCGACTCCGAGCTGGAGAGACAGGCAGCTCGCGCAAAAGCTCACAACAAATCTTACAAGACTCCGAGTCGGAGCTGGGCTACTAGTACTGGCATGCCCTCTGCGCGCTGTTGAACGCAGGTGCTGTTCTCAGGCTGCTCCAACCTCCAGGAGGACCACCAATTTACGACAAATAAACCAAATTCGACCCTGGAAGCGCCCTTGACCCAGATTGAGAGGGAGGTTGCAGATCTGCGCATGCAGCGGCATGCTGTGCCGAAAGGTGTGTTGCAGTCCTGTTCATACATATTTTTTTACTCAAATCTGCTAGTTCCCTCTCAACGACGTCGTCAGACTCCCCCTCAAAATCGGCGCCAACCGTGGATAAATGTGTTGGCGGAGATAACCCAATTGGTGCACTGGATCCTCCTCTCATCGCCCTCAGTGCTTTCGAGGATACTGTACAGGTGGAGGTGAAGAGACAATTGGCTGGTGCACACAAGGCGTTGGACGAAATCATAAGAGATGCAACCATACGGGAAGGAATAAATGAAATGGATCTGGAATTAGCGCGCTGAGTTAAGGTGAATCACGAGGAGCGATTTGACTGTGTCGCCATCAACATGGACAACGATCCCTTGACCTTTGGGAGAATATTATTCTTGTTCCAATGTAAGCTCCCATCTGGTCGGACCGAGGACATCGCACTGGTCCGGCTGTTCAAGAAATCCAACTGGCGGCCCAAAACTGGTTGGACAAATTGCCGAATTTTCGAGGATGTGTGCACCACCTTCATCTTACCTCGATATTTCATCTGTGGAGCTCATATGATCAATTGTGTTGGGTGCAGCAGAGAGGATCACACGTTCTACTTGGATGACGTAGCTGATTTTGACTGGTTGTTACGCACTGGGAATTAATATTCATGATATTGTTCTCATGGTCCTTGTTTGAGCACTCTCCCAAGTCGTCAATACCCAAAAATGATACTAGATAACCAGGAAAGTTATACAGACTTATAGGGGCTTATACCCCAGCTGTAATTATTGTATAACCAGGCTATAACCTACATATAAGCCTGTAACCCTGCGTAATCCCTTATAACTGATTTGGGACTTTTGCGACAGCGTCTCTGGACGTGTTTCTAGCGATTGTTTAAAAAAATAATCAATAGATTCGATCTTTTTTTCTGAATAGTGTTCAAACATCCGCTCCACATTTCACGCACCATTTGAGGTCAAATTGAACAAAAAAATCCCCTGAATGGTTGATTAATTCAAAATAGCTATAGTGGAAATATGTGGAGAAACATTCGGTTGTATGCAAAGTCGTAGAGCTCGGACAGGTGCATCGAGCTCACAACGGAGTTTAAGGTTCTGGATGGTACTAAAATTCGCCGGAAGTAAAGTGTCCTGTGTGTATCCTTCTCTGATTCCACTGTCAACTACAAAAACCTGAACTGGCACAAGTGAATAATTATTTTATGAACACCTATTGCATTGTAGATGAATGAGATGCAGATTCTGGCTGCATGGAAAGAAAGTCTTCCAGGTTCCCGCTTCATTTTCACGCCATACTTAACCTTGCCTACATGCATCTGCAGACGGAATAAGTACGAGTAAGAAAATCCGAAAATGTTAGCCCACACTCGAGTCTCCTTGCACGGATATCGAATCTATGAGAGGCGACTCAAATTCCATCCGCTGGCCGCACAGCACCGCTTCGGAGTTTCTAGTTTATCAACAAACAAAATTCCACTTGTCCTGCAAGATAAACATCACTTGCTGAATAGCCCAGAAAAAAAGCCACCCGTTCAATGTCGGACGCGCAGCTGTCACCACCGTCATTGAACTTCGCTCACATACCGCTGTATGCTGGTGACCCTCCCAAGTCATCCGCGCGATTTCTGTTTTCTATTTAATTAGGCTGATTTCGTGTTTTTTTCCCTTTGTGGTGCTTTTGCGCTGAGTATCACTACCAGCATGGGGTGATTTTTATTTTAGCCACGCGGCCTCGTGCATACATACATAAATGATGTGATTCCAACCCGCGGCGAATATGGTGGGTGGTGCGTGCGTTGACGCGAACAGTGGCAGGTGAGCTTGTTCTGCTCGTCCCTCGTTTTTATTTTTCCTTGGCCACGAACTCGAAGCTACGTACCTTTTTTATCCATTTGACATGGCGCTCTTTGAGTCCCTTTAATTTTGGTCTTGGGAATCCTTTATGTGGTGTCGCGTAGCTCTCTCCAGAATCCGCGTCTTATTTATGACGTAAACCCAGCGATGCAGCTCCTCCCAAAGGCACTGAGGTAAATCGCGAGCGCGATGGATGAACGCACCTCACGCTTGCCCATTCGTCATTTTCCTTCTTGGCTGTATCCCTTCAGATTGCCGAGGGTTCTAAGGTATGGGCCATACAAACCTCGCAAATGTCACGTGCAGAGCGTGACAGTCGCCAAATAAGGGCAATTTTTGCCAATAAATGTCCCAAATAATAACCACATCACTCCGACACAATCGGTTCCATGAATTTGTAGGTAAAGGGGGCCTATATTAGTAACAATCAACAGATTTCGCCCAAGTTTAGCCTAAAGTGACTAGATGTGGAATTAGTACGAAAATTATCAAAGAACACGACAACAAACCACCACATCGCGTCCCAGTGCTTCGAATTACCGGACAGCATGCCTGCGAAGCCGAAGCACCTTCGCACGCATGCAGCCAACTTCTTAGGGGGCATAAAGCGCGTTCTGCAATGCCTGTCCCCCCATAAATCCCCCTCAAAGCGGCGAAAGACTTCTGAGACAGAGGAAGACATTGTGAGCTCTTGGAAGCTCTCAAATTTGTTGCACACTTACTCAGCAGCCCAAGACCACCCCAGCTTCCCCTATCTCTTCAGACACGTCCAGCGGCGCGTCAGCACGCGACGTGTCACACGCGTCTGATGTATTCTCGTCACAACCCGGCAACTTGGCACCCGGCCTCTTTCCCGCCCCATATGGCGCGTATTTCTATCAATCATCCCGGCCGGCCATCCCCACATGCGCTGCACAGCATTCTTACCAGGAATATACACTGAGTCCCCCTAAATCGTGTCGCGCAACTGTTGAGGAAGTCCCAGATGAGGACGAATTTGTCCCCTCTGCCAATTCATCAACGGATTCCCTCATCTCGTCAATTTCACAGATGGCTACAGATTCTGAGGCAGACAAATTCGATGCTGCTGCAGCAGCTGATCCCGACACACAGGATCAGTATGTGCACGTTTACGACGCATATTCAGCACCGGGAAAACTTCGGGAGCCTCCTACCATTCTTCGTGCTCAAGCGGCCATCAAGGACCTCATTACTGTGCTTCGGAGAGTCTCGCGGCGCAGCTAAAGGGTATAAAGATCCAGATCACGATCCCTTTGTTCGACATTGGTTGAAGGGCATGAGAACCTTTCTCAATCTCTATGTTGATCCACGGTCTAAAACTTATGGACACTGGGGTGCCTCAGCACTTCAGGCTGCTGTCGGAATGGGCCGTGGTAGCCATTGTGTGCGCACCCTTTGCAAACTCGCTCACCAATACATCGATGATCGTTCCTTGCTGCCAATTAATCCGTATGGCAATTGGAAAGAGTCCCTTCTGGCTGACGAAGATCTTGCCGTCGACATCAATCTCTATCTCCAAGAGATTGGGAATAACATCATGGCCGAAAAATTGATGGAATATCTCGGTCGCCCTGATGTTATGGAAAAACATGGGATTACCAAAAAAATATCTATCCGCACTGCTCGACGCTATTTGTGTGCATTGGGTTACAGGTTCATGGAGCCCAAGAAGGGACAATATGCTGATGGGCACGAACGGGAGGACGTGACTTCGTACAGGGATGGGATCTACATTCCGCGTATCACAGAACTTCAGCGGCGCACATGGAAATACTCACGCGACGGCCGGGTTGAATTTGAACCACACCTCCCTGGTCGGCGTGTGATAATTTGGTATCACGACGAGTCCATTTTCTATGCCCATGACCGCCGGCACAGAAATTGGTACCACAAAGACGCACCGGCTAAACTTTTTCAAAAAGGTGATGGCCACTCATACATGGTTGCCGATTTTGTTTCGCAGGACTTCGGCTGGTCACCCACATCAAAAGACGGCACCAGATCTGCTCGACACTTTATGAAACCGGGAAAAAATCGGGACGGCTATTTTACCTGCGAAGACATTTGCGCACAAGCAAATGAAATGATGGACATCATAACGGAAGTTTACCCGGAGTATGACCACGTCTTCGTTTATGACAACGCGACAACTCATCGCAAACGCGTGGATGGAGCTTTATCTGCTCGAAAAATGCCAAAGAAGACACCACCTCCAGGGGAAAATTGGCTGGTTGAGGTCAAGGTCAACGGGCAGTCAACACACATTCCCATGTCCGATGGGGAGTTCAATGGTCAGCCGCCACCGTTATATTTCCCAGAAGGACATCCCCAGGCCGGTGTTTTCAAAGGCATGGCAGTTATACTTGAAGAGCGCGGATTCGGGGATATGTCGAAGAAGAAATACGAATGCAAGGGCTTTCATTGCGATCCTCCCGCACTTGATTGCTGCTGTCGTCGCCTCTTGTTCAATCAGCCGGACTTCGCCAATGTTCCATCTATTCTTGAGACGACCTGCCTTGATCGAGGGTTCGAGGTTCTGTTTCTCTCAAAGTTCCATTGCGAGCTCAACTTCATTGAGCAATGCTGGGGCTATTCAAAGCGGATCTATCGCTTTTTCCCTGAGTCTTCTCGTGAAGATGACCTGGAAGGAAATGTTCAGGAGGCTCTGAGCGCCGTGCCGCTTGACATGATGCATCGGTAAGTGTCTTGATAATTCCATTCAGCCCAGTTCTGATCAATTTGCAGGTTTTCTAATCGCTGCCAGAAGTTTGCAGATGCCTACGCCAAGGGACTGAATGGTCGCCAGGCAGCTTGGGCAGCACGCAAGTACCGTGGGCATCGCATGCTCCCTGAATCAATCTTGCAGGAGCTAGAGGAGGCTGAGATCTATTAGAGTCTTTTTTGGGATACCCTGTATCATATTTCATCTATATTCCATAGCTTAGAGCACACTTTAGTACGCACATATAATTACTTTTCTAGCCGATGACATTGCGAAGGTATCTCCTCACGCAACACTAGCTCAAATATTTAGTGCTTTTCTCAGATGGTTCTAAGGATGTATTAGGATGTTTTAATGGAGGCGTTTAGGCCCAGGTGAATGTGCTATTATTTGCGAGATTATTCTTTAGAAATTGCCCTCTTTTGGACGGCATCAGTCACAAAAAGTAACGACACGTGACATTTGCGAGGTTTGTATGGCCCATACCTTACCGCCCGGCAGTTTCGGTTTTAATCGGTCTACCGACCGTTTTACGACCTCGAGCCATCAACCAAGCAGGGACAAAGTGATGGCGCCAGATGATGAAATATACGATAGGATCAGAGCGAGTCCATCCATTTTCCCCACCAGCACATCCTTGTCTTTGCCAGCCTTATAGCATATACAAGACATATTCATTGGCTACAATACATCCAAAAAACAAAGCGGGAACTGGTTTTGGCGCTAAGTGCTCACATACCGCGTCAACATGTAAGTGAAGCTGTCAGAAAGTGCCCAGCATGATTTGGGAGCTTCATTTGACGTCTCTCTAATTTCATTTTCGCTTCATACACGAATGCAAAATTGTTTTGTCTTCCTCTGACAGCATTGCTACGCAACTCGGAGCACATATTACTTTTACCTGGCAGCCTGTTGGTGTAGCCAAACAGCACCACATGGCTGATCGACGCCAACAGCGGCGAGCACATCCAGCTCGCTGTGGGGACAGTGCCCAGCAGTGCTTCCACACTGTGGGCCATATTCGGAGGCCCTCTCAGTTGCTATAGAAGCTGACGCTCTGATGATTGTCTATTCAAATGAGGCCGGTTTCTAATTAGAAGATGTTCTATAGCATCTGGAAACAGGTTTTTCCGGTACAGACATGGGCAGTCTGTGCCAGACAATATCAGACCCACAGACAGCCACAGACAATGTTACGTTCTGCCAGACCGTCCCAGCCCACGCCGGTGCGCCCCACATGGTTGGGCCATACCATCACTTCTTGCACATGGTGATTTACGTGCCGTCTGATTTGCTCCCAATTACTATAAGTAAGAACAGGCGTGCGCTTGCATAACAATTCACGAATCTCTAGTGGCACTAGTCCAAGTGCTTAGATCCTCGCGGACACGCACATACCTCTTGGGCTGCAATCCGTGACTCCAGCTCAACACGGCCTACAGCAGCCCGTCTTCAAGTGCAGCCCAACGTACCTCGATTGTTGCAGTTCCGGAACTGCCGCGACTCGACTGGCACCGCGCTCTGTACCGCAGGGAAGGAAACTCCATGATTGCGCATCAACGCAAAGGCCGAATTAATAATTGTGCACACGTGCATAGGTAGAAGCCACGACGCGCGCTCATCTCGACACAATTCCGATGCTAGTTAAATAACCACTCACCTTTGGCCTAATGAACCTCGCACGGAACAAAAATCTGACGTTGTTGCGATGTGAGAACGGGAAAAAAAAAAAAAGCTGTAGAACATTCAGGTAGAATTGATTACGCACACCTTCTTGGTTGAGTCTATATTTTAAAGAGGTGGTTCAATTAAACTTGACTCGCTGCGCGATAGTTGAACGACCCGCACTGTATTCCGATGGCTAAATACAAAGTCAGAAATAGCAAGTAAAAGGTAGGGAATTCTACCAAATCAGTCGGTTCGGTGGGATATCTGCATTATACTTACGATTGATGCACCACATCCAAAGCACCCAGTTTAGATGTAATGAACTAGACAATAAAAGAAGGGGAAACATCGAAATGAGTTGCACACCTGAAGGAGCGTAATTGCGATGCCTCGGAGAGATGGAGTGCAGAAGGAACAGTGCACCGTGAAGGTAATCCAGCCCTCTTTCTCCTCATTAATTTCCTTCGGTGTAATTCGCAAGACTCGTAGAAGAAAATGGACAAACGGTATGAGCCAAACAACAATGGCCTGCACTCATGTAGTGCTAGATTGGGATGTTGAATGCGCCCTAGAATCCAAAGGACGGGTGGAGGAATGTATTATCAGGACATCATGTGATTTAACAAAGGAAAAAACACCTCCTGACGTGACACTGGGGGCATGCGCCGCGGGCGTGAGTTCATGGGATTTGTCGGACACTTGCCATGGCACTTGCCATGCATACATCTTTGTTTCTCTTTGTATTAGTAATAGTACTGTTGTCAACTGCTGACATTGTGTGGGATTCCGAGTCTCGGCACCGTTCCTTCAGGTTCCTTCCCATGCACACGGGTGTGAGACAATTCCATTTATCTTGAGAAGCGAAGCTGGAGATTGGATGATCGAAAGATGAAGGACTTACAGATAAACCACCAATGTGAATGATTGACTTCCTGCCCTCTCCTTTCTGCCTCACAGATGGCCGTTAAGGTTATCTGCACCTGCCCCGACTGTATCTCTCGGTGGGTTTGGGTTGACGGACAGAAAATACCGGGGAGAAAGATCAGCTCACAGCTGCACCGTCGTCATGAACTTTCTGCTACACTCAATCGATCACCGGACTTCGCTCCCAAGATGGGTCCATTGGGCAGCAAAGACCTACCAAGTGAGGATGAAGATGAGGCCTTCAATTTTGGCGAAGCCAAAAATCCAAATGGTTTGTGGCACCATAGCAATATTTAGAAATTAATACGCATACAACTTTACTCTGCCTTAGTTGTATGGCTGAACCTAAAAGCTGGTGTCAGTCGGGCCACTGCCAACATTATACTGCAGGCCCTTCAATTTATCTTATCAACCACTCTGGAGCTTTTACAGCTGGCTTTAATTGCGCACGGCATTACTCTTCAGCTCCCACAGCTTCAAATCCCTCGGGACATTCATACAGCCTACAGCAATTACACTAGGGAACCAGAGATCGTTCGGACACCATGCTGTCCGAAGTGTTACACACTCTACCCATCACTGGCAAATATGCCGGAGCGGTGCACTGCAAAGTTTTCCAAGGAATCACGTGTGAGCTGCAAGGCCGAACTTTGGCGAACTCAGCGCTTTGGAAAAGAATTCAAACGGGTTCCCAAAGCTATATTCAATACACAGAATATTGAATCTTGGTTGGAATGGTTCCTATCACGCAGGTCAATCGAGGACTTTCTACAGAAGACATTTGAAAAAAATCCTGCTGGACCTGGAGAAGATATGCATGATCTCCAGGATAGTCCCCGATGGCAGAAACTCAAGAGTGTTGGAAAGAACAAATATAACCTCGTATTTGGCCTGTATATTGATTGGTTCAATCCCCGCTCGAACAAATTGGCAGGTAAGATATCAAATGACACAGTTTAGGTGATACTAATGCTGTCATTGACAGGAAAAACCATGTCTTGTGGAACAATTGTCCTCCATTGTTTGAATCTTCCACCTGAAGTTCGATACTTGCCAGAGAATGTTTTTGTTGTGGGCTTGACCCCCTCACCGAACAAACCAAAAGCCACAGCTTCAACAAATCTTCTGGATCCGCTCATGAAGACCATTCTCTCATATGACTTCCCAGGTAAAACTGTGATGACATACTTTCACCCGGAAGGGACAGCTGTTAGCGCACGTATTGTGCCTCCAGTGGCAGACCTCCCTGCCTCAAGAGAAGCTGGCGGATTTTTATCTCACTCTGCAACAATGTTTTGTCTTTCTGTCTTCTTACACGGGATGAAAAACACCGCAGTGATTACTGGGCTTGGCCAAAGTGTACAGCATCCACAGTGCTGAAGCAGGCAAGAAAATGGTTCAGACTACCAACAAAGCAGAAGAGGCTCCTTGAAGAGCAAAAAAATGGTGTGCATGGGTGCTCCCTGCATGTCCTAGGATACCGAGATCCAGTTAATGATACAATACTGGGATTCATGCACAACTGGCTAGAGGGCGTACTTGAGCATCAACTCCGTGTACTCTGGGGGATTGGCAGAACTACCCAACGGACTAAAGCTCTTGCTGAGCGTGATGAAGATGACGAAGACCAGTGTTGGCAAAGTCGGTCATTGACGTTCAATAAAAGTCAATAACATTGACCTGTCAACGGTATTGACCCGTCAATTACGCGTCATTGACAGCTATCGAAGATTGTTCCCACGCTCCATTATCGTCTGATTCGTCTTACCTTTCACCACATCGACGTGTTTTGCCTCCCACAAGCGTGTTATTGTATCCTCTTACTGAAATACCAGTCAATGGTCGCAAAATCGCCCATATGGGACCTTTTCTACACGGATGGCACGAAATACAAAAGCAATCAGACCCATTCGAAAAGCTGGTGTCTTGCCTGCGTAGCTGCGACTGTCGCCCGTCTCCAAGGCCAAAATATCATTGCCACTGCCCAAGGATCCGCCCTACCGCTTGCGTATACGGAGGAGGAGTGGCGGACGGCCGGTAAGTATGCTTCAAACTGCGCTAGGTTACCGACAAATGTGTCCCGGCAACTGTCATCTTAGCATGTCAAGCCCTCGAACCACTCTGTGGAAAACCAAAAGACCTCCGCAAGCATGCCGAGAAGTGCAACCATATCAATAGCTCAGCCACGAAGACTGCAGAACGGGACGCCGTCATCGCGCGCATGGATGCATCAGCTCGGGCAACAAATGTGACTGTAGGCTCTCAGCCGTACGCGTCCACAAGTCATCAGAACTTTCTACCACATCCGTCTAGCCTATTTCTTCCTCCTATACAGTCCTCCGACACTTCTTTCGCTCATCCTCAGCCGATCCCTGGCTACATTTTCCCTCCTTTTGCCTCTCCCCCACCGGGATCTTCTACATCATTTGGATCCCCTCTCCCGACATATTCACCCTTACCTCCGGAATCTCCGCACCCGGACGGTCCGCCATCAAAACGACGAAGGACGTCCTCGGTCTTTTCGCAAGCCCCTCGAGGCTGGAGCGTCGACGAGCAGGAGGTCTTTTCCCAGGATCTGTGTAAACTCTTCGTGACGTGTCGCTGGTCTTGGAACACGATCGAGAACCCAGAATTCAAAATGTTCTTCGACAAATACGTTCCAGACGCTAAATTACCAGATCGACGTGTTCTTTCGGGTCGCATCCTGACAGGAGAAGCAGAGAAGGTTGTGCAGCGGACGCGTCAGCTGACGGATGGAAAGCTTGCAACATATTCGGAAGATGGGTGGACTAACATCGCGAAGACCCACGTCGACACATCTCTGATCAGTGTCGAAGCGCAGGTGCGCTTGATTTCCTTGTACATTCCGTTTATTGACCCTCTTCACACAGCCTTTCTTGCTCCGCACCCACGACATGACCGGCCGCCCCAAAACCGGCGATGAGCTTTTTTCAATCATGAAGAGCGACTTTCAGTATGCGCAGGATACGTACGGCGTTGAGATCATATGCGCCTGCACAGATGATGGCCCCGATGGAAAGAAAGCACGACGCCTAATCAAAGAGCAGTTGCCTTGGATAGCAGCGTTTGAATGCTGGGCCCACCAATCCAGTCTCATCACTGGAAATTATCTCGCAATCAAAGCGCCTTGGATGAATGCGGCAAAACTGGCAGTAGAAATAATCAAGTGGTTCAACAACCATGGAACAGCGCTCGATCTTCTCCGTGCCGCTGAGCTTACCGCCTTCGGGCGATGGCTAGCTCTCATTCTTCCCGTACTCACACGCTGGGTGTCCCAGTATTGTGCGCTCCGCCGACTCATAAAGCTCAAACGGGCGGTTCTGATCTGTATTATCCAACATGAAGAGCGTCTCCTCGTTTGCGCCGGACGAAAAGACGAGCAGATGGCCACCGCAGCCCATATAATTGAAACCTGCAAAGACGATGACTTCTGGAAGAACATCGAACGGTATGCTACGCCTTTTTTTCCAGCTCAACTCTCAAGTAATTTTACTCAGTATTACGACTCATATTGAACCACTCGCCATCGCGTCGAACATTTTGCAGTCTCCTACTTGCCGCCTCGATACTGTCCTCTTGTGTCTTGGGAATCTTTACCGAATTTTTCGTAACCTCCCAACTACGGACTCACTTGTTAAAAGAACCGTCCATGCTAGCTTGGAGCGCCGATGGGGTAAAACGGACCAAGAACTCATGATTTTGGGAGTCTTCTTCAATCCTTATATCCGCTCTCGAGCATTCAATCCCGACTCTCTCTCCTGCATCAATATCTTTCATATAGCTAGACGTGCATACGAACGGCTTCTTCGGCAAAGGGTTGATGGCGACGTGGAGTTCATGCAAGCGTTCCAGTCATACTATGACGACAAGGACTACTTTTCTTCGGAGACGATGTGGATTGAGGGTCACCGGCAAGCATACGAAGCCAGTGTACGTATACAACTTCTTGCTCTTCTAGCCGTGCTTCCAGTAATTCCTTTACGAGCAGAAAAAGCCCGTAGATCTACTCCCACTTTGGAAACGCATGGATGGTGGTTCTCTCTCGCTAACAGGCCGGAGTGGCTTCGTCAAACTCGCCATTCGTATCATCAGCATGCTTCCTAATTCTGCTGGTCCAGAGCGCATTTTTAGCTTTTATGGGCTGACTCATACCAAGCATCGAAACCGACTGGGACCAGAGAAAGTCCATGATGCGACACTTGTTCGCAACGATCGCCAACGAGCGCACATCGAAGCGGGTAAAGTGACGCAGCGACGGCCGCGGCGATTCAGTCTGGCTGACGACCGAGCCGAGATGGAAGCGATGGAGCGTGCAGCTGCGAGTGACTCTGGTACAGACTCCACCAGCACCTCCGTCGACGTCGACTTCAATTCTCTTGCCGAAATACTTGTCGATCTTGCAACCCAGGAAGAGGACGAGGACGACGAGGAGCCCACTCCCGAACCATCTGCAGTTTCTAATCGGCCCTCCGCTTCTACCTCCGTCACGAACGCGAATATGCGTATCCCAGCATACAAGAAGATCAAACTCGAACATTTATTTAACTATCCACCGGCTGGAACTCCGGCGACAGAGCTCGATTTCTTTTGGAAAGGTGGTGAAAGGAGCCTTGATGACGAAGAGGAGGAGTTTGAGCTTGAAGCCCAGCGTGCAGCAGAGGCACAGATGGCGGCGGCGGCGGGGGCTGGGCCGGTTGTTTCTGGAGGTGACTCTGCCACAGTTACATCTTAATTGGCTTTTGTGGCTTCTGTATCGATGTCAATATAGTACTGGGCTATGGCCTTCATGTTTAATTGCTCGCGCATATTTGTATTCACACTCAATCGCGGCGACAATGGCCTAAAATTCGAATACCGTTTGACCGTCGGGCATTGCCGGAGATCATTGACGCGTCGATCAAAAGTCGTCAAAAACATTGACATTGACTTGACCTCCTCGTCCGACCCCGTCCGACCCAGTCAATGACAACACTGACGAAGACCTGTGGACTGATGACGATATTTCTGAGGCTGGTGCGCAGGATGATGCACAGGAAGTTCTCGATGAAGAACAACAGTTTGACCCAGTTGAATTTGCAAAATGGCGAGAGGAGTACATCCGTGCTACACAATCTGAGGAGGACGAAGAAGATGATGATACCCCAAGCCCTGGATTCAGATGATCCAATGGATGGTTCAGAATCTGTAGCCACTCTTGTGCCTGGATCTGTTGCTTCAGATGAAAGTGAGACAGATCCTGATGAAGAATTTGAAGATGTAGCTGTGCGTGGGAACTGGAAGTTCACCCCCAAAAGACTGGAGACAATCCGCTCCTGTATCCGGGAAGTAATCCTTCCCACATGGGTTGCCCGCCCACCTGGAAATCTTGGTGAAAAGGCACACGGAAAGTTGAAAGCTGATGAATTTCTTATTCTCTTTTCGGTTATCCTCCCTCTAGTGTTGCCAGAAATTCAATTGGATGATGATCCTATCCGACATGACACTATGCTGAAAAGTTTCTGCCACTTAGTGGGAGCCACAAATATTCTCTCCTTGTTCAAAACATCAGACTCTGCAGCTGATAGGTTTTTGAATCATTACGATTATTATTTTTATTCCATCCAAACTCTGTTTCCTGATGTGGATACGGTACCAAACCACCATTATGCATGGCACAACACAGACATTTTAAAAAACTGGGGACCTCTGGCCAGCCAGAATGAGTTCATGGGAGAACATATCAATGGAATGCTCCAGAAAATCAAGACAAATGCCCGCCTTTGTGAGTTTTTCAATTGATTCCTGAGCTGAATCAAGTTCTCACTATTTATAGACGATATGGACTTCACTATGCTGAGACAAATGGCACGGCTTGCACGAATGTCTGCCCATAAACACGATGATGAGGCACATGACATACAGGATCCTGCATTGAAAACATTGGACAATATTTTAGACCCTGACAACAATGCAGGAGGATTTGCTTGCTGCACTTACTATTATGTACTAGTAGAATCATCGCAAAATCATCGTTGTCAGTTGCCAGATTTTTGTAATTTATTTTGAATTTATTTCTCATTTTATTGCCGATGGCTTTCCATTTTCAACTAACAATACAGACCCTTGGTAGCTTCTAGAGTCAGCTATTCACATCTCTAATTACTGGATATGTTTCCAATTTTGATTGATATAGCTGTCTGCAGTCGAATATGACCGCAGACACGAGTTCAGGGGAATCCAAATAAATGAGTGACGGCGGGTGGAAGCCACCGCAGACACGAGTTTAGACAGTGGCTACCGCCAAGCTGAAGGAGCAGTGGCGGGCAGTTGCTACCGCATAAACTGATATGGCTGGCTGCGGTAGAATATGACCGCAGACACGTGTTTGGGTGGTGGCGGGGGAATTCAACCGCCCGAATGGCGGGTGGAAGCCACCGCAGACATGAGTTTGGGCAGCGGCGGTGAAATTCTACCGCCAGGCTAAAGGAGTCGTGGCAGGCAGATGCTACCGCGTAAAAAAAAAAATGCTGTCTGGTTGAATGTAACCGCAGACACGTGTTTGGGCGGTCGCGGGGGAAATCAACCGCCCAAATGGATGAGTGATGGCGGGTGGAAATCACCGCAGACGTGATTTTGGGCGGTGGCAGTGAAATTCTACCGCCAGGCTAAAGGAGTCGTGGTGGGCACAGTCCGGAAAACTCCAGGAGCTGGACGAGGCTGACTTAGCACGGTTCCTTGCGAAAAAAGAGCATGAAATGGCACAAAATATCTATGAACTACTCCTAACATATTTAGCCTCAGTTGGAGAACACAAACTCCATTTCTGGGGCTCACGAAATGCTGCAGGTGTGGTCACTCTTCCAGATCCAGAGCATTGTTCTATGATTTTACCTCCAAGAGCCAAACAGTGCAAGACTTTTGAACTCAACAAGCGGACCTACAGCAACCCCTCCCATCCGGGAAATAGCTTAATCCAGTTTTACAGACCTGGCACCGACGCAAAACAAAACAAAACATGGACAGGGGTTATTGACACCATTTTGAAGGTCCCCCTTGATGGTTCTCTGAGAACCTTCATCATTGTCTGCAAACATCTGTCTCTCAACATCCCATCTTACTCCCAATCTCCAGAACTTATGACTTCTGTGGTGTATGAGGAACCCGAGCCAGGTCTCATAGTAATAGAGCCCAAGCACATTGTTACTCATTTGACTGCTTGGAAAAGACCTGCACACATCCATACCACTGATAAACCTGTTCTGGTAGTATGCTGGGCATTGAACCGGGGTCGTAGGTAGCTAATTGATCAGCATTTTCCTAATTTATGTCATTGTGTCTTATCTTATCTTATCTTATCTTAGCCCGCACAGCCACTGGACCGTGTTTTTCGTGTCCCATCACACAGCCACTCGGACAGCTAAAACACGCACCTCTCTATCTTCTTGATGTGCCTCCCCCGCTACCCCGTACTTTGCACTGGCTCACCAGGCTGTATTAGGGACAGTCAGAGCAGACATTTCAGATGTGCTTCAGGCATTTTTAATTAGGTGTTTCAGATGTGTTTCTGGAATTAATTTAGCATCAGAAGCGTGTGAGAAACACTTCTGAAGTCTGACCGTCCCTTTTCAAATTGTGCTTCAGATGTGTTTCGGCTGATAAAAGAAATCCAAGTATGATGTGCGCCGAAATAAGTTCCTTGTAAAGTGAATTGAGGGTGTTGCTCAACACTTGCTGACAACACAACTGTTAGGAACATGCGCCCACCTTTGATGGCGGGACGGCGGGAAATGATCGCACACGTCTGAGAAAATTCCACCCTTTGAGACCGCCGATGCAATCAATCACGTACCTGATCGCTGTCCATCATGGCTGTCCGTCGCCCCATGTGCGCATCTCCGCCGCCCCTGTCGATGCCATCACCCCATCAAATATCCCGCCCACTGCCGTCCCGCCTTCAATAATAGCCGTAAAATCACCAGATTTTGGGGGTGCACTGATACAATAAATAGGATCATGATTGCATTGAAGCACCTTGTGCACCACGCCACGCATCGCCCCGACGCAGTATGTGATGCGCTGTCCGCCCTGTGTGCACGCTGTCCCGCGGCTAATAAGGGCGGCATGCCCTCCAAAATATTTGAGGTGGTATATCTATACATCTGTAGTGTGAGAAACCCAATGCGCCCTCCTCCAGACCAGGGCAAGCAGCGGTGCCCACCATCGCGCGGAAGGCGCGGCGACAGTGATGAGAATGGTGATGACAGCAGCGATGATCACCACATCAATACGGTGAAGGCCAAGTTGTAACACCTACCTTATCATTTTCACAAATTTCCATGAGGGGCGGGAGGGCAAAGGCGGGACAACAACAGCAGATTGATAGGGCAGTGATGTGCGGCACTTGATGCAATCATATTTGTAACACTAATATAGGCCTACCCTATTATTTTCACAAAGTTCCAAGACTTTCCGGGGGCGGGAGGGCAAAGGGCGGGACAACAGTGAGCAGATTGATGGGGCAGTGATGCGCAGGAGACGGTGTCAAAGAAGCTGATGGGCAACCATCAGGTCGAGATGAGCAGTAATGTATAAATAAATTCATGGAGGCAATTATTTTTATTTACTTGCGAATATACTTAGGATGAGGGTTTTGAAGAACAAAATAATATCTCTGAAGCACATTTCTGAAGCGCTGTGAAGCGCCTCCAGAGGCGCTTCGGCGTTTCAGAAGTGTTTCGATTTAAAAGGGTTTCTCCCACGCTTTAATAAATTGTGAAGCGCTTTCGAAACCCTTGCGTGAAGCACATCTGAAACACTTACTCTGGCTGTCCCTATTCCCTACTTGACCCCCCTTTTACCGTATTTATTTTTCATTCACCCGAAATTTTTAGTTCTCTGATGCGAATATTTGAGGCAGAAGGAAAACGACATTGAAGTGAATATCTAAGGCATCTATGGGGGACAGACAATGTATATGAAACATATATCACTAACCACTGAGCTCCTCGTCAACCTCCATCTCGGAATCGGAGTCAGCTAAATTAATGACATCACCCTCCTCATCCTCATCGTCGGCGTCAGAATCAGAGAGCTCCGCAATTTCCGCTGCGGATGGAATATGGTACTGTGCCAAGACTTCGTTCCCATAAGTCTTCATGAATGCTGATTTGCCCATAAATTTCCACTCCGCATATACCAGGTGCTGTGCAAGCTGCGTCACCGTCCGAATCATCCGAACCGCGTTATTTCCACATGTACAGCCTTTCCACAGCTTCGCTCCTTGTTACCTCCCACATCCATCCCACCTATGCCTCTCTTCAGCAACACTTCCGGCGTGAACATACATGGAGGAACATTCTACGAGATTGGTGGCGATATGCACCTTGAGAACAATCAACAACTTGCGGTTCGAGATAGCGAGGCGGACTACCACTACCCGTGGGCGGTGCTTGGAGCGTCCCAATCTTCTGTTCAAGGACCATCGACATTGCAACAGGATGTCGGATCATACAGTGCGGATGGTGGTCGCTCTTTGTTGGGAGTCACCAGGAATAGTCGGCAAACAACTCGGATTGGACGTTCTTTACCTTACGGTGAGTGTGAATGGAGTGACATATTCTTCGTTGATTGAGTCCTGCCATAGATGTGTCCTTTCGACACCACACTCACTCTCAAAGACAGTCTTCCCCCGCAGATGACAGTATCTACGATCAGCCCCATATTCACCGAGATGCCTATAACACCACAGCTCCAATTTCTCATTTGCGCAACGTGAATGGGCCTGGTGTTGACTTTGGATCCAACAATGGTGCAATGATTTCCTACCCCACCCCATGGTCTGGGAATATGCATAACCCCGAACCTGGGACGAGTATCAACGGCGGCATGTTCGTTGGAGGAAATGTCAATAATGTCCTGAATAGGGACACAGGCACGTTTAATTTTACTTGGTTAATAAATATCCGCGCTCAATTGAATGATGGCTCAGGACTTCAGATGTTGTATCGCAGTGTGTCGCTCGAGGCCATGCACGATTCTGCAGATAATGATGCTCAGCCAAAATGCCATCCGGAGACACGCACCAAAATGCTCGAGAAGTTATATAATTGGTGCATTAAGTCCAAATGGTCGAGAATTTCTGATTCGTCCCGACCCCTGAACGATCCGCAACGGGAAGTTTTGATAAAGGGACTACCGGTTCTGTGGTTGTACGGGCCAGCCGGAGCAGGGAAGTCCGCTATTATGCGCACTCTCGCTGAGCACTTGGCCGAATGTGGCCAGTTAGGGGGTAGTTTCTTTTTCAAGAGGGGCCATTCAACTTGTGGAAATGCACAGAAGCTATTCACTACCCTGGCCTACCAGCTAGCGGACAATGTTCCACAATTAAAGCCCCAGATTTCGAAAATGGTGGCAAATACTCCATCTGTGGTCTCGAAATCCTTCAAGGTTCAGCTACTGAAGCTTGTCACCGAGCCCTGTAGGCAATTCAACACCTCGCGACCCATCACGGTTATCATCGATGGCCTGGACGAATGCAATGATCTGGGCATTCAGCAGGAAGTCCTCCATTCCATTGGAAATTCGATCCGCAAGCAGGACTCATTTCCTCTACAATTTCTCATTGCTAGCAGACCGGAACCCCATATTCGAGAAGTATTCCAAGGCTCATTGTTCCACGAAATTCACCACTCATTCAATGTGGAACAATCATTCGAGGATGTCAGGAAATATTTGGAGGATGAATTTGCACGCATTCACCGAGCACACCACGAAACAATGGCAGGTGTGTCGAGCCCCTGGCCTTCACCAGAGGTCATCAAGTACCATGTGGACAAATCATCTGGCTATTTCATTTATGCCGCCACTGTCATCAAGTTTGTTGATGATAGAAACTTCCGGCCAACAGAGCAACTCGAGGCACTCCAAGGTGCCTCACATTTGGAATCACCTTTCAGCGCCCTGGACCAACTATATACACAAATTCTTTCAATGGTACCAACCCGTCATTGTCACAGTCTTCATTGGATTCTGCTGGCTCTGGAATTCTTCGAGTTTTCATTACACCCTGGTGGAATTGAACAGGTTCTGGAACTCAAACCCGGAGATGTTCAACTCATCCTGCGGGGCCTTCACTCCGTCCTGTGGATTCCGGAACCTAATGAGCACTGGAAGTGGATCTCAGTGCACCATGCTTCGTTTCGAGACTTCCTCAATGATCAATCCCGTTCAGGCAAGTTCTATGTTGGTGGTTTTCAACACCGAGTGGAGCTGGGCAAGTTGATGCTTAAAGCACTCTCTTACATATGTGACAATCGAAAAATCACCCATTCTGAGCGGGTGGCTTTGTGAGATTACACCCAGTTGTTTTCATGGTGTTTAACTGATTTTTCTTATTGCAGTGAGGATTGTTTGCACCAAGCAATCGGCAAAATTCCGCCGTTGCAGGAAATGATACCCCTTATTCGACTCATTAGCCCAAATTTTTTCTTCTACTACCAAGAGCACTCTCCCTCAAAAATTCTCTCGCTGTTGAAGGTCTGCCAGATTATTTGCTCTGGCTGGCTCTGCACCCTAACCAGCATTTATTTTAGGACATTGGGAATCCACCAGAGGATCTTGTCCAACTGTGGGAAGACTACAAGTTCATGGACAGTTTCGACAACATAATTCTTCAAGAACTCAGATCTCCACCATCTGACAATAACAATTCAAGACTTTCCACTGAATGTTTCCAGCAGCTGTATCACTGTGCATTACTCCCTCGTATTCTCCAAACATATATTTTCGGACACAGCCCGGAACACCTGTTTTCCCTGATTGACATTCATTTCCTATTGGATATCTCATGGGCAGATCTGAGGGCCGCCATATGCCCACTACGGCATATCATAGGATGTGCAGATCCAGAAGGGGTGCATAGGCTGCTCTACTTTGTGGTGGAGAACCCTCCCGAAATCACTCTTTTGCAGCTGGCTTTGGAGTTAGCACAAGGATTGTTGAGGCTGATGAAGGACATAGGAAGACAGTGCTCGTGAATGATGTTCAGCACAATTGCAATAAGAACAGACTGATATTTATTAGGTTGGAGTATCTTCCCTGGGGATGTTTCATCAGAGCATCCCCGCATTCTCTGGAACTCCTCCAAGACATCCGCCAGGTCTCTGCCGACCCCTATGAATTGAAAAGACTGGCAAACTCGCCGGAGAACTATCATAATGCTCTACAATGGCTTAAGGTTGGTAATCATATTACTATGTGTCTCCCATCAAGTGCACTAAGCAACTTTCAGGCATTTCCGGACCCTCCCCAGGATGTAATTGAGGTGTGGGAGCAATATCTTATTACTGCATGCAAGGCCTATGAATATCGATGGCAAATGGATCCCCAGTGTGATCTCGAAACACGGTGGAGAAGGTGGCAGGCCAAATATGAGAAGTGGTTCCCTCATCTGCGCAAACAGAATAGTGGAAAGTAATCTCATGTCCTCTACAATTCATCATTGCTAGCAGACCGGAGTCCCACCTTCACGATGTATTCCAGGGCTCATTATTCCACGACATTCACCACTCCTTCAATGTGGATCAATCATTTGAGGATGTCCGGAAATATTTAGAGGATGAACTTGCACGCATCCACCGAGAACACCACCAAACAATGTCAGGTGTTGTGCCCCCCAGGCCTTCACTGGAGATTATCCAGTACCTCGTGCGGAAGTCATTGGGATATTTCATTTACACTGCCACTGTCCTCAAGTTCATTGATGAGAGAAACTTCTGACCGACAGAGCGACTTGAGACTCTCCGGGGTGCCTCACATTTGGAATCACCATTCAGTTATCTTGACCAACTGTATACAAAAATTCTTTCGACAGCACCAGGCCAACATCGTCTGCTTTCCATCTTCTGGGCCCTGGAGTTCTTTGACTTTGATTTATACACCGCCGGAATTGAACAGGTCCTGGAACTCAAGCCGGGAGATGTTCACCTCATTCCTTGAAACCTCCATTCTGTCCTGCTTCTTCCAGAACCTGATAAAGATGGTTATATCCAGGTGCACCATGCATCGTTTCGAGACTTCCTCAATGACCCAACACGCTCAGGCAAGTTCTATGTTGGTGGTATTCAACACCAGGTAGAGCTGGGCAAGTCTGTGCTCAAAGTACTCTCTTATACCTTTGACAATCCATAAATCAACCTCACTGGACCAGTGGCTTTGTGGGATTACACCAGTTGCTTGTGTGGTGTTTACTGAGATTTTCTTTTGCAGTGAGGATTGTCTACACGCAACAATCAGCAAAATTCCGCCTTCGCAGGAAATGATACCCCTCATTCAACATGTAAGACTCTATTGAGCTTTTACAGGGTAGTTCTGTCGTACGACTATCCCAGCCAGAATACATGTCTAGTGTTGGTGTAGTTGTCCTAGTATGCCTTAGTCTCACTCAAAGGAACGCAATATGGAGTAGATATCTAGCTCTGGGTTACTGTGCTCCCACTCTGCAGATATCTGTCGGAGTAGAGTTTCTTGCTGAAGCTGAAAGGACAACGAAAGTAATGTATTAAGGATCGCCTAGAGCACACTAGCTTGGCCTCGGAGTTATCGACGAGAAAGCTAGGCGCAGCGGGTGAGAGGTTTGGAGTAAAAAGTAGTTATCTTATTCATGCGCTAGCAAGCCATGTGCTACTAGCTTAGCTAATGTGGCAGTGGAAGTAAGGCGTTGAAGAGTAAATAAGTAAAAGTAATATTGTGAATAGGTCATGAATGAAATGAGGGAACTGATGAGATATGATACACATCAGCCCTGATTTTTTCCACCTCAACATCTCAGACTCTTCCAGCAAAATTCTTTCTTTGTTGAATCTGCCAGATTGTTTGCCCAAGACATGTCTTAACATAACTAGCACTTATCTTAGGACATTGGAAATCCACCGGAGGATATTGTCCAACTGTGGCAAGACTATCTGTTCCTGGACAGTCTTGAGAACACCATCGATGTGGCACTAGTACTTCGATCAACTTATCGGCTTGATTCAGGCCTGCGCACCGATAGTTTCCAGCTGTTGTCTCGATCTGCACTACTCCTTCATATCCTCCAAGCATATATTCTGGGGTGGGGCATAGAAAAATTCCAGCATGTGGGCATGTTCAAGATTCATCTCCTGTTGGACATCTCATGGGCAGAACTGTCTTTTCAGGATAAGATTTCTCTAAATAATCCAAGTTGAGACGGGTCAGGAATTTAATTAAATATTTAAACAATGGGTGACTTTCCATAGCGGTTTAAATATTCTGGGGAGTATCTGAACATTTTCGGCTGCGATGCCGAGGCAGCTGTCAGGACCCCGAAAAAGCTGTCACCTCAAAGCGGATGGATTTTAATGTGAATCTATGTGGATCTATAGAAATCTGTACAGGGAGTCCCTACCCCCTGTACAGACTTTATTAACCACACATTTACTGAAATAAACGTTTTGGGCCAATACTCCGGTGATCCTGCCGGATTGGGCTGTGTATCACACTGTTACAGATGTTACCTCCGTCATTCGTCGCCAACTGTCCTCCATGCTCGTTTCAAGCGCCCTACATCCCTCAGTACAGCTCTCGCTCTCGGCTAGCAACATTTTACATACAAGTGCTCATGTTGCTCACCGGGGTGCCCATGTAACCATCTCAACGCAAAGCCTCCTCAGCTCCGAGGGCAATGAAAGTGATTGCTGTCGCTATAAGGGTCTGCTCGTCTTGGTTTGTCTCATGATCCATGTCCTCTTCCTCCTGAAGAAGCATGAGTGTGTTGAGATCCATGATTGAGGCAGAAAGAATTGAGGACACATTATTTGGCACCATCACGAGCTCCAAACATCCGGTTCATGGCGGGCCGGCAGCATCCCTCAATTATCGAAATATACCAGAAATATGTTGCGTCGACTTTCAAAAATGCTTCTTGTGCGTTTCCCGTAGAAAATGCGCGACTATCTTGTTTGATCCAATCACTGGCACTCTCAAACAAGCTCAGATACTCCTCGGAATATTTAAACCGCTATGGAAAGTCACCCAATCCATTGGGTGGCTTCCCATAAGCATTAAATATTCCTGTGGAATATTTTTCGAATTTCCGCCGTGATGCCGGAGGTACCATCAGGACCCCATCGGACTCAGATCTCGCTTAGACCCTCAAATAAACCACTATTTAATCGAATCTATTCGAGGGGTACCCCCCCTCGAATAGACTTGAATTGTTGTGAATAACCCGTTTTGGGCACTTTGCTGATGCTATCATACTATGGCAGTGCTCATCTGCCCACGTTCACACGCTCACGACGCACTACGATGCGCATCTCTCCGCCCTCCCTGCTTCCTGGGCTCGCTGTTCTCCAGGAAATCAATGAGTTGGACCAGGGACCATTTATAGGAGGGGTCTGGAGGGGCTGATGGCCAACGGCGAATCCTGGCTGTCTCCGTGCCGCAGACATATTTATACGGTGTAAGGTGCAGCTCATCATTTTCCAGGTCGGCGGCGGAAGTACGCGTTAATGGACATTAAGGGATGGATGAGACGGGAGCTATTGTGCCAGGTGTTCAAAATACTCATGAAATAGAGGAAACCCTTATGGGAATCATCCTCAATTATATTTCATCTCCGCATTAATGTTCTTCCCACAAACAGCCGTGTACCACGGCACCCAGTACGCTCTGCACATCCCCTCGGAACGACGCGTTGTTGTGCTCTATTTGCCCGCACACGTGCCAGGGCGTTAAAGGCTGTCTCTCCTTGTTAACCTCCTTCGCCTCCTGAGAGGGCGAGAGAAAGGAGAGTGAACGAACACGGAAACCTGAGAGAGTTTGGGACAAAATGGGATTTTGGGTCCTAAGTTCTCGGGTCTGCCCGGATGGGTCAGACTCAAGCCAGAGTGATAGGTAGTTGTGAAAAGCCGGAGGATTGGGAGCAACGAGGAGAGGATGACCCAGATGTGTTGGGAGTTGGAGTGCGGTGTAAATGGAGTGGAGTGGGGTGGAAGTGATGCAAGTTGTGACGGTAGGATCCGTGGGTTGAAGCGTGTCAAAGACGCGGTTAGAGGTTGTGTTGAAGGGAGCGCGGAGATGGCGGGAGGACGGTGATTGTCGAGTCACGACAATGGGGCAGAGCGTGAAGTGAACATCAAGTAGCACCTCGGGTGGAGGTAGAAGATGTTCGTCAAGGTGTAGGCAGGTGTGGAGGGTGCTGCGGAGCGCTTTGCGGAATGAACGGTGCGGCCTCGGTGCGTAAAGTGGTATGCGGTGATGAGGGCTCTGCAACTACGTGCTGTGGCCTCTGAGCCATCCCGAATGTGATGTGGAGGGGGCGCTCTGCATTGGCAGTTCCTGGGGAGGAGGCGGGAACAAGACGAAGTTGTTTAGATGAGGGCTGAGGATTGAGATATGGTGCCAGCTCAAACATCCGTTTGTATGCGAAGCGAGAAGCGGCGTCGGCAATCGCGTTCGCTTTAGATGAGAGCCATGTGGATGTGAATGTGAAGTCTAGACGGCAAGACAGAGCGAGAAAATGCTGGAGAAGCAGTAAAGTCGGGGAGGAGCGGATGGAAAAGGTAGTGAGTGCATCGGAAACGGCCTCATTATCAATGTCAATGTGAAAAATGACGTGCTTGCCCGAAAATTCCTCTCTCCAGCAGAGGATGGCGTGGACAACGGCGAGCATTTCTTTGACTTGAATGTGCTCGTGCCGATAACGGCGGGGACATTTAGCGGAGAACCAGTGCACGCCAAAATGGCCGCCCATGCCTTTGTTGCCGCTAGTGTCGGTGTAAATGTGGATCGTCGGACGTGTCGGAGAGTAAAAACGGATACCGTTCCACTCGGACGCGAAGCGGAGCCACCATTCGATGTTTTGGTGGGCGGTTTGGGGGATACGGCGACGGGAGAAGTCGGTTTTGAATTGGAAAAAAAGTCGTAGAGACCGCGCAGGAAAGCACGAGAAGTTGGGACGACCTGGGAGGAGAATTGGAGGAACCCGTTGAGTTCCTGCTAGTGTTGCCACGGCTCGGCTCGGAGCCGCTAGCCGTCCGAGCCGAGCCAAAAATAAGCCAGCCGAAGCCAGCCATCAAAGCCGCGACTAGCCATCGGCTTAGACCCAATTTGGACATCTAGTCATAAGCCACCTGTAGATTGGCTATATGGGGCGTAATATGCAGCAAACATTCTCCAGTGACATCCTCTCCAAAATTGGGCCTGTAGCAGGCAAGCTTGAGGTTGTTTGAATGAGCCGTCACGGCTCGTGTCACGCTACGTCACATTGTGTGACATAACGTGACAGCTTCATGTAAATTGCTGAACTTCCTGATCTACAGGGACGGAGCAGACAGGAGGCATCCATGAAGCCTTCAGTAGTGCACAAATGTTTCTGCCTCATGACAAGCATGTAAAAGTCATAAAAACTCGAGACTACCAAAAGTGGCCTGAGCCGACGGCTAGCCGCGGCTGAGTCGTGAGAAGCCGGCTCCGATCGGCTCGGCTCGCAAGCCAGCCGTAGCCGAGCCGTGGCAACACTAGTTCCTGCAGATCGCGGAGACGGCAGTGGGTGCGCTGTGACCAGGAAGTGAGAAGTTCGATGAGATATGCAAGTTTCTCAGCTGGAAGGCGGACTTCCATTGCTACGGTGTCGAACTCGAGGCCTAAAAATTCAAGTTCCGTGGCAGGCCCAAAGATTTTGAGAGGTTGGAAATTTAGACCGAGTTGTTTACCCAATGCGAGTTCCCAGTCGAGTGCTTTCTGGGCGACGTCGACAGGGATTTGTGCGTGAAAGACTTTCAGAAAATCATCCAGGTAGTGGCGGATGTGAGCGGGAAGATGGCACTGAAGGATCCAGTGAAGAGCTTCTGCAAACATGTTAAAGATGTATGGTGCGGAGCGGCAGCCAAAAACAAGAACAAGGTCGTAGTAGAACTTGTCTTCTCAGGAGAAACCGAGGAGATGCCAGTCTGCGCGGCGAACTGGTATATGGCGGAACGCAGATTCGAGGTCGAGTTTGACCAGCAGGGAGCCGGGCCCAGAGGCAATGAGGTCCGAGACAGCGAACCTTGGTTGAACGCTTCCGGGTTACTGCACCGAGAGGAGAACAGCGGAAGTTATCAAATGGAGGCTGTGGGAACGGTCCAGCAGTGCGTCCGTTTGCAACCTGTGCAGATATGTCTGCGGACAGGGAGGCAGTCGCTTCCGGAGAATCGAAGGCGGACCTCAGGTTTGTGCAAGATTGAGAACTGGTTTTATCACTGGTGAAGCCGAGATTCACGCCGGTCGAATAATGTGGATCAAGGTAGATACAAGCTCGCGATCCGGATAATCGCGAAGGTAGTAGGACCAAGCCTCTTCGTTCAGGGACGTAGAGACAGTTGGTCCTCTATAACGGCGTCCCAAGCGAAATCTGCCGCGAGGGTTTGGAGATGAGTGAGGTGCGAGAAGAAATAGGCCGCCAGACCGTGCGCATCGGGGTTGTGAGCCAAGAGAATGGCGAAGTATGTGTGCAGCGGAAAAATGATGGTGTCGGAGGTGGAGTATTCCCTGAAAACCCGAGTTGACGGCTCAAAGCTCGAGGTGAAGGGATTGAAAGTGAGCGGAGGCTCCACTTCCCCAATGCGCACATCCAGAAGATACAAATCGCGCGCGCGTAGCGTGTGGTTGAGTACGCTGGAGATTGTGGTGGGATCCACGTCGGGGAATAGGCGTAAGAGTGACGGAGCCGGGGCTCTGGAGGTAGAGAGGTAGGTCATGGTGTTGCGAGCGATGAGGTGCCAGACAGGGGACTCAGAGCTGACCAGTGGCCAGCGAAAGGTGCAAGTGAAAGTCCGCCGAACCCTGCCAGAAGTCTAGGACTTTGGGGGTGACGGCGGAATGGATTAAATCGTATGCGACGAGTATAAAAGAAGACGAGATAACTGCGAGCGCAGTGTGAGACGCGGGCGACTCACAGCAAGGCTCGCAGGTGCTTTACTCAAGAGGACAAAGACGCGTCGATACGCGAGAGTGAAAGAGAGCGGTGGGCCGACCTGTCATGCGCTCGCTTGTTAACCCCGGGCAATCAACACCACACATTGCCCACCCAGTTTCCCCCAGCGCCGCCCGAGCCTTGGATTCTCGCCGTACGCAGCAGTTCTCAGGTTTCCACCGCATCGCATACCCAACACCTAAAGCCTTAGAGCAGAAGCCCGCGTCATCGTAGGACGAGTACACCCAGGTGTCAAGTATGCATCTCGGGTCCTACACATCCACTCCGCCCAGTCTTATACCCACCCTTGGAATGTTCCTCCGCCCGCACGCTCACTCGACGCGAGCAGGCCCTCACTGAGCGCAAGCTCGAAGATGACGAGGCCGCGGAGCCCAAAGAGCTCGAGCACCCACACAAGCTCGTGGTGCACGGGACGCGGACTGCATGCGAATATTAATGACTCAGCACTTGCGTCTGCATCCACTGCGGCTACGTTCACATCTACGACAGCCACAACCTCCCGCCGCCGCCCGTCTCCCTGTGCGCCGCCGTCTCTTTATCCACGTCCGCCATGCGCCCTCCACGCGTCGTCATCGACGGTAACACCCAAAGTATACGCCCTTGCCTCAAGACACTCGAGAGCGCACGCGGTCTGGACGCCGTGCGGCCCACCACGCCTCCTCGACTGCCTGCACACCGCCGCCGACGCCGCCGCGCACACCGACCTCCTCGCCCTCAAATCCGTGTTCCTCTCAAAACCAGCACTCGCTACCGCGCAGTGCGAATGCAGCTCAGTCTTTGGTATGATTTACATCTTCCTCTTGCAACTCTCTACTGAACCCCTTGCTAGCTCTGTGTCGCTGCTAATTATGACATCTGAATTCCTCTGAGCTGATCTACCACCTTTTGAGCGCCTGGCGTACACTACGGGCCTTGAAGGTGGAGAGCGAGCTTGACGCATACAAGCTCGACGGGCTCAAGGCGCTCCTGCTACTCCACGTGCAGGCCGCCGCCTTTGTCTCCTTTGTCGCCTTCCTCGGCGTACTCAGGGTCCGTCCATTTCCCTACCATTCATCCATTCCCCCTAGGACTAACCCACCCGCAGAACAAAGCCCCCCACGTACGCCTGTACCGTGACTGCTCCGTCCTATTCACCGCCTTCCTCACTTTGCTCGCCATGTACCTCACCTTCTCGCCCATCGCTCTCCCCCGATCGACACCCTCCTCGCCCTCCTCCCCAACCTTTTCCCTTCTGCCTCCAGCTCCTCCTCCTCCAGCTCCTCGGCATATGCAAGGCTCTCGGACGGCGCGGGCGCAGCGTCGATGAACCCCCTGCGCCTCGCATGCGACCAGCCCGAGCTCGCAGGGCTGCTGGCGCTCACGGCACCCGGCGAGGCGTGCGAGCGCCGGCTCAAGCGCGCGGCGGTGAGCGTCAGCGCGGGGATGGTGCGTCTTCCCCCCTCTCCTCGTAACCTATATGCACCTACTGACACACTCCATAGCTGCACTTCCTCCTCGCCGTCTCGACGCACTACGCGCATATGTTGTGCTCTGCCCCCTCCGCTCCCACCCCAAGTGCCGATGGCGCCGACGCCGAGCAGGGCGCCGCGCCCCTCTCGACGCTCTCGACGGCCGCGCGCATCTGCATCCTCCCGCTCCCCGCACACCTCTCGCCCAACGACGTTGTGTACGTCCCCGCGCACGTCGGTGCGCTGGTTGTGTACGTGCACGGCGCAGTCTGTGACAAGTCGATACACCATGGGGAGAAGAAGGAGGAGGTCAGCAGCCTCGTGTCGCGCACGACGGAGGTGTGGGTATCCGCCACACGGCCCAGCGGGACGAGTACACGTCGTATACGGGAGCGAGGCGTGTGCAGGAGCGGGGCGATTGCTGGGACATGCGCGATTGCCGGGACACGCGCAATGGACGGGAGAGCAGGGAGAGCAGGCAGACGCGGGGCCGCTGCCCGCGGGCGTGGTGCGCGCGAAGTGGAAGTGGCTCTGATTCTCATTCTATCTTATTCGCCCTCCCTCATATCACTTATTCACCCAGCCTGTTCCACCGACCGCCTTGTAATACCACCACATGCCCTCCTCCCTCTGCCAGCACTATCTATGCACTCATATGCACATACGACTGCCTAGCACGTACGCACCTGTTTTTTCCGAGTCTGAAATACTCTGTATGCGGGATTCGGGTGCTTGTGAGGAATGATTATTCGTGAATAGAACATATTCATCCAGCATACAGTTTCAGGTGCATGAGAGTAGAGCTAATAGAGGCACGTCCTCGCCCAAGCTGTCCGAGCTCTATCACAAAAATTACAAAGGAAATGTTTTTTTTTTGGAAGGGATCAGATCAGATTAGATCAGATTGAGTTCGTGGAGTACGGATCAAACGGGCGGTTGCGGGCGGTCAAAGCGATAAATCGCGTCCGCCGAGCCCCGCTATGAATATTAGAATAAGTTAAAGGCGCTGAAGTTAGATGTTAGCGAACTCTTCAATAAGTACTTCATTTATTTATATTTTGTGCGCGGAAGGAAGCTCGGCGTAATTTTGAAGTTGTTTAAAATTTCTTGTCATGATTTTAAGGTTGTTTAACTTGGAGGAGATATATATTGACCACACCGTAAACTGTGCTTGGACGGATACGAGAACAGGGGTAACAGAGTTTCATCCAGCCCTCCTCCCCGCACTATGGGTGCGCTGCGTGTACCTCCACATTGTCATAGGCATCACAGGGCTTAGCGGAAATCCTCGCGTTGTACGACCAGTATTAACTGGGTATTTGATATATGCAGAGTATGTATGCATGTAACCGTAGTACAGGACTCTAGCTGGTATTCCACCCATGTTTCATGTATTTGACACCCAATTGTTTTTACACTCACGCATGAGGAGCGCGTATTTAATCTGCGGGCGCTCAATTGTTCCGTTCTAGTATCCCATCATTCAGATAAGCACCGCACCTGTATCAGTGGTTGACTTTCCATAAACATAGAAAAATGTTTTGGAATATTTTCGCATTTTCCGCCGGGATGCCGAGGCAGCTGTCAGGACCCCATCGGACTTGGATCTGACTTTGATGTCGTCTTGACCCCATAATAAACTGTAATTTATTTTAATCTGTAGGGGGGGTAAGGACCCCCCCTACAGATTATATTAGATTCAATTGCTCTCGCATAAACGAATCTTGAACGAATCCGTCAAGCATCCACCGGGCATTTGGCCGGATTGGGCTGCATGTCGCAAATGTCACATGTTCTTCTGAGACCCTCCGGCGACACAAGTGCTGTACAAGTCGATGATGCTGACTAATCTACCGGCTCTAGGCCTAATACATGTCTACTACGGTGACCATTACTGCACTTCGTACCACACGCAAGAGCCACTTTGTCTCGAGAGGGTAATCGATACCGCATGATTCGATGCCTTCTGGGAACTAAGTACGTGGCTAGAACGCCACTGTTTCCATGGTTTGAAAGTAACTTGCTCTCCATTCAGATCGTCGTCGCATCGACACCCTGCAAAGTCAAATTATGCAGGGCAGAGTGCGTCGCCATTACACTTTGCTTTCAACTCATTTTGACATCTCCACCAAGACCCTCTCAACGACAAAGCCTAAATGCCCGAATTGCCTCCGCTCCAGAAACCATAAAGGCGCTGCTGAGCCTTGGTGTCTCTTTGTTCGAGCTTCCCACTCGTTCATTCCTCTCGTTCCTCATTCATTTCTCCTTTTACAATGTCGGATCCAGCTGCTCCACCTTTCACTCAGGCGCCACTTGTGCCTGCACCCGAGATTCAATACGATCGTACCGGCAGACCCTGGTTCCGCGACGCAGATGGCCAATGACGTGTCTACACAGAGCCTTCCATGGTATGGGTCCATCCCTTCTGAAAAACGTTATTAACATCCAATTGTTGCCCACAGAAGCCGTCGCTCCCTCAAGCTCCTTTGCAATGTCCTGCAGTGCCAGCGCAATCTGCAGTTCAGGTAGGCACCAAATTATATCATTACAGTTCAGTAACCGTTCCACAGCACTCTGCCACATACAACTTCTCCGGCCCTTCCGCTCATCCACCCCACACCCCAATTCATCTTGATCCTCGCTTCCTTCCACCTCTTCCTCCAAGTAACGATCATGACCTATACGAGCCCGCCGCCATCGCCAAATCACGCGGCCTTCAGGCTGCTCCCAAGGTGGCCGGTTCTCGCTGCAAGTCAAAGAAGGAGAAGGGGAAGAAACGCCAACTTTCTTCTGACTCCGAGGATGACAGTGATGTGCCTCAGCGTCCTGCGAAACGTGGCCGTCCCCAAGGCTCCAGGAACTTTGAGCCAGAGGACACCAGCGCGCTCCTCGATATCGTCCAGAAGGAGCTCCCACTTGGTCCGAAAGGTTGGGCCGCCATCCACAAGTGCTTCCGCAAGTGGGCTCACAAGAATAGTCAGCCAGACCGTGCTGGTAAATCTCTTGAGACGAAGTATAAGCAGGTGCGTCCTTCATCACATATGCACTGCCATATCTAATATTATCATTTAGCTTCTGAAAACGAAGAAGCCGACGGGTGACGCCATCTGCCCACCGGAAATCAAGCGTGCACACCGCATCAAGGAGATGATCAACCAGCGTGCCGGTACTTGCGATCTTAGCGATTCCGAATTTGACGGCGGCCATGCCTCATCGGACGACAGCAGCATCGAAATCCTTGACTCCTCCTCATCTCGAGTCCACACAGCTGTTGCCCATCGTGCACCCTCTCCCCCACTTCGCCGTAATGGTCGCATGAACGCTCCTGATCTCGTCAACAAGCTTACACATGCTTTCGACCCCGAAGCGCAGAAAGCCCGCGATGCTGAGCGCTCCCAGAGATCTTTCCAGGCCACCCAAATGCTCTCACTCACACAACAACTCCGCGACGCTCAGGCCGCCAACGAGGGTCTCCGTAATCAGATCACCATCATGCAGGGCCATACTCATGATGTCGAACGGGCGCGCGATCGTGCGGAACTCAGGTTGGAGATGGTAGAGGGTGCCAATGGGCGTGGGTTTGGGGCCAATCAGTCGCAATTCAAAGGCCGTTCGGATGTTGTGCGCCGAGATGGGAAAATTCGTTGTGAGATATTCTATCGTGATGGCGGCGCTTGCACTTATTGGATGTCAGACCCTTCCGACGACGAGTCCGCGAAGGAGAACAAGGACCCCAGTCCTCCTTCTCGTGGACGCACCGGTATTCATCTCCACGGCGAGCTGTCATCCTTCGGACGGCAACCATCACCTAGCCCATCGCGCCATCCGTTGCTTCGTCCTGACACCCCACGTCCATTCACTCTTCTACCAAGCATCGGTGATGGGAAAGAGGCAGTTTGCGCTGGTGAGCATACCCCATTCTTGCCAGAGGGTTCTTCAAGCGGTTGAGTTGCTTGGCTCTGAACATTCTTACATTACCACATTCACATTCCTTTTTCCTTTGAACGTTGTGCTTCTGCACTCAGCCTAATTACCCTCGTTCTATTACCTGCTACATGCGAACATTCTATACTACCTTAGCTACTAATGCATGTGTGTACGTAGTCAATTAACTTGTTGACTCGTAAATTGCAATGTTGTGAAAACGAGAGACACGATCTGAACGGCGTTGGTCTGAGAACAACATGTTCTCAAAATTTGTCCAAACTTCCTCCTCTTCGTGGGTGTGCTTCCACAGCGGCATATAGACAGTTCGAATCTGGTTGATGCCCACCAACTCTGCTCGAACATTGTTCAGCCGAACACAGATCTCAATCAGATCACCTCGTTCATTTTGTCGACCAATCTCCAATGGAATTCGGAGACGTCCAAATGATCCTTGCAATCCACGCATCCCCCACTCTGCAGTCTGGCGATATGACAGAAGTTCTCGATCAAAGGCCATTCTTTCTTGAATTTCATTCACGGTGCCTTGCAGTTTTTGACCGCTTTTGATTGGAGCACAGATCTTCCCTTCGATTTGTTTGGCACCGCGAGGAAATGCTGTGTCTGCAACGAGATAAAATCCCTTTGGTGTATGAGTCCGAAGCTTCTCGTAAATTTGCTGGGCAATGCGAGAATCATGCCAGCTGCCAGGAGCATTCAGCTTCGCAGCAATAGCGGTCCCTGTATTGTCCAATGAGCTCGTTTACACAATACACATGCCGAACATACGTACCTTTGGGTGAAAACACAAGAACAGAACTCACAAAGTGCTCGCACAGCCATCCATTGTATGTCGCATTTTCTATTTCCTCATTGTCTGAAGTCTGACAAGCCAAATTAAGGCCGTCAATGCTTCCGAAGGCGCCAGTCAGGCGTGGATGACGTGCAACAATCAAATCATTGTACGCCTGGAAATCACCGACATCCCTCGGCCAGTCAATTGCAGCTGCACGCATCTCGCGGAGAACGCCTAAAAGGATTTTGAGGCTGAATGTGATGTAACGAGAGATGGTGCTTGGGATCAATGCAAATATCTGTTGCAAGCTGATCTCTCTCATCGTCGAGTTGAGGTAATGAAGGAGGAAGCCCAGTGCACCAGCTGCATCGAGGGAGCGTGCACCTGGACGTGTCTTTCCAGTACCAATGGCGTCGTCCCGGGGAATAGGGTTATTGTACCATGCATCAGCAAATCCGGACTCGAGGATCGTGTGGAAGGTGGCGACGTCAAAGCCCATTATGGTGATGTAGGCACGATCATGTCGACTCTTATAGAGTACCTGCCAGGCAGTGGATCCGCGCGGATCAGGAAGCAGCTGGGGGCGGCAGAGATACAATCTGCTGGGTTTTTCTCCGCTCGTTGCGTAGCCGGTGGGCCTCGACGACTCCGAGCAAAATCACGGCCATTGTAGAGCCCGCACGTATGTGTTCTTCCTCTATTTCATCCTCCTCCATCTCCTCTAGTTGTTGGTAGTGAAATAACGCGTCGATATCCATTGATTGCGAGGGTAGGCGCGCGAGAGAGTCGTGGATCGAAGCTGAGACGCGTTGATGGGCCTTGTTTACCGCTGCAACAGCCACAAATATTGATGGACAATAATCTTATAAAAATAGTCTATTTCGCGGCTTGTGGGAACCCAGAACGACTAGATTTTCGGAATATTGTGTCATGCCGACATCGCTGGCACCCCTCCGATATTCCTCATATCTTTGTTTATGCTTATGGAAAGTCAACCAGTCCTCCACGTGTTCATGTTGTTTCTATGTACTTATTTCTTCAATAGATGGAAATCCGTTGTATATGCAGAGTCCCGCATCGGATAATAGGTGGCTCAGCCAAGTGAAATATGAATTCAAACAATAATATTACTAGACAGGAAATTAAATATTGGAAATCTTATCCTGTACATTGTTCCGGCAAGTTGCTATAGGTATCTGGTGGGGTTCCAAATTAATGCTAATATGCTATAAGCCAAACAACAGTAACGCACACAATATGAGGCAATTACTTTCCACTATTCTGACCCCGATGATGAGGGAACCACATCTCATACTTAGCATGCCACTCTCTCCACTCTGCTTCGAGATCATAGCAGGGATGATTGTGCCAGCGATACTCATAGAACTTCCTTGCAACAATGAGATATTGCTCCCAAACCTCGACCACATCTTGTGGGGGGTTGGAAAATACCTGAACAGTGGTTTAGTGCGCTTGATGTGAGAGACATAATAAGTAGTAAGATTACCAACCTTTAACCACTGTAGAGTATTATGATAGTTTTCTGGCGAATTTGTCCGTCCTTTCAATTCATAGGGGTCGGCAAAGACCTGCCAGTGGCGGATGCCTTGGAGGAGTTCCAGAGAATGCGGGGACGCTCTGATGAAGCATCCCCAGCGAACAAATGCTTTAGTAAATGTCAGTCTGCTGTTACTGCTAAATTTGTCTGAACATCACTCACAGCATCTGTGTTCCTTTCTTCATCAGCCTCACGCATCCTTGTGCCAACTCTGATAATAGCTGCCTAATAGCGGTTTCGGGAGAGAGGTGCCGTGCCACCAACGAAAGCAGCCTGCGCACACTTTCTCGATCTGCACATCCTATGATATGCTGCAGTGGGCACATGGCAGCTTGCAGCCCTCAGATCTGCCCATGAGATATCCAACCCGAGATGAATCTCGCACAGGCCAAACTTGCCGAGGTATTCTGTGCCCCACCCCAGAATATATGCTTGTAGGATATGGGAGAGCAATGCACATTGAGACAGCGGCTGGAAGCCTTCGGTGGACAGGCCTGTATTGTCATCATCAGGAAATGTAAATGTCAGTACTCTATGAATCATCTTCTGGACACTGTTCATAAAGCTGTAGTCTTCCCACAGTTGGACAAGATCCTCTGGTGGATTCCCAATGTTCTAAAATGAATGCCGGTTAGGGTTAAGTTAACACCCGACTGAAGTAAATAATCTGGCGGACTTCCAACAGAGAGAGAATTGGTCTGGGAGAGTCGAAGTAGTGGAAGAAAAAATCGGGGCTGATGAGTCGAATGAGGGGTATCATTTCCGGCAAAGGTGGAATTTTCTTGATTGCGTTGCGCAGCTGAACATCACTGTAGTAGAAATCCGAGTTAAACATCAGAGAAGCATCGCAGTGTAAACTCACAAAGCCACTGGTACTGCAAGGTTGATTTCTGGATTGTCAAAGGTGTAGGAGAGTGCTTTAAGCACAGACTTTCCCAGCTCCACCCGATGTTGGAGACCACCAACATAGAACTGGCCTGAACGGGACTGATCATTGAGGCAGTCTAGAAAAGAAGCGTGGTATGTGTGGATGAAGGGCTTGTCACCGGGTTTAGGAACATGCAGAATAGAGTGGAGGTTCCGCAAGATGAGCCGAACGTCTCCTGGTTTGAGTTCCAGAACCTGTTTGATTCCACTAATGTGTAACTGAAAGTCGAAGAACTCCAGGGCCCGCAGGATAGGAAGAAGGCGATGACAGGCTGGTACAGTTGAAAGAATTTGCACATACAGCTGGTCCAGGGCACTGAAAGGTGATCCCAGATGTGAGGCATCCTGGAGTGCTTCAAGCTGCTCCGTCGGCCGGAAGTCTTTGTCATCGATAAACCGAATGACAGTCCATGCATAAATGAAATAGCCCGATGATTTCTCGACAAAGTGCTCAACAACCTCTTGAGAAGGCAAGGGCTCAAAACCCCAGCCATTGTCTGCTCGTGTTCCCGATGAATACGCGCAAATGCGTCAAGTAGATATTTCCGGACATCCTCTTTGGATTGCTCCACATTACAAGTGTGGTGGAGTCTTCCGAATAAAGAAGCCTCGAATATCTCGCGGATATGGGGCTCTGGGCGGCTGGCAATGAGGAATCGGAGAGAAAGAGGGCGCTCGCAGACGGCGGTGGAAATCAAGCGTAAAACCTCTTGCTGCACCAGGCGGCCTTCACATTCGTCCAGGCCATCAATAATTATTGTGGTAGGTCGTGAAGCGTCCAGAGACACGCATGGATCCATGATGAGCTTCTGGAGCTGCACATTCATCGATTTTGCAACCAAATAAGGCATGTCCTCCACTATCTTTGAAATTGGACCCCTCAGACGCGGAATATTGTGTGCAAGCTGATAGGAGAGTGTAGAAAATAATTTCTGTGCATTCCCGCGAGTGATGTGGCCTCTCTTGAAGAAGAAACTGCCTCCTAAAAGCCCTGCATCTGCCAATCGCTCGGAGAGGGTGCGCATGATCGCAGACGTGTGGCGGCGATGGTAGGCGATGGTCTGGAGTGGTCTGGCAGAACGTAACTGTGTTTGTGGCGGTCGTGGGTCTATATTCATCTGGGCCAGACGGGCCTGTCTGTACTGTGAAAACCCGTTTCCAGATGTGTGGGCGTGAAGCGAGCAGCGAGTGTGCTCCTCTGTACGAGGCGGGCGTGCAGTCCTGTACTAGGGCGACATGCAGTGCATCTTGCGTGCCGCCACTGACGATGCGGTCGCAGCCTCACCGTGCGAGGGCGTTGATAGCGGCAATAAGCGGCAGGCGTGCGCGAGTTGGGCGCGCCCCGGAGAGGCCGAATCGCGGCGCGACGTGCATATCGTCTAGGCCATCGCCGCCAAGGTGGGCAGCGCGGTGCCGACGTGGGCATGTTGCACATGGTCGGCGGGCCTTTGCTACTGCCGCGAGCGCGTTTCTTTCGTTGGTGAATGTGTCGCGAGGGTCTCGTCAACATGCCGCGATCGACTGCGCGACACTTGGCGGCTGCGCCTAAATTGCGCCCACCCCGCCTTCGATCCAAGCTTGGAGCGAATGCCGTCAACTTACCACATTTTTTCCTCTTACAATATCCAATAGGTTTTGGTTCATATATCCTATTGTGCTACAACATAATGACTGAACATGTGCCAAAGCCTGGTGTCTTCCGGCCAAAAAAAACAAGAACTTGCTCACTCAACTCTATTGGAGTCGGAGCGGGAACGAGTCGGCTTTGGGCGGCTGCCCCTAAATTACGCCCACCCCGCATGGTGTATGCTTGGTAATGATACGGCGCACGTATCACTTACAGACGTCCAAGATGACATTTGAGAGGGTATGCTTGGTAATGTTACCGAGCAGGAAGCGCCGCAGTCGTCGTTCAGCCCTATAAATGGTCACATCGTGCCCAGGTTCTGCATCAGAAGCCTACACAATGCGCCCCTCTCTAAACCTGTCTTGTCTCTTCCTCGCGGCCATTGCAACTTCGGTTGCTACCATGGACAACAAGTTCAATTTGAAGCCATTCGGCGTTAATCTTACCAGTGGAGTCCCGCGTTTGAAGGCCCTGGTGGAAAACACTCGACTGCCGGCCAAGCCTTTGTATCCCACTGTCGGCCAAGAGAAGGGCATTGAACTTGATGTCCTCGATTGTCTTCGGTCCGATTGGCTACACAGTTTTGACTGGGAAACCCAGCACGCAGAATTGAACGAGTGAGCTGTTCATTTATTATTCTCTCCTCAATTATACCTGCTTCAGAACATAGGTTCAAGCAGTATACGGCGGTGATTGAGGGGATAACCGTGCATTTTGTCCACGAAAAGTCGACGGACCCCGATGCAATTCCCGTGATACTAGTGCACGGATGGCCAGGTACGATATTATCTTCGCGTGTGGGGAATCTACGTGACGGTATGTGTTTGTGCAGGATCGTTCCAGGAATTCCTTCCGGTGATCAAGCCACTGACCCAGTCTCGGGCAAGCAGTACCGGAAAGAAACTGTCCTACAAATTCAATGTCGTGATCCCCTCGCTGCCCGGATTCGTCTTTTCCTCTCCACCGCCCCTGAATTGGACCGTAGATGACACTGCTCGGATATTCAACACTCTCATGACCGAGGTGTTAAGGTACCGACTTATGCCTTGCATGGTACAGATTGGGTGTGCCTGTTTCACCTGGCTTCCAAAATACACGCCAACGAGTCTTTTTCTGGGGCTCTGATGTGGCATATTCACTATACGGCTCCTTCAGCACAACCGTTCGCGCAGCCCACTTCGTCTGGATCAAATTTGTTCCTCCGACAGCGCAAGAATTGGCCGAGAAAAACATCACTCTCCCCCGTGGAGAAAATAACGGAGCAGCGCAGCACGGACTGGAAAACCATCGGAAAGGGATATCTAGACGAGCAAACAATGGCGGTGCGTATCCTGTGTTCGTTTGATGAGACAGACAACTGATTTGTGTAGCCCAACGACATTGGTCTGGCGCTCTACGACAGCCCTGTTGGTCAACTTGCGTGGATGGGCGCTAAATTCAAGCTATGTTCGTTGATACACGCTTTTCTTTGCGTATCATCAGGCTCACGTGTCGAGCAGGGTCCGACCCCCCATTCGGGAACCCCGCCATCTGTTCTAACCAACACAGCTATATTAACTTCGGTCTCGCTTCAACGACTCGTTCCTATCCGCAGAGTGGATCTACGCTCAGAATGCGAACGGGTTCCCGGAGGTGTACATCAAGGCGCCCACTGACGCCCCGATGCTGTTCAGCCAGTTCGGATACAATGTGGGATTCCGGCCTGAAGCTGAGTATGTCGCGCGCGTCGGCAATCTTGTGTCCTATAAGTGTAAGTTCTCTATTTGAAGAACGTGCTCGGGACTGATGGAAAATACTTGACTAGTCCACAAATTTGGAGGTCACTTTGCGGGGCTTGAGAATCCACCCACACTGATCGAGGATATTCGCGAGATGGGGGCATATTTCGTGGACGGGCAGACTCGGAGTCAAACCACGCTGGTGGAGCAGAATCAAGGATTACACTCAAAAGCCGTAGTCACCTGGAGCAACCTGGTTCGAAAAGGGAATTGTAGACGTACTTTCGTCGAGCTGTCTTACTTAGCACGTTTTCTAATCGAACCTATCGGACGATTTGTTTCCCTGCGTTCCCAGTGACTAGCCAATCGAACGGATTACTCAGTTCAATAGCTCACATTGAACCTCGCACCGCGCCATGCCACGGATATCAGGAAAGGCACCTATATATTTGCTTGGCCTTTCTGACCCTTCGTCTCTTGCCATTCAAGCGGCTCCGGCTGTTTTCTTTCTTCTACGCCTCGCATTCCTCTAAATCGTGGGTGCTTTCAATAACACGACAGAACCCCGTGTCGTATTCGTTGTCCATTATCTCCTCTGACCCTGAGCAGCCCTCGTCTCTATCCCGAGAGCCAAAGACTGAACATGTATCATTTCAGCGAGGATTGTGTCGGATACAAGCCATAGGATGGTATTTTCCCAGGAGCAATTCAGTCTGCTAATCATATCTCACGGAACACCGCATACCATGCGGTTTTTCGAAATTCTACAGACGTTGGGTTTCTCACGTCCCCTCGGGAATTATTGATTGCATTTACCCACGGCTCAGGAAAATACCAACTGTCGTTCTAAAGCAAGCTACAAAATCAAGAGTAAATGAAGAGAATAAAGAACCTTCGTCTCCGCCTTCGGGTGCCTATACGCCGACGCGAGGGCACCCTCCCCGCACATCACTTTACCACGACGCGCGCGACAGTGCCTGGTGCCTCCGCCTCCGCCGTCCGCTCCCCCTCTTCGGGCTTCTCCTTCTCCTCCGCCACCGCCTTCTTTAGCACCAGCACCGGCACCTCCTCCGCCCGCGGCTACGCCTCCTCCTCCAGCTCCAGCTCCCGCCCCTCCTACTCCGGCACCCCGCCCCGCCAAACGAATCGCCGAGATCATACCAACGCCCATCCATACCCATTCACCAACGCCCACCTAGATTGCGATACGAGCGATCCGGTGCGTGGGTATGCGCGCAGATCGAAAACGCATAGATAGATAAGGCCGAGGGCGAAGGGGGGGCGGGAACGTGCTGCTGCATAGCCGACGTCGAGGGCGAAAGCGGAAGGGGGGACGGAACCGCGCGGCCGAGGCGGGCAAATGAGTAGTGCCACTGCAGCCGCTTGATCGCGATGACGGCGCGGCGCGCAGCTCGATCGGGAGCGCATAGACGAAGTGTAGGGCAAAGGGTGACGCGCAGCTGGGGCGGGGACGTGCTTGCTGGAGGGCGCGGCGCGGTGCAGCTGCACGATGACGGCGGGGCGCGCCTCGATCGAGGGTGCGCGCCCGGATATGCGGGACTAGGAAAGCGGTGAGGGGAGGGGGGCGCTTTGACGAGTCCGCGAGCGCGGGGGGTGAATGGCGCGCAGCCGGGGCAGGGGGTGGGGACGTGCTGCTGCACGGTGACTGATCGAGATAACGGTGCCGCGCGCAGCTCGAGGCAGGAAGACGCCGTATGGCGGGCAGACTGCACAGAGACGGCGGCACGCGGGGAGGTTAGTCCTAGCGGCAGGCGAAGAAGACGTCGGCTCGCAGTCGGTCGGCCAGAAAATCGCGACGAAGGGCGACGTGGCGACGTACGAAGTCGGTGGGCGGGGTGGAAGTGATATCAGAAGAGGCGCCTCCAGGCGTGAGCGAGGCGGCCGCGCCGAAGGAGAAGACGCGACGGCAGATATGGATAGGGCGGCGGGGTGGCTGCTAGACTAGCGGCGCGATGGCATCGGACGAGTCCCAGAACGCGCCGAGTCCAATAGCGGGAGCTGTGTGCATGACACTGGAAAAGAAGGGAGTAGCATTAGCTATCATGCCAATGGCGGGGCGAAAATGGACGGGTGGTGTTGAGTGGATGCGTGACAACAGGCCACAACAGGCACTCGGGCTACTCGGGCACGGCTAGCCACGGCCCGCCCAACCCGCTTGATCTCATTCCACCATGCGCGCTTTGCCCACCAACGACGCACCAAATCGTGCACCTACCAGGCTGGCGACCCTACTCAAAGAACTGTGAAACAAGCGAGCCCTCTTCATTTCTCCTCCGCCTCCTACAGCCCGGCTCGCAAAGTGCGCTCCCCTCCATGCATTAATCCACTCTATCTTCACTCTTGCTCATTCATTCTTGCAGATCTGCGTCGCTGCGAACAAGCCTGACACGTACACGGTACAAGTTCGACGGACTCAAGGCCCTCTAGGCCCTCCTCTCCCTCTACATGCAGGCCGCAGCCTTCCTCGGCTTCTTCGGCGTGCTTAGGGTTCGTCTTTTCCCCCTAATCCCTTCTGTTATCCACACTAATCAACGGCGTATACCCACAGCTCACAGCCCCGCACGCGCCTGTACCGCGACTGCGCCGCCGTAGGCCAGCTGTTCACGGCCTTCTTCACGCTGCTCGCCGTCTACGTCACTGCTCCCTCCCCACGTCGCTCAACGCCCTCCTCGCGCTGCTCCCCAACCCCTTCGCCTCCCCTGCCTTCAGCTCTTCTTCGTCCTACTCGTCAGGGAGACCTCTCATTCCCGGCGCGCAGACGATGCGGGCGCATCCTGCACCTCGCGTACTACCAGCGCGCTCGTGGCGCCGGACGAGGCGTGTGAGCGCTGGCTCAAGCGCGCGGTGGTCAGTGTGAGCCCCACGGTGGGGATGGTCGAGGGTGCGTCTCCTCTCTCCCTCGTCGTATTCCTATATGTACTAACATACCCTGCAGCTGCATTTCCTGTTCTTGGTGTTGCCGCACTACATGTTGCGTTCTGCCCCCACCTCTCCCCCCCCCATGCGGACGCCGATGTCGAGCGCGCGATGTCCTCAAGCACCCCCATGTCCATGCACACGCGTATCCGCATCCTCCACTCCCGCCGCGACACCGCGCACCTCTCGCCCGCGGACGTCGCGTACGCACCGATGTACGTCGGTGCGCTGGCTGCGTCTATCCACAGGGAGCAAGGCGCAGACGCGGCAATCCACGGGCCTCGCGTGCGACGGAGGTGTGGGTCTCCACTACGCGGCGTGAGTGTGCGGCGTGTACACGAGGCGTGCGAAGGAGCACAGGGACCCCAGAGCGGACGCTGGCGTTGTCGGCGTTAAGCGGGAGTGTGTACCTCTAGCTCTCCGAATATAGGATCTATTTCCTTTGCCCTTGACACCCTCGACTTTCGCCACCGTCTACTCATGCCCTCCTACCCGCTACCACTTTCACCACCCTTACCCCGCTACCATCTTGCCTCCCACCCACCTATCCGTGTCACCCCTCTCCTCTCACTCTTACAGATAGTGCTACAGTTATACGATCTGGTCTTGTACATGCTGTCAAGGCCTCGCTACCACAATCCCTCGTAGTACGCTTCTTGTAGTATCTCATACGAATAGCGATTTTATGATGGAAATTCCCATCGCGGAGTATCGAAGATATCTTCGATACTATATTACGGAGACAGCGCGAGTGTAGGATTGCGGACTCAGAGACGGCGTCACCAGAGCTCCCGCCCCGAAATTTAATCAAAGGGGAAAAAAGCATGTTTTTTTTTGGCGGGTATTTAATTAGATTAGATTAGCCAGTTCTCGGGCAATATAATTGAAGGAGAAAGCGGTCAAAGCGATAAATCGCGGCTTATTGCCGAACTAGGATACATGTTGGAATAAATTAATGGCGGCAGCTGGCGGACTCTTGAACATAAGTATAAGTATTAAGGGCGCGGAAGTGCTGTGTGTCTCATCCTCGGCGTAATTTGAAGCTTTCCTCGTCGTAATTTCGAGGTTGTTTAGCTTTCCTCCTTTCTCTTGTGTTAAACCTGGCATCGGTCGCGGAAGATATGGATAACCGTGTGAATTGCTCTCGGACTCCCAGCTACATTAAGGGAACATGAGCGGCGCCGCCGCTGCGTGCACACCCAGCCCCCCTCCCGCGCTGCCCTGCGTGCTCCTCCCTGGCGACCGCCGTGTCGGGCGGGACTTGTGGAGGTGCATCGGCAGGTGTGCTCCTTCCGGAAATACTGGTATTGTGCTACCAGGATTGACCGTATATACAGAGCATTTAATGCTACACGACTCTGCTATTTCTGATCATTTATTTAACACCCAAACGTAATGGCTGTGTAAGCTGAATTACTCCGATGATTCAGATATTCCATGCCTACTTCATTCCATTTGGCTGTTTATTTTATTTTATTTTATTTATATTTCTTGCCCACTGACCAACATACATTTGAGATTCCATCTGTTGCTTCTGTTACCTCAACAGGTAGAATACCCTTCCACTGAGAATACCCTTCCACTGGCAGAGTTTCTCCCATGTCAGGGACTGGACAGCTCAACAAGTAAAATGCATGATTTCACCCGCATCACTGTAATTACCTGTATGTCGCTTTTGTGTGCCGGTGAACTAGCAATAGATATTTAGCTGCTTCAAGCTTGACAGAATTTCAAAATTAATGCTAGTATTCTATAATGCAAATAACAGCAGAGCACACTATCTGAGGTGATTCCTTTCAACTATTCTGTCCGACTCGTAGATGAGGAAACCACTTCTTCAAACTGGCCTGCCATAGCCACCATCCACTTTCGAGATAAGGCTTATAGCCCCCGCACGCAGCTTTGAGATGTTGCTCCCAAACTTCAATCACATCTTGCGGGGGGTCCGGAAATGCCTGAACAGCGGTTTAGTGCAATTGACACAATATAAATGGTGGTACAATTACCAACCTTGAGCCACTGCAATGTATCATGACAGTTTTCACAGTAGTTTTCCACTGGACCGAAGTCATTGGAGTCGAAAGAGGCTTGACGGATGTCTTGGAGGAGTTCCAGAGAATGCGGGGATGCTCTGATGAAACATCCCCAGGGATACCAGAACTCCCTAATAAAACATCAGTTTGCTGTGTCTGCCAAATTGTCTGAAAATCACTCACAACTGCTGTTTTCCTTTCTTCAGCTTCATCCATCGTTGTGCCAACTCCAAAGACTGCTGCCTAATAGTGATTTCGGGGAGGTGCTCTGCCACATACCGAAGCAGCCTGCGCATCCCATCTGGATATTCTCCGATATGCCGCAGTGGGCACAGGGTGGCCCTCAGATCCCCATATGAGATGTCCAACAGCAAACAAATATCATGCAGGGAATAAGCGTGGCCCACCAGAATACACATCTGGAGGATATGAGGGAGCAATGCACATTGAGACAAAAGCTGGAAAGCTTCGGTGGACAGGCTTGAATCATTGTTGTCCATTGGTGGAGATTCCAGTCCTTTCTGAATGAAGTCGATGAGACTGGCCATGAACTCATAGTCTTCCCACAGCTGGACAAGGTCCTCTGGTGGATTCCCAATGGCCTAAAAAATGAATTCTGGTTAGGGTTAAGACCTGGCTCAAGTGAATCATCTGGCGGACCTCCAACAAAGAGAGGATTTGACTGGGATAGGTGTAGCGGAGGAAAACATCGGGGTTGAGGCATCTAATTAGGGGTATCATTTCCGGCAAAGGCGGAATTTTGTCGATCGCCTTGCTCATCCCTGCAGTTCTGCTGATAGTAAACCCAGTTAAACACCATACAAGCATCCCAGCTTAAACTCACAAAGCCACTGGGCCAGCAACATTGATTGCTGGATTGTCGTAGGTGTAAGAGAGTGCTTTAAGCACAGACTTGCCCAGCTCCACCCGGTGTTGAAGACTACCACCAACATAGAACTCGCCTGAACGTGATTGATCATTGAGGAAGTCTCGAAACGAAGCATGGTGCACTAAGATCTGATTCCAGTAATAGTTATGTTTAGGGTCCGGAATATCCAGAACGGAGTGAAGGCCCCGCAGGATGAGCCGAACATCTCCTGGTTCGAGTTCCAGAAGCTCTTCAATTCCACCAGGGTGTACTTGAAACTCGAGGAATTCCAGGGCCCGCAGGATCGGAAGGAGACGATGACGGGCTGGTGCTGTTGAAAGAATTTGCATGTACAGTTGGTCCAGGGCACTGAAAGGTGATTCCAAATGTGAGGCATCCAGGAGAGCCTTGAGTTGCTCTGTTGGCCAGAAGTTTCTGTCATCAACAAACTTGATAACAGTGGCGGCATAAATGAAATAGCCAGATGATTTGTCCACCAGGTACTTGATAACCTCTGGTGAAGGCCAGGGGCTCGAAACACCAGCCATAGTTTGGTGGTGTTCTCAGTGAATGCGTGCAAATTCATCCTCTAAATACATCCGGACATCCTCGAATGATTGATCCACATTGAAGGAGTTGTGAATTTCGTGGAATAATGAGCCTTGGAATACTTCACGAAGGTGGGACTCCGGTCTGCTAGCGATGAGGAATTGTACAGGACATGAGTCCTGCGCATGGATTGAATGTCCAATGCAATGAAGAACTTCTTGCTGGACACCCAGATCGCTGCATTCGTCCAAACCATCAATGATAATTGTGATGGGAGGTGAGGTGTCGAGTTGCTTGCAAGGCTCTATGACGAGCTTCTGTAGCTGAACATCCATCGATTTTGTGACCACATGTGGAATATCTGCCATGACATTCGAAATCCGGGCCTTCAACTGGGGAATGTTGAACGCCAGCTGATATGCGAGGGTGGCAAATAATTTCTGCGCATTTCCGCAAGTTGGATGGCCGCGCTTGAAGAAGAAACTGCCTCTCAATTGATCGGAAGTTACCAGCCGCTCCGCGAGAGTGCGCATGACAGCGGACTTGCCTGCCCCAGCTGGTCCATACAACCAGAGGACTGGATGTCCCTCCGGCAAAACTGTAGTGTCCAACTCTGCATGCAAATCCTCCAACTCCCTCTCGGAATCCTCAGACTCCTGCTCGACCGCGGACTCCTGGTCGGAATCATCAGACTCCCGCTCGGAATTCTCAGACTCCCACTCGGAATCCTCAGATCCTCGCTCGGAAGCATCCAACCATTCTGACCCTATGCACCACTTGTACAACTTCTCTAGCATTTTGGCGTGTGTCTCTGGATGACATTTTGGCTGGGCGTCGTTTTCCGCGGAATCGTGCATGGCCTCGAATGATACGCTGTGATGTAACATGTGGAGTCCTGAGCCATCATTCAGTGGAGTGCGAACATTTATTTGCTCAGCCAACCTGCCTGTTTCCCCATTATTGACATTCCCGCCGATGAATGTGCTGCCGTGAATACTCGTCCCAGGTTCGGGGTAGGGAGTATTCCCGGACCATGGGACAGGATAGGAACTCATTGCACCATTGTTGGATCCAAATTCCACACCTGGCCCATTCACATTCCGCAGATGAGACGGCGGAGCTATTGCATTATAGTGTTCTGGGTGATTATTGAGCTGATTGTAGGAACTGTCATCTGCGGGTGATGGCTGTCTTTGAGAGCGAGTTTGGTGTCGGAAGGCCATATCTTCGGTAGAATTCAATCAATGAAGAATATATCATCAGTCTATTCCGACTCACCATAAGGTAAAAACTGGCCAGTCCCCGTTTGCCGACTATTCCTGGTGGCTCCCGACAAAGAGCGACCGCCATTCTCGTTGTACAATCCAACATCCTGTTGCCACGTTGATGGTCCTTGTACAGAAGATTGGGATGCTCCAAGCGCCGCCCACCGTGACGGGTAGTGGTAGTCCGCCTCGTTATCTCAAACCGCAAGTTGATTGTTCTCAAGGTGCATATCGCCACCAATCTCGTAGAATGTTCCTCCATGTATGTTCACGCCGGAAGTGTTGCTGAAGAGAGGCATAGGTGGGATGGATGTGGGAGGTAGCAAGGAGCGAAGCTGTGGAAAAACTGTACCTGTGGAAATAACGCGGTTCGGATGATTCGGACCGCGACGCAGCTTGGTATTATCTCACGCCGTCACGAAGATCAAAATTTAACCTCTTAACCAAGATTTGCTGCGCCATTCGGGCCAGATATTGCACGTAATCTTGTAAACCCGAGGTGAATACCTTGATTGTAATATACCTAGCCTGCTGTGTGTGGTAATTTTTTGTGAGGCTGCCCCACCGTTAACTGGCCATTTATGTTTCCTGACCTCGTTTTAATTCTTTACATTTGCTTCTCAGAGCACGATCGCACCAAACTATTCATTTTGGACATGGACCAGGCCACAAACACCTCAAGACATCGCAATTATGCCGGTTCAACTTCAGGCAACGTAATTTATAATTGAATATTTTCGCTTTTTATTGTAGTTGGCTAGTTCTTTCAGATTGGTCTGTGTTGGGTGTCCCAACATTGCACTACAATGGCGGTATGCCCAATGTTTGCTCGATGAGTTTTCCACGCCTTCACTTATCACTTCTCCTTGTAGACGTCGTTCGATCCACTAGATTGGTGCTCTCAGAGCGAAGCCATTCAGTTTAAATACCTTAGGCTTCAACTGCACAGAGATAAATCTTCAAGGCATCACAAAAGGCAACCATTCAAAATGAATTCTCAGTTAAAAAGCAAGGACGGTATGTACTCAATAATCTACTTAGATATTCAAGCCTTTTATTCATTCTAATTGCCGAACCTCTCAAATTTACGGGCACACGGCTCAATCCCGCACTACGCCCGTTACTGTGTATAGATCGTTTTGTGGAATTATATTATTCCCTGCCTGTCCTTGTAATTTGTTTCCCTCTACTGGCCTCGTTTACATTCGAAATTTTTTATACTTTGGAATATTGGGGGACGAGGCGCTCTGGATCTTGATGCGTCACGACGGGAGGTATGCAGGAGTGTTTTTTCCTTTGTTAATGCACATGATGTCCTGATAATACATTCCTCCACCCGTCCTTTGGATTCTAGGGCGCATTCAACATCCCAACCTAGGACTACATGAGTGCAGGCCGTTCGTTGTTGTGCGGCCGATACCATTCGTCCATTTTCTTCCGTGAGTCTTGCGAATTACACCGGAGGAAAGCAATGAGGAGAAAGAGGGCTGGATTCTCTTCACGGCGTGCCATGCCATTCATTCTGCACTCCATCTCTCCGAGGCATCGCAATTACGCTCCTTTCAGGTGTGCAACTCATTTCGATGTTTCCCCTTCTTTTATTGTCTAGTTCATTACATCTAAACTGGGTGCTTTGGACGTGGTGCATCAGTTGTAAGTATAATGCAGATATCCCAGCGAACCGACCGACCTGGTAGAATCCCCCACCTTTTATTTGCTATTTCTGACTTTGTATTTAGCCATCGGAATACAGTGCGGGTCGTTCAACTACCGCGCAGCGAGTCAAGTTTAATTGAACCACCTCTTTAAAATATAAAATCAACCAAGAAGGTGTGTATAATCAATTCTACCTGGATGTTCTACAGCTTTTATTTTTTTCCCGGTCTCACATCGCAACAACGTCAGATTTTTGTTCCGCGCGGGGTTCATTAGGCCAAAGGTGAATGGTTATTTAATTAGTATCGGAATTGCGTCGAGATGAGCGCGTGTCGTGGCTTCCACCTGCATGATTATTAATTTGGCCTTTGCGTTGATGCTCAATCGCGGAGTTTCCTTCCCTGCGGTACAGAGCGCAGGGCCAGTCGAGTCGTGGCAGTTCCAGAACTGTAGCAATCGAGGTACGTTGGGCTGCACTTGAAGACGGACTGCTGCAGGCCGTGTTGAGCTGGAATCACGGATCGCAGCCCAAGAGGTATGTGCGTGTCCGCGAGGAACTAAGCGCTTGGACTAGATTCGTGAATTGTTATGCAAAGACACGCTGTCGTGAGTGCATATGCAGTTTTTTTGTAAAGGTGTTACGGTAGGACAAAAGCGCCACCGTTCACATTCAGCGCGAATACCCTCGGGATTCAAAAAGCACGCGCTGTTGTGCCTTCTTTGTCCGCCCACGTGCGACGCGTCTTTGTGCTCCACCACATCTCCTCGTAGCATACACCAGGTGCGCCTTGCCACTGCACGCACACTCACCGCTATTCCAACCAACCCATAGAATGTCGCGCCTCCTCCGCCCCCACGCCAGCAAGCCTCGCTGAAGCACAAGCTCGACGGTGACGACGCCGAAGAGCGGGTGCGCCCGCACAAGTTCGCGGCGCAGAACGGGACTGCAGGCGAATAACAGCGTGTGTTTGGGCGTCTGTGTCCACGTCCTTGTCTACATCCACGACATCCCGACACAGCCCCTCACCGCAGCAACGATGCGGTCACCCTCCACGCACGCCCTCCCAAAACTCGTCGGCAGCTATACCCGAAGCCTACTCCACCCTCCACCGCGCGCAGCCACGGCGCCGTACGGCACCACCCTCCTCGAGTCCACTGCTGTGGCATCTTCCGTTCTCGCCGTGTACGCAGCACTTCCCGGGCTTCCACCGTATCGCCTGCCAATCGCCTAAAACCTATCGAGCAGAGTCATCGTCGTATAAATACACAGGTGCGCCTCGTCCACCTCCACCCACCCTTACGCGCCTCCCCCGCCCGCACACTTCGCCCGACGCCAGCAAGCCTCCGCTGAAGCACAAGCCCCGAAATGACGACGCCGCAGACCCCAAAGACCCCGAGTAACCGCGAGTTCGCGACGCGCGGGACGAGGTTGTGGACACGGCTGCTGCAGGCGACTAACGGCGTCTACATCCACTGCAGCTAAGTAAGTACTTGGCAGCTACATCTATGTCTAGACTACCGTGACGACGTCTACGTCAGCCACGACCATCCCAGCCGGCCCGACGCTCTTCCGCCCGCTCACGCGCCCGCGCCCGCGCCCGCCTGCCGCCGCGCGTCCCACGGCCTGCAGGATCAGCGCTCCGCCCGTCTCGCTCGCGTGCCCTGCTGAACCAAACGCCCCGTCTCCGGCTCATCGACAGCGCCACCCGAGGCATACGCTCACTCCACCCTCCACTCGCCTCAAGAGGCTCGAGAGCGCGCGTAGCCAGGACGCCGTACGCCTCACTACACTCGTCGTCCTTGTCATCCACCGCCATCGCGCTCATTCTCAAATAACCCCGCTGCAAGCTCAGATGCAGTTCTTGCAAGCCGTTGTTGCAACCGTGCGCACCGCCGACGCGTACGCGCGCGCCGCGCCCGTCGCGCTCAATGTCGCGAACAAGGATACCCATGGTGCTGGTGCGTTCCGTTCATCTTGTACTAAGTCGGATATTCGTCGCACAGCCTGATGCGCGCGGCGTCGCCTTCGGGTTTTCGTTCGACTTTTGGGCTGCCGCTCTTTCTTCTTCTTTTCTCTCTCTCAGATCTCCAGACGCTCCTGCACCGCTTCTGCTTCTCTTTTTTTCGATTTTTGCGCTTCCCGCGAGCGAGGACGCACGATTCTCCTGAGTTCATTGCATTTTTTGCTCAGATACTGATGCCGACTTTAACATCCTTTGCATGGCTGCACTACACCGCCTGGCGAATTTTCCTTTCGATTTCTTGAGATTCCCATGGGCAAAGACCGTGAGTTCAATCATTATCTCATCCTAATACCGGCCAACTCGTATTCCTAAATAGTCATCGTCTCAGCCAGTTCTACGCGCCGCTGTGCGATTTTATATTTATTTGGGGACTTCCCGTCAGCAAGCCTTGTTCAGTTTATTACCAGCTGACTTGTATTCTCAGATAACAAACGTCTCAGGCAAATACAATGAAATTGAAGGTATGTGTGTACCTCGCTCCTTCACGGGGAAACCTTGGGCGGTTGTAGCGGACCTCGTCGTACCCAAGTACTTACCTTGCTTTCAAATATACCTCGGCACATATTTTCCTCGTTTCTACACCTTCGAACGTCGCAACAGTCCTCGCTCATGCAATTCAAATTCATTGCATCCTTCAAAACTTCAGCCTCGATTATGCTGCCCAGCGCTCGCCGTCTTTCGTCCTCTCGCGGCTCGGCACTTTATGTATATGTTCGGACACTGCCGCGAAATCCACTGCCGCAAGATCCACCGTCTACTCTGCCCACGAATTTATTCAAGCACTATTTTCGTCCGCACGCGTCCGTCGCCCCGAATTCCCCTGGGGCTCACCGTCCTTCATTCTGCAGGCTCGCGGGGCCACGGATGTTTGTTAATATATATAGTCCTCCGAGTGCAATGTGTCAACGTCGTTTGAATCCATGCCCTTCCATCTACATGCCATTCCCTTGTGAGCACGTTGCATGTCCGCGCTGCTGTACTTTCGATGTCTTGAACCTGTTGTAAAGTATGCATATCGCGACTTGAGTCTAAGGAATTAGGACGGAGTCAGTGAGCATAAACGGGGGGGGGGGGGGGGGGAAGACTCCACGCAAATCGGGTGCTTTCATACACCTCACTTCTGAATATCTTTCCTGCGGGCAGAGCGAGTCGGATGACCGGTGAATCGTGAATGAGCATGGTATCGGAGGCGGGAATTGCTGAGCATGCATTCTTGAGGTGGAGTAGAGAGAAATGTCGGCCGTCCTTCCCAAAAAGGCATTGAGATTTCAATTCACTTTAAATTGCGCCTGCTCTCGGGCAGCGTAAATGTGAACGATGACCTTCCCAAAAGCGTAAGATCAAGGCCAAAATTGAGTCCCTGCGTCGAACCGTACACTAAAGAACTAAACATGTTTTCGAAATGAGTGGCGAGGTCACAAAGACCGAGAACCGATGGTTGACCTGTGAATAAATCCTCATCCCGCCCATTTGGGGACATGATGCATTGGGCTGGAAATATTTTACACACACACGCATTAAATATGTCTGTACCGGGAATCGGAAGCTCCACTGAGATGCTCCAAGCCCCGCCCTCGGGTCGTGGTAATGTGCCTGGCTCTCCCGAACCACAAGCTGCTGATTGTTTTCAAGGGCAGGTCGCCAACAATCTAGTAGAAATTTCCTCCATGTATGTTTACGCCAGTCTGCCAGAAGTGTTGCTGAAGAGAGGCATAGTGGTAGAAGGTAGCAGGGAGCGAAGCGGGATCATAGGAGTGGTGCTCGGGCACTTGCGTTTTCATGCCCGAGTCCCACTATTGATGCCTCGCTTAACGTTAAGCGACCACCACCAGCGAAATCAATAGTGCCAAGTTGAAGAGTGGGACTCACGAATCACCACATCAACGGGTTAAAACTCCGCCGCATCGGTGCCAGCACAACGCAGTGGGCCTCCGTGGCGAGCGGTAGCACAATGCAGTGGGCCACAGCAGCGAGCACCTGGTTCTGCGTCCACCAGTCGGGATCTGGGGCGGAAAACCCTAGCCATCGCGGCCGGCGCCGCAATCAGTCCCTAAAATCATCGGATTCGGCGGCAGAAATAAAATAAAAATAAAAATAAAAATATGACCTGTTCTGCATCAGCGGAACAGCTTCAAACTAGCAAAAAGGGCTCGCGCAAAGGGAGCGCCAGCGAAAGGGAGGGGGTCTAAGGGAGCCCCAGAATGCCGATTTTGTGCCGGAATGATGGCAGGATCGGCACTCCCATCATTAGTGAGACTCGCTTCTTAATTTCGCTGCTGAGTCGTGATTCCTTCCGATAGTCGTCTAATTAGTGTTGGGTGGGTCGGGTCTTGCAAGGCTTTGGCTCGAGAATATCTTGAGACCGCTTGGGTCGGGCCCAGGTCGGCTCGGGCTTGGGCCTAAGCCCGGGCTTGATTACAATTCTTTTCATAAAGCACACAGTAAGCTTTTGAGCAATGAAAAATGTGTGCTATGTTGTTGCATACCTTCCCTGAGGTTCCAGTGATTTTCTGCAGCTGTAAATGGCCTGCGGAACCGATCCAGATGATAGTAACTGAGCCGCATCAAAATATCAGGATGTTCTTTGCCAGGTACACAGCGTCGGGAAGAACACCGGAGATGCCAAAAAATCTAAGGGAGATGTTTGGCATGTACGGGTCGGGCCCAAAAGCCCGGGCTTGGGTCGGGCTTGGGCTTGAGCCCGAGCCCGGCACAACACTACGTCTAACCAAAACCCGTCTTCACGAACATTTGGAGAGGCCATCGTACGACCGAATATGCTTTTTGGCACTCCGTTCTGTACTCGCAGACCACCAGATTTGAATTGATGTGCCGAAATTGGAGCTCAATTTGCAGCTCGAGTTGGGCCCAAGTTTTTAACCGAAACACGCTATTACTGCCTGAGCGCCGTGAGTGACCTTCGTCCGAATACTAATAGTATCTGAAGCCAGACCCAACTGCCCATTATTCGGTCGTTTGCGCATGCGCCAAATTCCGAGAGGAAATTACTCGTGAATTGCGGATAATTCTTTATGTATCATCTCGATGCGGTCATACTTGGGCCGGTACATCATTCACCGATGACGCTGGTCCCTAAAATGGCAGCCTACAGTCGGGGAATGACGTCTCGCCCGTACTGTGCCGTATTGACTCTCCTCGGGACGCCGCACTGACATTGTTTCAGTCTGGACATTACTCATTCACCGCATTCAGCCCGAGGGGAAATGATATGGTCCGAGAGTATAAAATGGCAAAGAATCTCCCGACCTGCACCCACTACTTCCTCATGTATCTCGCCTACAATAGGCTGGCGGTTGGCATCAGCTTTCTCGTTATGTTATGCGGGGTCGGAGAAGCTTTAATTTCTTCGACCAAGAACACAGGGCTTTCTCCGCTCCCCGACTTCATCCATGAGGCTTTTGCGCAGCTTACCTCGACAAACGATACCGTGTTTGAGGCGGCCCTGAACAACTTCTACTCACCACATGTCCAGGCAAGGTTGGAATTACCCTTGCCTGCAACGATGCTGAGGATTCTAACATCTCCTTCCCCCAGTGAGGTCGCGACCAGCTCGAATCTCACCCGCGCGGCCTTCGGGGAGCTTGTCCAGGGTCTCCGCACCCAGTTATCCCAGCGCCAATTAATTAGGGAAATTTTCGTGGTTGACACACCTGCCGATCCGACCAACCGGATGGGCGCCCTCGCGGCGACTCATGTATTTAGTGCGGTGCAGGATGGGCAACAGGTCGTCGTTACCATCGCCTCACTCCTACGCATCCAGTGGGTCCAGGACGAAGTGTATGATCAGGGAGGACACAGAGAAATTGTGACAGAGGCGTTAATCACGAATGCGGCGCCGTACCAGGGTGATGAGGTGTGAAGTCTTCGCACCATGTACCTGTAATATTCTATCCGCTCATGGTAGTCACCTGCCGGAACTTGGATTTTATTTATATTTCTTATGGCACATATAGTATGTACTGTTCATTAATTATTTAGCACACATGTACAACCCCAGCTGCTTACAGGGTTTAAATTACATCTGAGTGACACACAACTTCACCTTTGAATTACATCTTAGGCCGCTTGAAGTTAGGCGGGTAGAGGTCAGATCATGCATTGATGCCATGCGCAGAACCATGCTACGGCCACACAGACTCTTCTCTCCTTTTACTTTCTCATGAGTCCTTCTCATAATTCTCCGCTGATATTCATCGGGAAAGAATATTTTTGCCGGTGGTAATAGTTGCCCAGTGAGCTACAACGCACCGAGTAGCACCGATAGCAGACATAAGTAACTCTATAGCACTACAGTAGCCCTGTAGTTGTAGGCGAGAGCGACCTGTACATGCCCCCTCCCACCCACTTTCCAACATCCCTGCCATGGTTGCCTCTTCCGGTACCATCGTCGACGAGCGAAACAGCCCTTTTGTGATGGATATTGTCGGTTACAAGTCCTAAACTTGTTTAGGTAGTCGTTTTTGGTTGCATAATCTTACATTGTGCAAAGGTGCTGTGGCTTGAGAATATTCTGGCATTTTCAAAAGGTTGCACATTGTGAAATGCCTAGGGCCTAGGCTGCCACACATATCCATTAATTTCATGTTCTTCTATTTATCAAAGCCGTATATCAAGAACTCTCTAGACGGATTCGCGTTTGCCATGCAAAGCAAAGGCCTACTGCACAAGTGGCTTGATTTCTTCGATCTGGCTAACTGTCATTCTCACTGGGGGTGGCATGCTGATGTTTTTGGGAAGAGTGCACACTCATGACATCACTGCTGAACCTATTTTGGGACACATCAAACGGTCAGAGCGAGGAATCTCAACCTCCATTCGGGATCTTCGGGGTTGCTGATCCATGAGTTCTGGCCGTAAAAATATAATTCTTAAATAGCCGTGTAGCCCCGACTCAGAGCTTTCAGACCATACCCGTCATTTGCTACCGCCCCAAGTTTCACGCCAGGAGTGCGGGTGATCTTTGAAGTTTTTTCATCTTTTCAAACCTGGAGGAAAATAATCATATCTCTATGAATACTGGTGCGCTTCGATAATCCTTCCAATGGGGACCAGGTACGTGTACCAGCTTTCGATATATCGACTTGGATTTGTGGTGGACCGATGGGCAAGCAGTGTTTTCGGCACCGCGGTCTCGGCTGTGTGCCTCCAAGTGGGTGTCAACTTGTTTTTCACCTCATCCCTGTCCATAACAAATCGCGGGGAGGGATAGGTGGCGAGGAAGTTTATCAGGCATTCGGCGCTCATTTTGGGCATCCGACACACCAAAAGGTTTCCGAGGAATCCGATGCAGGGAGGGATACGTACGAATATAGGTATAATGCTCCCGGATTTTGGAACCAATAGTATTTAATACTAGGCTCATTCAAGGGAACGGGGCCAGTGGGAGTAAACAGCCGTTAAGTATAACAAATTCTTAAACCGCAGAGAGATACATCAAGAATTCCAAAAACTAACTCCATCTTGAGAGACACTTAAAGGGTGATTGGGATGCAGTTGATCGCAATGAGACCACCCCATCCCGCCTCCGGCGCTTGACAGATGACCGTAGTGTCTCCGCTGTCCAACGTAATCAGTTTTACACGATCTTGCAGTACTGTATGAAATAGTGAATCCACTGACCAGTTGTTGCCAAGGACGGTGATAGGGGAGCAGCTCAGCCCGACATTGACAAGAATGCCGGTGAGGTCCAGACCGACAATAGCGGCAACGAGAGACGCGGCGCTGTTGCTCGCCGGCACGACACTTTCGCAGCACTGGGGGGAGGACGGGCAAGTAACCGGGGGAGGGGGAGTCCCGGTGGCGGCAGCAAGGGTCTAAAGTGAGGTCGCAATTAATTAGATGAAATATGAATGTTGGCCAGGACATACAATGAGGACAGAGGCGACAGCAACGGAGAGCTTGGAGAACATCTTTGCTTGAGAGGGCTTGAATGACAGAGAGATGTGTTCGAGTGAAGATTAGGGCAGAACCGCGAACACTTTTATACTTCACAAGCTCAGGTACAGGTACACAGAAGGATTTGTACGCATTTGGATGGTTTGAACATGAACGTCTCTGAATCACAAATCTGTACAAGTGGAGCCTTTCGACAAGGAAGGACAGTTGAAACGTCGGTGGCCGCGAAGAACTGAATTATAAGCATGGCGCGCACTCCCACGGCTGACAGGAGAGAGAGCTGTAAGAAGCGAGCAAATTCAGGCATTTGACATCATTGCTGGTCGAGACAGAGGCGGAACGTAAAGTCTCTGCAAGTGAGAAACTGAGATATGCAGTTGAATATTTGGAGATTAATTTTTGCTGAGACTACGTTCATTCGTGCGTCCTTGAAGAAAAACACTCCAAGGTGACGAAGGTGATATGGCGGGTGAAGAGCGGCAGGAACGAGTCTCATTTCGACGTCATTGATATTGGTCGGTATGCGGACATAGAGCGCAGCTTGGGTTTGCCAAGATATCCGGACGTCATAAAGTCGGCTGCCATTTATAGCTTGGGTGAAGAACGAACCGATTCCGGGTACGGTCTCTCTAGAAGTTCTGTTGGGAAAGCCAGCAGAAGGCGTGAAACTCGAACCAACTCCATGGCGCCAGAGGTTGAAATGAATCCAACACCTTGTCGCCTCGCAAGCGGATTATCTGTTCGTGAAGCGAGGGATCGGAGCTGCAAGGTGAGAATGGGTGCTCGATACTGCGACGCGCCATACGTACGCTCAATCAATGAGTGCCTGCGCCGGCTTAGGCTGAAAATCGTGCGTTACAATCCGAACAACCGCAAGGATTTGCTGCCGCCCACAGGTCACCCGCTAATATGCGCTGTATGTAGATGAAGGGTGCTGGTGGCAGTGCCAGTACACAAATAAATACTCACATGACGATTTGATGACGACGCCAAACAATTTTCTCTTACCGTAACCTAATATGACGGTCGTTCCTGCCAGGAACGACCGTCAACTGGACTTTTGACACATTACCACGCGTGTTCATGCGTTGAACACGTTTCCACTCGTGAAAGTGCGTGACAATGCGTAGTCTACGGGTTTGATACCCGTTGACGGTTGGCCATCGCGTGGCTTGTCGTAGAATGTGGGATGTGTTTTTAACCTGAAATATCACCCCGCATGACCAGGTAATCATACAAGAAGTATCTGCTGGTTCTTGTGGTTTGAAGGGCGGCGGAACGTAGAAACGGAAATGGATTCACAGGCGAACAACAAAGCGCAGTATCGTGTAGACTGAATCCGCATCGCAAAGTAGTATGAGATCTACTACACTATTACTAGAAGGAGACAGCTGGGGAAAACATCGGAGTGGTACGCCGCGGTGTTCATCGAAGATTGGGCGATGAACTCACCACGATTGCGCAGGTTAACTCAGTCCACACCATAGTCTCGTGATATATAAACAGGGCCATGGAGGACTTCTGTCGGTGAACAAAACCCGACAGTTATCACCTTTCAGACCCTAGCCGAACGTCGTGAGGCAGAAAACACTCTAAAGGACGAGGATCGGCGCCAGGCCATTCAAGAACTCGGCTGTTATCAGAGCGAGGGACAAGAGTCTAATGTTGACTTTGATTTAGTGTGATATTGGGCCTTGAAAGGTCTGTTCTCGCGAACCGACCCTTCTCTAGAAAAGCGAACAAGCGGAGCTAATGATGTTCAAAGTGGGGATGAATATCCTATTCTATCTGCCCAATCGTTTGACCCTCAGAACAGAGGCTATGGCACAAGCACAGCCATCGAGGGCTGAGCAGGCGACGCAGCCACTGTTTCGAGAATCAGAATGGCTGGGCAAATATATAGAAAGATTGTATTCGGATGGGAACGGGGAAGATACGATTGGAATATGAGGTGTACAAGCTGGAGGAAGTACGTTCAAGATTTATCACACCAGCCGCAGCTCTGAAGCATAAGATGTGTGCGGTAAAATAAATGTTTGAGGAGAAGAGGTTCAGAAAGAGGAAAAGCACGGGAAGGGCCACAATTGCTGGCATAGGTGTAGAAAACAACCCTTGGTGTTCCAAGGGGGTTTTGGGGGGAGGTTGTGCAGCTGCGAACAAAAAACGTGGGTAGTAGGGGAAGATTTGGATGATGGCGCCGCGGAGGGCAGGTCGAGCAGGAACCCAATAGTGTTTGCAAGAATAGAGAACTTCTGCGTGTATCAAGTTTCTCATGAGAACGGCCAACTTTCAAGTCAACAGTGCGCGGTGACTCTTAAAATAGAGGCCCGTAGTCACTGTTGACTTGAGCAGGCGCAGCTGTGCACCTAATGGCCGGGTGAACGCAGGAGATTAGCGGAATGGACGCACCGGGATAAATCTGCGGCGAGAGACTTTAAAAACCAGGACAATCAGGTCAAAAGTGAAGAAAAAAGTGCGCGGGCGTACCGGGGCAGCTGAATAGACGGGTGCAGCTTGTGGATATGAGTTTTGGAGACCACTGAGTAGGAATAAGGGGCTGAGGAAGCGATCCGGCGACGCGGGGTGGAGGTGCAATGGGAAGGGGAGGGAGACACGGATGTAAGGGGCGAAAGAAACCGTACCTATGTCAGTAGACTGTGGAGGGGATCCGGAGCGATTCACCCGTGACGAAATAAGGCTGGAGGAGGCGAATTCGTGTGGGGCCAAGGCGATTAGTCGAAAAAAAAATGAAGAAGATATATGCGCATATAACTCACTAGAAATCGCCGGGGCACCCAAAAAACTGATCAAATGGCATCCCTACCCTTCCCTGTCAATGCTGAAATCAAGGCGACGAAGAACGAAGGCACCGCGAGCATGCGGTAACCGATCGGCGGCGGCGCAGATTTGCGACGGGGGTTTTCAATTGAAAACGAGTTTTCGTGTGGGGGAGCTTACAAGGGACTCGCCCGAAGGTGTTGCCGAGTTGGTAGGGGGGTTGAAGCATTTATGGAAGCAGAAAGAGGCGGGAAAGGTGGGGGAAGTAGAATTGGTGCACAGAGCGAAGTTGTGGTCGTACCCAGGTGGGTAAAAGCATGAAATGGTGTGCTGGTATCGTAGAGTACGTTTCCCAAGGTTTTAGGCCATAGGAACAGAAGAAAAAGTGACCGGAAGAAGGGCGCGGAGGAAGGTAGCGCTGAAGAGATCCAGCAAGAGAGCGAGGGGAATCAACAACGGGGCAGACACGTAGAGGAGCGGCAGCGCAGCAGTAGGCGATTTGTGTACGGGCGTCAGCTGGTGCAGGCTGTGGAGGTGCGGTGGTGGCAGGAAGCAGGCTGTGCGCTATGTATCAATAAACATGATTGCCCTCCTTCTAAGCTGCGACCCACTTGACACTTGTGAGGAGAAAGCCGGAAGGGCGGGGAGGGCAGAGAGTCGTGGGCGCGGACTTTGGGGTCGGGAGGAGGGCGGCGGGGAGTGGGACGCCAGGAGGAAGCGGTGCGGAGAAGAAGGGCGGCCTGGTGTTGAGTGGATGCGTGACAACAGCACTCGGGCTACTCGGGCACGGCTAGCCACGGCCCGCCCAACCCGCTTTATCTCATACCGCCATGCACACGCTGCCCACCGACGACGAGGCTGGCGATTCGGCTCAAGGAACAAGCAAGCCCTCATAATTTCTCCTCCGTCTCCTACCATGGCCCCGCTCGCAAAGTGCCCTCCCCTCCATTCATTACTGTACTATTTCGCTCAATTCTCCCAGGCTGTGACCTGTGACCCGCCAATTCGAACTTTGGATTTCGAAAATCCACCGCGCAGGCCGTGACATCTTTTTTTTTTTCGAAAATCTGGCCAGTTGTAGCGGAAACATCCACCGCGCATTCAGACGGCTTTCTTGTGCCTTACAATGCAGTAAAGAAACTAAAAATCGACATACTCAGCAAATCCGGAGAAATATTTGATGCGAATTTGAGCAAAATTTTGAGGCTCATTGGTGCCACTTCTGGACTGTATTACTGTAAGTGGTCTGACTAAAATACGAGTGATCTCACTTGATTTCAATGTGTAAATAACTGAACTTTCAGCTCAATATGGTGTCAGAAGCACTTTGCGCGCTCGTGCACGCAAAAATTGCATTTTGGGGGTGTTGTCGGAGAGATTTTGTGACTTTTGGGGCACATTCGAAAATCGCCTCGGTGACCTGTGACCACCCAAAAATCTTCGAAAATTTTGGCCCCTGTGACGTGTGACAGGAGAATTGAGCGAAATAGTACAGTAGTCCACTCCATTAAAGATCTGCATCACTGAGTCTGCGTCCTCGGCGCCTTCGCCCACCCTGCGGGCGCTGGAGGCGGAGAGTGAGCTGGACGCGTACACGGTACAAGCTAGAAGGACTCGAGGTTCTCTGGGCCTTCCTCGCTCTCTATAAGCAAGCCGCAGCCTTTGTCAGCTTCCTCGGCGTGCTTAGGGTTCGTCTCCCCCCCCTAATCCCTTCATTATCCACACTAACCAACGGCGTATCCCACAGCTCGCAGCCCCGCACACACCTGTATCGCGACTGCGCCACCGCAGGCCAGCTGTTCACGGCCTTCTTCACGCTGCTCGCCGTCTGCCCCTTCGCCTCCCCTGCCTTCAGCCCCTCATCGTCCTACGCACCACGCCATAGGTACATTGATATGCAGGCTGGGGCATGTGTCAACGGACGGGGGTCTGACCCGAGCTGATGGGATATTATTCAAAAAAAAAAAAAGTTATTGTGTTGTTAGCAGCCGCACAGGCACGGAAGGGTTCTTAGGGATTTACATATTGCATAGTTTGATGAGATGATCGACAGGGAGCAGGGGATGGGATCGGGATGATTCTCTGTCTAAAAAAATAAATGCTTTATTCAGATCGGAAATTATGAAATTGCAGTACGAACAAACGGAGCTGCGGATTATAATTTCACTGTACTTTTTGGATGGAGAACAGAACAGCATTTGGGTGACAAGTTGCGGCCCCGCACACAGTGTCCTGTATTTCAAAGAATGTTGAGAGTTTGATCAATGAAACCAGGAAGTCGTCGGTTTTTACAATTCAACATTAAACCTGCCTCCAAATTCCAGTCAGCAACTAATGTGTGGAAGCATTGATAATCCTACTAATATCCTTTTTTTACATTTGTTTAACACACTTTTAATAGCACATTCACTGAATACTCCCCCTCATTGCCCTCCATTTGATACAATATTTAGTCTATCAATTAATTCCAAGTGTCTGCGGAATTCTCTTGTGTGTTGTGCTGCACTTGACTTTGTATTGCACAGGACTCGGCTTTCTATTGCGTAGTACTTGACTTTATATTGCGCGGGATGTGGCTTTCTTTGTATTGTGCCTATATCGCGTGGAGATCTCCTCCCATGCGTAACAAAGACCTGTATGGAGGAAGACTATTTTTGATGCAGACACACCAAAAAAGATTATTTATCTTGTGCAGAAGGCAAATTCCGCAATATATATTGCAGCAGATTAAATGTGCATTTGGACTGCCATACTTCTCAAAACTGCCATGCGAAAGAAAAGGCTCCACCTTGATGCTCATTGCCAGATAAAATATATTATATAATATGCACCCACAGTGTCAGCTGGCTCAAATAAATAAATAAATCCGGGAAGCATGCTGCTACCTGTACCCTACAATGGAACTTGCATATATTGCACTCCATTGCTGCTCACCAAAACGGGACAAAAACCCGGATAGCTCAGACCCAAGTTGAACAAGTGATTTTCTCCTCGCAAATAAGTACGAAGCACAGGATTGTGGAAGGAGATGAAACACACGGCCTCCCGCTATCAAGCATTCTTCGGCTTATTTGTACTTTGCATAAATCCACTTCAAGTTATTTACATACAAACCTGTACCATAATTCATACATTTATTGCGAGACTGGTAGAAAATCTCCGCACAGAGGCAGATACCGGGCTTCATTCTCATGATTTTCCACCCGTAGACCGTAAATAAATTTCTCTTGTTATAATAAATCCCGGTTATTCGGGCTTCCCTCAATAAAATTGTAGATGTCTTCGAGATTTGAATGGCTTAGATCCAAGTGGAACAGATAGATGTTCTTCTCCTTGCAACACCATTAATTAGTGGTATATAAACCACCAAGAGCAGATGTGTGCCATTCTGCTAGTGAACTTTAATCTCCGCATTTTTTACTTGTATATATGTATGTTGTTCAACTCATTGAACTGTTTGCATAGCAGAAAGAACGGTAGACCAATATAGTTGATTTCCTCCTGCCTGCGCCGCCAAATGGAAAATAAAATAAAAACAGATAAAAATCTGAAAATCTCAGACCTCAATTAAATTGAACGGCTTACCTTTTCCTCATACACGGATGCGATGTTACCAAGGAATCGGAGGAAAATGTAAGACCACCCCCGCCACCGAGCATTATTTTCGTTTTTTTCTCCCTTGAGTAAATTATCTTACACAGCATGCAGTGTGTTTAGACCATCTGCGACTTATTTCTGACTGCAAATCTTCGAAAAAAAATACAGATCTGACTCCAGATCTTCCGGCATGATCACAAAATAGAATAAATAAAACAAAATAAACATGCTGCTTATACCTCTGTAACTGTTGAGTTTGGTGAATATTTGAATTATTTGAGGCTGAATCAGTGAGGGAATGGTAGCTACTTTGCCTTCACAATTCAGACCACACTTAAGCACCATTGATGTGGATCAAATAAATAAATAGGGAGGCTACATACTAGACAAAAGGCTATAATCTGGATGTGGCATGCTGTGCACACCAAGAACAGGTAGGTATGTATTTGTCCAAATATGGGTGGAGCCGTGGAAAGTTGAAGAGAAAGAACAATAAGATTGAAACACAAACCCCGACTATCCAATATCCAGAATACAATTCAAACCAACACTCCATGCCTCCCCTTGTCCCAAATATCACTCCCTTGAGCCAATTTGTTCTCTTCCTCCTCCTCCTCCTCCTCAGTGATGTATGCCTCCTCCAGTGCACTAACAGGTACATGCAATTCTGAAAGGTGTTGAAGTTGTTCCTCATACTTGGCCCGAATGGCAGAGTCAACCTCTGCTATCTTTGTATCAACCTTGATTACATCCTTCATCTGAGAGGACCTTTCAAACAAAGGCCTGGCTGTCTTCCACAATGCAACTGCCTTGATGACCTCTCCACGGGCCTGGAGTATATCTGCTATTCGAACCATGCAATCTGCCCGCCAGCGATGAACATCCATGAATGTGAATCCATCAAGAGCAACATTGAATAGGTTGAGTGCTGTTTCATCATCGCCTTTGGCAGAAAAAATCTGGCCAAGACATCGAAATGCCTGTATTGTCTGACACTTGGCCTTGCACTTCAATGCCAGTCCAAGGAAGATCCCGGTCCATCGTAATGTAGCTTGGATGTCATTCATCCCAGTCGAAAGATCTCCAAGCCTTTCTAAACATTGGAATGCCAGCTCTGTGGTAATGTCCAGAGACAATGCAAAACATTGTTCAAACAGTGCATTCACAGTCCCAAGGGTCCCATCACGAAGACAGAGCTCGGCAGCTACATAATCAGCTATAAGACTTGTATGTCTGCCATAGGACCCATATAATGCCTTCAAATGAGACTGAGTCATGGTTAGATTTTGGCGAATGATTTTTGAGTCAGCACCAGTATTAATATCAATGAAAGTAATGTTCAAATTTGCCAGGATGGCACGATATGAAGTTGGCTGGCAGCTGGATGCAATGGTGACTTGAAGTTTGCAAGCTTCCAAATACTCAGATTTCACAAGGTGTATCTCAGCCTGGAGATTTAGCATGTCAAGCTCCAATACACTTTGTTGCTGACCAAGAGTAGCCAGGATGTGTCTGGATTTTTGCAGAAGATGTTGAGCATGCCAATAGTTTGCCAGTGACATGTGGCATCTTCCTTGAAAGTAGAGAGACCAAGCTTGTAAATAGATGTCCCCCATGTGCTCAGCATATCTATGTGCCTTCTTGCCATGTATGAGTGCATTTGAGGGTTTTCCAGTCATATTTGAGATGTTGCATATGCTGGTCAAAGCATTGCAGCCAACAATGGTGGGATATCCAATACTTTCTGCCAGAGAATATGCTCTCTGATAATACTTGAGGGCTTCTGCCAAATCTTGCTTTGCCCACCAGAAGTAAGTTCCCAGAGCACGGTACCATCTGGCTAGTAGAAGATTAGCTAGCTAAACACATTGATAGTGGTTGTGTGTTACCTTGTTCCAGTGGATCTTTTAATTTGAAATGTTGAGTGCCTAGGGTGATGTTGATATTTAGGTCCTGGTCAGGCAAATAGTCCGAAGTTCCCAATAGCTCAATGAGATATTCCCCAAAGATTTGATTGTCTTTCCAATGCAGCATTTTCCCAGAAAGCTGCACCAAAAGGGGTGAATATGTGCCTTGAGCCCGAACATAAAAATGATTGAGAAACAAGATGCTCCTCAAATTTTGGACAGTATCTGGCTCCTCTGGGTCAAGCCCATTGTGGAGAACAGTGTTGAAGTTGCCCAAATTTCGTGAAATTTGAGGCTGTATATCGGCTACATCGAGATTCTTGAATTGGTTCCAGAGATCAAGAATTTGGAGAGCATCCAGCCCGCTGGGATCAATTCTCCAGAGACAAATCTGATGCAGTGATTGAACCGCGTAAAATTCTCCAGAGACAAAATTGACGCAGTGATGAAGCCGCTTAGAATTCTCCAGAGACAAAAGTGATGCAAGCGGCGGCGGGCCAGAGACAAATTTGATGGCCATAGACAAGCTATTCAAGTAGGCTACTCTGTCTCGGAGAGTCTAAACCGGTCCGTGCGTCCCTAGAATGTGTAGTAGAGCTCCTCAAGTTACTTAAACGTCTGTTAAAGAACAACTTGAACATTATCCCTGCCTGCGGCGGTGCAGTCTGATGGCACGTAATTTTGACTATGGCTCGGTAGCCAGCCCACCGCCATACAGCGTGAAAGAGCGGTACATGAATATTCCTCAGACCTCAGCCTGTGGAATTATGGTTTCAGTGCACAAATTATCCCGATATTGCAAAAATAGAATAGCATTCTGACTACCCAGAATCTGCCGGAATCCAGAGACAGATGGGTTATTGATGCCCAAGTCCCAACGTCTCTGGAGAATATTTTGATCATCATTTTTCTCTGGTTTTGTCTCAGAGAGTCTCTCCCCCAGCGGGCTGGAACTCCTGAGAATTTGATGGAAGTGTTGCCGGAGCTTTAGCTTCAAGGCATTTTCAGGAGGATGAATATTTAGGATATGTTCTCGAATTGGAACCAGAACCTTCAGGTGCTGATCCTGGCCAACAAAGGCAAGGGCTGTTTGAATCAGAGTAGCCTTGCAAGACAGAATATTGGGGATTGGAAGTTTGGCCTGCACCAAATCAGTATCTGCAAGCCCATCTGGTAGCATAGACAGAACACTGAGCAGGTCTTGAGCACCTGAGGTCATACGGGAGCTTGTGTATGACAACATAATGGATATGTCCAGGCTTGATTTCTGGTCATACCCATCTGAAAGCATCCGAGTACTTTCCAATTTCCAACGAGAAAGTGCCCTGGCACATCCCTCGGAACCAGCAACACTTGCAATGAGGCTGACTGCCAGCGGAAGATTCCCTGTCAGTTCAAGCAGTTCTTTGATGCTGGCATCGTCATGGCCTTCATCAGAAACCTCAATGAAGGTCTGCCAAGCAGCCACATTGGAAAGTGGCTCAAGAGGGGCCAGGAAGGGGTGGGTCCATTTGACTTTACTTGGATGCTCAGCACCTCTCAAGGTGATCTACAACAAGTTAAAGGTATTATTCAATAAACTTGCAAACATTACTCACCATGAGGCCCAAGTGGGGGGCATTGGTCAAGAGAGATAGAAACTCTTCAACCTCAGAGCGAGATGAAAGGGGTTCCCAAGGGGTCTCCAGATTATCAAGGACCAGAAGGGAAGGAGGAGCATGGATAAAATAATGTGCAACCTTCTTTGCCATGTTTGAGCCCTTATCCAGCCCAATATGGTCTGCAATTGTCGCTGCTAGCTCAGTGCAAGTGGGGCTTGAGTGGCATGGAACAAAGTATCGATGTGAATACTTGGCTTCCACTTGTGGATGATGGAGGGCTGCTGTGGCAAGGCTGGTCTTTCCCATGCCTCCCACACCAAGAATAGCAATGTGGGCAGAGTCCTGTATGAGAATATTCACTACATCCTGGAGCTCTGATTCGCGGCCATTGAAGATTTGTGGGCAGGGTGGAAGTAGACCAAAAGATCCTGAGCTGTTCAAGACCTTTAGCAAGATTGATGGTATTTGCAGGTTTGGCTCACCTATTATTCTTCAAACTTGCCAGAGTTCCTGCCATCTAACAACCGTGAGCTACAAATGTCAATGGTCATACTTTGCTACTCACTGAGGAGCGATCAGATCCGGTGAGGGTAGAGTCTTCCTCCAAAAGGGCAACAAGCTTTTCATGTTGTTCCTTGGCATCATTTTCATTTGCCCCATTTGAGACAAGGTTGAACCTGTAACTTGAGCCTGCAAATGATTTGAATGTGCACTGAAACACATTTCATATGATATACCTTGAACAATCCAACCATCCAATTGAGCTCTTGCTTGCATGTATCCAATCTTTCTCCAACCTCAGGCTGTCTGAAAAGTCCCTTTATTTTTCCTAGAGTGCCTTTTTGTTGCCCATTCAGAATGGTGACCAACTTTTCAAGTGCCCTGGTGTGAAATATAAAATGAATACAATGTCATCATCAAATGGAACTCACTCTGCGAATTTTGCAATGTCATACAGGAGTGCTGTTGGAAGGACACCCCTGATTTCTGAAGTTGAATTAAGCTGGACAATGATGCACAGGATTTCATGAATGTGCTCCAGAGTTTCGACATATTCTTCCTTGTTTGATCTGATGGTCTATTTTTTTTTTTGGGGGGGGGGGGTAAATATTGTGTCAGTGGCCAGAAGGATTGGCTTACCTGAACAGACTTCGTAATTGACAAGCACAAGGCAGCAGTCGAGCCAAGGAAAGGCACTTGGGCTGTTTCTGCAATGTTCTGGGCAGTAGTAGCGGCCAGGGTGATATATTGGATAAGATTCTTGAAATTCGCTGTGGTAGGCATGGTGGGCATTGATAATGGGAGGGGTGTTCTTCATCTGGGCTTATATATCTTTTACTGTGTTCTTCCCACAGATACTTCCGCATACATTCCCAGCATCACATCATATGTGCAGATATAGGTATCTGTTGATGTTCCGCACCGAAAATAAACCGCATGTTTTAAATGAAATGATGCGAACAAAAATGAATTCCATCATTACGGACATTGGCATTTCACGCGAAACTTAAGAACCTGGCTGATAAGGGAGCAATGGTAAATGCTCCATGGCATCTGCGGGCTTGGCTTCTTGTGGGAGATGGAATCACGGCAGAATGATCCCATCTCACCTCAGTGCGCCAACTACAGCAACTCGCAGCAGAGCACTGCCAAGACCCAGAATAGAAAAAGAGATGGTTATCCGCTCCCCAAATTGATCTGTAATGGTGTAATGATTTTTGCCACCCGACCCGCCCTCACTGCATTGTCCAATGATTGTTCCTGTAACTGCGGCAATTAGGAACCACAATTTTAGAGCTTTGCTGCATTGCCCTGCAATTGAATGAAGTTCCCTATAACACATATTGAAAATTAAAGGAAAGTACTTAGAGCTGAGTATATTGTAAACTGAGAAACATGAGCATACTGGGGAGCTGAAAATATGGTAATGAATGATCCACACTCGAATCTGGGGAAGACTCTGGCATCAGAAACCACCGGTGCCGAGATTACCAGGAAAGCTGAGTCCCACATCCATGGCCTCGGGCACTTATATTCTGAAAGAACTGCGCCTATGCACGGGCGGAGTCCGAGAAAAACAAATACAAGCGAGATCCTCTTCAGACTTATCAACAGGTGTTAATATCCAGAGTGTTGGAGGCCCGCTGAAGGGAAGTGAAATAGCCATATATGACGGGTTCCTGAGAAGAGTCGAAAGCATACGAGTTTTAAAGAAATGCAAATAAGCAGGTCTCCGTATCACTTTGAGCTGGAAGGAGAAGGTCGCCCGTTCGACTCGGGTTTGAGCCATGCCGAGATGGATTAGAACCTTTTTATTTATTTCGTTCGCAGGTTAGCCAAGAGGTGTATAATGAAATCTAATAAGACTTGAGCTATTATGACCTTCCCAACTTGGGAGATAGATGATGAACGGTAACAGTTGGGAGAATAACACCCGTTTGATGCGGATCTGAGGCCAGTTGTGTTTGTTCCGCTTCTTATTTCATCTCCGCATTAATGTTCTTCCCCACAAACAGCCGTGTACCACGGCACCCAGTACGCTTTGCACATCCCCTCGGAAGACGCGTTGTTGTGCTCTATTTGCCCGCACACGTGCCAAGGCGTTAAAAAGGCGGCTGTCTTCCCCCGACTCGCCAGCGTCAGCGCCGCCCGAGCCTTGGATTCTCGCCGTACGCAGCAGTTCTCGGGTTTCCACCGCATCGCATGCCCAACACCTAAAGCCTTCGAGCAGGAGCCCGCGTCATCGTAGGACAAGTACACCCAGGTGTCGCCGTGTCAGGTATGCATCTCGGGTCCTACACATCCACTCCGCCCAGTCTTATACCCACCCTTAGAATGTCGCGCCTCCTCCGCCCGCACGCTCACTCGACGCCAGCAGGCCCTCGCTGAGCGCAAGCTCGAAGATGACGAGGCCGCGGAGCCCAAAGAGCTCGAGCACCCGCACAAACTCGTAGCACGCAGGACGCGGACTGCATGCGAATGACTCGGCATTGGCGCCTACATCCACTGCGACTACGTTCACATCTACGACAGCCACGACCTCCCGCCGCCGCCCGTCTCCATGTGCGCCGCCGTCTCTTTATCCACGTCCGCCATTCCGCGCGTCGTCATCGACGGTAACACCCAAAGTATACGCCTTTGCCTCAAGACACTCGAGAGCGCACGCGGTCTGGACGCCGTGGGGCCCACCACGCCTCCTCGACTGCCTGCACACCGCCGACGCCGCCGCGCACGCCGACCTCCTCGCCCTCAAATCCGTGTTCCTCTCAAAACCAGCACTCGCTACCGCGCAGTGCGAATGCAGCTCAGTCTTTTGGTATGATTTACATCTTCCTCTTGCGACTCTCTACTGAGCCCCTTGCTAGATCTGTGTCGCTGCCAATAATGACATCTGAATTACTCTGTGCTGATCTACCACTTTTTGAGCGCCTGGCGCACACTACGAGCCTTGAAGGTGGAGAGCGAGCTTGACGCATACAAGCTCGACGGGCTCAAGGCGCTCCTGCTACTCCACGTGCAGGCCGCCGCCTTTGTCTCCTTTGTCGCCTTCCTCGGCGTACTCAGGGTCCGTCTGTTTCCCTACCATTCATCCATTCGCCCTAGGACTAACCCACCCGCAGAACAAAGCCCCCCACGTACGCCTGTACCGTGACTGCTCCGTCCTATTCACCGCCTTCCTCACTTTACTCACCATGTACCTCGCCCATCGCCCTCCCCGCGTCGCTCGACACCCTCCTCGCCCTCCTCCCAAACCCTTTCTCTTCTGCCTCCAGCTCTTCCTCCTCCGGCTCCTCGGCATATGCAAGGCTCTCGGACGGCGCGGGCGCAGCGTCGATGAACCCCCTGCGCCTCGCGTGCGACCAGCCCGAGCTCGCAGGGCTGCTGGCGCTTACGGCACCCGGCGAGGCGTGCGAGCGCTGGCTCAAGCGCGCGGCGGTGAGCGTCAGCGCGGGGATGGTGCGTCTTCCCCCCTCTCCTCGTATACCTATATGCACTTACTGACCCACTCCATAGCTGCACTTCCTCCTCGCCGTCTTGGCGCAATACGCGCATATGCTGTGCTCTGCCCCCTCCGCTCCTACCCCAAGTGCCGATGGCGCCGACGCCGAGCAGGGCGCGGCGCCCCTCTCGACGCTCTCGACGCTCTCGACGCCCACTCCCATGCACATCTTCCCCCTCCCCCGCACCTCTCACCCAACGACGTCGTGTACGCCCCTGTGCACGTCGGGGCGCTCTCCAGGTCGATCCACGACGCGGTCGGTGACAAGTCCGCTTATGGGGAGAAGAAGGAGGAGGGCAGCAGCCTCGTGTCACGCGCGACGGGGGTGTGGGTGTCCGCCACGCGGCCCAGCGGTGCGAGTACACGGCGTGTGCGGGAGCGGGGCGACTGCCGGGACATGCGCGACAGCCGGGACACGCGCGAAGGGCCTGAGGGCAGGGAGAGACAGGAGAGTGGAAGGAAGAGAGGGGCGGGCGAACGCGGGGCTGCTGGACGCGGGCGTGGTCGGTCGGTCCTTCCTATTTACCATTACTTACCGACCCGCCATATGCCCTCCTCTATCCCCTGATACATACTCCCCCGTCGTTCCGCACATATATACATGTACGTACCAGCACTAGCATGACTCCTAGTCCTGTATATACCCTCCGTCGTTCTTAGTTATACGTAGGACGTACGCACCTGTTTTTTCGGAGTCTGAAATACAGCGAATGATTATTCTTGAATAAAACATATTCATACAGGAGTACAGTTTCAAGGGCATGAGAGTAGAGCTAATATATAGAGGCATGTCGAGACGGGCCAATACACGCTCGCCCTGTCCGATTTCATAAAATAAAATAAAAAAGGAAAGTCGCAATCATTTTTTTTGGCGGCGATTAGATTAGATCAAATTAGATTGTGCTCGGACGTGCGGATCAATGATCGGCGGGCGGTCAAAGCGACGCATCTGAACTTGAAGCGGCAGCCCTAACTTATAATAAATTTGATGGTTTTGGATATAGATACTGCGAATGTTGGTTATGGGACTGGGAGGGCTCTCGGCATGATTTGATTGCTTTGAAATTGAATTACTAAATTCAAGATTGTTCAACTTGGAGGAAACATATATTAGCCGCACCGTAAATTGTGCTTAGACAACTACATAAGGAGACAAGAGCAACAGGGTTTCCGGTGCACGCCCTGCCCTCCCCGCATTATAATTACAGCTGTGCGGTGCATACCTCCACATCATTCGCTCCAGTACCCGGCATCGCCGCGCCTCACGGAGATCCTCGTATTGTACTGACTGGATGGACCAGATATTTGGCATCTGCAGAGTGTGTATGTATGTAACCATAATGCAGGACTGTAAGTATTCCTGTTTATTTATTTTACACCGCGCATACTCTAACTTAATGGGCAGGTGTTCAACTACTCCGCTCTATTATGCGATGATTCACATATGCACCCCGCCGGCATCAGTCTTTTGTTTAGTTCATGTGCACTCCGAGTCCGAGATTCGATCTGTGGCTTCTGTTATTTCAATAGATGGAATGCTGTTGTAGATCCACATCAAATAATTGGTACTACAATATGATTTCAGGCAATAACTTATTGTATGTTGCCTTCATGTAGCAAACAGGAAGAATTTTATTTGAATATTAGAAATCTTATCCTGCGAAGGTTTATGTTCATTGTTCTGGCGAGCTACTATAGGTATCTGGCGGGGTAATGCTACAAACAACGGCTAGGTGCGTGATGTGAGGCCATTACTTTCCACTATTCTGTCCACGCAGATGAGGGAACCACTTCTCAAAATTGGCATGCCACTCTCTCCACTCTGTTTCAAGATCATACTGGGGATCATTTTGCCACCTATACTCATAGCGCTTGCTTGCAACAATGAGATATTGCTCCCACACCTCAATCACATCCTGTGATGGTTCTGGAAATGCCTGAAAGTTGTTTAGTGCACTTGATGCGAGACACATAGCAGTCTTATTGCCAACCTTGAGCCATTGTAGAGTGTTGTGATAGTTTTCAGGTGAGTTTTCCCCTCGTTTCAATTCATCGGGGCTGAAAGAGACCTGGCATATGTCTTGGAGGAGTTCCATAGAATGCGGAGACACTCTGATCAAACGTCCCCAGGGATAACCCAAATTCCTAATAAAATGTCAGTCTGCACTGTCGTCCCATTTGCCTGAACATCACACCTGACCCATTTTCCTTTGTCTTTGATCAGCCCAATGAATGCACGCACCAAGTCCATTGACAACTGCCTAATCACGGTTTCAGGAGAGAGGTGATGTGTCACAAAGCAGAGCAGCCTGTGCACAGCTTCTGGATCTGCACATCCAATGATATGCCGCAGTGGGCACATGGTGGCCCTTAGATCTGTCCATGAGATATCCAACAGGAGATGAATATTGATCAGGGAAAGTATGTATTTCGTGCCGTGTCCGAGAATATATGTTTGGAGAAGACAAGGGAGCAATACACAGCGAGACAACTGTGGGAAACCTTTGGTGGGCAGGCCCAAATTGCCATTGTCAGATTGTGGGTATCCCAGTTCTCCGATAATAGTGTCCTCGATACTTTCCATGAACTTGTAGTCTTCCCACAGTTGGACAAGATCTGCTGGTGGATTTCCAATGTTCTAAAAATGAATGAATGCCGCTTAGAATTAACACCCAGCCTGAGTGAATAATCTGGCGGACCTCCAACAAAGAGAGAATTTTATCGGGAGCCCCGGACTTGAAGGAGAGGAAGAAAGGAATGGGGTTGAGGAGTCGAATGAGGGGTATCATTTCCAGTAAAGGTGGAATTTTGCTTATTGCACGGCGCAGACCTACATCCCTGGAGTAGGAAATCAAGTTAAACATCATACACATATCCAAGTGTAAACTCACAAAGCCACTGGTCCGACGAGGTTGATCTCTGGATTGTCGTAGGTGTAAGAGAGTGCTTTAAGCACAGACTTTCCCAGCTCCACCTCGTGTTGGAGACCACCAACATAGAACTTGCCTGAACGGGATTGATCATTGAGGAAGTCTCGAAACAAAGCATGGTGCACTGAGATCTCCCACAGTCCATTGTCATTTTCATATTTAGGAACATCCAGGACGGAGTGAAGCCCCCGCAGGATGAGCTGAACATCTCCTGGCTTGAGTTCCAGAACCTGTTCAATTCCACCAGGATGTAAATGAAAGTCAAAGAATTCCAGGGCCCGCAGGATTGGAAGAAGACGATGATGGGCTGGTACCGCCGAAAGAATTTGGGTATACAGTTGGTCCAGAGCACTGAATGGGGATTCCAAATGTGAGGCATCCATGAGTGCCTTGAGTTTCTCTGTTGGCTGGAAGTTTCTGTCATCGACGAACTTGATGACAGTAGATGCATAAATGAAGTAGCCCGATGATTTATCCAAAAGGTATTCAATAACCTCTTGTGAAGGCCAGGGGCTGGACACACCTGCCATCGTTTCGCGGTGTTCTCGGTGAATGCGCGCAAATTCATCCTCTAAATATGTCCGGACATCCTCGAATGATTGATCCACATTGAATGAGTGGTGAATTTTGTGGAACAATGAGCCCTGAAATATCTCGTGAATATGGGGTTCCGGTCTGTTAGCAATGACAAATTGTAGAGGAAACAAGTCCTGCTTGCGGATCGAATTCCCGATGGAACGGAGGACTTCCTGCTGAACACCTGGGTCATTGCATTCGTCCAGGCCATCGATGATAAATGTGATGGGCCGCGAGGTGTCAAATTTCCTACAGGGCTCGGTGACGAGCTTCAGTAGCTGAACCTTGAGTGATTTTGAGACCACAGATGGAGTATTTGCCACTATTTTCGAAATCTGGGGCTTTATTTGTGGAACATTGTCCGCTAGCTGGTAGGCCAGGGTAGTGAATAGCTTCTGTGCATTTCCACAAGTTGGATGGCCCCTCTTGAAAAAGAAACTACCCCCTAACTGGCCACATTCGGCCAAGTGCTCAGCGAGAGTGCGCATAATAACGGACTTCCCTGCTCCGGCTGGCCCGTACAACCACAGAACCGGTAGTCCCTTTATCAAAACTTCCCGTCGCGGATCGTCCAGGGCTCGCCAGCAGTCAGAAATGCGAAACCATTCGGATGCAATGCACCAATTGTACAACTTCTCGAGCATTTTGGTGCGTGTCTCCGGATGACATTTTGGTTGTGCATCATTATCCGCAGAATCGTGTATGGCCTCGAGTGACACATTGTTATATAGAATGTGGAGTCCTGAGCCATCATTCAGTTGAGAACGGATATTTATTTGCCAAGAAAAATTGAACATGCCTGTGTCCCCAGTCTGGACGATATTATTGACATTTTCAATGAAGGTGCCGCCGTGGATGCTCCTCCCAGGTTCGGGGTTATGAGTGTTCTCAGACCATGAGGGGTAGGAACTCCTTGCACCATTGTCGGGTCCAAATTCCACACCACTCCGCAGATGAGCTGTTGCATCATAGTCATCTTGAGAGTGAGTGCGGTGTTGAAAGGAGACATATATGGTGGGACTCAATCAACGAAGAATATGTCACTCCATTCACACTCACCATAAGGCAAAGAACGCCCGGTCCCCGTTTGCTGACTGTTCCCGGTCACTCCGGCCAGCAAGCGGCCAACTGCCTCATTGTATGATCCAACATCCTGATGTAATGTCGATGGTCCCTGTATAGACGACTGAGATGTTTCAAGCGCCGCCCACAGGTTGTGGTAATCTACCTGACTATCTCGAATGACAGGCTGCTGATTATTTTCAAGGTGCATATTGCCACCAATCTCATAGAAATTTCCTCCATGTATGTTTACACCAGAAGTGCTGCTGAAGAGAGGCATAGGTGAGGTGGATGTGGGGACAAGCAAGGAGCGAAGCTGTACCACGGAGCTGTACGGATGGAATTAACGCGGTTCGGATGATTCGGACCGCCAAACAGCTCCTGAAATATCTCACGCTGTCACGAAGGCAAAATTCCAACTTCAACAGATATTCCACGTCATCTCTTGTAAATCCGATGCGAATAATTTGATGTTATCCCTAGCAGCGTATGTGTGGCTCCATGAGTCTTCCCCGCTACAGTCTACTTGAAATTTATCTTTACTGCCCTCATTCCATTTCGTTGGAATTGCTTCTCAGAGCGCTCTCGTACCAATCTATTCAATTTTGGGACGTGGACTAGACCCAAACACTTCAAGACATCGCAATTATTCCGATTGAGCTTCAGGTACCGCTACATAATTGTCAAATTGAACACTTTGCCTTTTTGTTCTAGCTGACTATGATAGTTCTTTCAGATTGGCCTGAACCAAAATTGCCCTACAACGGCTGTACGCACACAAACAACTTGTGCAAATTTTACTCGGCGACTTTTCCCCACCTTCGCTCGTCATGTCGCTTTACAGACATCGTTTGATTCAGTGGCCGTACCCTTAGACTGAAGCTATTCAGGTTTACATGACTTGAACTGCACGAGATAAGACTTCAAGGCATTGAACTTTCCAATGCTTATTCAATGCACCCACAACCGTTTAAAATTATTTATCGCAGTTAAAACCAATGATGGTATGTTTCTCCCTGAAATTTCCTGATTGTCGACAGGGATACAGACACGGTGATCTAGGTTACCTTGTACTGAAAATTCCCAGTGCGCTCATCTGCTTACTGTACTTTTTCAATCAATTCAACAGCCACGCATCACACGGGGGTCTGTCGGTGTCGAAATCCGTTGCCAAGGGAGTTGGGAGCCAACAAATAAGCCAGAAGGGAGCCACGGTGGTCGGATGCAGCACGGGACGGGTACGCTACTGGGGAGGCGGCAACGGGGCGGGGAGCGGGGGAGCGGAGCGCGCTAGTAGTACCAGTTCATGTGTATATAGGTAGCAGTTATATGTGTTCGCTGTAGGTCGATGTTTTTTCAATCCACTTCGACGTAGTTCGATCTGGTTCGATGGACACACTGAACCACATCGAGCTTTCAGCCATTTTAAGAGCCACAGCAAACTTGTTGGCTGTGGCTTGATTTCTTCGATCTGGCTAACCATCATTCTCACTGGGGTGGCATGCTGACGTTTTTGGGAAGAGTGCGCACTCGTGACATCACTGCTACGAGAGTGTGAACCTATTTTGGGACACATCAAACGGTCAAAGCGAGGAATCTCAACCTCCATTCGGGATCTTCGGGGCTGTTGATCCATGAATTCTGGCCGTAAAAATATAATTCTTGTATGACCTTGTAGCCCCGACTCAGCGCTTTCAGACCATACCCGTCATTTGCTACCGCCCCAAGTTTCACGCCAGGAGTGCAGGTGATCTTTGAAGTTTTTTCATCTTTTCAAACCTGGAGGAAAATAATCATATCTCTACGAATACTGGTGCGCTTCGATAATCCTTCCAGTGGGGACCAGGTACGTGTACCAGCTTTCAATATCAACTTAGATTTGTGGTGGACCGACGGGCAAGCAGTGTTTTCGGCACCGCGGTCTCGGCTGTGTGCCTCCAAATGGGTGCCAACTTGTTTTTCACCTCCTCCCTGTCCATATAAAATCGCGGGGAGGGAATAGGTGGTGAGGAAGTTTGTCAGGCATTCGGCGCTCATTTTGGGCATCCGACACACCAAAAAGTTTCCAAGGAATCCGATGCAGGGAGGGATACATACGAATATATGTATAATGCTCCCGGATTTTGGAACTGATAGTATTTAATACTAGGCTCATTCAAGGGAACGGGGCCAGTGGGATTAAACAACCGTTAAGCATAACAACAAATTCTTAAACCGCAGAGAGATACATCAAGAATTCCAAAAACTAACTCCATCTTGAGAGACACTTAAAGGGTGATTGGGATGCAGTTGATCGCAATGAGACCACCCCATCCCGCCTCCGGCGCTTGACAGATGACCGTAGTGTCTCCGCTGTCCAACGTAATCAGTTTTACACGATCTTGCAGTACTGTGTGAAATAGTGAATTCACTGACCAGTTGTTGCCAAGGACGGTGATAGGGGAGCAGCTCAGCCCGACATTGACGAGAATGCCGGTGAGGTCCAGACCGACAACAGCGGCAACGAGAGACGCGGCGCTGCTGCTCGCCGGCACGACGCTTTCACAGCACTGGGGGGAGGACGGGCAAGTAACCGGGGGAGGGGGAGTCCCGGTGGCGGCAGCAAGGGTCTAAAGTGAAGGCGCAATTAATTAGATGAAATATGAACGTCGGCCAGGACATACAATGAGGACAGAGGCGACAGCAACGGAGAGTTTGGAGAACATCTTTGCTTGAGAGGGCTTGAACGACAGAGAGATGTGTTCGAGTGAAGATTAGGGCAGAACCGCGAACACTTTTATACTTCACAAGCTCAGGTACAGGTACACAGAAGGATTTGTACGCATTTGGATGGTTTGAACATGAGCGTCTCTGAATCACAAATCTGTACAAGTGGAGCCTTTCGACAAGCAAGGACAGTTGAAACGTCGGTGGCCGCGAAGAACTGAATTATAAGCACGGCGCGCACTCCCACGGCTGACAGGAGAGAGAGCTGTAAGAAGCGAGCAAATTCAGGCATTTGACATCATTGCTGGTTGAGACAGAGGCGTAACGTAAGGTCTCTGCAAGTGAGAAACTGAGATATGCAGTTGAATATTTGGAGATTAATTTTTGCTGAGACTACGCTCATTCGTGCGTCCTTGAAGAAAAACACTCCAAGGCGACGAAGGTGATATGGCGGGTGAAGAGCGGCAGGAACGAGTCTCATTTCGACGTCATTGATATTGGTCGGTATGCGGACAAAGAGCGCAGCTTGGGTTTGCCAAGATATCTGGATGTCATAAAGTCGGCTGTCATTTATAGCTTGGGTGAAGAACGAACCTATTCCAGGTACGGTCTCTCTAGAAGTTCTGTTGGGAAAGCCAGCAGAAGGCGTGAAACTCGAACCAATTCCATAGCGCCAAAGGTTGAAATGAATCCAACATCTTGTCGCCTCGCAAGCGGATTATCTGTTCGTGAAGCGGGGGATCGGAGTTGCAAGATGAGGATGAGTGCTCGATACCGCGACGCGCCAGTACGTACTCTCAATCAATGAGTGCCTGCGCCGGCTTAGGCTGAAAATCGTGCGTTACAATCCGAACAACCGCAGGGATTTGCTGCCGCCCACAGGCCGCCCGCTATGCGCTGTATGGTGCTGGTGACAGTGCCAGTACACAAATAAATACTCACATGACGATTTGATGACGACGCCAAACAACTTTCTCTCACCAAAACCTACGACGGTCGTTCCTGCCAGGAACGACCGTCAATTGGACTTTTGACACACATTACCACGCGTGTTCATGCATTGAACACGTCTCCACTCGTGAAAGTGCGTGACAATGCGTGGTCCACGGGTTTGATACCCGTTGACGGTTGGTCATCGCGTGGCTTGTCGTGGAATGTGGGATGTGTTTTTAACAGGTAATCAGACAAGAAGTATCTGCTGGTTCTTGTGGTTTGAAGGGCGACAGAACGTAGAAACGGAAATGGATTCACAGGCGAACAACAAAGCGCAATATAGTGTAGACTGAATCCGCATCGCAAAGTAGTATGAGATCTACTAGACTATTACTAGAAGGAGACGGCTGGGGAAAACATCGGAGTGGTACGCCGCGGTGTTCATTGAAGATTGGGCGATGAACTCACCACGATTGCGCAGGTTAACTCAGCCCACACCATAGTCTCGTGATATGTAAACAGGGCCATGGAGGACTTCTGTCGGTGAACAAAACCCGACAGTTATCACCTTTCAAACCCTAGCCGAACGCCGTGAGGCAGAAAACGCTCTAAATGGCGAGGATCGGCACCAGGCCATTCAAGAACTCGGCTGTTATCAGAGCGAGGGACAAGAGTCTAATGTTGACTTTGATTTAGTGTGATATTGGGCCTTGAAAGGTCTGTTCTCGCGAACCGACCCTTCTCTAGAAAAGCGAACAAGCGGAGCTAATGATGTTCAAAGTGGGGATGAATATCCTATTCTATCTGCCCAATCGTTTGACCCTCAGAACAGAGGCTATGGCACAAGCACAGCCATCGAGGGCTGAGCAGGCGACGCAGCCACTGTTTCGAGAATCAGAATGGCTGGGCAAATATATAGAAAGATTGTATTCGGATGGGAACGGGGAAGATACGATTGGAATATGAGGTGTACAAGCTGGAGGAAGTACGTTCAAGATTTATCACACCAGCCGCAGCTCTGAAGCATAAGATGTGTGCGGTAAAATAAATGTTTGAGGAGAAGAGGTTCAGAAAGAGGAAAAGCGCGGGAAGGGCCACAATTGCTGGCATAGGTGGAGAAAACAACCCTTGGTGGGAGGTTGTGCAGCTGCGAACAAAAAACGTGGGTAGTAGGGGAAGATTTGGATGATGGCGCCGCGGAGGGCAGGTCGAGCAGGAACCCAATAGTGTTTGCAAGAATAGAGAACTTCTGCGTGTATCAAGTTTCTCATGAGAACGGCCAACTTTCAAGTCAACAGTGCGCGGTGACTCTTGAAATAGAGGCCCGTAGTCACTGTTGACTTGAGCAGGCGCAGCTGTGCACATAATGGCCGGGTGAGCGCAGGAGAATAGCGGAATGGACGTACCGGGATAAATCTGCGGCGAGAGACTTTAAAAACCAGGACAATCAGGTCAAAAGTGAAGAAAAAAGTGCGCGGGCGTACCGGGGCAGCTGAATAGACGGGTGCAGCTCGTGGATGTGAGTTTTGGAGACCACTGAGTAGGAATAAGGCTGAGGAAGCGATCCGGCGACGCGGGGTGGAGGTACAATGGGAAGGGGAGGGAGACACGGATGTAAGGGGCGAAAGAAATCGTACACATGTCAGTGGACTGTGGAGGGGATACGGGGCGATTCACCCGTGGAGAAATAAGGCTGGAGGAGGCGAATTCGTGTGGGGACAAGGCGATTAGTCGAAAAAAATGAAGAAGATATATGTGCATATAACTCACTAGAAATCGCTGGGGCACCCAAAAAACTGATCAAATGGCATCCCTACCCTTCCCTGTCAATGCTGAAACTAAGGCGATGGAGAACGAAGGCACCGCAAGCATGCGGTAACCGATCCGCGGCGGCGCAGATTTGCCGCGCAAATAGCGACGGGGGCTTTCAATGGAAGACGAGTTTTCGTATGGAGGGGCTTACAAGGGACTTGTCCGAAGGTGTTTCCGAGTTGGTAGGGGGGTTGAAGCATTTCGGGAAGCAGAAAGAGACGGGAAAGGTGGGGGAAGTAGAATTGGTGCACGGAGCGCAGTTGTGGTCGTACCAGGGTGGGTAAAGCATGAAATGGTGTGCTGGTATCGTAGAGTACGTTTCCCAAGGTTTTAGGCCATAGGAACAGAAGAAAAAGTGACCGGAAGAAGGGCGCGGAGGAAGGTAGCGCTGAAGAGATCCAGCAAGAGAGGGAGGGGAATCAACAATGGGGCAGACACGTAGAGGAGCGGCAATGCGGCAGTAGGCGACTTTTGTATAGGCGTCAGCTGGTGCAGGTTGTGGAGGTGCGGTGGTGGCAGGAAGCAGGCTGTGCGCTATGTATCAATAAACGTGATTGCCCTCCTTCTCTGCGACCCACTTGACACTTGTGTAGAGAAAGCCGGAAGGGCGGGGAGGGCAGAGGGTCGTGGGCGCGGACTTTGGGGTCGGGAGGAGGGCGGCGAGAAAGTACGGGGAGTGGGACACCAGGAGGAAGCGGTGCGGAGAAGACGGGCAGCCTGGTGTTGAGTGGATGCGTGACAACAGCACTCGGGCTACTCGGGCACGGCTAGCCACGGCCCGCCCAACCCGCTTTATCTTATACCACCATGCAGGCTCTGCCCACCGACGACGCGCCAAAGCGTGAACCTACGAGGCTGGCGATTCGGCTCCAGGAAAAGTGAAACAAGCAAAGCCCTCATAGTTTCTCCTCCGCCTCCTACCATGGTCCGACTCGCAAAGTGCGCTCCCCTCCATTCATTATTGCTGTTTTCACTGAACTTGGCGCGCGTGACTTGTTGATGTTTTTTTTACGCAAACTTAGGATGGCCATAACTCAACAACCACTGGGCGGATCGACACAAAATTAATATATTTGGAAAGCCCTTGTCGAGGCCTAGCGCGCCCCACCGGCATCTTAACGGGATTTGATGGTTGAAAATTGCCTATTTTGGGCAGGCCCAAATTGCATCGGCAGGATGTAGCGCCTTATTTAAGTACTGAATGAATATGTACCATAGTTTAGCTCCACACTACTGAGATGATCATTGAAGGCGCCCCGTGGTGATATCAGGCCAAAATACAGGATTTTGGGAGAAACAGACATAATCACCCCTTCAACGCAACATTGATGAGACTGGCGAGCCACAATATGCGTCATAAATTATGGGGCTCCATCAGAAACATGGTTATGAATGCGGATTCAAAATATCATAGCTCTACGACTACTACTTAGGCTGCTAGAGCCGATGCAATTTGGGCCTGTCCGAAATAAGCAATTTTTCAACCACCAGATCCCGTTAAGATGTCGGTGGGGCGCGCTAGCCCTCGACAAGGGCTTTCCAAATATATTAATTTTGTATGGATCCGCCCAGTGGTTGTTGAGTTATGGCCATCCTAAGTTTGCGTAAAAAAACATCAACGAGTCACGCGCGCCAAGTTCAGTGAAAACAGCAATAATCCACTCTATCTTCACTCTTGCTCATTCATTCTTGAAGATCTGGGTCGCTGCGAGCGAGCTGGACGCGTACACGGTACAAGCTCGACGGACCCAAGGTCCTCTACATGCAGGCCGCAGCCTTCCTCGACTTTTTCGGCGTGCTTAGGGTTCGTCTTCCCCCCCCCCAATCCCTTCGCTATCCACGCTAACCAACGGCGTATACCCACAGCTCACAGCCCCGCACGCGCCTGTACTGCGGCTGCGCCGCCGCAGGCCAGCTGTTTACAGCCTTCTTCACGCTGCTCGCCGTCTATATCACCTTCTCCCTCCCCGCATCGCTCGACGCCCCCCTCGCACTGCTCCTTAACCCCTTCGCCTCCCCTGCCTTCAGCCCCTCATCGTTCTACTCATGCCCGACGCGCAGACACGGGCATCCTGCACCTCCCATGCTACCAGCCGGGGCGCGTCGCGCTCGCGGCGCCGGAGGAGGCGTGCGAGCATTGGCTCGAGCGCGCGGCGGTCAGTGTGAGCGCGGGATGGTCGAGGGTGCGTCTTCCCTCTCCTTCCGAGTATTTGCTATACGTACATACTAACACATGCTACAGCTGCACTTCTTCCTCGTGGTGTCGACGCACTATGGGCACATGCTGCCCACCTCTGCCTTGGACCCCCCGCGCGCGGACGCCGACCTCGAACGCACGATGTCCTCGAGCACCGCCGTGTCCATGCCCACGAGCATCCGCAACCCGCCGCGAGTCCGCGCATCTCTTGCCCGCGGACGTCGTGTACGCTCCGGTGCATGTCATGCCGCTGGCTGCGTTGATCCACAGGGAGCAAGGCGCGGAAGCGGCAATCCACGGGCCCCGCGGGCGACGGAGGTGTAGGTCTCCGCTACGCGGCCGAGCGGCGTGAGTGCGCGGCGTGTACGTGAGGCGATGACAGGGAGCGCAGGGAGGACAGAGCGGACGCGGGCGGTGTCGGTGTTAAGCGGGACTGGCTTTGGGGTGTGCCTCGAACTCTCCGCATATAGGATCTACGACGCCCCTTCGCCCTTGACACCCTCAACTTTCGCCGCTGTCTACTAATGCCCTCCTACCCGCTACCACTTTTCACCACCCTTACCCCGCTACCATCTCGCCTCCCACCCACCTATCCATGCCGCCCCCTCCCGTCCCCTCTCACTCTCACAGATCAGTTACAGTTATGCATTGGCGCACCTCACATACAATCTGGTCTTGTACATTCCCTCGAGCTACCACACTCCCTCGTAGTATGTGCGCTTCTCATTGTATCTCGTACGAATAGCAATTTTACAATGAAAATTCCCATCGTGGAATACCTTTGATACTGTAGTACGGAGACAGCGGGTGTGTAGGATTGCGGACTCGGAGGGTGTCACCAGAGCTCCCCGCCCGAAAATTAAAGGGAAAAAAGCGTCATTTTTTGGGGTGATTGATTAGATTAGATTAGTCGGTTCTCAGGCAATATGATTAGATCAGAAGGCAGTCAAAGCGATACATCGAGGCCTATTGCCGAGCTCATAGGATGCATCTTGGAATAAATTAATGGCGGCTGGAGGACTCTTGAATATAAGCACTCATAAGTATTGTGGGCGAGGAAGGGCTGTGTCTCATTCTCGGCGTAATTTAAGCTTTCCTCGTCGTAATTTCGAGATTGTTTAGCTTTCCTTCTCCCTCTTGCATTAAACCTGGCATGGGGCGCGAAGGAGATGGATAGTCATGTGAATTGCCCTCGGACAACTACATAAGAGAACATGAGCAACAGAGTGCCGAGTGCACACCCAGCCCGCGCTGCGCTGCGTGTTCCTCCCTATCGTCCGCTGTGTCGCGCGGGACTCGTGGAGGCGCATCGGCAGGTGTGCTCCTTCCGGAAATACTGGTATTATGCTAACAGGATTGACTGGATATACAGAATATTTAATGCTACACAACTCAGCTATTTCTCTTCATTTATTTAACACCCATGTGTGAAGACCATGTAGGCTCAGCTAGTCATATCCAATAATTCAGATACTCCATGCCTGCTTCAGTGCTCACATTCCATTTGGCTGTTTATTTTATTTTATTTCTATTTCTTGCCCATTGACCAACATACATTTGAGATTTCTTCTGTTGCATCTGTTACCTTAGTAGGTAAAATGCCCTTCCACTGGCAGAGTTTCTCCCACAGCAGGAAGTTGACAGCTCAGCCAAGTAAAATACATGATTTCACCCCTGTATGTTGCTTTTGTGTGCCGGTGAACCAGCAGTAGATATTTGGTTGCTTCAAGCTTGGCAGGGTTTCAAAATTAATGCTAGTATTCTACAATGCAAACGACGGCAGGGCACACTATCTGCTGTGATTCCTTTCAACTATTCTGTCCGACTTGTAGATGAGGGAACCACCTCTTCAAACTGGCCTGCCATTCCCTCCAACGACTTTCGAGATCACTAGGGTTATAGCTCCTGCATGCAGCTTTGAGATGTTGCTCCCAAACCTCAATCACATCTTGCGGGGGGTCCGGAAATGCCTGAACAGTGGTTTAGTACAATATAAATGGTGGTACAATTACCGACCTTGAGCCACTTCAATGTATCATGATAGTCTTCAGGATCGTTTCCCACTGCTTTGAAGTCATCGAGGTCGAAAGAGGCCTGATGGATGTCTTGGAGGAGTTCCAGAGAATGCGGGGACGCTCTGAAGAAACATCCCCAGGGATACCAGAACTCCCTAATAAAACATTAGTTTGCTGTGTCTGCCAAATTTGTCTGAAAACCACTCACAACTGCTGTTTTCCTTTCTTCCTCAGCCTCATCCATCGTTGCGCCAACTCCAAAGACAGCTGCCTAATAGCGATTTCGGGAGAGAGGTGCTCTGCCACATACCGAAGCAGCCTGCACATCCCATCTGGATTTGCATATCCTCTGATATGCCGCAGTGGGCACATGGCGGCCCTCAGATCCGCATATGAGATGTCCGACAGCAAATGAATATCATGCAGGGAACAAGCCTGGCCCGCATGGCCCACCAGAATATACGCCCGGAGGATATGAAGGAGCAATGCACATCGAGACAAAACCTGGAAAGCTTCGGTGGACAGGCTTGAATCATTGTCGTCTGTTGGTGAAGATGTCAGTCCGTTCCAAATGGAGTCGTGGAGACTGTCCATGAACTGGTAGTCTTCCCACAGCTGGAAAAGGTCCTCTGGTGGATTCCCAATGGCCTAAAAAATGAATTCTGGTTAGGGTTAAGACCTGGCTCGAATGAATCATCTGGCGGACCTCCAACAAAGAGAGGATTTGCCTGGGATGGATGCCGATCCAGGGGAAGAAAAAATCGGGGTTGAGGCATCTAATTAGGGGTATCATTTCCGGCAAAGGCGGAATTTTGTCGATCACCTCGCTCATCCCGCTGATAGCAAACCCAGTTAAACACCATATAAGCATCCCAGCTTAAACTCACAAAGCCACTGGGCCAGCAACATTGATTGCTGGATTGTCGTAGGTGTAAGAGAATGCTTTAAGCACAGACTTGCCCTGCTCCACCCGGTGTTGAAGATCATCAACATAGAACTCGCCTGAACGGGATTGATCATTGAGGAAGTCTCGAAACGAAGCATGGTGCACCAATATCCACATCCTGGGGACATTGTCATACTTAGGTTCCGGAATGCGCATGACGGAGTGAAGGCCCCGCAGGATGAGCTGAACATCTCCTGGTTTGAGTTCCAGAAGCTGTTCAATTCCACCAGGGTGTAATCGAAACTCGAAGAATTCCAGGGCCCGCAGGATTGGAAGGAGACGATGACGGGATGGTACCGTCGAAAGAATTTGTGTATACAGTTGGTCCAGGGCGCTGAACGGTGATTCTGAATTTGACGTATCTTGGAGTGCCTTGAGTTGCTCTGTCGGCCGGAAGTTTCTGTCATCAACAAATTTGATAACAGTGGCGGCGTAAATGAAATAGCCAGATGATTTGTCCACCAGGTACTTGATAACATCTGATGAAGGCCATGGGCTCGAAACACCAGCCATAGTTTGGTGGTGTTCTCGGTGAATGCGCGCAAATTCATCCTCTAAATACATCCGGACATCCTCGAATGATTGATCCACATTGAAGGAGTTGTGAGTTTCGTGGAATAATGAGCCTTGGAATACTTCACGAAGGTGGGACTCCGGTCTGCTAGCAATGAGGAATTGTACAGGACATGAGTCCTGCGCACGGATCGAACGTCCAATGCAACGAAGAATTTCCTGCTGGACACCCGGATCATTGCATTCATCCAGGCCATCGATGATAATTGTGATGGGCCGTAAGGATTCCAGTTGCCTACAGGGCTCCATCACAAGCCTCTGTAGCTGAACCCCGAGTGATTTCGAGACCACAGACGGAGTATCTGCCACAATTTTTGAAATCCGGCCCTGTATTTGCGGAACATTGTCCGCCAGCTGGTAGGCCAGGGTAGTGAATAGCTTCTGTGCGTTTCCACAAGTTGGATGGCCACGCTTGAAGAAGAAACTGCCCCCCAACTGGCCGCATTCGGCCAAGCGCTCAGCGAGAGTGCGCATGATAGCGGACTTGCCTGCTCCGGCTGGTCCGTACAACCACAGAACTGGAAGCCCCTCTATTGAAACTTCCCGTCGGGGATCGTCCAGGGGTCGGTACGGGTCAGAGCCCCTTGACCATTTGGACACAATGCACCAATTATGCAATTTCTCGAGCATTTTGGTGCGTGTCTCCGGATGGCATTTTGGCTGGGCATCATTATCTGCAGAATCGTGCATGGCCTCGAGCGACACACTGCGATACAACATCTGGAGTCCTGAGCCATCATTCAGTTGAGCGCGGATATTTATTAACCAAGTAAATTAAACATGCCTGTGTCCCCACTCTGGACGACATTTCCTCTAATGAAGGTGCCGCCGTGGATATTTGTCCCGGGTTCGGCGTTATGAGTATCCCCGGACCATGGGGGGTAGGAACTCATTGAGCCATTATTGGGTCCAAATTCCACACCACTCCACAGATGAGTTGTTGCATCATAGTCATCTGGGGGATTGTTGAGCTGATCGTAGGAACTGTCATCTGCGGGTGAAGGCCGCCTGTGAGAGTGAGTTTGGTGTCGAAAGGACATATCTATGGGAGGACTCGATCAATGAAGAAAATATTATTCCATTCACACCCACCGTAAGGCAAAGACCGCCCAGTCCGTGTTTGCCGGTTATTTCTGGTGACTCCCGACAGAGAGCGACCGTCATCCTCGGTGTATGATACAACATTCTGTTGTAACGTCGATGTTCCCTGTACGGAAGATTGAGATGCTCCAAACGCCGCCCACTGGTCGTGGTAATGCGCCTGGCTATCTCGAATCATCAGTTGCTGGTTGTTCTCAAGGTGCATGTTGCCACCAATCTCGTAGAAGTTGCCTCCATTTATGTTCACGCCGGAAGTGTTGCTGAAGAGAGGCATAGGTAATGTGGGTGTAGGAAGTAGCAAGCAACGAAGCTGTAGAATGAGGCGCTGTACATGTGGAAATAATGCGGTTCGGATTATTCGGACCGCCAAACAGCACCCAAATATCTCATGCGGTCGCCTAGGTTAAATTTAAGTTCGACCAAGATTGAAGAGTTGCGCCACGGTCCATATATTCTACATGATTTCTTGTAAATCCAATGTGACATGTTGCCAGCCAGCCCCTACTTTTCAAGCCCAACGTGATCTGGGCCAGGTATTTGGTTCAACTCTAGCTGTGTAGCTTCTTCGATTCTTCGTTCACTGCGTACTCTGTCTCTCCTTTATATTCCTTTCACTGCACGCACTGCAAGTTCAATGTCTGTGATGATTATACTAGTTCTGATTCGTCCCTAGTCACTCGTTTCTTACAGAGGAGTCTGGACTCCGTGGTTCCAGTATCCTAACACTGCGCGACAACGGCCGTAGGCCGTTGGTGCTATGTTTCACTTATATGTGGAAATTTTCCATGTCGGTCTTCCCCCCCGCCATTTGAAATTTATCTTTACTGACCTCGTTTTACATAATTAATTAAATTTACTTCTCAGAGCGCGCTCGCACCACGCTATTCAATTTGGACGTGGACTGGACCCAAACACTTCAAGACATCTCAATTATGCCGGTTGAACTTCAGGTACCGCGACGTAATCTATGATTGAATGCCTTGCATTTTTATTCTAGCTGCCTAGTTCTTTCAGATTGGCCTATCCCAAAATCGCCCTACAATGGCTGTATGCACACAAATCAACTTGTTGTAATTTTTATAGTGAGTTTTCCACGCCTCCACTTCTCATTTTTCCTTCACAGATGTCGTTCGATAGACTAAATGGGGGCCAGAGCGTACCCTCAGACCGAAACCCGTCAGGTTCAACTCAACCACGCAGATATAGGCCTTCAAGGGATCGTACTTTCCAATGATGATTCAACGCACGGTGCCAGACCCACAACCGTCCAAAATAAATTATCGCAGTTCAAATCGAGGAATGCGTAAAATCGACTTCAATTTTCAACGCTCTTATTCATTCTAACTACCTAATCCAAGATTTTACGGGCACACCATTTGACGGCTCAATCCCCCGCTACGGGCGTTATTCTAGACAGATCTATTTGTGGAATTTATTCTTCCCGCCTGTCCTCGTAATTTATTTCTCTCTACTCACTGCGTTCCCTGGGCACCGAGGCAAAGGTCTGCGGCCCTGTGCTGAGGTGTGCCGAGAGCCCGAGGCAGGCCACGTGGCGATGACGGCGGCACATCTCGGCAGATCTCGGCACAGCCTGTGCGTCCCTGTGCTGCGGCCCTGCCGCCATCAGCTGATTCAGCCCAAAGTTATTGCCAAACGGCCACAACGCCTCACTCAAAATGCGCTTTTTTTTCACTAGCATGGATTACAGTGCCGCACGGACCTTCCCTGGCCATGAACGGGGTCAAACGGAGCTTGGAAAAGGGAGATAAATATGCAGATCTCGGCACACCTCGGCAGAGCCTGTGCCTCGGCGCCCAGGGAACGCAGTGACTGACCTCGTTCGGATTCGACATTTTCCTTCGAGTTTGAAGATTGGGTACTAGAGTTTTTTTTCCTTCACGCCCATAATGTCCTAATGATTCATTCCTCCATCTGTCTTTTGGATTCTAGGGCCGCATTCAATATCCCAACCCAGCTCTACATGACCGCAGGCCGTTGTACGGCGGAGACCGTTTGTACATTTTTTCCGTGAGTCTTGGGAATTAAACCGAATGAAGAAAAGAAGGAGAAAGAGGGCTGGATTCCCTTCACCACGCGCCGTTCACTCCGAACTCCGTCAAGTATGACTTTAACTGCGCTCCTTCTCTCCAAGGCATTGCGATTATACCCCCGAAGCTTATTTCGATTGTCTAGTTCATTTCATCTAAACTGGCTGCTTTGGACATGCTGCACAGATCGGTGGGAGACGGATCTCCCACCGATCTGTCTATGAAGATCGTCCCAGTGAGTCGTGCTGATTTTGCTTACAGACCTCTTTATATTCATTCATCGTTACTCTGCTACCGCACAGTCAACTTTGAACCACCCTTCAAAATTCGTGGTCAACATAAAAGGTGTGGAATCAATTCTACTTCGATGTTTTACACCTTTTCTTTCTATAATCAGTGCCTATTTTTTGTACATTCAACATAAAATTTAAATGATTAAAAACATCCCAACACAATGCCATTCTGCCACAGAGCTATTTACATGCGGTTTTATTCCGTGGGGTTCATTAGGGTACAGCTGATTTCAACTTGCGTGGAGATGAGGCATCGCGGGTTTTTCTTGCTCCCGTATGCAGGGTAATTGGGTCGATGGGTGTATTCGTTATTGGCGTTGTTGCGTTGATGCTGACTTGCGCGGGGCATTTGCTGTAGACAATGGAGGAGCCAGCATGTAAGCAACCGAATGAGGCGAATGTAATATATATATGGCGGGAGTTGAGTTGAGAATGCGCACAATAAGCTCAGCAGCGGAGTGATGCTCTTAGCAGCTGAAGCGTGTCGCGGGAAGAACACCCGTTTGAAGTCGAGTGTTAGCCGTTAGAAGCAATGCGTGCGGTTTATTTCTTACTGTTGGAGCCAAGTTGGAGCAACTGCAGACGGGGACGGCGCGGTTTCCGGGTCTCCGTCTGTGCGAAGCTGCCATCCCATGCCAAATGCGCGATGAAGGTATGAGTTACAATACAGGCACATGTCATAATATTTTCTATGCAGAGTAATCTCGGTCCAATTTTTAAAAAGCATGCTTGCGGGACGGTCCCGTGTCTCTTGCCAGGGATGTCGAGATTGGTGATTTGCAAGGAGAAGTTTACCCGTTTGTCGCAGGCTTCATATATTTGTACAAATTTAAGAGCCGCAGCTAACTCCGCACTGTAATTTTACAGGAATGCCCGCCTTCCTAATGCAGCCCCGATTTATTTTATTAGTTGAACCTGTTGTCATCATTATATTTTAGGTGAGCTGTTCTTTTGCGCGGAGTTGAAAAGAGTCGCATGTATACGAGCTAAAAGAAATGGAAATACGGCTTGGTAGCAAGGTGACCCTGTGTTTCCTCTCCATTTGAGGTTGCCGACAAGTCCGCTGGAAGGAGAAGGTCGCGTGTTCGACTCGGGCCCGCGTCATTCCGAGAAGACTTTGAATTTTTCTATTTATTTTTTATCTCGTTCGGAGGGGACCATATGAAAAGAAAATCTAAATAATACTTGGCGATCCTGCGCCTTCCCATGATAGCTCCTGAACGGTTACGACCAGTTGGGTGAATATTTGAAGAATATTACCCGTTTGATGCCCCAAGTGACTTTCTTCGGCTTCTTCTCGTCTGGATCAACTTCCTTCTCCGCAGACACCCGTGTACCACAGCGCCCAATACGCTGCAGAGCCCTGAAATGAGAAGAGGGACGCGTTGTTGTGCTCTATTTTTGCCGGGACACGTGCCAACGCGTCTCTCTTCTCCGCCACTGCCAGCGACGCCGCCCGAGCCTTTAGATTCTCGCCATGTATGCAGCACTTCCCGGGCTTCCCCCGCATCCCAAGATGAACGCATAGAGCCTGACCGCGTCATCGCAGTACAAGTCCGTCAGGTAAACCCGTCCACCTCCTTCGAGTCCTATACCCATCCATTCCGCCCAGTCTCACCCGCTCTTAGACCGTCGCGCCTCCTCCGCCCGCACGCCTCGCCTGACGCCAGCAAGCCCTCGCTGAAGCGCAAGCTCGAAGATGACAACGCTGAGCCCAAAGAGCTCGAGCACCCGCACAAGCTAGCGCGCGGGACGCGGACTGCATGCGAATAACTGGGCGTCTGCGTCTATGTCTACTGCGACTACGTCTACATCTGCAAGAGCCACGACCTCCCGCGCCGCCAGTCTCCCACCTCTTTATCCGCGTCCGCCATGCGCCAGCCCTCCACGCGTCCCGAAGTATACGCCCTCGCCTCAAGACACTCGAGGGTGCGCGCAGCCCGGACGCCGTGCGGCTCACCATGCTCTCCGACTTCACTGCCGCTTCGTCTTCCACGCACCGCCGACGCCTCCGCGCGCGCCGAGCTCATCGCCCTCAAGTCCGCACTCCTCTCAAAACCTGCACTCGCTACCGCGCAGTGCGAATGCAGCTCAGGCTTATGGTTTGCTCTACATCTTCCCCTTCTTACTCTTTACTGAGTACCTTGCTAGATCTGCGTCGTTGCTAATGCCGCTGTCTGGTGACCAACTACCTTATGAGCGCCTGGCGCATGCTGCGGCCTGTGGAGCCGGAGAGCGAGCTGGACACGTACAAGGTGCTCTGAGTGCTGCTGCTACTCCACATGCAGACCGCAGCCTTCGCCGGCTTCCTTGGCGTACTCAGGGTCCGTCCGCTTCCGTACCATCCATTCACGCCAGTATGTACTGACCCACCGCAGAACAAGCCTCCCACGTACGGCTGTACCGCGACTGCTCCGTCGCAGACCTCCTATTCACCACTTTGCTCACCTTACTCGCCGTCACCTCACCTTCTCGCCCATCGCCTTCCCCGCGTCGCTCGCCGCCCTCCTCCCAACCCTTCTCTTCCACCTCCAGCCCCGAATCCTCCAGCTCCTCGGCATATGCACGGCGCTCGGACGGCGCGGGCGCAGCGTCCACGAGCCCCCTGCGCCTCGCGTGCGATCAACCGGAGCTCGCGGGGCTCGCGGCCCCCGGTGAGGCGTGCAAGCGCTGGCTCGAGCGCGCGGCGGTCAGCATCAGCGCGAGCATGGTCGTGCGGGTGCGTCTCCGTCTCCCTTCTCGTATTCCTATACGTACTAACTCACGCCTCAGCTACACTTCCTCCTCGCCGTCTCGACACTCTACGCGCACATGCTGCGCTTGCCCCCTCCGCTCCCACCCAAGTTCCGATGGCACCGACGCCGAGCACGGCGCCGCGCCTCTCTCTACGCTCTCGACGGCCGCACGCATCCGCATCCTCCCGCTCCCCGCGCACGTCGGTGTGCTAGTTGCCTCGGTGCACGGCGCAGTCTGCGACAAGTCGATGCACCACGGGGAGAAGAAGGAGGAGGCTAGCAGCCTCGTGTCGCGCACGACGGAGGTGTGGGTATCCGCCACGCGGCCCAGCGGGACGAGTACACGTCGTATACGGGAGCGAGGTGTGTGCAGGAGCGGGGCGACTGCTGGGACATGCGCGATTGCCGGGACACGCGCGATGGACGGGAGGGCAGGGAGAGCAGGGAAGGGCAGGCGGACGCGAGACTGCTGCCCGCGGGCGTGGTGCGCGCGAAGTGGAAGTGGCTCTGATTCTCATTCTATCTTATTCGCCCTCCCTCATATTACTTATTCACCCAGCCTGTTCCACTGACCGCCTTGTAATACCACCACATGCCCTCCTCCCTCTGCCAGCATTAGCTATGCACTCATACGCACATACGACTGCCTAGCACGAACGCACCTGTTTTTTCTAAGTCTGAAATACTCTGTATGCGTGATTCGGATGCTTGCGAGGAATGATTATTCGTGAATAGAACATATTCATATAGCATACAGTTTCAGGTGCATGAGAGTAGAGCGAATAGAGGCACGTCCTCGCCCGAGCTGCCCGAGCTCTATCACAAAAATTAAAAAGGAAATGTTTTTTTTTTGGAAGAGATCAGATTAGATTAGATCAGATTGAGTTCGTGGGGGTACGGATCGAACGGGCGTTGCGGGCGGTCAAAGCGATAAATCGCGTCCACCGAGCCCCGCAATGAATATTAGAATAAGTTAAGGGTGCTGAAGTTAGATGTTAGCGAACTCTTCAACATGTACTTCATTTATTTATATTGTGGGCGTGGAAGGATGCTCGGCGTGATTTTGAAGTTGTTTAAAATTTCTTGTCATGATTTTAAGGTCGTTTAACTTGGAGGAGATATATATTGACCACACCGTCAACTGTGCTTGGACAGCTACGAGAACAGGGGTAACAGAGTTTCATCCAGCCCTCCTCCCCACGCTAGGGGTGCGCTAGGTGTACCTCCACATCGTCATAGGCATCACAGGGGTTGGCAGAAATCCTCGCGTTGTACGGCCAGTATTAACCGGGTATTTGATATATGCAGAGTATGTATGCATGTAACCGTAGTACAGGACTCTGACTGGTATTCCACCCATGTTTCATTTATTTGACACCCAATTGTTCATTTATTTTACACTCACGCATGAGGAGTGCGTATTTAGCCTGCGGGCGCTCAATTGTTCCGTTCTAGTATCCCATCATTCAGATAAGCACCGCACCTGTATCAGTCCTCCACGCATTCGTGTTGTTTCTGTGTACTTATTTCTTCAATAGATGGAAATCCGTTGTATTTGCAGAGTCCCGCGTCGGATAATTGGTGGCTCAGCCAAGTGAAATATGAGTTGAAGCAATAATATTACTAAACAGGAAATTAAATATTGGAAATCTTATCCTGCGAAGGATTATGTACATTGTTCCGGTAAGCTGCTATAGGTATCTGGCGGGGTTACAAAATTAATGCTAATATGCTATAAGCCAAACAACGGTAAGGCACGTGATGTGAGGCAATTACTTTCCACTATTCTGCCCCCGGTGATGAGGGAACCACATCTCATACTTAGCATGCCACTCTCTCCACCCTGTTTCGAGATCATAGCAGGGATTATTTTGCCAGAAATACTCGTAGAGCTTTCTTGCAACAATGAGATATTGCTCCCAAACCTCGACCACATCTTGTGGGGGGTTGGAAAATGCCTGAACAGTGGTTTAGTGCACTTGATGTGAGAGACATAATAAGTAGTAAGATTACCAACCTTAAGCCACTGTAGAGTATTATGATAGTTTTCCGGCGAATTTGCCCGTCCTTTCAATTCATAGGGGTCGGCAAAGACCTGCCAGTGGCGGATGCCTTGGAGGAGTTCCAGAGAATGCGGGGACGCTCTGATGAAGCATCCCCAGCGAACAAATGCTCTAGTAAATGTCAGTCTGCTGTTGCTGCTAAATTTGTCTGAACATCACTCACAGCATCTGTGTTCCTTTCTTCATCAGCCTCACGCATCCTTGTGCCAACTCGAATAATAGCTGCCTAATAGCGGTTTCGGGAGAGAGGTGCCGTGCCACGAACGAAAGCAGCCTGCGCACACCTTCTCGATCTGCACATCCTATGATATGCTGCAGTGGGCACATGGCAGCCCTCAGATCTGCCCATGAGATATCCAACCCGAGATGAATCTCGCACAGGCCAAACTTGCCGAGGTATTCTGTGCCCCACCCCAGAATATATGCTTGTAGGATATGGGAGAGCAATGCACATTGAGACAACGGCTGGAAGCCATCGGTGGACAGGCCTGTATTGTCATCATCAGGAAATGTAAACGTCAGTACTCTATGAATCATCTTCTGGACACTGTTCATAAAGCTGTAGTCTTCCCACAGTTGGACAAGATCCTCTGGTGGATTCCCAATGTTCTAAAATGAATGCCGGTTAGGGTTAGGTTAACACCCGACTGAAGTAAATAATCTGGCGGACCTCCAACAGAGAGAGAATTGGTCTGGGAGAGTCGAAGTAGTGGAAGAAAAAATCGGGGCTGATGAGTCGAATGAGGGGTATCATTTCCGGCGAAGGTGGAATTTTCTTGATTGCGTTGCGCAGCTGAATATCACTGTAGTAGAAATCCGAGTTAAACATCAGAGAAGCATCGCAGTGTAAACTCACAAAGCCACTGGTACTGCAAGGTTGATTTCTGGATTGTCAAAGGTGTAGGAGAGTGCTTTAAGCACAGACTTTCCCAGCTCCACCCGATGTTGGAGACCACCAACATAGAACTGGCCTGAACGGGATTGATCATTGAGGAAGTCTAGAAAAGAAGCGTGGTATGTGTGGATGAAGGGCTTGTCACCGGGTTTAGGAACATGCAGAATAGAGTGGAGGTTCCGCAAGATGAGCCGAACGTCTCCTGGTTTGAGTTCCAGAACCTGTTCAATTCCACTAATGTGTAACTGAAAGTCGAAGAACTCCAGGGCCCGCAGGATAGGAAGAAGGCGATGACAGGCTGGTACAGTTGAAAGAATTTGCACATACAGTTGGTCCAGGGCACTGAAAGGTGATCCCAAATGTGAGGCATCCTGGAGTGCTTCAAGCTGCTCCGTCGGCCGGAAGTCTTTGTCATCGATAAACCGAATGACAGTCCATGCATAAATGAAATAGCCCGATGATTTCTTGACAAAGTGGTCAACAACCTCTTGAGAAGGCCAAGGGCTCAAAACCCCAGCCATTGTCTGCTTGTGTTCCCGATGAATACGCGCAAATGCGTCAAGTAGATATTTCCGGACATCCTCTTTGGATTGCTCCACATTACAAGTGTGGTGGAGTCCTCCGAATAAAGAAGCCTCGAATATCTCGCGGATATGGGGCTCAGGGCGGCTGGCAATGAGGAATCGGAGAGAAAGAGGGCGCTCGCAGACGGCGGTGGAAATCAAGCGTAAAACCTCTTGCTGCACCAGGCGGCCTTCACATTCGTCCAGGCCATCAATAATTATTGTGGTAGGTCGAGAAGCGTCCAGAGACGCGCATGGATCCATAATGAGCTTCTGGAGCTGCACATTCATCGATTTTGCAACCAAATAAGGCATGTCCTCCACTATCTTTGAAATTGGACCCCTCAGATGCGGAATATTGTGTGCAAGCTGATAGGAAAGCGTAGAAAATAATTTCTGTGCATTCCCGCGAGTGATGTGGCCTCTCTTGAAGAAGAAACTGCCTCCTAAAAACCCCGCATCTGCCAATCGCTCGGAGAGGGTGCGCATGATCGCAGACTTTCCGGCCCCGGCCGGTCCATACAGCCATAGAACAGGCAAGGCATCTATGGTCTTCGGAAATTCCCAGGTCTGTCGTCGGGGTTCCCATACCGACTTCGTCGCCCAGTCCCATAAATTATGGAGCATTTCTTCACGCGTTTCAGGATGACATCGCGGCTGCGGGTAGGTGTCGGCAGAATCGTGCATGGCTTCGAGTGCAACGGCGCGATGTAAAATGTGAATTCCTGGATCCGTGCTCAGTTAAACCTAGGCTATTTCCGAGCAAAGTACAATGTACCTGTTTCCCCGCTATGGTGAACATTATTTACATTTCCACCAATGAACATGCCACCGTGGATATTTGTTCCAGGTTCGGGATTATGAGTATCCTCAGACCATGGGGCTGGATGGGACATGAATACACCATTGTTGGATCCAATGTCCCCACCAGGCGCATTCAGGTTGCTCAAACGTGAAAGTCGAGCTGTGGTGTTATAGTCATCTGCGCAGTTATCGAAATGATCACTGGAACTGCCATCCAGGGGTGGAGAATGTCTTTCAGAGGCAGTGGGGTGTTGCAAGGATGCATCTTCAGTGGGATTCCATCAGTGAAAAATAGTAGAAAAATCCCGTTGCACTCACCATAAGGCACAGGCCGCCCAGTCCGACTAGGCCTGGTGACTCCGGACAAACTGAGACCTCTGTGTGCATCTTCCAGTCTAACACCACGTTGAGACGTTGATAGTTCTTCCAGAGCATCTTGAGATCCACTGGCAACTGACCCCTGTAGCCGCAGGGCGCAGTCTTGGATCGCAAACTGCTGGTTGTTTTCAATGTTCATGTTGCCAGCGACATCATGGAAGTTTCCGCCATATATGTTTCCACCGGAAATGTTACTGAAGAGAGGCATAGGTGGGATGGATGCGGGAGGTAGCAAGGTGCGGAGCTGGAGAACGAGGCCGTATTACATGCGATTCGGATGATTCCGACTTTGACACAGTATTCTGACGTATCACTACACCCCCTGACACCTTGCCCCGATCAACGTTGCTGATGCCAGTGATTCATGAGTGGTCCTTGCTTGTAAATTAAATAACATGTGGTGTTCGGCGCTGTCGGTTGATGAGCATGAGGTATTCACTGAGAGCATCCAGACTGCGTCCTGACCGATTTTGCAGTGCATGCAAGATGCATGACTGTCTGCGGTGCCTGCAAGACGTCTATCACTTGCCTGTCAGTGCGCACAAGACATCCGAGCAACTGGCCGCGAACTTCGCAATTAGCACCGCCTGTCGGCCAACAAAGAATATTATCATTACAGCTAATTGCAGTACCGAAGGCGCGAACAGAAAATTACCATTTTGGGCAGATTTCGATCCTCACAACCGCATTGCCCATACCTCTTGCACGGATCGAGCTGAAACCTAGCTAGATAACTCGTACTAATTCATACGCAATTGGTGATAGAGAGGGAATTTTAAAAATATCATATTTTGTATCTCCTGGCACTTGAGGCTTGTGTCGCCGTAAATTTGCGCTAGTTGGTTCAGGTCTTGTCAGAACAAACTCATTTCTTAATACTAGGTACTTCGACATGTAAGAAGCAATGTGATAGAGTCAAAAGTACTGTTATTCCCCCCTGCCTTGTCCCTACCCCGTTCGACAGTGTTCTGTACTGCCAAGACAGAATTTGCTGTAATTACCTGATTTGCAGGGGGAAATAACAGTACTTTTGACTCTATCACATTGCTTATTACATGTCGAAGTACCTGGTATTAAGAAATGAGTTTGTTCCGACAAGACCTGAACCAACTAGCACGAATTTACGGCAACACAAGCCTCAAGTGCCAGGAGATACAAAATATGATATTTTTAAAATTCCCTCTCTATCACTAATTGCATATGAATTAGTACGAATTATCTAGCTAGGTTTCAGCTCGATCCGTGCAAAACTCAGAGAGTTATAAGCAATTCGGTCGCGAGGATCGAAATCTGCCCAAAATGGTAATTTTCTGTTCGCGCCTTCGGTACTGTAATTAGCTGTAACACTACCCGCATATGTATCTAAACAACGTCGCTAAACCAGCCGCGAAGGTCAAAATTCAATTTCAACCAATATTTGTTACATCATTCGGTCCAGATGTTCCACAGAAGCGCAAATCCGATATGATGTTGTATCAGACCACACCACTAGATTGGTGCTCTCAGACCGAAGCCATTCAGTTTAAATACCTTAGACTTTAACTGTACAGAGATAAGTGTTCAAGGCATCACACAAGGTAACCATTCAAAATGAATTCTCAGTTCAAAGCAAGGACGGTATGTACTCAATAATCTACTTAGAACCTCTCAAATTTTACGGGCACACTGCTCAATCCCGCACTACGCCCGTTATTGTGCATAGATCGTTTTTGTGGAATTATATTATTCCCTGCCTGTCCTTGATTTGTTTCCCTTCTACTGGCCTCGTTTACATTCGAATTTTTTTATACTTTGAAATAGGGGACGAGCCGCTCTGGATCCTGATGTGTCACGACGGGAGGTATGCAGGAGTGTTTTTTTCCTTTGTTAAAGCACCTGATGTCCTGATAATACATTCCTCCATCCGTCCTCTGGATTATTGGGCGCATTCAACATCCCAACCTAGCGCAACATGAGTGCAGGCCGTTGTTGCGCGGCTGATACCGTTCGTCCATTTTCTTCCGTGAGTCTTGCGAATTACACTGAAGGAAAGTAATGAGGAGAAAGAGGGCTGGATTCCCTCCACAGCGCGCCGTTCATTCTGCACTCCATCTCTCTGAGGCATCGCAATTACGCTCCTTCAGGTGTGCAACTCATTTCGATGTTTCCCCTTCTTTTATTGTCTAGTTCATTACATCTAAACTGGGTGCTTTGGACGTGGTGCATCAGTTGTAAGTATAATGCAGATATCCCAGCGAACCGACCGATCTGGTAGAATCCCCCACCTTTTACTTCCTATTTCTGACTTTGTATTTAGCCATCGGAATACAGTGCGAGTAGTTCATCGAGTAGTTCATAGCGAGTCAAGTTTAATTGAACCACCTCTTTGAAATATAGACCCAACCAAGAAGGTGTGCGTAATCAATTCCACTCGGATTGTCGCAAAAAGCCTTTGTCGGAGATAAGCCAATATAGGTTAATATAAGGCGGTATAAGTCTGTAAGATCATTGGGGGGTCTATAACCTTCAAAATTGCGCTATCCTGGGTTATAAGGACTTACGGAGGTTATAGGGTTATACAGGGTTATAGGAGGCTATAGCGGCTTATAACTGGCCGAGGTAAAATTTCGAAAAGATCTTGCTCCCCCCCGCTGGTACTTTGTAGTACCAGCGGGAAGGAGAGTAGTTACTTTACTAGTTAGAATCATTGTTATTAAGTATCAGTTAACAAGGTAGGTCAGGGTCAGTCTTCAGTAATTATATTATAAAGTGTTGAGGACTCAAATTACATTCAGAGTATCTGTTATCAGTGCAGGGAAAAGCTCAGATGTCACCAACACAGTTTTGCACCGTGCTCAGCACTCGGGTTGGAGCCCCACTCCACCCAGCTCCACCCGCTCCACAACTGACCGAAGTGCCTGTAAATTCACCCCCAAAACGGTGTTTTTTTTGGTGACTGAGGCTGACTTGGCAGATTAGGATATTGGGAGAATATATAGATGCCTCTCAGCCCTCAATGCCCCACAATATCACTCAAGGATATATTGAATTATAACTACTTATACCCTAGTTGTAAGCCTAGTATAAGTCGCTGTAACTCGCTTATAAGCCTGTAACCCATCCTAATGTCGGAAAATCCAAAATTAGGTGACCAGGCAATATATGGCCAAATATTGCCTGGTCAGCCCGTCAGGCCACTGGGGTGGACATAAGGTTCGAAAGTGACCAATAACTGTCTATCAGCCTGATAACCCTGACAGGGCCTGATTGGTCTGACCACCCCATATCGCACATTATAAGGACTAGCCCAGAAAATAGAAAAACCAGTAGTGACTACTAGGATTTCTAGCAGTCACTAACATTCGGTCCTTCCACTTCCCTGAAATCTAATGAAGTTAGTCAATTGAATTAGAATTGTGAACTCACCGGGATTCGAACGGGTGACCTAAGGTTGAGATTTAAAAAGCAGGGGCATCAACATAACCACTAGACTAAAGTAAAGTTAACATGTACAAAATGTGGTTCACTACATAACCATCCTCAGATGCCTTACATCGTCTGATACCCCCTGATGACCGAATATCACCTCTGGCATCCAGATACTACATGTAGCTCCTACCATCGCACATTAACAATGAAATTCTGTTTGCATTTCAAAGCAACAGTTACGCATCACGGTTGAAATTCCGCCGCAGATCAGCCCAAATACTTTGAAATAGGGTGATTTGATCGCGGCAGGTCTTCGGCATATTTGAACTCCGCACCCAACCACACACCGCTGGTCAGCCTTCCTCTCCTCCCCCCCCCCACCACTGTTAAACATCAAGTACTCGCCGCACCCGCCGAACGTGGCATGGAGCCGTCGCCATTGCCGCCATTCACTCATTATTTGCGCTCGACGCCGCACTTTCGCTTCCACCAACATCCCACAACGAAGGAAGCTTGTCTGCAACCTAGTACAGACATTAGTTTCCAGTTACATTGGGCTCTCAGCGTCTCTTTCGGAGCCAGTCCAGTGGTGAGACGTCTCTTCCACTCTTTTTTTCACTTTCTCGCTCATGTTGTGGTAGATACTATGGACGCGGACATGTTTTTACGCTGCAACAGTTAATATAATATTTATTTGTGTAAACAGGAGCATTCTGAGGACGGCCTGAGCAGGCCATATCCAGCCTGGTACAGCCTGATAGGTCCCTCACCGAACCCGATAGGTCCTGATACGTCCGTCAGGCCCTATAAGGCAAATTGGGATTTTCCGACAAACCCCTTATAGGCGACCAGGCCCTTTTGCAACAATGTTCTACAGCTTTTATTTTTTTCCCCTTCTCACATCGCAACAACGTCAGATTTTTGTTCCGTGCGGGGTTGATTAGGCTAAAGGTGAGTGGTTATTTAATTAGTATCGGAATTGCGTCGAGATGAGCGCGTGTCGTGGCTTCCACCTGCATGATTATTAATTTGGCCTTTGCGTTGATGCGCAATCACGGAGTTTCCTTCTCTGCGGTACAGAGTGCGATGCCAGTCGAGTCGCGGCAGTTCCGGAACTGCAACAATCGAGGTCCGTTGGGCTGCACTTGAAGACGGACTGCTGCAGGCCGTGTTGAGCTGGAGTCACGGATCGCAGCCCAAGAGGTATGTGCGTGTCCGCGAGGATCTAAGCGGTATCGTCATGCAAGCGCACGCTGTCGTGGGTGCATATGCAGTGTTTTTGTAGGGTTGTACGGTAGGACAAAAGCGCCATCGTTCACATTCAGCGCGAATACCCTCGGGGTTCAAAAAGCACGCGCTCTTGTGTCTTCTTTGTCCGCCCACGTGCGACGCGTCTTCGCACACCCACCACATCTCCTCGTAGCATACACCACCAGGTGCGCCTTGCCACTACACGCACACTCACCGCTATTCCAACCCACCCATAGAATGTCGCGCCTCCTCCGCCCGCACGCCAGCAAGCCTCGCTGAAGCACAAGCTGGACGGCGACGACGCCGAAGAGCGGGCCGGGAGCGCCCGCACAAGCTCGCGGCGCAGGACGGGACTGTGACTGCAGGCGAATAACGGCATCTGTTGCGCGTCTGCGTCTACATCCACGTCTACATCCCGACACAGCCCCTCACCGCAGCAACGATGCGGTCGCCCTCCACGCGCGCGCCCTCCCAAAACTCGTCGGCGGCAATACCCCACGCCTACGCTCTCTCCACCCTCCACCGCGCGCAGCCACGGCGCAGTACGGCACCACCCTCCTCGAGTCCACTCCTGTGGCGTCTTCCGTTCACGCCGTGTACGCAGCACTTCCCGGGCTTCCACCGTATCGCCTGCCAAACGCCTAAAACCTATCGAGCAGAGGATGTGTCATCGTCGTATAAATACTTCGTCCACCTCCACCCACTCCACCCATTTTTACCCACTCTTACGCGCCTCCCCCGCTCGCACACCCCGCCCGACGCCAGCAAGCCTCCGCTGAAGCGCAAGCCCGAAATGACGACGCCGCAGACCCTCTAAGAGCCCGAGCAACCGCGAGTTCGCGACGCGCGGACGGGGTTGTGGACACGGCCGCTGCAGGCGACTAACGGCCTCTACGTCCACTGCAGCTAAGTTGGCAGCTACATCTACCTCTAGACTACCGTCACGACGTCTATGTCAGCCACGACTATCCTAGCCGGCCCGACGCTCTTCTGCTATGCGTCCCGCGGCCTGCGGGACCAGCGCTCCGCCCCTCTCGCTCGCGTGCCCTCCTGAAACAAACGCCCCGTCTTCGGCTCGTCGGCAGCGCCACCCGAGGCATACGCCCTCTCCACCCCGCCACTCGTCTCAAGAGGCTCGAGAGCGCGCGCTGCCTGGACGCCGTACGCCCCACCACACTCGTCGTCCTTGTCATCCACCGCCATCGCGCTCATTCTCAAATAACCCCGCTGCAAAATCAGATGCAGCTCTTACAAGCCATTGTCGCAACCCTGCGCACCGCCGACGCGTGCGCGTGCGCCGAGCTCGTCGCGCTCAATGTCGCGAACAAAGAAACTATATCACGTTTGTTTAAACAAATTGCGTCTAGACGCAAATTGCTGTTTAAACAGGTGTTTAATCTAAACACGTTTAACGGCACGGTGCGGAGATCAGGACCGTTCAAAGGGCAGTTTAAACAGTGTTTAAACGGGTCAAAAAGGCATTTTATACCAGGGTTCGAACTCATGCCCCGAGCTGTATGCATACATAAGCAGGGAGACGGAACAACAACACTCTGACTGGGCCAACTTAGAGTGGCAATTTGTAAATGTAATGCTCCTTTGTCATGGGACTGTGGCCGGTACAGCAGTTCAACTTGCCGAGTTGAACTGGACTCAAGACAGGCCCACAAGCGATAGTTTAAACACAATGTGAGACTGTCCTGAAGTAAAGAGGAAAAGGAAGGGTAAGATATATTTCCGATGAAGTGAGTAGTTGGACTTCAAGTTTCTTCTTTTCTTATCTTCTTAGACCATAAACACTTTACTTCCTTCGAGGTTTCCTGCAACTTTTTTTGTCCGACATTAAAACAGGCATTAGTGATGTCTTAAGCATATTTCAACACTGCCCTGAAGCACAAATATTAGGTGATTCAAACTGATATATATTCTGATGGAGTTGCTTCCAGTTGAACTGCTTGGTCAGTTCAAAAAGTTTACATGGTCCCTGAAAGAGCAGCTTATAATCACACATCTTTCATGCAATGTGGAGTATAAAATCCTACTACACCTGATATAACTGTACGGAATCTGGGAAGGTGACTCAGTTTGGGAGTCACAACTTGAAGTCAATCCGCATCATGTTTATGTGCAAGCGGACCTCTATAGCATTTATCAGAGTTCTTCAAAGTGACCGTTCAAAGTCTTGTGGGAGAATACCAAACCATTTATGTTCAATCAAAATGATGTGTAAGACGCCGAGCTCCTGACCATGGTTGGATCTCGAAGCAGCGAGGATCAAAGGCAACGAAAGGGAAGACCTGTTTGAGCCGTCAAGACATGTAAATGCTGCAAGTATATTGAAAAATGGTGAAATACAAGTGGTGCTATCTGAAACATTCACTTCTCACTCGGCAAGGCCAATCACAGAATTAAATGGAAACCGTATTTAAAATTTCACGTGGGGGGGCACTAGTTATTAGAATGTTAAGAAAACTTCAAGTCAAGGCCAGAGTGGTATGTTAAAAAAATGCGAATTCACCCAATTTTAGTGATTGGTGGGTGCACCGACTCATCCTCTCCGCCTAGAAGATTTGGATACAGGGGTATTATTGAATTCGAATGAAATAAAGAGGAACGTCGATCCAAGTCTTCCCTTGGAAGTCCAAAGATGGCGGGCTGAGATAGGGTTGTATAGTATGGTGAGATACTACAGGAATATTTAATGCCTTAATTAAATTAAGATAAAGGCGGCACGCCCATGCACCACATTGAACACACGGTTCAATTGCTCGAGAGCACCATTGAATGTAAATGCACTGAATATGCGAAGTTCATCAGTTGAATAATTGTCAATACAAGCCAGCGCTACCTTGAAAGAGACCAGTCTAATGTCCTGAGATAATCAAGCGTCGATAGAATAGTCTCCAGAGACGGATTATAAGCTTTAGCCAGTCGACGCATCTTAAAGTCAGAGGATGTATGACCGGTGAAAGAGAGAGAATAGGCACTAACCACTGTGCAAAAGTTTCAAAGGTCATTGAAAATGGAGCGAAGGAAACTTAAACACCAAAATATCGGAAAAAATGTGAAACGGGAAAAAACTGTCGAATCTTGCACCTTGCCGAAGTGGGTCAAACATGTACAATAGCAGCTGCGAGTACTACTATTTAAAAAAATGGCCAACTCAGAATTGGACTTGCTGGGTCAATGGTAAATTCAATCTGACTTTGAACATGCGGAGTGGAGAATATGATGGTCAAGTACAGGTGAAATGAGTGATTCAAGTGTGTCTGTTCAACCAGCAGAAGGAAATTATAAGATATGCAAAATTGAATCAGGGCACTCCCAAGGCACAAAATTTTATCTGCACGCGGCTACTGATAATGTGTATAGATGTGACTCAGCCGACGGACAGGAAAAATTCTGATGTTGATCACTTGGGAAATCAGAGGGATTGGAGTGTCAAGGAGCGGTGCAGTCATCATGATAATTTCTGAGAAAGTATTTGAAATGACGATAAGGAAACTTCGAAGGAAGTAAATTAATTATTCATTGTCTGGCAAGATAAGAAACAGAAAAACTTGAAGTCCAACTACTCACTTCATCGGAAATATATCTTACCCTTCCTTTTCCTCTTTACTTCAAGACAGTCTCACATTGTGTTTAAACTATTGCTTGTGGGCCTGTTTTACTGCATTTTGAGTCCAGTTCAACTCGGCAAGTTAAACTGCTGTACTGGCCACAGTCCCATGATAAAGGAGCATTACATTTACAAATTGCCACTCTAAGTTGGCCCAGTCAGAGTGGTGTTGTTCCATCTCCTTGCTTATATATGCATACAGTTCAGGGCATGAGTTCGAACCCCGGTATAAAATGCCTTTTTGACCCGTTTAAACACTGTTTAAACTGCCCTTTGAACGGCCCTGATCTCCGCACCGTGCCGTTAAACGTGTTTAGATTAAACACCTGTTTAAACAGCAATTTGCGTCTAGACGCAATTTGTTTAAACAAACGTGATAGGGTTACTGGCGAACAAGGATACCCATGGTGCTGGTGCGTTTCGTTCATGTCGGATATTCGTCGCACAGCCTGATGAGCGCGGCGCCACCTTCGGGTTTCGTTCGACTTTTGGGCTCCCGCTCTTTCTCCTTCTCTTCTTTCTCTCAGATCTCCAGACACTCCTGCACCGCTTCTGCTTCTCTTTTTTTCGATTTTTGCGCTTCCCGCGAGCGAGGACGCACAATTCTCCCGATTTCATTGCATTTTTTGCTCAGATACTGATGCCGACTTCAATATCCTTCGCATGGCTGCACTACACCGCCCGGCGAATTTTCCTTTCGATTTCTTAAGATTCCCATGGGCAAAGACTGTGAGTTCAATCATTTATCTCATCCAAATACCGGCCAACTCGTATTCCTAAATAGTACTCAGCCAGTTCTACGCGCCGCTGTGCGATTTTATGTTTATTTGGGGACTTCCCGTCAGTAAGCCTTGTTCCGTTTATTACCAACTGACTTGTATTCTCAGCTAACAAACGTCTCAGGCAAATACAATGAGATTGAAGGTTCGTGTGTACCTCGCTCCTTCACGGGGAAACCTTGGGCGGTTGTAGCGGACCTCGTCGCACCCAAGTACTTACCTTGCTTTCAACTATACCTCAGCACATATTTGCCTTGTTTCTACACCTTCGAACGTCGCAACAGTCCCCGGTCATTCAATTCAAATTCATTGCATGCTTTAAAACTTCAGCCTCGATCATGCTCCTCAGCGCTCGCCGTCTTTCGTCCTTTCGCGGCTCGGCACTTTATGTATATAGTCGGACACTGCCACGAAATCCACTACTGCAAGATCCACCGTCTACCCTGCCCACTAAGTTATTCAAGCACTATTTTTGTCCGCACGCGTCCGCCGCTCCGAATTCCCCTGGAGCCCACCGTCCTTCATTCTGCAGGCTCGCGGGGCAGCGGATGTTTGTTGATACATGTAGTCCGCCGAGTGCAATGCGTCGACGTCGTTTGAATCCATGCCCTTCCATCTACATTCCATTCCCTTGTGCGCACGTTGCATGTCCGCGCTGCTGTAATTTCGATGTCTTGAACCTGTTGTAAGGTATGCATATCGCGACTTGAGTCTAAGGAATTAGGACGGAGTCAGTGAGCATAAACGAGGGGAAGACTCTGTAGAAGCTGGGTTTGTCCCGTATAAGGAACTATGAGGTAAGGGTCGTGCGGGAGCCTGTGGAATAGCCGTGGTGTAATACCTAGCAAGAATGTATAGTGAAATTGACTCAGCTCTGGATGCAAACTCGGTATGTGACTCGGTAACTCTTGATCCAACTCGGAGGATCCTCAGAACTCGTTAGAGGCAGCTCAAGACTCCAGTAGATGATGGGTGTAAGCAAGAAGGGAAAAGTCCCCTATCTGTCGCGTTGGCAGCTATTTAAATACATGATCGGGATGGCTGCACACGTTCTCTCGTGTCACCAGAGCCCTGTGCGCGCCACGAACACGTCAAGCAGCTACAAACATCGCATATAGGTAAGAGTCCGTGAAGAAATAGAAAAAGTCCGAGATAAATAGATGCCGAGACTAACCTTGTCTCCGACCGCCAAACTGACCGGGATGTGCGCAAAGACGTAATAGGGAGACGCGCGCTGCCCCCGAACAGGTGATATCGAGAGAAGGCCCAATTCTCCGATGTGTCAATCCCCGGCGCACACTGAGCCAGCCGCGATCTCGAAACAAGGCTTCGCCATCGGGATGTTGGAGGAGAATAAATGGAGGAAGGAGTGAGACACGAGAAAGAGATAAGAAAAGATGAGTAAAATTATAGACTCGCCGGCCATCCTTCCAATGTGGGTATACACTCGAATGCGCGTCCGAATAGAACTTGAACACACGGTCACCTGACCTCTTGATGTGCGTACGTATCGCGCATTGCGTGGGTATTTGAGCATTGGCGGAGATACCAGCTGATATCTGAATAAAATGAAGAGGAGGGATGATGGATAGTATATTAGTGGGTTCAAAGGATGAGAGAACGAGAAGGTGGCTGTTAACGCCTGAGGAGAAACACGAGGGCTCGGCATATAAATGCAAGAGCAACCAGCGTGCCCATTGGCACTTCCACAACTCCACGCAAATCGGGTGCTTTCATACACCTCATTTCTGAATATCTTTCCTGCGGGCAGAGCGAGTCGGATGACCTGTGAATCGCGAATGAGCATGGTATCGGAGGCGGGAATTGCTGAGCATGCATTGCGCCTGCTCTCGGGCAGCGTTAATGTGAACGATGACCTTCCCAAAAGCGTAAGATCAAGGCCAAAATTGAGTCCCTCAGTCGAACCGTACACTAAAGAACTAAACATGTTTTCGAAATCACTGGGGTTGTCAAACGCCGCGAAATTCACGCACCCGGGTAGCGAATTCAATGATTCAACATATATGGGCGTGAAAATATTTTCATGTACTTCGGAATTCATGTACCCATTCATGGACCTTTGTAGACGTCACTTATTGAACATGAAATTCAGCATCTTTTTCAATGAATGAAACCATCGAAAATTATGTGAAATTAAGAAGTACTATATATTGGTAAGAAAACTATGCCTCCTCGGTGTCCCCTACTCCCATTGCGTCGGCACGCTCGGATAGCGCCCAGCGGCGAGGGCCCGTTTGGTGGTCTGGAACGCGAGCCACGAGGCAGCTGATGTCGTCGACATCGATGGCTTCAAAGGGCTTGAACTTCCCCTCTTGGTAGTACGGTGTGTTCGGGTTGCTTTTATAGTAAGATACGTGGACTGGGCGAATTATGGCGAGGAGGAGGTGACGAGGCGCCGCATGTGGGAAGTTGGCGGAAAAATCAATGATGTGCAACAGTTGCCCGTACGCAGTTTTGCGTTCGAGTGTGACCGGCATTCGGCGATGATTTTGATTCTTGTCGACGTCGTGGGAGTACTGGAATAATGTTGAAAAAATGAGAAGGTGCAGAAGGACAAGATTACCTTGAGAAATGAAGCATCCCGTGTCATGTTGCGTTCTGATTGTTGCACAAGGTTGGCAGCGCGAATGGTGTCGCCGCCGTCCAGAAACGTAATTTTTCCCCACTGGGAGACTTTCTCGGGAAGAAATCCATCGGCTTCATCAGCCGACACGTCGAACGAACGTAGGATAAAATTTTTGACCGCGTTTCGAACCTGGGGAACGACAGTGCCAACTATGTTCGGTTTGAGAACAGATATGTCGGGATCTGCACAAGTTGAGGGCAGGGACGAACCAAGTTTTAGCAACTCACATTCAGCGAAATGGCGCCTTCGCTGCAGCTCGTCGCGACGGTCCGACAGGTCAAGTTCCTGCTGCAGATGGTACTTGACTTTAATTGCAGTGTTTTGGGCGATATCACGAATCCGCCGAGCAAAGCTCGCATAGGGGTTCTTGCGACTCTTACTTGAGCGCACAATAAAGCCGACGTACCGCTCTGTTACGTAGTTCCAATAGCACCACATGGGACCGCTGTTGAGTATGTCATCTGGGATGTGGAGCATGGCGTGAAGTGTTAGGACACAAACGGGGAGACGAGAGGGCTCATATTTATAGTAGTACCTACGAAACGAGTCAGAATTTGTCTGCAGGAATAAATAGCATATACTTCTCGTAGAGCTGAACCCACTCTACAATTCGAGCACGGAGAACGGTGTCAACGTAATCATGGTCGATCGACATCTTGAGACAATCATTAAAAATGGAAACAAGCTCGAGGAAGTGCTGGTAATATTTTGGCTTCAAGAATCGGTTCCGAAGCAGGACAGGACCGAGCAGTGTGGTGAAAAGCGTGTATGACTCCGCGGTGTAATAATGCTGCTCAGTCGCCAGGTTGGGCACCCGCGCGCCGAAAGCGGCGGGTGTAGTGTTTCCCGCCACGACACAGGCATCCCCGATTGCGCTAATAACACCTGGTTGGAGCTTGTAGTCCTCGTCGCCGTCCTCGATCCCCTTGAAATCCCCAATCCAAAGAGTGATGAGGTTTTTCATAATGTTCTCCGGGACAAGATGCATGAGGTCATGGGCAAAAGAATCCGGGAAAGATAGGCTGGACAGGGTAGCGAGAATGGGAAGACCGTTAATACCAGTTGATTTAGAACGACGCTCAGCTTCGGCATCGGATGGAGCGGAAGCGACGTGGACTGCTTCCTGAATAAATTCGTCGTGTGTGCGGAGTGGCAGATCAAATCCATCGTAGCCGTCGCCATCCTCGCGATAGAGCGGGACATATAACGTCTTCCCACCGCCCTCGACATCGCGAACACCCGCGATCTTGCACGCACGGCACGGGTAGACTGCGTTGGGACCCTTCATCCGCATCAGCTTGGCCATGGCCGGCATATCGCCGAACACACGGATTAGGTACGCGCGGAGCGAAAAGACACGTTCTCGCAGTGCATCCCACGCAGCAACACCACGCGAAAGCTCCCAGAACTCGTCACGAAGTGGAATCAAAAAAGAGTCGATGTCGCGAGGCTCGCGAGGACCAGGGATAACACCAAAGCAGAGCACATGGTCGAGAAGAAACCGGAGCTCTGGTTTGAGGTTATAAAGGACCCCAATTAGCGGCCAGCATGTCGACTTTCGATTCTTGAAGGGGCAGACACCGTCGGCACTGAGGCCAATAGCAATGTCCGTGTCCTGGTCAAAGAAGAGATGGTCAAAGACCACGTCCTCAATGCGGACGTTGCGATCACGAAGGCGCCGATAGTGGAGGGAGTCAAAAATATCTGAAATCTTCCCAGTCTTGGGCGTGTATCGACCGCGGTAGAGCAGCTCTTCGCACGCAAAGAGGGCTTTCAAGCGCGGAATGAGGGGTAAATAATCAAAAGTGGCGCGTGTATCGACCGTGGTAGAGCAGCTCTTCGCACGCAAAGAGGGCTTTCAAGCGCGGAATGAGGGGTAAATAATCAAAAGTGGCGCGTGGACGGCCACGGGGATCGTATCGGGGCTCTTCGCAGTATGGGCATGCATCGAGCACCTCATACGGGCCAACGAAGCAGCAGCACGACCCCTTGCAGCAGTGGTACTTGATCGGTTTAATGCCAGAAAGGAAGGCAATACGTGTCTGCAGTTGATAAAGCGATGGGAGGCTGTGAAGCTGCGGAAATGCACGCTTCATCTTTTCATATGCGCGAGCCCCAAGGTCGATGTTGACCTTGAGGTTATGAGCGCGAATGGAGTCCATAGCGGATGCATTGAGTCTCTGTACTTTAAAGAATATTAAAAGCGGGATATTTGGAGAAAAGAGCAGGTAACACACCACGGTGCATTTCTTCGCGTTCAAATTCACCCTCGAGAATCTCAGCAGCGGTGAGCCGCGCCTTCTCGAGCTGCTCCGGGTCCAATTCCAGATCGGTTTCCGATTCGATATCGTCCTCAGAGGCGAGGGAAGACTCTACGATGTCGAAATCATCTTCCCCTTCATCTGCATCATGTTCATGGTTGTCGAGCACCATGCGATTACCTGTAGAGGTTTCTACCACGGACATGGAAGCTGGAGAATCCCCCGCATCTACATTGGTAGTCCCGGGAGCCCGATCGATGTCGGGATCAGGGTCTACATCGGGTTCGGCGGGAGGTGGACTCGGAGAGTGCGGCCCCGGGTCGTCTGTATTGCGGGCGCTGAGCTTCAAATAAGATTTAATGTAATCAGTGCGCACCATGTCGGGCAGACTTTGCTGCTCTCTCCGCTCCGTCCCTTTCATCCCCGGCTTTACGCTTCTTCTTCTTCTTTAGTTTATCCAATAGACTGGAGGTAAGAGTAGTAGATTGTTGGCGGATTTTGACATATTGCGAGCCTCCACCGAGGAGATGGCGGAGTTTTGTTGCGGAAGAGACATTTGTGCGACAGCAGGGACAGAAAACCATGGTTCTGAGTAGGTGGGGATGACAACTTGGCGCGTACTGCAGTGGATCGTGACCGCGTGAAGTGACGTCATGTCAAGGCAGTGCCTTCGGAACGCTTTCCGATTTTTTGTTCCGACTTGCCAAGCTTCTTCCCCCCTTTCGCCCACCTTCAAGACCTCATCCTCGTCGTTGCTGCCCTACATAATCGACACCAGTTCTTGCCTCGAACACCGCCCATGTCTCTCGACCGCTGCCCACCTTTGTCAAATGCTTCGGAGCTGGTGGGGCCATTGTGGGGCCATATCCACCAGCTCCAAACTTTTTGCCGAACTGCAATATAATAGTACGTTGTCCTCCCTCGTCTCAATTTCCCACTCAAATATGTCCCCCAGGTCTACACACAACCCCAGAAAGGAGAAGGAGAACGATCGTTCTCGTCGCCGAGCCAAATCGCCGGAAACGCAACCCCAAGCTCGCCCCGTACTTCAAAGCTGCAATGGCAATGCTCCCAGCAACGCCGAGTCCGGAAATCCCCCAGTTCCCGATGCTGATCTCGAAGCCATGCAGCAGCGGATTCGGGAGCTCGAAGGTACGTGTATCAACATACTAATTTCATCCTACACGTTGGTCTGACGTATTCTGCTAGCCCAAATCGCACAGACGTCAACTTCACAGGCCGGAAATAGGCCTTCCATCCCCGACGAATCCATCAACCGCCCAAAAAATGCTTCAAAAATCACGATGCGGGCGATACGGGCGGAATTGGGCTATGATAAAACTCGATGGAATTCTTTTCGGGTGCGTGCTCTATTCGTCTTCATTGCCATACCTGTCCTTAGCGCTCTGTCTATGAAGTCCTATTGCCGCGACGCGGCGACCTCTGCTCGCCTCAATTGGGATGGGAACTGGAAGTCGCAACGGTCGGAAAAACTGTCGATGGCGTACAATGCAGTGCGTGTACTATGCTACTTTTAGCCTTTGTTATTAATATGGTCAGATTGAGGCAGCATTCCCCGAGACACGTCGCTTCGAAGGCCAATGGGCCATCGACCGCACTGTCAAGCAGTGCTGGAACAACCGCAAGAACTACCGGAACTGCGTCCACAATGATAAGACGTACCGTGGCAAGGAAGCTGCAGCCCGCCGAGCCCGCTGCGCCGTGTCTCCCGGTACCACCCCCCGCACTTCTCCCACCCCGCAGCGCACCCCCGCCGCCGCTCGCTCCAGCGGTTCGCCCACGCCGGGTCCGTCCCGTCCCCCCCGCGCTCGCCCTATTAACCGCCGCCGGATCAGTGATTCGGATGACGACGAGGACGAGTTCGTAGCCGCCTCCGATCCTGAAGCCCCACGCGACGAGGATGCCGAAGATGAAGGGGAAGAGGAGGATGATGGCAGGATGTCGAAAACGGCGAAGGGAAAGCGCAAAGCGAGCACACAGGGCGGGAAGAACTCGAAGCAGGCACGGCATGAGTAGGAGTAGTCCTTGACTGTAGTTTTCACGTAAAATTGTACCACATTTCATTACCTTTGAGTGTGATTCACTGTCAAATGGTCAATGAAATAATGTATTAACAATGCTCTTGTCATGCATAATTCACTGTGAAAGATGGTACTTTGTCATAGTGAAACCTTTCATTTTCTACGCGAAGTTCATGTTGTTTTTGTTGCACGAAATTAATGGAAATTAGGGGAAATTCACCAACTTTTATGGGGAAAAGGACCATAAAAGAGGGTGATCAAGCTACGTGAATTTCGCGGCGTTTGACAACCCCAGTGAATGAGTGGCGAGGTCACAAAGACCGAGAACCGATGGTTGACCTGTGAATAAATCCTCATCCCGCCCATTTGGGGACATGATGCATTGGGCTGGAAATATTTTATCACATATATGCATTAAATATGTCTGTGCCGGGGATCGGAAGCTCTACTGAGATGCTCCAAGCACCGCCCTCGGGTCGTGGTAATGCGCCTGGCTCTCCCGAATCTGCTGATTGTTTTCAAGGGGCATGTCGCGAACAATCTCGTAGAAATTTCCTCCATGTATGTTTACGCCAGAAGTGTTGCCGAAGAGAGGCATGGTGGTGGAAGGTAGCAGGGAGCGAAGCGGGATCATAGGAGTGGTGCTCGGGCACTTGCGTTTTCATGCTCGAGTCCCACTATTGATGCCTCGCTTAACGTTAAGCGATCACCATCAGCGAAATCAATAGTGCCAAGTTGACTCACGAATCAGCACATCAACGGGTTAAAACTCCGCTGCATCGGCGCCAGCACAACGCAGTGGGCCACAGCGGCAAGCACCTGGTTCTGCGCCCACCAGTCGGAGTCTGGGGCGGAAAACCCTAGCCATCGCGGCTGGTGCCGCAATCAGTCCCTAAAATCCACGGATTCGGCGGCAGAAATAAAATAAAATAAAAATAAAAAATATGACGTGTTCCGCGTCAGCGGAACGGCTTCAAACTAGCAAAAAGGGCTCGCGCTAGCGCAATGGTAGCGCCAGCGAAAGGGAGGGGGTCTGGGGGGAGCCCCAGAATGCCGATTTTGTGCCGGAATGATAGATCAGCACTCCCATCATTAGTGGGACTCACTTCTTAATTTCGCTGCTGAGTCGTGATTCCTTCCGATAGTCGTCTAATTAGTGTTGGCTGGGTCAGGTCTTGCAGGGCTTTGGCTCGAGAATATCTTGAGACCGCTTGGGTCGGGCCCAGGTCGGCTCGGGCTTGGGCCTAAGCCCGGGCTTGATTACAATTCATTTCATAAGGCACACAGTAAGCTTTTGAGCAATGAAAAATGTGTGCTATGTTGTTGGATACCTTCCCTGAGGTTCCAGTGATTTTCTGCAGCTGTAAATGGCCTGCGGAACTGATCCAGATGATAGTAACTGAGCCGCATCTAAATATCAGGATGTTCTTTGCCAGGTACACAGCGTGGGAAAGAACACCGGGGATGCCAAAAAATCTAAGGGAGATGTTTGGCAGGTACGGGTCGGGCCCAAAAGCCCGGGCTTGAGTCGGGCTTGGGCTTGAGCCCGAGCCCGGCACAACACTACGTCTAACCAAAACCCGTCTTCACGAACATTTGGAGAGGCCATCGTACGACCGAATATGCTTTTTGGCACTCCGTTCTGTACTCGCAGACCACCAGATTTGAATTGATGTGCCGAAATTGGAGCTCAATTTTGAGCTCGAGTTCGGCCCAAGTTTTTAACCGAAACACGCTATTACTGCCTGAGCGCCGTGAGTGACCTTCGTCCGAATACTAATAGTATCTGAAGCCAGACCCAACTGCCCATTATTTGGTCCAAATTACCGACCAATATTTCACCGCACAGGATATGTACACCGATCCGGGCTCAAGTCCGGGTCTCGGGTCGTTCAAAATTCTGGCCCGAGCCTGAGGAGTCCTACCTGAAGTCGCGCTCGAGTCGGGCCTGGGTCGGGCGTGAGCTTGAGCCCGAGCCCGAGCCCGGTACAAAACTATCTCTAACCAAAATCGTCTTCACGAGCGCTTGGAGAGGACCGAATATGCTTTTTGGCACTCCGTTCTGTACTCGCAGACCACCACCAGATTTGAATTGTTCCGAAAGGAAATTACTCGTGAATTGCGGATAATTCTTTATGTATCATCTCGATGCGGTCATACTTGGGCCGGTATATCATTCACCGATGACGCTGGTCCCAAAAATGACAGCCTACAGTCGGGGAATGACGTCTCGCCCGTACTGTCCCGTATTGACTCTCCTCGGGACGCCGCACTGACATTGTTTCAGTCTGGACATTACTCATTCACCGCATTCAGCCCGAGGGGAAATGATATGGTCCGAGAGTATAAAATGGCAAAGAATCTCCCGACCTGCACCCACTACTTCCTCATGTATCTCGCCTACAATAGGCTGGCGGTTGGCATCAGCTTTCTCGTTATGTTATGCGGGGTCGGAGAAGCTTTAATTTCTTCGACCAAGAACACAGGGCTTTCTCCGCTCCCCGACTTCATCCATGAGGCTTTTGCGCAGCTTACCTCGACAAACGATACCGTGTTTGAGGCGGCCCTGCACAACTTCTACTCACCACATGTCCAGGCAAGGTTGGAATTACCCTTGCCTGCAACGATGCTGAGGATTCTAACATCTCCTTCCCCTAGTGAGGTCGCAACCAGCTCGAATCTCACCCGCGCGGCCTTCGGCGAGCTCGTCCAGGGTCTCCGCACCGAGTTATCCCAGCGCCAATTAATTAGGGAAATTTTCGTGGTTGACACACCCGCCGATCCGACCAACCGGACGGGCGCCGTCGCGGCGACTCATGTCTTTAGTGCGGTGCAGGATGGGCAACAGGTCGTCGTTACCATCGCCTCACTCCTACGCATCCAGTGGGTCCAGGACGAAACGTATGATCAGGGAGGACGCAGAGAAATTGTGACAGAGGCGTTGATCACGAATGCGGCGCCATACCAGGGTGATGAGGTGTGAAGTCTTCGCACCATGTACCTGCAATATTCCATCCGCTCATGGTAGTCACCTGCCGGAACTTGGATTTTATTTATATTTCTTATGGCACATATAGTATGTACTGTTCCTTAATTATTTAGCACACATGTACAACCCGAGCTGCTTACAGGGCTTAAACTACATCTGGGTGACACAACTTCACCTTTGAATTACATCTCAGGCCGCTTGAAGTTAGGCGGGTAGAGGTCAGATCGTGCATTGATGCCATGTACAAGCCCCCTCCTACCCACTTTCCAACATCCCTGCCATGGCTGCCTCTTCCGGTACCATCGTCGACGAGCGAAACAGCCCTTTTGTGATGGATATTGTCGGTTACGAGTCCTAAACTTGTTTAGGTAATCGTTTTTAGTTGCATAATCTTACATTGTGCAGTTATAATACTAAAGGTGCTGTGGCTTGAGAATGTTCTGGCATATTCAAAAGGCTGCACATTGTGAAATGCCTAGGGCCTAGGCTGCCATGAAGATCCATTAATTTCATATTCTTCTATTTATCAAGGCCGTATATCAAGGACTCTCTAGACAGATTTGTATTTGCCATGCGAAGCAATGGCCTACTGCACAAGTGGCTTGATTTCATCGATCTGGCTAACCGGCATTCTCACTGGGGGTGGCGTGTTGACGTTTTTGGAAAGAGTGCGCACTCGTGACATCACTGCTACGAGAGTGTGAACCTATTTTGGGACACATCAAACGGTCAAAGTGAGGAATCTCAACCTTCATTCGTGATCTTCGGGGTTGCTGATCCATGAGTTCTGGCCGTAAAAATCTAATTCGTGTATGACCGTGTAGCCCCGACTCTGCCCTTTCAGACCATACCCGTCATTTTCTATCGCCCCAAGTTTCACGCCAGGAGTGCGGGTAATCTTTGAAGTTTTTTCATCTTTTCAAACCTGGAGGAAAATAATCATATCTCTATGAATACTGGTGCGCTGCGATAATCCTTCCAGTGGGGACCAGGTACGTGTACCAGCCTTCTATCTATCAACTTGTATTTGTGGTGGACCGACGGGCAAGCAGTGTTTTCGGCACCGCGGTCTCGTCTATGTGCCTCCAAATGGGTGCCGACTTTTTTTTCGCCTCCTCCCTTCCATATAAAATCGCGGAAAGGGGTTAGGGGGTGAGGAAGTTTGTCAGGCATTCGGCGCTCATTTTGGGTATCCGACACACCAAAAGATTTCCCAGGAATCCGATGCAGGGAGGGATACATACGAATATATGTATAATGCTCCCGGATTTTCGAACCGATAGTATAGAATACTAGGCTCATTCAAGGGAACGGGGCCAGTGGGAGTAAACAACCGTTAAGCATAACAACAAATTCTTAAACCGCAGAGAGATACATCAAGAATTCCAAAAGCTAACTTCATCTTGAGAGACACTTAAAGGGTGATTGGGATGCAGTTGATCGCAATGAGACCACCCCATCCCGCCTCCGGCGCTTGACAGATGACCGTAGTGTCTCCGCTGTCCAACGTAATCAGTTTTACATGATCTTGCAGTACTGTATGAAACAGTGAATTCACTGACCAGTTGTTACCAAGGACGGTGATAGGGGAGCAGCTCAGCCCGACATTGACGAGAATGCCAGTGAGGTCCAGACCGACAACAGCGGCAACGAGAGACGCGGCGCTGCTGCTCGCCGGCACGACGCTTTCGCAGCACTGGGGGGAGGACGGGCAAGTAACCGGGGGAGGGGGAGTCCCGGTGGCGGCAGCAAGGGTCTAAAGTGAGGTCGCAATTAATTAGATGAAATATGAATGTCGGCCAGGATATACAATGAAGACAGAGGCGACAGCAACGGAGAGCTTGGAGAACATCTTTGCGTGAGAGGGCTTGAACGACAGAGAGATGTGTTCGAGTGAAGATTAGGGCAGAACCGCGAACACTTTTATACTTCACAAGCTCAGGTACAGGTACACAGAAGGATTTGCACGCATTTGGATGGCTTGAACATGAGCGTCTCTGAATCACAAATCTGTATAAGTGGAGCCTTTCGACAAGGAAGGACAGTTGAAACGTCGGTGGCCGCGAAGAACTGAATTACAAGCACGGCGCGCACTCCCACGGCTGACAGGAGAGAGAACTGTAAGAAGCGAGCAAATTCAGGCATTTGACATCATTGCTGGCCGAGACAGAGGCGGAACGTAAGGTCTCTGCAAGTGAGAAACTGAGATATGCAGTTGAATTTTTGGAGATTAATTTTTGCTGAGACTACGTTCATTCGTGCGTCCTTGAAGAAAAACACTCCAAGGCGACGAAGGTGATATGGCGGGTGAAGAGCGGCAGGAACGAGTCTCATTTCGACGTCATTGATATTGGTCGGTATGCGGACATAGAGCGCAGCTTGGGTTTGCCAAGATATCTGGACGTCATAAAGTCGGCTGCCATTTATAGCTTGGGTGAAGAACGAACTGATTCCAGGTACGGTCTCTCTAGAAGTTCTGTTGGGAAAGCCAGCAGAAGGCGTGAAACTCGAACCAACTCCATGGCGCCAAAGGTTGAAATGAATCCAACACCTTGTCGCCTCGCAAGCGGATTATCTGTTCGTGAAGCGGGGGATCGGAGTTGCAAGATGAGGATGAGTGCTTGATACCGCGACGCGCCAGTACGTACGCTCAGTCAATGAATGCCTGCGCCGGCTTAAGCCGAAAATCATGCGTTACAACCCGAACAACCGCAGGGATTTACTGCCGCCCACAGGTCGCCCGCTATGCGCTGTATGTAGATGAAGGGTGCTGGTGACAGTGCCAGTACACAAATAAATACTCACATGACGATTTCGAAACCTATGACAGTCGTTCCTGCCAGGAACGACCGTCAACTGGACTTTTGACACATTACCACGCGTGTTCATGCGCTGAACACGTTTCCACTCGTGAAAGTGCGTGACAATGCGTGGTCCACAGGTTTGATACCCGGTGACGGTTGGCCATCGTGTGGCTTGTCGTGGAATGTGGAATGTGTTTTTAACCTGAAATATCACCCCGCATGACCAGGTAATCAGACAAGAAGTATCTGCTGGTTCTTGTGGTTTGAAGGCCGACGGAACGTAGAAACGGAAATGGATTCACAGGTGAACAACAAAGCGCAATATAGTGTAGACTGAATCCGCATCGCAAAGTAGTATGAGATCTACTAGACTATTACCAGAAGGAGACGGCTGAGGAAAACATCGGAGTGGTACGCCGCGGTGTTCATTGAAGATTGGGTGATGAACTCACCACGATTGCGCAGGTTAACTCAGCCCACACTATAGTCTCATGATACATAAACAGGGCCATGGAGGACGTCTGTCGGTGAACAAAACCCCACAGTGCTCACCTTTCAGACCCTAGCCGAAAGCCGTGAGGCAGAAAACGCTCTAAAGGACGAGGATCGGCGCCAGGCCATTCAAGAACTCGGCTGTTATCAGAGCGAGGGACAAGAGTCTAATGTTGACTTTGATTTAGTGCGATACTATTGGGAATTGAAAGGTCTGTTCTCGCGAACCGACCCTGCTCTAGAAAAGTGAACAAGCGGAGCCAATGATGTTCAAAGTAGGGATGAATACCCTATTCTATTTGCCCATTCGTTTGACCCTCAGAACAGAGGCTATGGCACAAACACAGCCATCGAGGGCTGCAGCCACTGTTTCGAGAATCAGAACGGCCAGGCAAACATATAGAAAGATTGTATCCGAATAACTGTAGATAGGAACGGGGAAGATACGATTGGGATATGAGGTGTACAAGCTGGAGGAAGTACGTTCAAGATTTATCACACCAGCCGCACCTCTGAAGCATAAGATGTGCGCGGCAAAATAAACTTTTGAGGAGAAGATGTTCAGAAAGAGGAAAAGCACGGGAAGGGCCACAATTGCTGGCATAGGTCGAGAAAACAACCCTTGGTATCCCAAGGGGCTTTGGGGGGAGTGTGCAGCTGCGAACAAAAAATGTGGGTAGGTAGGGGAAGATTTAGATGATGGCGCTGCGGAGGGCAAGTCGAGCAGGAACCCAATAGTGTTTGCAGGAATATGAATGATAGAGAACTTCTCCGTGTATCAGGTTTCTCATGAGAACGGCCAACTTTCAAGTCAACAGTGCGCGGTGACTCTTAAAATAGAGGCCCGTAGTCACTGTTGACTTGAGCAGGCCCCGCTGTGCACATAATGGCCGGGTGAGCGCAGGAGAATAGCGGAATGGATGTACCGGGATAAATCTGCGGCGAGAGACTTTAAAAACCGGGACAATCAGGTCAAAAGTGAAGAAAAAAGTGGGCGGGCGTACCGGGGCAGCTGAATAGACGGGTGCAGCTCGTGGATGTGAGTTTTGGAGACCATTGAGCAGGAATAAGGGGGTGAGGAAGCGATCCGGCGACGCGGGGTGGAGGTACAATGGGAGGAGGGGAGAAGAGGAGGGAGACGCGGATGTAAGGGGCGAAAGAAATCGTACACATGTCAGTGGACTGTGGAGGGGATACGGGGCGATTCATCCGTGACGAAATATGGCTGGAGGAGGCGAATTCGTGTGGGGCCAAGGCGATTAGTCGAAAAAAATGAAGAAGATATATGCGCATATAACTCACTAGAAATCGCCGGGGCACCCAAAAAACTGATCCAATGGCATCCCTTCCTATCCCTGTCAATGCTGAAACCAAGGCGACGAAGAACGAAGGCACCGCGAGCATGCGGTAGCCGATCGGCGGCGGCGCAGATTTGCCGCGCGAATAGCGACGGGGGTTTCAATTGAAGACGAGTTTTCGTATGGGGGGGCTTACAAGGGACTCGTCCGAAGGTGCTGCCGAGTTGGTAGGGGGTTGAAGCATTTCGGGAAGCAGAAAGAGACGGGAAAGGTGGGGGAAGTAGAATTGGTGCACAGAGCGCAGTTGTGGTCGTACCAGGGTGGGTAAAAGCATGAAATGGTGTGCTGGTATCGTAGAGTACGTTTCCCAAGGTTTTAGGCCAACAGTCGACTAGGAACAGAAGAAAAAGTGACCGGAAGAAGGGCACGGAGGAAGGTAGCGCTGAAGAGATCCAGCAAGAGAGGGAGGGGAATCAACAACGGGGCAGACACGTAGAGGAGCGGCAGTACGGCAGTAGGCGACTTGTGTACGGGCGTCAGCTGGTGCAGGTTGCGGAGGTGCGGTGGTGGCAGGAAGCTGGCCATGCGCTATGTCTTGATGCGGGGCAGCATCGGGCCGGACAAAGCGGGACACGTGGAGTGCTCGGCACTTGCCGACAAGAGGCGTTGGTGAGTGCGGGAACGTTCGGCAGTAGCCGGGCAGTGCAGGTCGGCGGCAGTGGAGGCGCAGTATGCGCAGTTGGTAGTTGGCCGGGCTAGCCGCAGTGTGGTGGTGGTGCAGTAGATGTAGCGCGGCAGGGGCGGGGCGGTGGGTGGCCAACTGAGCGACCGACGGAGGAAGTAATTCTGGGTGTGCCAAACTGCTTGAAGTCATCCGGTGTGGGGGCAGGGTGTGTGGTGCAAAGTTTTGGGGAACAACTGAATTGTGGCCATCTGCGGGGTATTGCTACTTTTGGAACGGTGTGTTCAATGGTTCCCATAATTGGTGGAGGTATGGGGCCGATGTGTAACCTTCAGAATCCGAAAACAGCATATTTTAATTCATGGTCCTTGATTTCGCAGTAATGGATGTGTAATGGAGGCTCGTTTTTTTTTCTGGAAATAAACTAGAGACGCGAACCACACGTAAGCGGCTTGTCTTTGACACGGAAACCTCGCTTCAGCTGGCGGAGACCTTGATGGGCAACGAGTCTACCCGAAATTCTAAAGAGAATCTACGCCCCAGCGGATTCAGTCTTCTGCTTTCGACTATAGGCCTTTCAGTCATTTCAGCTCTGTCTGGACTACTCTATCGTGGACGGTGATCTTCGACTTGGACATATGCATTGAGTCTTAATGCCGAACCGAATACTTTATCTGTATCGGAAGGTGAAAATTCTAATTATACTTCTTTCTATCATTCTTGCTCTCATCCCTGGGGTATTTTGTCCATCTGAGCAGGCAGCATTCACTCAGGCTCAGCGGAGTTGCATACAACTTCGGTTCTTTTTTATTTCTATGGGCTCTCTTCATCTCAGGCCAGACTGCCACAGAGTTCGCAAGTTGGGATGTCGGGGCAGTCCGGTCTGAGACTAGGGCTCTCTCTGTTATTCCTCATTTTTTTTTCGCCAGGACGTGGTAGGAATAAATAGCTGCAAACGTGACAGTACGAAACTCACTGCCCCGTTCCTTGACCATGTCCACGACGGGATGCATACTTGACAACAACTTGAGGCCCCCGCATGCCCCAGCAGGAAGCCGCACTAGGTATGTCAGACTCGGTGCGTTGTAGGTGGATTAAGGAGAGGTACTCGCTTGGACATCTATTTTTGAGTTCATGTGAACGTTGAGCGTTGAACCGAGACCTTTCCATATGAGAGATCCAGCTTCAGACACACAAAACGCTCGATTTTGAAAAGAAGTGAGATATTCGTAGGGCCGCCGGCAGCCCGCCATGCAACGGCTCGATGAATTTTTATAGTTTCATTAAAATAAACTGTTTACAAACCATTTAAATATTTTCGTTTCCGTTTAGTGTAGGCTCAACCGTAAATGAAAACTAAATGGTTGCCTTGCTCGGCTGCTCTTGCGAAGAGCAGCTGAGCCGATTTCGGAGTCATTTCGGCTCCGACGCAACGGATAATTGGAACTCAACTGCTCTGCTTTCATCCTAGCAAGACTTATTTAGCGCTGAGCCGGAAGATACGCGACTCAAAATGTTCACTGCCAATTACAGTGTTGCTGATGCTCAGTCGCTGCTCCAACTGCGTTATGTGATCTGGATTGCGGCGGGCAAGTACTTTTGCACACCTCGCCTCCCGTTCTCCTAATAGTCATGCCCTTCTCCAACAGGCTACGCGACATATGTCCTCTTGTATTGCGCTGTGGTCTACCCCCGTTTCTTCTCGCCCCTGCGTAACATCCCAGGTCCGTCGATGGGCAACCCGCTGTTCGGACAGCTATTCGCCATCCTCAAGAATGATCCCTGCATTTCCCAGCGCGGATGGGCGAAGAAGTACGGACCCGTCGTCCGATGTATGACTCAAGTTGGACAGGAATGCCTTGTCTTTCTTAGTCCAGCGGCTCTTGAGAAAATCATGGTCAATGACTGGCTGGAATATCCCCGCGTGCGCACTTTGGGCGTACCAGCTTGCGTCAATCCGAGCTAAATAACAATTGCAGCCTAAATTCCTGCGCGAAATTCTGGGAATGACCGTCGGTAATGGGCTATTCACCATCACAGGCGGTGCGCATAAACAACTGCGCAAAGCTATGAACCCCGCATTTTCGATCCCCAATCTCATTATGCGTATGTGTATGAACAGTTGTACGCGCTGCCTTACGCTAACACACCCAGCAGTAACGGATATGTACTATGAGCCCATCGAAGGGTACCCATTTTTATTTGCGCCACAGCCTATTTACGAGCATCCACAGACTCGTCGAGATCTTGAAGGGGCAAATTAAAGGCGAGGCCGACCCCGAGGCTGGCAAGGTTTTCCAAATGCACCGGTGGAGTATGGTTATTGCTTATACTGGTACCCTCCTCTTATGTTCTGTGTAGTGGGGGAAGTAACACTCGACATCATCTGCGACACCGCATTCGGGTACAAGACCGACTGTCTACACAACCCCACCAACGAACTAGCCGTCGCTGTCGAGCAGCTGTTGAGCCTTCAATCCGGTGAAGACCTGGCCTACCTCATCGCTGCCATCTCCATCCCCGGCGTCGCGCGCCTCCTCGCCTCCGACTGGCTCTACCGCCACCGCACCCTCGTCGGTAAAATCCCCACCCTCAGAAACCTCGAACTGCTCGTCGACTCTATGCACCGCATCCGCAAGATCTCGCGGGAAATATTGCGCGCCAAAACGGCCGATTTGAGCGTCCCGCCGGACGATGTGAGCACCAAGCAGGATATTATGAGTTTGATGGTGCGTGCCCACAAGGCGGAGCTCGACGCGAACCCAGTTGCGGAGGTGATGAGCGATATGGCGATGGTGGATCATGTGATCACTTTTTTAATTACCGGGCATGAACCCGTCGCGATGAGTTTGACTTGGGTACGTTGCGGTCCCCCTCGTTTGATTTATTGCCTACAGGGACACAGACACTCTGGCTCCTCGCGAACGACCCCGAGAGCCAGCGCCGCCTGCGTGAGGAGGTAACGCCCGTTTATGCGGCGAACCCACGCCCGGACTATCGCACGCTGAAAAGCCTCGAGTGGTTGGATTGTGTGGTGTGCGCCTCAATCTACACATTTCCACATTCACGCTCAGGTTTCTTTCATCTCCAGAAACGAATCTCTCCGCGTGTTGCCTCCCATCCCGCAGACCGTCCGCGTCGCTAACAAAACAGATTACATCGAGGGCGTGCTAGTACCGAAGGGGACCCTGATCCTCATTCCGGTGCGTCTCTCTACTTCTTCCCTGTACCCCTCATGACGATTTCCGTTAGATTCGTGTCATAAATACCTGGAAGACAGTCTGGGGCGAGGATGCTGAGGAGTGCGTATCGCCGAGTAGGAACGGCATTGAACGGGAATCTCACTTCATGCAACAGATTCCACCCCGCGCGCTGGCTCAACCTCCCTAAAGCGTACAACCCCACTTACTCGCAGTTCTCGTTCATCACGGGCCCGTACGGGTGTTTCGGAAAGACGATGGCCGTGAGCGAGATGAAGGCCGTGCTTGCGTGAGTTTGCTTGCATGCCTCCCGTGTGTCATTCCTCAGACACTGTCCTTGCCATTTAACAGTGCTTTGATCGCGAACTTTGAGTTTGCACCTGCGTATGCGGGGCAGGTCGCACATCCAACGGCGGCGCTTTCCATGGGTGCGGTTGTTCTCTCTTTTCCATGACTATACAGTTAACTCACAAATCCACCATACAGGACCGGAAGACAACATGCCGCTGCGCGTTTCGCGCGTCAAAGCATGAGCAGCACTCTTGGCATTGTATTACTTTCCCTACCCCACCCTGCCGTTTCATTTCGGATACTTCTACATGCTTCAACGAACAATTCACCAAACCTGCTAATTATTGATTTGAGAAGATTAGCCTATGTTCAAATGCATTCGGCACTTTCGTTGGAAGAGCATTCCTCGATGACAAAATTTGTCCGCCATTTATCCCGGCTACTCCTCATTCTAATTTCCTTCCACATTCTCACTCCTCGAGTCTGTTCGTTACCGCGTAAATTACCCGTCACACCCCCTCTCGATTTCAATGGGAAATCCAAACAAAGCCAGATTTCGTCGGCCTTTGTAAACTAATGGTGGCTCCATTCTCTGATAAACTGAATTTGTAACGAGCTCTTTGTTGAGGGTCGAAATGTACTAGGTATACGGAGACTGCGTAACTGTTCACAATTTGACGTGCTGCTGAGGCGTTTACCTCTGCCTCCGTTAGCCCTTCAGCGCGAATTTTTTCGGCAATGAGTTTTGATCACCTGGCAAAGATCGTTGCTGGATCGTGGTCATGCAGTTTCATCCCCAACGGTCCCCCGGCGTTTGCGAATTTTCTAGAGGTTGCGTTTGAGAAAATGCCAATCCTTCCAGCCAGAATCGGCAAATATAGTGTAGAACAGGAGAGCGAATTGGGTACCCTGAAGCGCGATGTCGTCGGGTATGAATTGGGGGATTGTGCAGGCGATATAGCTTTGTGTACATGCGTGGACAGGGCCGGTGGACCCGTGCATGCAATGGAGGAGGAGATTCGCCGCTAAGTCAAGGAGAAGTGCGTCCAGAATGTTCGTGCCGCCGCAGAGGCGAGATACTTGCTGTCATATCAATCCATTCCACTTGGGGTTATCCGAATGGCATTACCCAAACTTTCTACCCAAGGTCTACATACCATCTTTCTCGATCACTCTATGGTTTTCTTCTCGCATCAATTCTACCCGAGCTCTACGCGGCCTCTACCGTAGAATTTGATCCCAACGGATCCAATGCTCTCGTCAAGGTTTTCGCCAAGGCTACTATCGAGGAACGTGTCAAAATGAAGGTCGCCGTCCCATATTTGCGCCACAGCTCGGACAATTTAATCTAGACTCGCAAGCCAGTCAACGTCCACTCGGTTACAAGACAGAGCAGTCTTGATTTCTCTCCTGACATAGTACATGAGCCCAAATATGGGACGGCAATTCTCAACTTTGACGTGTTCCTCGATCCCGTACCGAGTCTGCGGAACACGGATTTATATTGATGAGACAAGCAGAACCCCCACTGTCACCGCCGTAAGAACGCAAACAATAGGGAGCGTATTTCGTAGAGCAAGGATCTCCGGCCCAAACCATGCCCACACCCACCACACCCCGTCGAGCGATCCCAGGGAGTAATTCGCCGTCTGAACAAACGGCCCAGGCTGAGCCAAGCGCCGCAACGCGACAACATACCACGCCATCGCTGTCCCTGCCCCAACCAGCTTGACACGTGGAAGCCGTTGCAGGATCCGCATCCAGCGTTCGCCGAGGCGCTGATCCGGTGCTGGGGCGAAGGGCGTGTCTGAATCGGGTTGCACTTGAGTGAGCAATCGGGGGAGGTCAGGCCGCAGAATGGCTGCGCGGCCAATGCCGAGGAGGTTTGCGTGGTCACACGAAAGGGCAGCGTGCAGTTGAGCGGGGGTCGTGAGCCCGCCGGTGAGGAGGATAAGTGGAGCCCCTGGGATGGACGCGACGGCGCGGAGGGCACGGTGCGCGAAGTCGGCGAAAATGGCCTGGCGGGAGGTCACGCAACTGGGGTTGTTCATTATGAAATCTGGCCGCGGTTAATGCGATTATTTGGTGTTGTGAGACATGGACTTGCCTGGTGTCTCATAATCGCCCCCGCTGATCTCGATGAAATCCACTGAGCCCCATTTCGCGATGGTGAGGATGTGGTCTAGGACGGGAGATGCGGATGCATGGCCAGCTGTGTAAGATTCAGCATAATCGGCTGAATTTATTTTGAGACCCATGACAAAATTGCCAGGAACCACTGCACGCGTTTCCGTTACGATGCGCTGGAGAAGTCGAAGGGCATTCGGCGGAGTGCAAGAGTATTCGTCTACGCGGGTATTGGACTGGTAAGGTATGAGCATAATGACCTTCATAAATAAGTAAGAAATTTATGATACATACCTTGGGCGATAGAAACTGTGCAAGAAGGTCTGCGGTCAGATGAAATTGGTGTACTGGAAATGCACGTTGAACCTTACATCCGTGAGCCACATGAAGTTCAACACCGTCGTATCCGGTCTGAGCGGCGAGCCTAGCACCACGAACAAATGCTTCAACGACCTCGTCAATGTCATGCAGGGACATGGAGCGAGGAATCTGGAACACCAGCCGGTGAAGGAGATCAGAGAGAGTTCCGCGGTTGTGTAGAGACGATCCGACACGTATGCTGCTAGGACCGAGCGGCGGGGAAAACGGAAGCCTGCCTCCTAAAATATTGGGGGACTGGCGTCCAGTATGATTCAACTGCATGATAGCCAGAGGAGGCTTTTCCTCCCGCCATCCGTGCATAGCAGCAGCAAGTTCTCGGAAAGGCTTTAAATTTCTTTTGGATAGTTCGCGCGGAAGAACGAGATCTCGTGCCACGGAGAGATGCTGTGGCGAAACTTGTACATTGCCAGTGAAAATCATCCCCCAATCGTACATAGACCATTTTGAGTAGAGCTGCAAGTGAAATTCGTTGGGGGAACCACCGAAAAGTCCCGCTAAATGTTCGTAGAGTGCGACCTGACGTGCGTTCAACAACTGGTCGCCGATATTAGGATGAAGAAATCCACACTTTTACGAGGCGATTACGCAGAACGCGCCCGCTGGATGGCAGCACAACTGGGGCAAAGATTGGACCCCCAGGATCTGTAGGCATGGATTCGTGGACGTAGTTGTGGACAGGCCCGTTAGGCCTAGGGTCGTTCGGTTCGCGACGTGGTGGTGAGCGACTAGGTGCGATGAGCCACCATTTGATGGGGATAAACATGGGACAAACAATAATTCCCTTCGATCTCCGATCCGAGGTCTCCTCCGAGATAAATCTCGGCTTTCAACAGCCCATCCCGTAAACTAGTAATTTTCGCGGATCGGATGGGACGACCCGCCGCTGTAGTGATCGCGTGAACCCGCGGGTCCGAGGCCGACCCGAGTTTTCAACCGATTACATCGTCCGAGCTGTGGCGCAAATATGGGAAGGCAATTCTCAACTTTGACATGTTCCTCGATCCCGTACCGAATGCTGCGCCTTCATTAGAAGGCGAAAATGTTCAACTATACGCCTATCTATCATTTATGAATACTTTCGATGGATCAGAAGGTGGAATCTCCGCTTATACACCTTTCTATCATTCTTGTTCTCATTCCCTGGACTACTGTTTTCATCTGAACCTGCCGTATTCACTTAGGCTCAACGGACTTGCATACAATCTCGGTTCTTTCATCTCTATGGTCTCTCCCTGTTCTTCAGTGTTGAGTCGATCAGTATAGCTCGGATCAACACAAGCTTCTTTTTCTAGAATTCTACGGCTCTAAAGTTCGGTTCAGCACGATCTGAGATCGGGACGTGTTCGACGCGTCGACTCCCTCGTGTTGTACGCCTCTGGTATTGCGTCTTCAGTACCATTGTCATTATTATCATTGGTCTTCTGAGTATCTCAGAGTGATTTTCTTAAGTTAAAATACGGGAGACTTGTTTCATTATGTCAAATTTACTATATTACATTTTATTCGTGTATCCAAGAATTTCAGTGTTTATGTCTAGTTAAGGACAATCACCTCCCCCACACAGCACTTTATGTGTGTTTTTAGCGAGGTGGAGGTAAAGCAAAATTTACATTGTTCAAAGACATTCCACCGCAGACGCACACAGGTACACATTTTTCAAGACCATTAATGTTTAGACAGCTCAAAAGATAGATTTTACAATTAAAATCAATTATTATTATAGTGATACATTTTTGCGCCTGGAATTGTTGGTCATAGAATTTCAAGGTGTTATTTGACCCATTATATTTGGCCTTGCTGCCACTAAACTTTTGTGTGGTTTACCCTATATTTTTGTGGGTTGTGAGTCTCAAAAAGTATTCTGGAGTGAATTCACGCGGCAGCCACTGCCCACTTCTCGGTGGTACCATTCTTGAAATGGTCCGCCTTCGGTTCCTCATTGGGAAGTCCGAGATCGTCGGAGATATACTGGCTCACTACGGACTCCCTGTTCTTCCCCACTCTTTTTTTTGTTTTTCACGCAGACGGTTCAGGTGGGGTACCTTCTTTATTACATGTAATATAGTTTCAGGGCCGCCGGCAGCCCGGCTCGATGATTTTTTTTACCATTTAAGAACCGTTGACAAAATATTTATTTTCGTCAGTGTAGGCTCAGCCGTAAACGAAAACTAAATGGTTGGAGCCTCATCTTCGTTGCGCAACCAGCCGGGATCACACCACAGGGGCGACGATCAAATGTATCGTTATCTAGCGGCGGGAACCAAGGGTGGCCCCAGGTGCATTTTGTCCTTCGCATTGGTCGGGCCGAAAAGCGAAAAGGCACAGGGGCGACGAGGACGCTGTTCGCAAGACGTGCAATCGACAATCCCGCCAATCGCAAATAATCTTAGACTATCCCAGGACTCAACAACCCCCAAATTATCGGACACACGAATGACCATTTGTAACGCATGATTCGTCAAGGTATCTACAATTTTGCAGATCTGCGTTTCTTCATGAAGAAGTGAATATGTGGAATGCCCAGGAACTTTGCCAACGTTGCGTTCCCTATATAAGACTGTCCCGCCACAGTGTCGTCATCCACATACCGGAAGTAATCGATGAAAGGGATTTTGTCCGAGACAATTGCCGCAGATACAACGCCGCAGAATTCTGCCTCCACAACCTGCGAGAATAACGCACATTAGTTCCCACCGCCCTTTCTTGAGTGCGAGCAATAACAACTATACATACCTTAACACCGGGATCCAGGAGGACAAACGGATCCACATTGCCGTCGGGACGAAACACCTTCCCCCAGGTAACCTTCCTGACCACCCAGTCGGCGTGCTTGGCGACATCCGGTGCGACCATCGGCAGCCCGAAGTGTCCCCCCACCCATTCTCCGGTGAGGAAGGACGGCTTAACAGGCTTGAGCTGCTCAAAGAGTGCGTCGAGCGTTTCGGTGGATGCGGATTTCCCAGCAGTGATGAGGGCGAGGTACTTTTGCTCGGGGGTCCTGTATGAGAATTCGCGATTGTCAAACTTGGACGCGCAAGCACAAACTTACGAGGGCATGGTTCAGGTTGCAGTTTGGAACTTCCTAGTAGAGAGTAAATTCCTACGCAGCTGAAGTACTATATTATACAATCATGACTAGTATTCGGGAGCCAGGGAGCCTTCCACTTGGAGTTATCGTTGATGAGCTACTTCCGGTCTACAAGGAGTTAGCCTGCCACGCTCAAATCGACGTAGCCTTCACTTCGGCTCCAAGTCAGACGCCAGGTAACAGGTAAAGCCATTTGAATAACCCCAGGTCGAGTACATTGATCTGGCAGGAAGTATCTCGGCTCCTTATACCGAATAAATATGAATAAAAGATCGGTACGATTCAGATATAACTCCCCGGCCAAAACGTCCGTTAGTGCAACCGTATATTTGGAGTCAGTACAGTTTTCGATTTTTTCCAGGTACATAGACGCTAAGAAACCCTCAGGATGAATATTGTGGATTACGAGGTTCCTTCGGCCTTTTTCAAAAAACACGTGGTCTTACTGACTGGAGGGACCGGCGGATTGGGTGCCTGCATTCTTTTCAAGCTCGCATTGCAGGTCGATACGGACAAAATATACGTTCTGGTTCGAGGATCCATCGAGAGAGCGAAATCTCAATGGGCTGCCTCCATGTCGGGTCATATTGACAGGATACTAGCGACAGGTCGAGTCGAGCTTCTGGTCGGGGACGTGAGGGAAAAACATTTAGGGCTTGATCCCGGCGTTCTCGCCGAACTGGCAGGATCCGTTACTCTTGTCATTCACTGCGCGGCGAATATCAGTCTCATGGCGTCATTGAACGATACCATTCGCGACAATTGTCTTCCGACGCTCGAGCTCGCCAAACTCGCATCGGGCTTTAAGAACCTTTCGCGGTTCGTGCACGTATCCACCGCGTATGTTAACGCCTTCCTTCCTGCGGGGTCCGTGGAGGAGAAGATATACGAAACTCGCGACGCGGAGAAGCAGCTTGCCGAAATCCTGGAGACAGGTTCTGCGTCGCCCACGGTCGAGGGGTTTCCGTCGCCTTATGCATTCGCCAAACACCTTACAGAGCGACTTCTTTTCCTCCGATACCCTCGGCTCGCACTCCTCATCTTCCGCCCGACAATCATCGGGCCCGCCATATCTCAACCATTCCCATACTACGAACGTGACGGGTCTGCTCCAGAATCTAAAATAATTGAGAAGTGTATCGAGGCTGGGATATCCGACATCACACAAGTATTCCCCTCCCATCTGTGCGGCGGCACGAACATTCTAGACGAAATTCCCGTTGACTTAGCGGCGAATCTCCTCCTCCTCCATTGCATGCACGGGTCCACCGGCGTTGTCCACGCATGTGCACAAAGCTATATCCTCCGCACATTCTCCCAGGTCGTCGACGACATAGTTCGTCACACTCGCCAGGTGAATGCCAGTACACATTCTGGTCGTGCGGGTACCCGATTTTCTCCCCTGTTCTACGCTGTAGTTGCCAATTTTAGCGGGAAGGATTGGCGTTTCTCAAACGCGGCCTCTAGACAATTCGCAAACGTCGGGGGGCCGCTGGGGATGAAACTGCATGACCACGATCCGGAGAAGTTCTTCACCAGGCGATCGAAACTCATTGCCGAAAGAGTTCGCGCTAAAGCGGCGGCCAAGTTGGGGGTTAACAGAGATAAACGTCTCAGCTGCACGTCTAAATTGTGATCAGCTAGATCTAGTTTCCGTGTTCCTAGTATATTTCGATCTGAACAAAGAACTCGCTATAAATTCAAGCTATCATAAAAGGAAGCCACCTTCAGTTCGCAAAGGCCGACAGAATGCCCCGTTTGTTGTGAGGTTTATACTTTTGTAAACTCGCCGGCACCTTGGCAAAAGGAGTAAATGAACCTCACCATCAGGTGGGCAAAGGACATGTTCAGTAATGGGCTGACACCCTGTTCGCAGATTGCAGTCAGTCATCTGTCTGCCTGACGTGATAACCAAAAAGAAAGAATAAAAAATTACTCTCGCAACATCGCATCCGGAGAACGGGCCTACTCGAGCCTGGTGCCCTTAGTCATAGAAGTTCTCACGCGAGTATGCCCAGCCCGACATTGTCCCAATTCTCCCCCATAGTTAAGCCTAGATACCAGGTTACAAGCCTTGGGTGGTTCGCCTGCGCTCATGTGGGCGCGGTGTCTGCGGCGCGAGCCCCCTGCGTGCACGAACTCTGTGTGCGATTGGACGTCTGCACCAACTGCGCGTGTTCCCGACTCCGCCCGCAACCCTCGCTTTCCACACCGATGCGAACAGTGCAGAAAAAGGAAGAGAGAGGTACGTACTTGAAATCATTCCCACTACTCCTGGTATTCCCTGCCAGCACATGCTGATCCTACAATAGCGGGACTGCGATGGGGTTCAAATTGCCGAACAAGGCGGTGGCTTGGCTGGGTGGCAGGTTCGAGGCGATGGTGGATCGATTTTACAGAGTTACGGCCTGCGCGAGAAAGAGCTAGGGCGGCAGCACGCGAGAGGCAAGGTATATATGCATCTTTCCGCGATGCGGGACGGAAAGAGTTGGAATCACAAGTGAACACCCTAGCCTATTCACTTGCACTTACACTGCTGTAAGTAGTAAGTAGTGGCACGTACCTGTGCGAAAGGCTATGCAGCGCGGGACTGTCAGCGAGGTGAGGGTCACAGGGTGGGTGCCTTTGATTCTTGCTTGGAGCGCGAGCCCAATGGGAAGTCGGGGAGAGAACGCAAGGGCGCTATAGAATCGGGGCAGCCTGTGTCGAACAGGCGGGCAGCTGGGCGTCTGGAAGGAAAGAGAAAAGAAGAAGTAATTGTGTGAGTACCTCCAGCACACACCCAGTAAGAGCTGGCCCGTATCCTTGATTGGAACCGGGAAAACCGCAATTCTTTTTGACCGCGTGCTGTTAGCGGCAAAGGGAACGCGAATCATTCTTGCACAAAAGACGGCAATATTCGAAGACAGAGGTTCCAAGAGGTCAGAACGCGTGGAAAAGATATTCGGTTAGGTAGAGGGCTGGTTGGGGAAGAGATTTTGAGAACCCAGATCAAGGCAGCAAGTTCAGTATGTAGAGATAGATACAGGCACTCATAGCGTGGAATCTACCTGGTCAAAATCAGTCAAAAGCGAGCCTTGGGCGCCACAAAGGGGGTATTTCATGTTTGAGAGTGAACCGGGCGGCCAACAGTGTTGCAGAGAGCATTGGCTGCTCCGAAGATGGTGGTAGAAAGCAGAAAAGTCACGATGGTCACACTCCGGGACACGGTGCCGGCGTGCCCGACGGCCCATCCAACATAAATTTCGCGTTCGTTAAACGTGTTTGCACAGTTTCTGAGCATTCTGAGGAGGCTAATCTCTTCAATTTATCCAGCAAAAATTACTTATGAGATTGGACTTGTGCTGTAGGCCAATGCTTCGCATGACAGTACGAGTGCCATAGTCCTTTGGTCCTGCCGAAAACCCCAGACCGACCTGGGCCACTGCCCGGACCGCAACTTATTTTAATTATTCGGCCCCACAATCCCCTTCGACACAACACCCAGGCCTTAAAATTAACACTGAACTTCACCGAGAATAATAAAGTCGTCGACACTATTGCGTAGACCGCGAGCGTCGCATTTATTCCCACCATGGAAATGCAACGCCGACGAGAACGCCAAGTCGATCACCGCACCCTCGTAAACTGAAGTACCCCTCGTCGTTATTCCGTCGTGGAACCAGACATCAGCTGCCGGGGTAACTATCCTAGTAGTGAAATGAGAGGCTCCGTGGTAAACGACACCCCTTAGCTTCATCTGAACAGAGGTGCCATCGACGCGAGTGAAAGTTAGCCGCGGGTCTATATCTACTTTAGTACTTGTAACGAACAGAAATAATACAGAAGGTACCATATCAACAACTGTGGTACGGAGCATTCTCTCCTCCACTTGATCCTCCTCGAAACAAGTCGGACAGTGTTGTACCCTTTTTGAAAAGTGCTCCCTGAACCATTGTTTGAGAGACATGACCACTCCATCCTGTCGATGTAAAGCAGTGGACGGTGAAACGGTGAGATGATGACCAAACGTGGCAATATTTCCCTGTTGCACATAACTGCAACGAGTGCAAGCAGTAATAGCCAGACCACATTCGCTACTCGGGAGGATGTACTGACTCAGCAAATCAACGCTGGCGTAATTTGGACCATAAGGGAAATCGACTGGATGACGGGCGTGGAGCATATTCCTGACGTCTCGCGCTTGCTCCAGTATCCGTAGCATACATATTGACGCGATGTACTATGTAGTACGGGCCCCGGTTGTTCCTTAATGGGACCGCGCCGGTAATACTACTTACCTACCTACCTCCAAAGTGCCACCACCAGAAGACATCAATCATCAGCCATTTGACAAATTAGTTGTGACGTTTTCGGCGTTTTTCGGCGTTTTCGCATTGTTCACAACGCCAAAAAAAAACACCCGCCAAAAAAAAAATCTTACCCCCAGTGAAATGTCCTGAAAACCCCAATGCAATGATAAAAAAAAATCTGGGGGAGACATTGTGAGATTTTTTTCAAACATTGTCAGCGTTGTGAGTTTCGGCGTTTTTAGGTGTTTTTAGGTGTTTTTCGGCGTTGTACAACGCCACAATCAAAATCTCAAAAGTCTGATGATTGAAATCCTCTCACGAGAGTCGCCAGCTCAGGTAATAGCAGCCGGAGCTGCTGACTTCTTGATACAGGATCGTCCGTCCAGATGTTGAACAGAATACCAAACACTGAATCGTACGCGCAACTATAATTACTGTTGTCCCAACACAAGCCAAGTGGCGCACGTTTATCGTGAAGGACAAGCGCAGCGGTGTTCGACATCGTTTTCTTTAATGTGTTGCCTTTATTTGCATCGGAGTCCGGACCATTCTTTCGTTTGGCCTGAGGGACCGCTATCTCCTTCGCCATTCCTTTTGCCTTCGTCTTCGAACTCGAACTTGCGGCTGTTGACCGCCAGTTATCGTACTGCACCGGTTCCGGTATCCGAGGCCCCATCCGAGGATTCCACTTTATCGAGGCATGCAAGGAGGGCAATTCATGGTTAGCTCCTTTCCATGTCTGAACACTCTGAGCAACTGTCTGCGATACATTCCAGTAACATGTTTTGGCAACAGACCGTTAAAGCGAAGCCGGATGATTTCATCTAGTATTTCAAGTTCGTGCATTTATTGTCGAAGGTATCCGGACATTCCACTCGTAATCTTCTTAGCGTCGAAGTCTTGCATGATACCAACATGGATGAATAAGACATTTCTGAGACTAAACGGGCCGCGTTCTCCGATATTATTCGCGAGATATATAAGCATTGACCCCGGGCCGCTCTACGCCGCTGCACCAGAGAGCAGCTAGGCGAAGAGCTGCTCAGGAACTACTACAGAGTAAGGAGATTCACAGCTTCCTCACACTGGCTCGCCTGACCTTAAAAAAAAGGGGGGGGACGATAATATTCGGTGTACTGGGCGTTCACAATCTAAACCACGCGGAAAAGACAAGACACGCCAATACAATAGAATTTCGTCCTGTAGGCACGTGTTGAGATTCGAGGACCAGTGAACGAGTAAGAGCAACGCCCTGAACTACCGATCAAATATCCAGTCGGGTCGTCTTAGACGTACACCCACGGAAACCTCCATACCTTTCTCCTCCATCCATTCCATAGCCTCCAAATAATTGTCGCCGTAGATAGGTCGTCTGAAGCATACCCGCTCGATTGGAACGCATTCCGCCTCCTTATCGAACGAAATAAGAGGGCGGGAGGCGGTCGACCCGATAACCGCTAACAAGGGACAGTTAACACGCGTGACGTTGTCGCCTGTCAACGTTCGCCCAGCGGCTATGAAACTACCGAGAACATAGCCCTCTCGCGAGCGCAATTCCAGTTCCCTCAATTGAGGTAAGGCGATAAAAAGCCTTGAATATAGTCCAATACCGTCATCCCCGACAAACAGTACCAGCCGCGCGACGGTACTGAGGAGTTCTGTGCACTCCGACAGTGCGACTGTGTCTATCCCGAAATGTCGGCCGGTGAAGTAAAGGACGCGCAGCCGGGGTGTCCGAAAACTTGTAAGCAAGAGACGCAAAGTCATGTCGGGTGTGAAGGCAATGCTCAGTTCGTCCAAATCATTCAACACGTCGAAGAATATCGGTTGCGAGGGGGGGGGTGTGATAGGTTACATTCCGCAAGCACAATCTCTGGAGGCAAGGTGTGTGTTTGAAAAGGTGGCGATAGTCGCTCCAGGAGAGGTTGAAACAGGCCTCAAGACCACGCAAGACAAGAGTGTGCAGACTGCAAGTGGATACAGTCCGAGGCCAGGCCATACACATACTAGATGTGATCACTTCGGCAGAAACAGCCTCCAACAGATACCTAAAGATCTGGCGCCTGGACCTGCGGCTACCTTTACTACCGACTGCGCGCACCGATGAAACGGTGCACCCAAGTATAGTCGTGAAAAGTATAATCTCAAGATATGTGCAAGACGCACACAAAATGAACTACACCCAACACACACACACTACCACTACTTGACTATATTGGTGCTTCTATAACTAGGGTCCTCTCAATCAGAATTGAGTAAGATGAACCGTAGACAGTTGCAATGAATGACTATAGATCTAATTATGCCCTTTGGAATAATCACGAGTATTACTCGAGAACCTTGACTAAAGTCTCTCACAAGAGAAACACTATCTTTGGGGTGTTTGGATGGAATGAAACACAGTCGCGAGTGTACTTGAACAACTCCGACAACTTAAGCCACACTTGGACTGAACTTTAGGTCACTTGAGACCGTCTTAGACTTTACTTCTTTGGTACTTAGACTGCAACCGAACTCAAAGGAACGATATCAACAGCTATCCTCCGTCTTGACACTTAGTCGCGACTCTTAAAGGACCACTTCGGTACAGACTTGACTGTTTCTTATGACTTTCTTATTCAGCTTACTTTGCTGGGACTTTGGTTATCAAACAACTATGTTCTGGTTCTATATATATCTTTGCTAAAAGTAGTACAACTTCGAAATGTGTTTAAACAAATCTCCGCGTAAAACCCAGACGTGCACTGACCCCGTGACCCACAACCAATGACGACAATAGTCACGGCTATAGTAGCTGGGAGGAAAATACAGTCCAGAATCGCGTTATTCTACTGAGACTTTATACTAATTTACAATCTATTTTAGTACATGCCAGATAAGGAAAATGAGTAATAGAAATGAGGTATATGGTCCTTTTATCCGTCTATCAACCGCGTTTGATCGGAGATCTGCAGCCTGTGGCCTATAGGATTCAATTCCGACAGTCTAGACTAGTTCCGAAAGTTCCGGAGAGCCTTCAGCATCATCTATCTTTAGTCAAGGCAAGATCCGGAGCGATCTAGACCGCCTTGACGCCATATTGCGTGCTTTCGACCTAATCATGACAACCATATCTCTCATGTGAATGTCTGATCAGATCGTCGGATCTTCTCGGACTTCATCGGGAATCCTCGGATTGACTCGCTTAGTCAACTGGTTCACCATCTGACATGTGATCATACTCTCGGAGCTCGCCCGAAGGTCTGTTTTGGTAGTCGCGACTCTTCCATTATTCACGACTGTTTATCTGTGCCTGAGAATTACTATTTCTCATACGACTCGGAGTCATGACTATTATCTTTAGTCACGACAAGACTATATTGGCCCAAAATCCCCGCTAGAGGTCTATGATCTTTGTGTAGCAGTGTTTAAATAAATATGGATATTCATACAATCTCCTTGGTATGGTTTCTAGTGATCCTGCGTGATACCGCCCTCACATATGAGTTATGGCCACTATCAGACGACTACTCATGACTAACTCGCTGAACACTGTACTGACCCCACATTGTTTAGAGTATCGTATACAGTCGCAGTATGGTCAATCGTTTGTATTCCATCACATCTTTGAGACTCAATCAGCAGCTCGGAGCTCACTCTGACTCTAATTGTGTACCACCGAGCGGTAAGATGATCGGTTTAGACTGAGTTTCGCCAAATTGTAAGCGTGTTTTCATTTCAGCCGTCTCACCGACAACACCCCCAGCCTGGGAAATCGGGTGCCCATTATCAACTGTTTCAAACCTGCAAAGGAGCTATTGTCGACCAGAGTCACACTGAAGGACTCCATGCGGTCGCGGTACGGACGTAGCAAGCAGAGTATGGAAGGGGAAGACTTCGCGGTCGAGCTAGACCTCCACCGCTTAGACGGAATATCGAGGCGGACGGAAATGGGGGGATTTCTGCAGCGCGCTACATAGTACAACCGACACCCAGTCGCAGGATGTCGCGGCGCCAATGTCAAGACGACTCCATAAGCTGGGGGTACCGATAATGACTGCGCGCCACATGGCGCAGACTCGAGATGTGATCGCTCGACTGCGAACAAAATCTTGAAAGGCGTCGCGCAGGTCTGCGAAAACATGATCAAATATCAAAGACCACAACTCGAAGGGCAGCCGGAAGCAGATCGCAACTTGAATACTAAGATCAGTGCTTGAAATGCATCGTTAATCAGATCCTCCTCTTATATATATCATGAGAGCCACGCACCACAATACAGAAACACCCGAGGTCGCTGAAATCATGATAGGCTCTGTGTGGGCGGTCATGGAGTCAGAATAATAATAATTCACAAACCAAAACTTGTTTTGAAAGCTTTGTATCTTACCGTGCTCAGCTTTGTCCGACCCACAAAATGCTTTATGTAATCTCCACGTGGACTTCCTTCATCTGATCCGACGATTCCTTCGCCTACTACTTGTACCTGCAGCTCCGTCGCTCTCTGAGGACTCGCTCCCTCATATCCAATGCCGCCCTTACAGCTTCATTCCATCCATCGACCACTTTGCAATCTCCACGTGTTTCTCTTTCCAGGAAGCTTCGCTACCTCCTCAGCACGCCTAGTACTTGTACCTGCAAGTGCAACTCCATCGCTCTCTGAGGACTCCCGCCCCTACAGCTTCGTTCATTCCATCAGCCATTTTTACAATCTCTCTGCATTTCTCTTGCTCAACCCCCCACAAAGTGCTTCCAGTTCCCTTTTCCAGCTTCTACGCCCTCAACTCCATGTCAACCCTTCATGACCTTCAATTGCGATGCTGTCCCACGCTGCTCTCTGATTTTTCCCTCCTGATCTCACAGATGATGGATTAACTGAGCGTGTTTCGATGACTCGCTCGTAACTACCCCTGTAAAATTATTTGAAATACATCTATTCCTCACTCCCCTACATTGTCGTCTCATGTATGTAGTGCGGCTACCTGCTGTTTCGATTTGGGACCGCGCAGGCAATTCTCCTCCTCCTCCTCCCTCGCATCCTGCTTGAATATGTGCCGACTAGTACAATAATTTATAAAGGATTTTCCAATATAAAATTTTTGGTTTGTGCCTCGCCATTTGCGGCCAGCGCTCGGGTAATGAAAGTAGTGCAGAGATCAGACCGTTCAGACCGGACCGTCTGGGTTACCGAGACAGCTTGCTCGGATGAACAAAATAAAATCTCTGAAGCACATTTGGGATCCGCGTTATATTCTCCACCACCACCATCAAATCCCGTTTCGTCGATGCTGAGCCTCCTGCGGACCGCAACACTGTTGAAAATAATGTGTTGGGTCGTTTCCAGGTTGTCTCATATGGACGCCCGGTGTTTTGAATGGGAGGGGGGAAAAATTGGGAAAAACCCGAAAAATTTGTGCCATCCGTTTCCTGCCTCGCGCATCCAGCTCAATATCAAATCTATGACACAACCTACATGGTTCCGAACCACCATCATCTCAAAGATGAAAGAGTGGATTCGGCCTCATGTACTCGCCAAGACGATCTACGATAGACGGGGCTGGACTGCATTGACAGCTAGCACGCTATTCGAGACGCTGGGGATGCTGAGGATGTCCAGTGTCGCCGTCGCCAAAAATACAAGTGGATCGCTGCAGCCAGGACCACATTGACACTGCGCAAGCGACTACCATCCTTACTGCCATAGGCCATTGTGCATGTGCGGAAATGATTGTTCAGCGGTAGCGCTAACACATATGGCACGACTGGGGACGGCGGGGGATTTTGTCGCAGCAAAAAAACCAGCACATAACCCCCTGCCCTACCGGCCCGATGAAGATCCGGATCCCGTCGATGCCGCATTAACCGAATCGTGATCCAAATCGGAACAGATCGGAATTGCTTAATAATTTGGGTGAATCAAGCCCCAACTAGCGTCAACAGTTTCATACCGGAATAATGACACTGTCTCCAATTATCGTGCTCGATGTCCGAGGCTTAACTACCCTGGGGATTCTCTCGGACCTTCTTCTGACAGCCTCAAGTTTACATTTTTTCTTGTCTTCAGAATAGGAATTCCGAAATGGAGGGTAGCTCAGGTGATCAACCGGCGGAAGACTGAGGGTACCCGTAGCATATATTCTAACGCAATGTATGTAGTACGGACACCGGCTGTTTCCTGATGGGACCGCGTCGGAATATACCTACCTACCTACCTACCTGTTCTTTTGCCATATGGGTCCTCTCTAAGTTTTCATTCATTCAATGCATCTTCTGTGCGGTCTGTGGCCAGACGTCGCCCTGCTGGCCGTCGCCGTCGCCCCGCCCTGCATATGCTGAGTCAGCGGATGCACCGCCACTGATGCGTTCTGTGATGTGAATGGTCTCCCCGACTACTTATTGTACAGTGATTCGGCGATTATCCTCGCTCTCTGCTACATGTGCAATGATCCAATATCCAGTGAAATTATTCTGGGCACCACATAACATCAACATGCACACCTATTGACTATTCTCAAGGACCCTCGCAAAATCTGTCCAGGCTCTTAAAATGAGCGGATGCGTGGTCATTGCCGCCGTTTCTTCATGGTCTTTGGTCTAACCGCGTGCTGGGTGTTCCCGTTGTGCTACGGACACTAATTTCTAAATTTAATACCCATTGAATATCTTGTCCCGGAAACGGACATTGTGCCTCTCCGAGTCCGACCATATATATTTGCCTTTGGATGACCCGACACTGATAAGAATTCCCGTTGCAAAAAGCCGAACACCTCCCATCATGCTAACGGCGGCAATCTTGAATCAGGTCTTCGTAACTGTCATTCCAAAATTGTCCTTTCCCGCAGTCCTGAACCTTGCGAACTGGATCTATCGTGATCTATTGCGACGCCGGCCAGAATCGGGATTAAATGGACTTGAGGGCAATTCTAGTCAACTCACCAACAGCATACATCTGCACTCAAAATATTTATAAGAATAAATCCTCAGGCACAGCGCGATAATGCATGCGCCGTATCATGGAATCGAGGACTTGAAACCAGGCGGACTGGAACCCAGAGTAATGACGCTGCCAAGTGATGACTGTCATCTCACGCACAGCCCACGGCCCATGGGTGTGAAATTTCACCCAACTGCCGGTGTGAAGATATTCATGTCAACAACTCTGCGTATTTCAAATTTCCTTCATCCGCCAATCCTCCATCTCCATGGTCCTTCCATGCTCATACCGCTGTCCAAAGGAACGGACATTGTGCCTTTACGTGTCAGATGATATCCTTGCACTTGGAAACCTCCAGAACTCCTGCCAACCTATTATGCGTGTGCCGTTGTAAATAGCTCAAAAAAGCTAGCGGCGAGGGGCAAAAATCATTGGTCAAGGATGTCTGTGGATTCCAAGCTTCCATTTATGCGCGTGGGTCCCGCCCGATCTTGCAAATGCTGCGGCTACATCCATATTGGATTATGCAAAATTGGCTAATAACAATGGATTCAGGGTGTCGTCGACTTGTCAGAAAAGCTTTATCTAATTCAAGGAAGTCATACCACAGAAAGACAACCATCCTGCACCGGAAGCGCTACAACACGGCAGTATTTGTCAATGGTGAACACACTGAAGCATGGAGAAGCCCTTGCCTCTCTGTTCCTGTCAACCCATCTGCTTGCCATCAAAGTTCACCCATGAAGTGCTTGGGGTTTCTTACATGTGACTCCCGTGTTTCGGATGGGCTGACTGATTAAAGGTACTCATGTTCGTTTTTCTACTTTTGCTTCTACTAGTCGACTGGGTTCTACAGCGTGACGGGAAACTGGGTGCGTGAGCTCGGCTCGGCGGAAGACTAATAGAGGTGGGGAACGATGGTGTACATAATACCTGTAGTATACCGGGATACTTCTCCAAACCGGTGTTCCTAAGCAGGACCATGCCATGTAATACCTACCTACCTACCTACCTGAAGATATCCACCACCACCATCAAATCCCGTTTCGTCGCTGCTGGGCCTCCTGCGGACCGCAACACCGTTGGAAATAACGTGTTGGGTCGTTGCCAGGTTGTCTAGTATGGGCGCCCAGTGTTTTGAATGGGAGGGAAAAAAAAATTTGGGGGAAAAACCCGAAAATTTGTGCCATCCGTTTTCTGCCTCGCGCATCCAGCTCAATATCAAGTCTATGACACTGTTCTTTTGCCATATGGGTCCTCTCTAAGTTTTCATTGATTCAATGCACCGTCTGTGCGGTCTGTGGCCAGACGTCGCCCTGCTGGCCGTCGCCGTCGCCCCGCCTCTCGCTCCTGCATATGCTGAGTCAGCGGGTGCACCGCCACTGATGCGTTCTGTGATCCGACTACATCGCACAGTGATTCGGCGATTATCCTCGCTCTCTGGAGGTGTTCCACCTATCTGGCTGAGGAACATTATCATCGGCCTTCTTAAGAGGGGTAAACCTGGTGAAATACCTGACAGTTATCGCATTATTGCTCTGGAAAGCTGCTTCCTGAAAATTCTCACGTTGCTCATTCATCGCCGAATTACGCAATTTGCGGCGCTAGAGGCTTAATCCCGGATTGGCAGAATGGGTTCAGAGAGAAGTATCGCAAAAGTATCGCACCAACAATAATCCGTTTGTCCTACGCTGCGTCCGAGATTGGGCAAGGGTGCACGGGAAGACGGTTTACGTTGCTGCTATTGGCGCCACCAACGTGTTCCCCTCGACGGATCACTGCACATTGTGGCTGAAACTCCCGAGGATGGGAATGGCGGGGCCTGTATCTGACTGGCTGAGGACGACATACATGAGCATGGGATATTATGTCAGGCACGGCGATGCAAGTTTAACTGAGTTCAAAGCACTTATCGGGTCATTAGCAGGCGATCCAGCCTCCCCGGTGCTCTGGAATTTGTTCATGGCCGATCTGGTAATGCTCCCCGATTTGGATAATGTGGTTATGGAGAACGTTCGCATCGCAATGATGGCTCAAGCAGACGATGTACTGCTCGTGTCCCTGTCCACAAGAGGACTGCGTACTAAGCTGAACACTCTGCGGGATTGGTGTGCCAAAAATTTCATCCAGATCAACATGCTGAAAACTGTGATCCTGATACTTGACTCCCTCCCTAACCCATTACCAGTCTTCATGCTCGGAGACGCTGTCCTTAAGCTTACGAACGAGGAAAAGTACGTCGGCGTACATCTCCGCACTGACACCCAAAATATCTTCCAAGACCACTATAAATCTAAAGCAGGCACAGCGCGATACTGCGTGCACCGTATCATGGGAGTTGAGGACAAAATTGGCAGATTGACACCCAGAGTAATGAAGCTGCTTTATATGGCACGCATTGACTGTCATCTCACGCACGGCTGTGAAATTTCCCCGGATTGTGAAGATTTGCATGTCAAACAACTCTGCGAGGTTCAAACTTCCTTCATCCGCCAGATACTCAACCTCCATGGGCGTTCCATGCTCATACTGCTGTACACGGAAACGGGTATCGTGCCTTTACGTGTCCAATGATTCATCCTTGCACTTGGATACCTGCAGTACTTGCTAGAACTCCTTCCAACCCATTTTGCGTGCGCTGCTTTAAATAGCTCAATCAAGTTAGCCGCCACGGGAAAAAAATCTTGGGCCAAGGATCTCTTGACTGCAGCTTCCAAACTTCCATTTACATGTGTGGGACCTGATCTTGCAAAGGCTACGGCTGCATCCATACTGGATTATGCAAAATTGGTTGATAAATTCATGCTACAATGGATTCAAGGTGTCGTCGATTCGTCAGAAAAGCTTTATTTGATACAAGGGCGTCGTGAACCACAGAAAGACAAGCCTCCCGCACCGGAAACCCTTCGACTACGGCATTATTTGTCAATGGTGAACACACAGAAGCACTGAGAAGCGCTTACCTCGCTGCTCCTGTCAGCCCATTTACTTGCCGTCGAAGTGTTACGATATGTGGATCATGAGCACCCACAAGAAGACGACCGTTCTAGGCAGGTCTGCCGGTTTTGCCAGAGTGATGTTGAAACTCCCGAACATGCGCTTTTTTCATGTGATTCATCCCCCGAGGCTGTTTCCCTGAGAGCCATATTCCTGGAGAAATTATTCACCACAGCACCGAGCTTACGCCGCCGCTTGGATGAAGAGAACTCAATTGAGTTCTTCAAATCCGTGCTTTATGAACGTTCAACTGTCACTCTCCTGGTTAAATTTGCCCATGAAGTTCTTGAGATCTTTTACGCGACTCCATTGTTTCGGATGGGCTGACTGATTTAAAGGTACTAATGTTTTGTTTCACTACTTTTGCTTCTGTTGGTCGACTGGGTTCTACAGCGTGACGGGAAACTGGGTGCGTGAGCTCGGCTTGGGAGACTAATGGAGGTGGGGAACGAGAGTATACATAATACCTGTAGTATACCGGGATACTTCCCCAAACCGGCATTCCTAAGCGGGACCATGCCGTGTAATACCTACCTACCTACCTGAAGCGCCGTGAAGCGCCTCCCGAGGCGCTTCAGCGTTTCAGATGTGTTTCGATTTAAAAGGGTTTCTCCCACGCTTTAATAAATGGTGAAGCGCTTTTGAAACCCATGCGTGAAACACATCTGAAACGCTTACTCTGACTGTCCCTAATGCTAAATTAAAAGCCGTCCGCCCAATTTCTGCACAATTCGAGTAAAGAAGACCTCGATGTTGCTCTCGTCACAGTGCGAGTTTTGTTCCTATGTCGGCTATGCAGCACGGAATGTGGCATAGACGCCTTGTCTTGAGGATGCTGCCGGGCGTTGCCGGCGATTCTGCGGATTCCTTGCGCCGGCGCGACAGTCGTGGTGGTAGAAGGGAAAGGGCGAACATGTCACGTAATGTTCAATATCGGATGATCCGGGAGGAGGAGGAGGAGGAGGATGTATTACTGCGGAGGTCCCTAAATGGAACAAGTAGGTACTGTACCTACCTACACAGCATCCAAAATGTACGCTACCGTCATCAACGGTCACGGCGCTTTGGTAGCCTACCTACTTGATAGTAAATAGTCATCTCACGAATAGACTTGGTTGAAGGGCGCTGAATTAACCAGAATTCCTGAAAGCAACGGGGAAGTAGCGGGGGGTCTCATCAAAGAGAGCCCAGACCTCGTACGCATACTTGGCAATCAGCTTCACCGCTTTACGCGAGCCTACAAGCTTTAGCAAGAAGGCGTAGTTGGTGATTGCGGCGTGTTGTGCACTGATATCGGGATCACAACTGGCCAGAAGAGCCAAGAATTGCGACCTCAATAGCACGAGGTGAGGGCTGAAAGTGCAGTCAAATAAAGCATGCACCTCGTCTTCGACGGCCCCCTACAGAACCTGCACAGGCGAAGATTGCGCGGTATCCTGGCCCTATATCGTAAAGGATACCGGAGCCGCTCGACGTTGAGGTTGTGATCCCCGAGGTACAGGCCGGTAATTGCCTTGCGATGCGCTGGAATGGGAACGACGGTAGACGACGGTCAGGTAGTGCCGGAGCCGTCGTGTAACGAGAGTTAGCGACTTGTCCTCGCTAGACTCTACCCGGTTGCGTAGAAGATGCGTCTTGCAAAGATTGTCAATGTCGTACTGTAGATCCGAATCCGCGACCTTGGTTACTTGGTTGATCAGGGATTTGACAGAGTCGGCGCACAAAAGCTCGTCGGGGGTGACCTCGATGGCCGTGGGCAATCGTCTTAGCATGATTACCAGGTCCGAAGCCCAGCCCGATTTGCCCTCTCGCAGAAGCGAGATTGAGTCAAGCAATGCCGAGTGCGCAACGCGACTGGGGTTGGTACCCACCATGTACTGCAAGCGTTCAAGCGCTAGCAAAATTCTCAGAATGCGCAGCGGCATTAGACCGGTTTCCGTGAATAAAACAGCAAGCATGGAGCGCGAGTTCAAACCGAGTAGCCGACGAATGAAGTCATGCTGTGCTTCCAGGAGCAGCGATGGGTCGGTGTCGAGAGAGATCTCACAGCCCGATGTGAGGTAGCTCCGGGTGAACCGCGAGCTCACAAAGTTTCATTGGAATTTACTTACCTGACGAGCTTTCACTAAAAATCATCGGAGGTAATGAAATTTCCCTAAATGCGATCAAAGTGACGAGGTTTGTTGAAAATAAGCGAAGTAACGTAAGTGATGAGGAAGGTCACTACTCATTGCTACCAACTCCGTTCCATAGCGCACAGTAGTCGACCTTCCAGCATCTACTTTCCCGCACAGGTGCTGTCGAAAGGCTTCGACAGCATATTGTGGATATCATCTCTAGAGGCCTCCAGTTTCTCACGGTTCCCCTAGAAGTATTGAACAGCCTTGTTAGCAACGTTCTGCAAGTAAGTAACAAGACGATATATATACTGACCAGGTTGAAGCGTTCAACCTCACTTGCAAGCATTGTGAATTGTCTGGACAAATATTCGAGACTGCTGCATCCCTCTGTCACAGAACCAGGAATGATTTCTGGGCAATACAGGTGAGATTAAGGGCACACAGTTCGACTCGTATCTCACGTACTGTTCATCAGGGGCGCCTTGTCGCTGAAATGTTTGAGGATCGTAGCGATCGGACCCTTCGCCTCCTCCATAGACACGAGACACGCCTGCTCCACAGCTGGGGAGATTGAAGAAGCACGCTACAGGGCGAAATCAATGAATCTAATGTCTGGAAGAGGAAATTCAAAATACCCTTGTAAGAAGGTTCGCCACCAGCATGGACCGTCTAATGGCGAACAAACAACTGTCTACTTCCTTCAGGGTACAATATTGAGTGCGAAATCAAAAATGGCATTGGTCGGGTTTTTCTTACCATCAGCTCGGGGAGCCCAGAGCCGGGGTTAAAGGCCTTCAACGCGTCTGCAGCGTCCGTAATAGCCGGCGCGATATTAGCCAGGGCGCCCACGATTTCGTGCTGGTCCCTTGAGACAATGCCGTGCTGGAACAAGGACAGCGCAGTCGTCACAACAGAGAGAAGGAGAATGCTGCGCGCGAAGATCTTAGCCATGCTGAGCAGCTACAGATGAGGTCGGGACGATATGTGCAGGTATTTATACCAGACCAAGAGACGTAATACCCGCGCTGGTGCATTGAGGGTGTTCTTGGTTGCAGCTAGAGGGGAACGCCATTGATCGGGTGCGGCGTTTCTCCCAGTGCAAATCGGCTGCGTGTGGTGGAACGCGATGGTTATCGGTCTTGTATATCCTCTATTCGCCTGAGATTTCACTTAATGGGCTTCAAGAACCTGCAGAGTGTTCAATAGTTCATGCCACATGGGGGTGTTATTTTATCATAAATTCTGGCGCCAGCAATGCACCGCATGGAAACGGTGATGAGCAGTCACCCATAGACCCTGGTAGAGCTTCGGGAGCGATGGTAGAGTAACGGACTCGACGAGGCTCTACAGAGAAGACGTGCTTTATGAGGCACTATCAAGAGACCAGGTTTCCATCACACGCTATCAAGATGCCGGCGGCTCTATCAACAAGTCGAGGCTCCATCAGCCAGAAACCTGTTTCCAGATGGGGAGCTTTCCGCTTGGAGTTTGTTATCGTTGATGGCTCGTGACTTCCGGTCTGCAAGGAGTTCATAGCATGGAGTTGCTATTCTAGCTTGCCTTTGGCCTGCTACGCTCAAACCGACGTAGCCTCCACTTCCAAGTCAGACGCCAGGTAAAGCCATTCGGATAACCCCAAGTGGAGTACATTGATCTGGCAGCACTTATCTCGCCTCTGCGGCGGCACGAACATTCTGGACGCACTTCTCCTTGACTTAGCGGCGAATCCCTTCCCCCATTGCATGCACGGGTCTACCGGCCCTGTCCACGCATGTACACAAAGCTATATCCCCCTGCACAATCTCCCAATTCATACCCGACGACATCGCTCTTCAGGGTACCCAATACGCTCTCCCGTTCTACACTATATTTGCCGATTCTGGCTGGAAGGATTGGCATTTTCTCAAACGCAACCTCTAGAAAATTCGCAAACGTCGGGGGGCCGTTGGGGATGAAACTGCATGACCACGATCCAGAAAGGTTCTTTGCTGGGTGATCGAAACTCATTGCCGAAAAAGTTCACGCTAAAGCGGCGGCCATGTTGGGGGCTAACGGAGGTAAACGTCTCAGCAGCACGTCCAAATTGTGAACAGTTACATAGTCTCCGTATTCCTAGTATATTTCGACCCTGAACAAAGAGCTCGTTACAAATTCAAGTTATCATAAAAGGAAGCCACCATTAGTTCATAAAGGCCGACGAAATCTCTCTTTGTTGTGAGGTTTGTATTTTTTGTAAATTGTTGAGTGAATGAGCCTCGCCGTCAGGTGGGCAAAGGCTATGTTCAGTATGGGTCGATACCCTGCTCGCAAATTTCAGTCATGTGGCTGCCTGACATATTAACCAGTGCAAAATAATAATAATAATAAATTATTCTCACAACATCACATCAGGAGAACGAGCTTACTCGAGCAGGGTGTTCTTCCGCAAGTCACAGAAGCACTCGAGCGAGTATGCAGTGGATCCCCCTCCCTTTCGATTCCAGCCTGACACTGTCTCAATTCTCCCTCATAGTCAATCCCAGATATCAAGTTACAAGGCTCGGGCGGTTGGCGTGCGCACATGTGGGCGCGGTGTCTGCGGCATGAGCCGCATTCGTGCGTGAACCCTGTGTGCGCGATTGGGCGTCCGCACCAACTGCGCGTGTTCCCGATTCCGCCTGCAACCCTCGCTTTCCACCCGATGATCCCCTGCATTTTCGCGGCGGAGATTACTGTACGAGGGTGTTAATGACACTAGTGAGTAGGTTTATGTTGACTTACCGGAATGCGAGGTCATGGATTAATTTGTTTTGCTCTTCTGACTCCGATGGTCCAAAGAACTCAGCGGGCTTCCCAGCAAAGTCCGTCAGGGCATCTCCAGTACTGTGAGTTGGGATTTGCTCCATCTTGAAGCCCAGGCAATGCAACGCGTCGTACACTGGTTCAGAGGCTACTATGCCCGGCTCTTCGTCGGGCGTGTCCTCACGAGCCGTGGTATCCAGTGCTTATGACGGCGCGTCAGACATGCGATATTCCATGAACGATCCCCCGCCACTCCCAACCGCAGTTAAATCACCACTCGGGGATGTGTGGCGTGTCGGGGAAGACTTATTTGTACGAGATTGGTGGCGATAGTATCATATCGTCACCAATCTCGTAAAAATTTCCTCCGCTAACAGTGTTGCTGAAAAGAGGCATAGGGATGGATGTGGGAGGTAGCAAGGTGCGAAGCTGTGCTGCAGCAGTTCGGATGATTCGGACCGCGACATAGTACTATCTCACGCTGTCATCACAAAAAAACTTCGACCATGTACGATCCTGAACTATATTTCACGGAACCTACAGACTACCATTCACAGTACCAGCATTTTGTTCTTGCGCGTCCTGCTGGCGCATCGCAGAATCTCCAGGTAAAAAAACAATATTTTTTAGATACAATATCTTGACAATATCATCTACACTAGCGCTCAGGCTTTCTCCACAGGAAACTTCTGAATAATTAATTACTTGACTTCTTTTTTAAGTTGAGTAGACTTGTTTTCTGTCTTCTAGAGGAATTCGGGTGCATCTGACACTGCCCAAGAAATATCTGATCGATCGGGCGTGCTGCGACCACCGGGCGAGAACGGATAAATGCCAACACTACATTGTTGATGGATTCCTTGGACACTATCCCAACTTCTGCCGAGACAATAGTCCTGTGGCGAGAGCAGATTGACGCGTACGAGGCCCGTTGTGAAAGAGTGGCAAGGCACAGAAAACAGAATGGATAGTAGGTGAGAGTACAGTAAGGTCAGCCACTCAAACACAGAAGTTACGCTTCGATCAGACGTGGAGAATCAGTTCCTGATAGTTAATGAAATACTATAAAGGGGACGCAAGTGCGCGATAAGTTCCATATATCCCCTGAAATGCAATTCACTCTCCTGTCTGCCATCTTCGTTTTCTCCGCGGTTACATCGGTTACTGCGCTTTCTATTGTGAGTCTAGCCACTGTTAGTTATGCGGCATGACATTCATATCCTTGTAGCCTGACGGAGCCCGTCGTGAGCTGGTCTGTTGTGTCCAACAAGTAGATGCCACTCGATGTCGCTGATCACCCGTGTAGGTTGCTTTCGACGTCGCCGAGAAAGATCGTCGCGACGGCCCGTGTATGGGGGCGCAGTGCGGTGGTCGTCGTGAGCTGGTCTGTTGGGTCCAATAAGTAAATGCCACTCGAGGTCGCTAACCACCCGTGTAGGTTACTTTCGACGTCGCCGAGAAAGATCGTCGCGACGGCCCTTGTATGGGGGCGGTTTGTGATGGCGGACGCTAGGAAGGATTTGGGACGGTCTGCTGTGTGATCCCACCCGGAAGTGGAATATACATGTACGCCTGGTGCAACCCGTGGATATAGGTAGCCGGAATTGTGAGGAGCTCATTTTATAGTCGCTCCTAGCAAGATTTCCCAATATTTCTAATTCGTACCACCTCGTCGTTGAAGGGTGCGCCACGTTGTGCGAGAGAAAGCACGCACCTTCAGATTTGTTTGGCCCCTCATCAAGGCTGGTGGCCCACGCACTTGAAACTTGAAGTTAGTCGTTCACAAGTGCTATCCTATTGATAACACTCAAAAAGGCGTCCAATATATTATCTTATGGAAATTTAAATGCACCACTGTGTTTACTGATGCAATGCCGTGCAACTCTGTAATATTGCATGCAAATTAGTGCAATTTGAGGTACATACGTTGGGCTGCACGCACTGATTTTTTTGCAGATGTTCGGGCTGCGGTGCAACTTGGAGCCGAGGATCGCAGGCATGATGATAAGTAGGCGTGGACCTGCATTAGATATTTCCTGGTGAGAGTAAATCCCTGCACTGAGTATACGTGGCTGATGTGACCAATAATCAAAGGGAGACGCGCCGTTGTGCGCCGTTGTGCCTGGCCCTTCACGTGCGACGACCCGAGAGCCTCACCAAAGCCTCGTCATCATTGGTGTAACGATAGATGTTGCCACCAGCATCGACCCCCCAGACATTGGTGCGCGATCCAGCAGAGATTCGTTTGACTGCACCGGAGATTGGAGGAGGCATAGCGAAAGATGTCGCCGTTGGCGTTGACCCCCTAAACCGTGCCATCAGCAGCCGCGCCAATGTCGGTTAGACTCGGAGCACCATGGATTTGGACTCAGGGGTTGCTGTCATTACCGCTGCAACAATAGACATTACTGCCAGCGTCGACTCCCCAGATGTTGGTGACTGATCCAGCAGAAAATCATGTGAGACAACCAGCGATAGGTTCCCAAGGCCCTACGGGCCCGTTTATGGATAAGCAGAGACATTGAGAATCATGATACATTGGAGAATAATCCTACCTTTGATTAGGGAGGCTCCGAGCGCAAGCTGCCACATAACGCCTGCAATGATGAACGCTTGAAGGGATGCGACAGTAAATTGCATGGTGCAGGAGTGGAAGCTTGCAACTTGAGGTTCTGCCAGATGGTGTTTATCCTTTTATCCTTTATACTTACTGGTCAATTACCCCACGGCACGGCAGTTTCGCACACGACTTCTTCCTAGTCTCTCCTAGACAGACACTTTAACAGTTCCAACTCATACCCTCGCTTGTTGAATCACAGAACCGTATTCTTCCCTTGATGGCCCCTCTCTCCTAGATAGAAATCTCGCGCATCGAGCATCCGACGGAATATCACGGAGGAGATTTCACAAGCCTGCACTCCCTACAGATACTAGAGGCAGCAGCTGGTCTAGGCCAGAAGCGAGGTGAAAGGAAATACGCGGGCAGCATTGTGGATGCGGGCATTCAAATACAGAGGATTGGTGTTTGGCAGGGGAGGGAAGGGAAGCGTCTTTGATAGGACGACGCGTTGTTGTGCCTTCTTTGTTCACCCACGTGCCGTCAAACGTCTTCTCCCCGACATCCCCGACCTACTTTTTGCATTCTCGCCGTACGTAGCACTAACTCTCCGTCTACGTCCGCTTTGCATTTACATCCACAACAGCCAGACCCTTCCCGACGCTCACGCGCCCGCGCCAACCTGCACCCGAGGCATACACCCTCCACCTTCCATTCGCGCCTCAAGATGCGCGAGAGCACGCGCATCCACGCCGTGCGGCTCACCATACTCCTCGAGTCCACTGCCGCGCTGTCTTCCTCGTCATCCATTGCCACCGATGCGCTCCATTCTCAAATCCACACCCAGATATCGCAAGCCGACCTAACCGCCCTGCGCACCGCCGACGCCTCCGCGCGCCGAGCTCCTCTCCTCAAACTGCCGCACCCAATAAAAGACGCGAATGTCCCCTTTCAGATTGAGCACCTCCGCGCAGGCAGCGCTGTTCTTTCCTCGTCCCCCGCGCATTTCGCCCTCATCTCTTCCGAGTCGCGCCCCTCGCCCACCTCGCACGTTCGGCGTCCCACTTTGAGCTCGATTGGCGTCCTACGCGGTGTGCTGGTGCCCAAAGCACCGCTGGTGCATCCACGCCACCTTCTGCTGCACGGCAAACGCGTAAGCCGCATCTCGCCCCACCTCCACGGTGCCCAAACCCCTCTCTCGCCCCACCTCCGTGCGCATCGTCACCACCCGCCCCTCCGCATTCAACCTCCCTCACCTCCCGCCCCCTCTTCTTACCCGAATCTCGCCCTCTTCGCCCGCTCGCTAGCGCGCGGTAGCGAGCGCCGGCTTGGCTGTCCGCAACGTGGACTTTTTTTTTGCGGGGGTGGTGCAGTCTACGGGTAGCGTGACTGGCACGGCTGCATCAACTGCGGACACCCCCACCGTCATCACTGCCGACATATCTTACCCCATGACCGAGCGAGAGATCGAGGAGTGGGATGTCGAGAGTTATAAAAGGATTGACGGAGGTTGGGGTTTAATCGAGTGCGTTGCCTGTCTATTTTTGCTGCGGGCTCTTCCGTCTGTGCGCGTTCTTGCATTAGGACTCGGGCTGCGGGTGCTTCGTGTCGCGGCAGGCTCTGGCAGGCTTTATTTTAATCGGCGCGGTTGCGTTGCTTCTTGCGCCATGGGTTCCTGCTTTTATTCGAGTGCCCCGCTACCTAACACGCGATGCGCAATGCACAACAGGTCTTCCCACCTCGTCTACGCAGGCGGACCCCTTCGCGGAGAGCAGGCAGCTAGCGCAGAGTGCGTTGGATGGGTGCGTTATTTACTCTTCCCTTTCATTTTTATTCGTTATTCATGCCACTTCCTTGTGTCCGATGTTCTTGCGCTGCCCTTCCATTTTTTTATATCTTATTTTTGCGTCATTGAGCCGTCTTGCCTTTCGTTTGCCTCGTCACTTCTACCTTGCATACTTCGCTTTCCTTACCGTGCATACTCAACATGTCGGTGTATTCGCTTTTTATTTATCCCATATCCTGCTTCTGCTCGTATCATTCTCGGAATTGTGGGACTTGATACTCCAGCGGGTACAACGTCTGCATATTCACGTACGGGCAGAGCAGCGGACGATGGAGGGCAGGGGGATGCGTGGTTCCTTTCTTTATTATTTCAATTTTTATTGGAGCAGCGTTTCGGGGCGGGATTCTTTCTTTTCTTTTATTGCGGGATTCTTTTATTATTGGGTGACATTATTGGAGGGAGGGGAGGTGGCGTGGTGCGCTTGACCCGGGCTTGCGGCTGTGTGGCGGGGTGCGGCGACCGACTCGTCGCTTTTTAAAAAATATCCTCGCGAAACGATGTGCGGAAATTCTGATACCCACACATCGCGCTAAAGCGCATCGCGCTGCTTTCCACGCTCCGCTCCTTTATTCTTTCCTTCTCCTTCTCCCGCTCTCGCCTACTTTCTGTTCACTATCGAAACTGTTTCGATTCACACATCTCTCCCGTATTATTATTTCGACGCGTTATCCGAGAGCCTCCGAAGATTATGATACGTCCCACCCTACCCTGACGGTAAATCTGCGCCATCGTCACCTGATACACGAACCTGTTGCGTAGGCTCGCGTCTTACCGCAGCGGAGAGTCCAGTATATCTGTGCCAGGTTGATTTGATTAAATTTTACTGTCCCGTTTCGTTTGTCTAATATGTTCCGCCGGCGTTCGCACTGGAAGGTGTTCGGCGACCATCAAATTGCCCCGGCTTCGCGACGTTTCCTCGCTCCGCCTTGTTCTCCCTCCGAGGAGCCCAGGCAATGCAATCCCGCCCACACTTCAGAATCTGCGAGACTGCAACCGCCGAATTGGCCAGGCCTCCCGACGTTTCCTCCCCCCTGTTTTGCCTCCGAGGAGCCCAGGGTGTGGCACGAGTTAGAGTTGATTATATATATGGATCGACGTGCTAGTTGCAGGTGTGCATGATTTTCATTCAGTTGTCGTTCCAGACACTAAATGCTGCAGGATAATACAGGCCCAGCCGTCGCAGCCGATTCAGACCGTCTTGTCGAGGTCACTGCGGCCGAGAGTCCCGGGACTCTCTCTATCAAGTTTCCAGGAGGGAATTCTCTAACGCTTTGTGATTGCCACTTGGAGCATGTTATTAAAGGCGGATCTGAGATGCAGGACGTAGATCTAGAGTTTCGATGGACAAATACTCCCGACAAAAGCAGCCTTTCTCTCAAGATATATGTGGACATGAAACTTGCTGATGAGAGGTGGGGAATGTTTAATCCTGTTCTTTAAACATTCCCCACCTCTCATCAGAAAGTTTATGTCCACCTATATCTTGAGAGAAGGGCTGCTCTTGTTGGGAGTATTTGTCCATAGAAATTCTGGATCTACGTCCTGCATCTCAGATCCGCGTTCAATGACACACTCCAAGTGGCGATCGCGAAGCGTCAGAGAATTTCCTGCTGGAAACTTGACAGAGAGAGTCACGGGACTCTCGGCCGCAGTGACCTTGACAAGACCATCTGAATCGGCAGCGACGGCTGGGCCTGTATTATCTTGCAGTGTTGAGTGCCTGGAAGGAAAACCGAATGAAAATCCCGCACTCTTGAAACGAGCACGTCGATCCATCTATATGCTCGACTCTAACTCGTGCCACACCCTGGCCTCCTCGGAGGTAAAACAGGGCGGGGCGAGGAAATGTCGGGAGGTCTGGCCGATTTGATGGTAGCAGATAGTGAGGTGTGGCCGGGAATACCTTGCCTGGGCTCCTCGGAGGAAGAACGAGGCGGACGAGTAAACGGCAGGAAGCCTGGGTAATTTTGTGGTCACCAGTTCTGAATTGTGGCAGTGATTGCTTTGCCTGGACTCTTCGGAGGTAGAACACGGTGGGAAGAGCAAACATCGGGAGGCCTGCGAAATGGGTGGTCCCAGATTCGGAAAGGTGGTGGGGGCGGCGTTTCAATGGGGCCAACTGTGGCGGGCGGAACGTGGACCATAAGAACCTCGAAGCACGAGGCTGGTGATCTCGATCCAGAGTGGAGGCCGTTCAGGCCCTGGAGGAGGCGGGGCTTTCATGGGACATGGGCGCATAAGGTTAAGAGAGTTATGTGCGGGTGCTCGCAATTTAAACAAAAACACAGGCGGTGTGATGTGACTGTGGCCACAGTGATATCGCTAAATAAAGTACAAGGGCTCGTAAAACAATTACAGGCCGAGAATGATTACGGAGGAGTACTCTCGACTATTATAGGCAACTGTCGACGGCTGAGTCGTCCGATATCTTGGAACCTTCGAGGTTGTCAGTACTTCACCCCATATTTGAAGGAAATGCATATGACGTCCAGATTGGGGGGACGCAAAGTAGGTAGGTAGTATTGCCGGCACGGTCCCACTAAGGGTCATATTCATCAGAAGAAGATCAAACGAGTCAGACAAATTATGTACAATCAGCGAGCCTGCTCCACTTTGCGGGAAAATAAGGCACCGAATGACGCCCACAGAAGAATCAGCCTTTATTTACATCACGGTGTGTGCGAGAAGTGTGGCACATATAATATCGGTCAAAAAAGTATGCTCTACATGTAAATAGTCAATGTGCGTCAGAATTAAAGCTTCTTGTAAGTCTCTCATTCTCTACATGTCACTCCTCATATCTCATATTCGCAACCGTGGAAAAGGGTCGGGAAGTTACGGGGATCAGATCCTGAGGATGCCGGCGGTTCCGATCAAATCGGGACGCCTATTCCTGTTATGTCTGAGTTCGTTGTTTGAGATCCGAGGATAGATGGAAAACATCAGGCGTTAGGCTTGGTTATGGGGGACTAAGCTTGACAGCTCCGGGAAAATGAAGTTCAGGATTGCCCATCTCAAATCTCACCAGAATTTTTATCTGGTGTCCACCCTCTTCATTTCTTTGAAAAAGCTCAAATAAAAGGCTGGAAAATGGCACGAATGCCGACCAAAATAGCGTCTGAAGAACAAGCGTCATGGCGAATCAATATTGAGCCATAGGGTAATAATTGTGAGAAAAGGCACCGCACCGTAAAGGCACATAAAGTCGGATCCCTGAGAAACAAGTTCAGTAATTAATATTACGCAAGGCTTGAAGATTCAAGCCCACAGATATACGATCATGTTCTTAGCTAGCTGGCTTTGGAATTCAACACAACGTGAGACGGGAGTTCCACCCGGCCACTTTATGACCTGGTGGATCTTCATCATGGTGAGTGGATGTGCTCACCTATTCTGGAACTGCTTGTCAAGCCTGGCAAACGAAACGGAAATAAACAAGAGTTCCAGCCCACCGGGGGAGAGACTCTCTAGAGAGAGAAAACCAGAGAAAAAAATGATGATCAAGGCATCAATAACCCATCTTTCTCTAGATTCCGGCAGATTCCGGCCATTGGCGAATGTCATTTTATTTTTGCCAATATTTTGCAGTGTAAAACTGCACACGAGCAGCGCAAGCTTGCTTGGTGCGGGCTGTACGGCGGTGGGCTGGGTACCCTGCCGTAGCCAAACTTTACTTGCCATATATGCCTATTTTGGATGCTCGGGTTACCGTAATGTGTGTGCGAGAAGTGTGGCACATAGGATATCGATCGAAAAAGCACGAATGTTGTTCGGACACCAGCCGAAACGCATCTAGCCTCCGACGCCGGATTGCCAAACCCGTGTCCGGATCGGTATCGAGGCTCTTCGGGTATTAATGAGGGTCCTGAAAAGGTGTGGGGGTCTGGGGTTTCTAAATAGAATTACCCTCAGAACAGGACTTTGTAAGCCCGTTGTGACTCAGAACCAGTATTAAATAACTCGCTCAATTTTCCTGGTAATAATAACTTCCCTCGGTGTCGCCGATTGATGTCCCACATTTGATGGAGGAGGAGATATATTATACTGACACGGTCCCACAATTGGAACAGTCAGCCTATTACGTACGACATCGGAACTTTTATAGGCTAAGAAGTTACGTGTCGTAATAAGTAGAACACACGTACTACCAAAGGGGGCGGAAAGACTCAGACCAACCGGGTGTCCCCGACCTGGCTCGGACAAGAGCAGCTAGGTTGTTCGGTTATAACCTCGATAGTAACCCTAGTTTCTCCGAGAAACCGGGTTTCTCAAAAGTATCCGGAGAAAAATGGGGGCATGCAAGGACAGCAAATGAACTAAATAAATTAGAAATTAAACCTCTTCCTTTGACGGGTTTTCTTGCAATTCCGCCTCGTACGCCGACCCGCAACCGATCCGATATAAGGAATACGCTCCCCCTCCTACTCATCGAGATCCCGATTCTGACGATGGCCACCCGCTTCGTTCCAATTCGTGAGGCACTCGCAAAAGCGCGCAAATAGACACTGATAGTTGTGATTGCCATTTTTGCGCATCAATCTTTTCGTATCGAGAAGATCTAGCCGGCCATTATCTGATACGCTGGCTCTTCGAACTCTGCGCATTTCAGGATTGAACGTGAGCGATATATTCTTGAATATCTCTGTGACTTTACACCTTCCACCTTTTCTCATTCGAACATTCCTTGCAATATGATGACCTTATAAGTATATCTTCCTGACAACTTCCTGGAAACCCGGACAAACCATTTACATAAGATTCCGGATAGTGGGACTGTGGGAGCTCGGAGGCCATTGCCGAGTGCAGATCACCACCTGTGTGGTGTCGATGAAACCCGACGACCCCGACAATAACTGGGAGGCTTATAAGTACCGAAATCCAAAATCGTCCCAAATCGCCAAAACCGCGTAGGGCACGGTACTTATATACGTATCTAGGCTGGTTGATCCGGCACATGAGATCTTCCTCAGCTGACCCGCATAACTTTAACAATGGCGGTCGGCTTTGAAAACGGACCTGTAAGGTATCGTCAGTGCATCGTCGAGGAGGAAAACACTAGTGTACGTACGGGTTGTAGTATCGGTACGCCATTAAAAGACGGCATTCGAAGTTGGACCGTGGACGTATTTTATTTATAAGTAGGCCCTTTGTGATGAAGCGTGGGACCTCCGACGATCTTTGTTCGCAAGATATTGAACTCTTTTCACAGAAGCATAGCTTCGATCTGACTTGAAAACCAGTGAAAGGAAATCATATAAAAGAGACGCAGGTGCGCGATAAGTTTGATATATCCCCTAAAATGCAGTTCGCTCTCTTGCCCGCCATCTTCGTTTTCTACGCAGTTACATCGGTTGCTGCGCTTGCTACCGTGAGTCTAGCTACTGTCGGTGATATGACATGGTATTCATATCCCGGTAGTCTGAAGGAGCCCGTCGTGAGCTGGTCTGTTGTGTCTATTGAGTAGATGCCACTGTCGCTGACCGCGCGTCTAGGCTTTCGACGTCGCTGAGATAGATCGTCGCGACGGCCCTTGTATGGGGGCGAATGGCAATGGCCGTCGTGAGCTGGTCTGTTGTGTCCATTAAAAGTAGATGCCACTGTCTCTGACCGCCCGTCTAGGTTACTTTCGACCTCGCTGACATAGATCGTCGCGAGGGCCCTTGTATGGGGGCGAAGTGCGGCATCCCTCGTGAGCTGGTCTGTTGTGTCCATGAAGTATATGCCACTCGAATTCGCTGACCACCCGTGTAGGTTACTTGATCAGAATCCGAGCCATCTGAATTCACAGTACTATGCACGAATATGTCGCAGTGAGTCCAGTATATCTGTTGTTGATGTTATTGAGTACGTCTATGATATCATTAACACCCCACGCGTGGTGATCGGATAATGGGCAGGCCGCTCGACTACTCTGTCCCGACTCCAATTGCATTTCCCACATGCCGCGCACAACGTCCATCTAGTTGTTCTGTTTTGTTTTGTTCCTTTTGTCCGTTGACCGATGTATGTTCAGAATTCCTTCTGCTGCTTCAATAGGTGAAATGCCCTTGCCTTAATGTGCTGTTGAGCCAGCAATGGATATTTGTTGCTTCAACCTTGGCAGGGTTTCAAAAGTAATCCTAGTACTCTACAATAGGGCGCACTATCTGAGGTGTTCCCCTCCAACTATTCTGTCTGAATCGCAGATGAGGGAACCACATCTCTTTATGAGCCTGCCATTCTCTCCATTGTGCTTCGAGGTCATATTGGGGATCATAAGGATGCTCATCATGATGCAGCTTGCTTGAAACCATGAGATATTGCTCCCAAGCCTCGATCACATCCTGTGGAGGGTCTGGAAATGCCTGAACAGTGATTTAGTGCAATTGAAAGGATACATGGTCGATTACAAACCTTGAGCCATTGTAGAGTATTATGATAGTTTTCTGCCGGGTTTCTTTTTAAATCGGTCGTGTCGAAGGAGATTTGACGAATGTCTTGGAGGAGTTGCAGAGACAGCGGGGACGCTCTGATGAAACATCCCCAAACATCAAGTAGTAAATGCCTAACACAACGTCAGTCTGCCGTGTCTTCCAAATTCGTCTGAACATCACACACCTGAGACCGTGGGGGGTGTTGTTCTTGATCTGCCTGATACATCCTTGCGCCAACTCCAACAACAGCTGTGAAATGGCAACTTGGGGAGAGAGGTGCTCTGCCACGAACCAGAGCAGCTCAGACACCTCTTCTGAATCTATGATATGTTCCAGTGGGCAAATGGCAGCCCTCAGATCCGCCCATGAGATATCCAACAAGAAATGGATCCTGAGCAGGCTAAGCCTCTCATCCATGCACTGTCCGAGAATATATGATTGGAGGATACGAGGGCGCCGTGCACAGTGATACAGTTGCTGGAAATCTTTGGACAGGCCTGAATTGGCATTACCAGGTGGTGGAGATTCCAATGCTTGAGAGATAATAAGATCGACATCGCGCATGAAGTCATAGTCTTTCCACAATTGGACGAGATCCTCTGGTGGATTCCCAATACCCTAAAATAAATGCCGGTTAGAGTTCAGACTGAGCGGGGCTAAATAATCTGGCAGACCTCCAACAGAGAGAGGATTTTTCCAGGAGAGTAGCAGCGGTAGTAGAAGAAGAAATCGGGGCTGATGAGTCGAATGAGGGGTATCATTTCCTGCAAAGGCGGAATTTTGCTGATTGCTTCCTGTAGACATTCCTCACTGCGATAAAAAAAGCCAGTCAAACATCATACAAACATCTTAGTGTAAACTCACAATGCCACTCGTTCAGCATGGGTGATCTCTCGATTGTCATAGATGTAGGAGAGTGCTTTCAGCATCAACTTTCCCAGTGCCACTTGGTGTTGAGGACCACCAACATAAAACTCACCAGATCGGGATGGATCACTCAGGAAGTCACGAAACGAAGCATGGTGCACTGAGATCCACTCCCAGCGTTCATTGTCATTTTCAGGATTCGGAACATCCAGGACTGAGTGGAGGCCCCGCAGGATGAGCTGAACATCTCCCGGTTTGAGTTCCAGAACCTGTTCAATTCCGCCAGTGTTTAACCGAAACTCGAAGAACTCCAAGGCCCGCAGGATTGGAAGAAGAAGATAACGGGCTGGCACCGTCGAAAGAATTTGTGTATACAATCGGTCCAAGGTACTGAAAGGTGATTCCAACACATGCGAGGCATCGTGGAGAGCTGCCAGTTGATCTGTCGGCCGGAAGTTTCTGTCATCAACGAATTTGATGACAGTAGCGGCATAAATGAAATAGCCTGATGATTTATCCACGAGGTACTCGAGAACCTCTTCTGAAGGCCAGGGGCTTGAAATACCTCCCATCGTTTGGTGGTGTTCTCGATGAATCCGTGCAAACTCATCTGTTAAATATTTCCTGACGTCCTCGAGTGATTGCTCCACATTGAACGAGTGGGGAAATCCGTGGAAGAAGGAGCCTTGGAATATTTCGCGAATATGGGGCTCAGGTCTGCTCGCAATCAGAAATAGGAGAGGAGACGAGTCCTGCTCATGTCGAGTTGAATTCCCGATGCAACGGAGCACTTGCTGTAGACCCGGCTCTTTACATTCATCTAAGCCATCGATGATGATAGTGATGGGCTGTGCGATACCGAGTTGCCTACAGGGCTCTATGACAAGCTTCTGTAGCTGAACATCCATTGATTTGGCGACCACATAAGGAATCTCTGCCATGATATTCGAAATCCGGGCCTTCATCTGTGGAATGTTGAATGCCAGCTGATAGGCGAGGGTGGCAAATAATTTCTGCGCATTTCCGCGAGTGGGATGGCCTCTCTTGAAGAAGAAACTGCCCCCCAAATGGCCGGAAGTGGCCAGGCGCTCAGCAAGAGTGCGCATGAGAGCGGACTTTCCGGCTCCGGCTGGTCCGTGCAACCACAGAACCGGAAGTCGCTCCATCGTATCTTCGATAAACGGAGTATCCATGTCTGAGTGCGAATCCACGGTCTCGTCGGAGCCATCAGGCCCTTCAGACCTGATGCACCAACTGTACAATTTCTCGAGCATTTTGGTGCGTGTCTCCGGATGGCATTTGGGCTGCGTGTCGCTATCCCTGGAATCATGCATAGCTTCGAGTGATTCAGACACCTCGCGATGTAAAATGTGGAGGCCTGAATTCTCATCCAGCGGAGCATGGTTATTCACTGAGCAAACGCACCTGTTTCCCCATTATTGACATTTCCACCAATGAACGTGCCGCCGTGGATATTTGTCCCGGTTTCAGGACCATGAGTATCCCCAGACCATGGGGCCGGATATGAATTGAATACACCATTGTTGGATCCAACTTCTGCACCAGGCCCATTCACGTTGCGCAGGTGAGAAAGTGGAGCTGTTGGATTATAGTCATCTGGGCGGCTATTGGGCTGATTGTAGAAAGGGGGTAAAGAGCATCTTTCTGAGCCATTTTGGTAGCGAAAGGACGCATCTTTTGTAGGACTTGATCAACGAAGAATATATCAGTACTGTCCAGACTCACTATAAGGTACAGGCCGCCCACTGGCAGTCCCCGTTTGCCGACTATTCCTGATGACTCCGGCCAAAGAATGACCACCGCACCATCTATGTTGCCCCGTTGATGGTCTCTGAACAGAAGATTGAGATGCTTCAAGCGCCGCCCACGGGTAGTATAGTGCCTGGCTGTCTCGAGTCACAAGCTGCTGATTGTTTTCGAGGTGCATATCGCCACCAATCTCGTAGAAATTTCCTCCATGTATGTTTATGCCAGAAGTGTTGCTGAAGAGAGGCATAGGGATGGGTGTGGGAGGTAGCAAGGTGCGAAGCTGTGCTGTGGACAGCAGTTCGGATGATTCGGACCGCGACATAGCACTATCTCACGCTGTCATCACAAAAAACTTCGACCTAAAATTTTTGTACGATCCTGAACCATATTCCACGGAACCTACAGACTACCATTCGCAATACCAGAATTTTGTTCTTGCGGCGCATCGCAACCATCGAAGGAATCTCCAGGTAAAAAAACAATATTTTCAAATACAATATCAGCTCAGACTTTTCCAACAGGAAACTTCTGAATAATTAATTACTTGACTTCTTTTTCAAGTTGAGTAGACTTGTGTTCTGTGTTCTAGAGAAATTCGGGCACATCTGACACTGCCCAAGACATATCTGATCAGCTGCTGCGTGGAAGGTCGGGCGTGCTGCGACTACTGGGCGGCAACGGATAAATGCCAAAACTACATTGTTGATGGATTCCTTGGACACGATCACAACTTCTGCCGAGAAAATAGTCCTGTGGCGAGAGCAGATTGACGCGTACGAGTCCCGCTGTGAAAGAGTGGCAAGGCAGAGAAAACAGAATGGATAGTAGTAGGTGAGAGCACAGTAAGGTCAGCCACTCAAAAAGTGATTCGTAAAATCGTCGTGGTTTGAGAGAAAACTAGCTCGAAAATCTCCGAGGGAAGTGCTGGCATACAAGGACCAAATAGACAAACCCTCATTTGTTCTTCCTTCGACGGGTTTTCCCGAAATTTCGCCTCGTACTCCGACCCTAAATCCAGTATGCGCTCTACCTCCGACGTCATCGAGATCCCGACCCCAACGACGCTCACCCTTCGCCGAGTGTAGATCACCACCTGCGTGGTGGCGATGAAACGATAACGATGTCTGAGGTCGCCAGGGTCGACTTCTCACAATACCGAACAGGACCGAACATCAGTGTTTCCTGTTTTAATTAGACACAGATACCTTACAAACACCTACAAGTACCGAAATCCAAAATAATACGTATCTAGGTTCCTTAGTTATCGTCGATGCGGCACAAATAATGGGGAGCCGGCCTTGAAAGCGGTCCTGTCAGGCATCGTCGGGGAGGAGGAAAGTGGCCGGATGTGCGCCGTCGTTGGACTGTACGTAAGGGGATGTGAGTACCGGCGCGCGAGTGGAGACAGAAGGTGTACAGCATTCCAAGTTAGACCGCGGACGTATTTCTAACTTTGTTATAGGCTCGTTGTAATGAGGCGTGCGATTTCTGTTCGGTGAGTAGATATTGAACTCCGTTCACAGAAGTTACGCTTCCGAGTCGATCAGACGCGGAGAAGCAGTTCCTGATAGTTAATAAAATACTATAAAGGGGATGCAAGTGCGTGATAACTTCCATATATCCACTAAAATGCCGTCCACTCTCCTGTCTGCCATCTTCGTTTTCTGCGCGGTTACATCGGCTGCTGCGCTTTCTATTGTGAGTCTAGCCACTGTTAGTTATGCGACATGGTATTTATATCCCGTCGTGAGCTGGTCTGTTGTGTCCAAAAAGTAGATGCCACTCGATGTCGCTGACCACCCGTATAGGTTGCTTTCGATGTCGCCGAGAAAGATCGTCGCGACAGCCCTTGTATGGGGGCAAAGTGCGATGGCCGTCGTGAGCTGGTCTGTTGGGTCCAATAAGTAGATGCCACTCGAGGTCGCTGACCACCCGTATAGGTTACTTTCGACGTCACCGAGAAAGATCGTCGCGACGGCCCTTATATGGGGGCGGCTTGTGGTGGCGGACGCTAGGAAGGATTTGGGACGGTCTGCTGTGTGATCCCACCCGGAAGTGGAATATACATGTACGCCTGGTGCAACCCGTGGATATAGGTAGCCGGAATTGTGAGGAGCTCATTTTATAGCCGCTCCTAGCAAGATTTCCCAATATTTCTAATTCCTGCCACCTCGTCGTTGAAGGGTGCGCCACATCGTGCGAGAGAAAGCACGCACCTTCAGATTTGTTTGGCCCCTCATCAAGGCTGGTGGTCCACGCACTTGAAACTTGAAGTCAGTCGTTCACAAGTGCTATCCTATTGATAACACTCAAAAAGGCGTCCAATATATTATCTTGAGGAAATTTAAATGCACAACTGTGTTTACTGGATAATCCTGTTACAACTGATGCAATGCCGTGCAACTCTGTAATATTGCATGCAAATTAGTGCAATTTGAGGTACATACGTTGGGCTGCACGCACTGATTTTTTTGCAGATTTTTCGGGCTGCGGTGCAACTTGGAGTCGAGGATCGCAGGCATAATGATAAGTAGGCGTGGATCTGCATTGGATATTTCCTGATGAGAGTAGATCCCTGCACTGAGTATACGTGACTGATGTAACCAATAATCAAAGAGAGACGCGTCGTTGTGCCTGGCCCTTCACGTGCGACGACCCGAGAGCCTCACCAAAGCCTCATACTAATGTCATCATTGGTGTAAGGCTCGATGTTGCCACCAGCATCGACCCCCCAGACATTGGTGCGCGATCCAGCAGAGATTCGTTTAACTGCACCGGAGATTGGAGGAGGCATAGCGAAAGATGTCGCCGTTGGCGTTGACCCCCCAAACCGTGCCATCAGCAGCCGCGCCAATGTCGGTTAGGCTCGGGGCACCATGGATTTGGACCCAGGGGTTGCTGTCATTACCGGTGTAACAATAGACATTACTGCCAGCGTCGACTCCCCAGATGTTGGTGACTGATCCAGCAGAAATTCATGTGAGACAACCAGCGATAGGTTCCCAAGGCCCTACGAGCCCGTTTATGGACAAGCAGAGACATTGAGAATCATGATACATTGGAGAATAATCCTATCTTTGATCAGGGAGGCTCCGAGCGCAAGCTGCCACATAACGCCTGCAATGATGAACGCTTGATGGGATGCGACAGTAAATTGCATGGTGCAGGAGTGGAAGCTTGCAACTTGAGGTTCTGCCAGATGGTGTTTATCCTTTATACTTACTGGTCAATTACCCCACGGCACGGCAGTTTCGCACACGACTTCTTCCTAGTCTCTCCTAGACAGACGCTTCAACAAGGTATCAACTCGTGCCTCGTTTTGTTGAAACTTCTTCCGTAGTGATCGCAGTACTGGACAAACACTTCAACAGTTCCAACTCATACCCTCGCTTGTTGAATTACAGAACCGTATTCTTCCCTTGATGGCCCTCTCTCCTAGATAGAAATCTCGCGCATCGAGCTTCCGACGGAATTAACAAGCGAGGCACGAGCTTCATCCGTTAAAGCGTCTGTCTAGGAGAGACTAATATCACGGAGGAGACCATTCACAAGCCTGCACTCCCTACAGATACCAGAGGCAGCAGCTGGTCTAGGCCAGAAGCGAGATGAAAGGAAATACACGGGCAGAATTGTGGATGCGGGCATTCAAATACAGAGGATTGGTGTTTGGCAGGGAGGGAAGGGAAGCGTCTTTGATAGGACGACGCGTTGTTGCGCCTTCTTTGTCCACCCACCCACGTGCCGTCAAAAACTTGTCTTCTTCCAGCTTCCCTACTAGCTCGCCTTTTGCATTCTCGCCGTACGTAGCACCAACTCTGCGTCTGCGTCCACTTTGCCTTACACCCACAACAGCCCGACCCGGCCCGCACCCGTGACAGTAGGCAGTAGTCTCATGCCACGACACTAGCCAGCGGAATTGTACCGTAAAGCCACGACACTAGCCATCCAACGGCTAGCATCGTGCTCGATAGGCTCCTGTCCGTCCCCATTTGGAATTTAAGCCGTGTCCACTAGCGGCCGTTGCCAATAGCCTTCTCCTCTTCCCCTTTTGGGGAGCAAGCAGTGCATCATGCCGTGCGTCCATTTGATGGATGCGAGTGGATGCGACGGTTAGCGATCCAAGCATTTTGACGCCGCCATCAAATACCATCAGATATCCTTGGCGCCGGCGACGATGCCAACCACGATGCCAAAATTTAGTTCAAAAATTGCGAAAATATCGTACAATACGCATGATACATTTCACCAGGTAAGGAGGCGAAATACGGTCAAACAAAGATATAACACACCTTTTCCTTCAATTTTTGCTGCATCTATTTCAGTCCCGGTTGCAGCTCGAGCCCATGACCTCTGTGCTATGCAGTAGAAGTGAGGCAGGCGAGCGGTGTGCTAGACTATGTCTGAGGAAAAGCCTGTGTACGAAATGGTGGTGGGAATGAGCGGTACAGCCACTGATTGACATGATCGACGTACCCAATTTGGAATGATCCGCTTGAAAACTCGATGATTTTGCGGATTGGGGACGCGTAGGTGGGCTAGCTCTGCTTGAATCTTTCATATAACAAGCCTTATGTGCCCAAGTATTTTTAGGAGAAGAAATTAGCACTTAATCGTTTTTTCTGGTCGAGATTTCACTCAATTGCTACCTGCAGCTGAAATAATGATTTTCTTTCCATCGTAGCCATGTTTCATTCAATCTCTTTTGAATAAGAGTGTATCCTATCCAGAGGAACCCTAAAAAAAATGAATTGGGGGTGGATCAAAGTCCTGTACAATGATTCAGGCCTTTCTAGAATCTGATAAGCACGCCTGTTTCGTTGCAATGGGATGCATTTATGGCCTGAAAATTCAGATTCATAGACAGTATAACAATACCTACACACCCATTCCAATTTTGGGGCGATTAGAATAGGTTTATGTTTCATTCAAGAACACCTCTTTTGATGATTTTCGGGGCATGGAAGGCTTAGATATCATACTAGTAGTGCCTGGAGTGAACAATAACGTCATATGAACCCAGTATGATCGAAAGATCTGGGGTATTTAACTTTCCAGAATGATCATTGACCGAATACGCTCGAAAGGTGGGGTACTTGAATGGTGTAAATCATAATGAACATGTCACACAAGTTCGACCAATGTCCATATATTCTTAATGACTTGCGTTTCAGGTATAACTGTTTTTAATTCATGAAGGTACATCCTATGAGAGCTCTCTCAGATATTCCTGGATTTTTTCTGGCCCTAGTCGTTGCGCTATTGCTCGATTGTGTTTTGAGATCCCTTTAAGCGCCCGTGAAGCGCCCACCGGCCCGCAAGTCCGAGCATCAGTTCGCGACCAGAATTTGTAATTACACCAACTCCCAACAAGCAATAACGGACCAGATGGTCAACTATTAAGCTTCATCTGCAATATATTAGCCCCTTATTTCATTTGTAGGCCAAAATACAAATAAAAAGGAACTGATTTCAAGAAATACAATACATTTGGGGTGTACAAAGGTCAAAGGGGGCAAAGTATGTGTGTATAACAGAACAGCACAGCGGAAGTAATATATGTGGAGGTGCAGGGAGTGTGCGAGGGCAACGCGAGCGGGGTGGGCAGCATGGTGTAAGCAAATGCACCCGATGACGTGCTGGAAGCGGCGGAAAAGGCGGGTCGCGCGGCGTGGGCGGGCCGGGAAGCGGCGTGTACCGTTATGCTGGTACCATAGAAGCAGGGGGCAGGGCGGGGTGGGCACGGATAGCCGGACGACGGCATGGGCGGGATGCGGATCAGCAGTGATGGGAAGATAACATGCGCAAGTAAATCAGCGCGGGAAACCGGCAAGCCGGCAAGTGCGCCCATTCAACATTGAGCCCAGCCTCTGTATGCCACCCTGCCAGCAGTACGAGGGCATTGGTAGCACCATTAAGCGAGTAACATATCATGCCCCATACAGCATACACATCCCACACAGCGCCCAACCGCCATCAATAATACTTACCATTCCCCATATAGCCTGTGCCCCCGCACCCCGCCCCGACCCGCCCCGCCCCGCTCTGCACCTGTGCCGCTAGCTAAAACCCTGATGCACTGTGGTACAGGTAGCTCTCTGGCGGTACTCACATACCCGTGGCAGCAGGAGGGAAGCAGTGGGGGTGAGATCCTGGGGTGCGGCAGGGTGCAACGGCAGCAGGGCGGGAAGCGGTGGCAGCAGGGTGGGAAGCGGCGGCAGTGATGGCACGTCGGGATTGATGGACCGGCGGCGACAAGAATAAAACGGGTATCCCCATCGCCGCCCGCCACCCTGGTATTATTTTGTCACGTTTTCATACATCAATACATAAATTATTGAAAATTATATGCCAGTGTTCCCTGCATCAAATAATCCACCATCAACAGCCACCTCCCACCCCAAAGTCTCCCCGAAAGGGTAGCCGATTGTGTAAGCGCGGCACTACAGTGCTAGCCATCCAGACGGCTAGTGTGGTGGATTTACTCTACAATTCACATGGCTAGTGTCGTGTGTCATTAGTCTAATATCTAGTGTTACGGCTCCGGCCCGACGCTCCCGCCCGCTCACGCGCCCGCGCCAACCTGCACCCGAGGCATACGGCCTCCACCTTCCACTCGCGCCTCAAGATGCGCGAGAGCGCGCGCATCCACGCCGTGCGGCTCACCATACTCCTCGAGTCCACTGCCGCGCTGTCTTCCTCGTCATCCATTGCCACCGATGCACTCCATTCTCAAATCCACACCCAGATATCGCAAGCCGACCTAACCGCCCTGCGCACTGCCGACGCTTCCGCGCGCCGAGCTCCTCTCCTCAAACTGCCGCACCCAATAAAAGATGCGAATGTTCCCTTTCAGATTGAGCACCTCCGCGCAGGCAGCGTTGTTCTTTCCTCGTCCCCCACCCTCATCTCTTCCGAGTCGCGCTCCTCGCCCACCTCGCATGTTCGGCGTCCCACTTTGAGCTCGATTGGCGTCCTACGCGGTGTGCTGGTTCTCAAATGCACCGCTGGTGCATCCACGCCACCTTCTGCTGCACGGCAAACGCGTAAGCCGCATCTCGCCCCACCTCCACGGTGCCCAAACCCCTCTCTCGCCCCACCTCCGCGCGCATCGTCACCATCCGCCCCTCCGTATTCAACCTCCCTCGCCTCCCGCTCCCTCTTCTTACCCGAATCTCGCCCTCTTCGCCCTCTCGCTAGCGCGCAGTAGTGAGCGCCGACTTGGCTGTTCGCAACGTGGACTTTTTTTTTTGCGGGGGTGGTGCAGTCTACGGGTAGCGCGACTGGCACGGCTGCATCAACTGCAAACACCTCCACCCTCATCACTGCTGACATATCCTACCTCATGACCGAGCGAGAGATCGAGGAGTAGGATGTCGAAAGTTATAAAAGTATTGACAGAGGTTGTGTTTTAATCGGGTGCGTTGTCTGTCTATTTTTTCTCTTCCTTCTGTGCGCGTTTTTGCGTCAGGACTCGGGCTGCGGGTCCTTCGTGTCGCGGCAGGCTCTGGCAGGCTTTATTTTATTTGGCACGGTTGCGTTTCTTCTTGCGTCTCGCGCGCCTTGGGTTCCTGCTTTTATTCGAGTGCCCCGCTACCTAACACGCGACGCGCAATGCACAACAGGTCTTCCCACCTCGTCCACGCAGGCGGACCCCTTCGCGGAGAGTAGGCAGCTAGCACAGAGTGCGTTGGATGGGTGCGTTATTTACTCTTCCCTTTCATTTTTATTCGTTATTCATGCCACTTCCTCGTGTCCGATGTTCTTGCGCTGCCCTTCCATTTTTTTATATCTTATTTTTGCGTCATTGAGCCGTCTTGCCTTTCGTTTGCCTCGTCATTCTACCTTGCATACTTCGCTTTCCTTACCGTGCATACCCAACATGTCGGTGTATTCGCTTTTTATTTATCCCATATCCTGCTTCTGCTCATATCATTCTCGGAGTTGTGGGACTTGATACTCCAGTGGGTACAACGTCTGCGTATTCGCGTACCGGCAGAGAAGCGGACGATGGGGGGCAGGGGGATGCGTGGTTCCTTTCTTTATTATTTCAATTTTTATTGGAGCGGTGTTTCGGGGCGGGATTCTTTCTTTTCTTTTATTACTGGATTCTTTTATTATTGGGTGACATTATTGGAGGGAGGGGAGGTGGCGTGGTGCGCTTGACCCGGGCTTGCGGCTGTGTGGCGGGGTGCGGCGACCGACTCGTCGCTTTTTAAAAAATATCCTCGCGAAACGATGTGCGGAAATTCTGATACCCACACATCGCGCTAAAGCGCAGCGCGCTGCCTTCCACGCTCCGCTCCTTTATTCTTTCCTTCTCCTTCTCCCGCTCTCGCCTACTTTCTGTTCACTATCGAAACTGTTTCAATTCACACATCTCTCCCGTATTATTATTTCGACGCGTTCTCCGAGAGCCTCCGAAGATTATGATACGTCCCACCCTACCCTGACGGTAAATCTGCGCCATCGTCACCTGATACACGAACCTGTTGCGTAGGCTCGCGTCTTACCGCAGCGGAGAGTCCAGTATATCTGTGCCAGGTTGATTTGATTAAACTTTACTGTCCCATTTCGTTTGTCTAATATGTTCCGCCGGCGTTCGTGCAGATGAGGTTTTCTTGTACGTAGAAAAAACGAGGCAATTTCCCGACGCGCCTGGATCTTGGTGGGATATGCCCCGCCGGTGTCCGGGTATTGAATGCGCCTTCCAGTGGCTGCCGTCATAGGGACCATCAACGGAAGAATACAGTTCTGTGATTCAACAAGCGAGGTAACTGTTGAAGTCTTGGAGAGACCAGTTCTGTGATCACTACGGAAGCACTCGTGTGCGAAACTGCCGTGCCGTAGGGCAATCGACCAGTAAGTATAAAGGATAAACACCGTCAGGCAGTACCTCAAGTTGCAAGCTTCCACTCCTGCACCATGGAATTTACTGTCGCATCCCTTCAAGCGTTCATCATTGCAGGCGCTATGTGGCAGCTTGCGCTGGGAGCCTCCCTAGTCAAAAGTAGGATTATTTTCCAATGTATCGTGAAGTTCTCAATGTGTCTACTTGTGCACAGACGGGCTCGTAGGGCCGTGGGAACCTATCGCTGGTCGTCTCACACAAATCTCTGCTGGATCAGTCACCAGCGTCTGGGGACTCGACGCTGGCAGTAACGTCTATCGTTACACCGGTAATGACAGCAGCCCCTGGGTCCAAATCCCTGATGCCCCGGGCCTAACCGACATTGGGGCGGCTGCTGATGGCACAGTTTGGGGGGTCAACGCCAGCGGCGACATCTTTCGCTATACCTCCTCCACCAATCACTGGGCCCAAATTTCCAGTGCGCTCAAACGAATCTCTGCAGGATCGCGCACCAATGTCTGGGGGGTCGATGCTGGTGGCAACATCTATCGTTACACCAATGATGACAGCAACCCTTGGGCCCAAATCCCCGGCGTCCTCGCCGACATTGGTGCGGGTGCCGATGGCACAGTTTGGGGGGTCGATGCCAACGGCGACATCTATCGCTACACTGGGGATCAAGGGGATCCCAATCACTGGGTCCAAATTCGCGGCTTGAACTTCATTGCGATCACTGCGGGGACAGAAACCAATGTGTGGGGGGTGACCAGCAAAGGCGACATCTACACGTTCACGGATGATGATGGTCAGCCCTGGGTACAGATCGGTGGTAGGCTGTCCAGTATCAGTGCGGGTGCAGATGGTGTGGTTTGGGGTGTCGCCACTGGCGGTATTTATCGCTTAATTCGCGATTAGCCTCCTCATTCTTGCCTTTCATCACAATGAGGACCCATGCTGCCAGACTCTTTTCACCTTGTATTTTCTAGTACAAGTCCTTCTAATAAATTGATAAAGGGTCACGTCGAAAAGGTGAAGACGTTCAGAGTCAATCAAATTTCTAGAATGATGCGTCGCGCCCCCGTGACCGCGACTTGCTTCAATACCGACCAAACCATTTCGCGATAAATTTGTGACCTCTGTTTAGACATTATTTGCAGTCGGCCCGGTTCGTTTCATTTACTCCACGACTCGGTAAGGTCTTCTTCACCAGTCTAAATAGCGATCTAGCCGCACCGCAGAACTCCGAGTCGTCGCGAAGCCAAAAAAGCACTTAGAGGGCATAGTTGTATCTAGTCTGTCACAAAAAATTTCACCATCATCCCGTAAATTTTGTTCAATATGCAGAGCTCATTGAACCTCGTACAGCGAGTGGGGATGATCAGTAAGCGTGCTTTTTTTATAATTAACTAGAATGTGCCCACGAACCCGTGACCACGAGTTGAAACGAATACCCGGGATAGTCAAGGGTTGTATGGTTTGCACAAATGAACATGCTCGTGCATAAAACACTCTTTGCGAATGCGGATCGCATATCACGTCTCCCGAGTCCTTACGCACTATGGGAAAAGACTCGGATGTGAGACATTTATTTTCTCAGACAGAAGGGAAAGTGAACATACAAGTTGCACGAGTACGACTCGAGGTTGTTATCAAAGTTGGTCTGAGCCAAGTTGACGCTGGCGGGTCCGGTGGTGGTGATGGCATCGCCACCGCAGTTGGCAAAACTAGAAGGACAAATGAGCCACGAGAGACTGCTAATCGCTTGAATGCCTACTTGAACCAGGTGCATTTGAACCCTGCATTGATGGTGTAAAAAGAAATGTTGTTGATGAAACCGGGAGAGTTATTGACACATCCACTAGGGAGACTAGGACGCGTGAAGGGGATGCAGCCTGACGAGCCGGGCCCGGTACAGAAGCTGCCGAGCGTGACGGTACGGGCCTCATGCTTGAAAGAGAAGGGGGGTGAGAGAGATAATCAGGGCACATTGGCAGCACTTACCATGATCTCCCCGGGGGCGGGGGCCCCAACCGCAAAGCCTGAAGCAGCGAGAAATGTAGCGAGTTTAATGAGGTTCGAGAATTGCATATTTAGCCGAGGAGAGTTTTGGAGATGAGACACCGCAGGGGTAGGGTAGACTAGACTGTATAGGCAGGTCGGTCTGAAGATACTCATGGGGTGAGTACTTACCAGCCTTTTATATGTTCCATCTCATTGTGATGACATTATTATGGTCTCCAGACTCAGAATACCGGAATAGTGCCAAGAAAACGTTGCCTGGGGCGAAGTGGTCGGCATTGCGATCGCGCCGGTAGAAGAGAGCCATTTGTGGTAGTGATTATTCTTCGGCTACTAAACATTTCGTTGAGGTCGTACACGAAGTGCCTGGTAGCAGATCAGGAAGTACGCAGTAACGCGGTCGCGGGTGCTCAACGGTGTAACTCACAGGTGTTGAGGTCAGGTCCACGGTGACTTGGCGATACTCGCGAGTTTTGCATCCCTGACCGCTCCTGGCCGTATACAGTAACTAGGAATTTCATCATCATCATCATTAGAGCATATTCGCACCGCCTAAAAGTTCTCAAATATTGCCATCACTTTTAAGCGAGAGCCTTGATTGATGTGACCTTGGTGACTGACTTGGCTCTCGCCTTCGACTTTGTGCAACGCCTGCGAGAAATTTTCCTCTGAAAAAATTTGGATTAAACAATAGGCAAGGCAACGGCGGCCCAGGAATTTCCTCGGGCTGAAATGACCAAAAACTGTGTCTTTACTCCGTTTTTTGAGTGTCACCTATTCCCTTTTGGGGGCCCCACTTTTCTGGCATCAAGCATCGCTTTTTAAATCAAGAGGCGATGTTGGGCAGTTCTATTAGAGCATATTCGCACCGCCCAAAAGTTTTCAGATCTCTGCATCACTTTTAAGCGAGAGTCTTGATTGATGTGACTTTGGTGACTGACTTGGCTCTCGCCTGCTACTTTGCGCAACGCCCGCAAGAAAATTTCCACTGAAAAAAATTGGATTAAACAATAGGCAAGGCAACGGCGGTCCAGGAATTTACTCAGGCTGAAATGACCAAAAACTGCGCCTTTACTTCGCTTTTGAGTGTCACTTATTCCCTTTTGGGAGCCCCACTTTTCCTGCATCAAGCATCACTTTTTGGATCAAAAGGCGATTTTGGGTGGTGCGAATATGGTCTATTATCATCATCATCACCGCTCCTGGCCGTCCATCACACCCGAAGAGATCATTTCAGCAGTAGAATGAAAGAGGTTATTAGTTGGCCCTCTTAGTTGGATTATGTAGGGCCTCAGTTCGATTATTTGGGCTTTCTCACTGCGATGGCACATGCAATCTTTTGCTCAAGTGGAGTAAAAGTTTGATTAAGTCTTTGTTTTGATGGATTGGAAAAGTAGTTTTAGACAGCCAACTAATAACCTCCATTACCGCCGCTACTATTCTCTTACCATCATGTCGGATCTGGCGAATTCTGTCTGTGGCCTCGCTTTCGTCTCGGGTCCAGTCTGTCATGACATCCCAATTTGGGTACCCAGTCATGACAATCTGGGCTTCTACCAACCCGTTAGCCGTACCATTGCGCTATCAAAACTTGATGCAAATTTCTCACGATGTCGCATGGCTTAACAAGAAGCTCTTTTGTTCAAATCAGCCTTGAATTCGATAAAAATGGCCAAGATTTATAACCATTAAACTGTTTGATAATGCATAGGTGCAAACTTAGTCCATCGACAGCCTGGATATACCCAGAAGATTTTTTGGGACGAACTGTCATCTCTTATGACATATCAACTGAGAGTATTAACAGTATACTTCTGCTTCTCGCCTGCCGCGCTGCTGGTCACCATTGGTTGTTGGGTGCTTACAGGTCTCATATACATAGAAATGTAGGGCATTGCAGAATGCTCGTGCACTCGAACGACGCAGAGGACTATGCGACATCGTGAGAAATTTGCATCAAGTTTTGATAGCGCAGTGTACGGCTAACGGGTTGGTAGGGTTCCCAAATTGGGATGTCATGACAGACTGGACCCGAGACTAGCCTCGCTTCTGCACTGGATCTCGTCCCACTGCCTGCGAGTGCTCAAGAACAAGATGTCGTGGTGGCTCGACGTGTCAATGGAAGCACAAAACTAAAGAAATCTGTTCCCATACTACCCTTGGGCCTCTTTGCACCGTTCCCGGCTCGCGTTTCTATGCGCCCTGTTCTTGCATCTGGACTCCATGCACGGCCTCAGAGTGCCATCCCGATGGGCGGAGGTGTTCGGGTCAGCGGTCCCAGCGTCGTGGACTCCGATAATCAAGGCTCTCGCTTACAAGTGATGGCAGATATCTGAAAACTTTTGGGCGGTGATGATGATGATGAAATTCCTAGTTACTGTATACGGCCAGGAGCGGTCAGGGATGCAAAACTCGCGAGTAGGCGACGTTTTCTTGGCACTATTCCGGTATCCTGAGTCTGGAGACCATAATAATGTCATCACAATGAGATGGAACATATAAAAGGCTGGTAAGTACTCACCCCATGAGTATCTTCAGACCGACCTGCCTATACAGTCTAGTCTACCCTACCCCTGCGGTGTCTCATCTCCGAAACTCTCCTCGGTTAAATATGCAATTCTCGAACTTCATTAAACTCGCTACATTTCTCGCTGCTTCAGGCTTTGCGCTTGGGTCCCCCGCCCCCGGGGAGATCATGGTAAGTGCTGCCAATGTGCCCTGATTATCTCTCTCACCCCCCTTCTCTTTCAAGCATGAGGCCCGTACCGTCACGCTCGGCAGCTTCTGTACCGGGCCCGGCTCGTCAGGCTGCATCCCCTTCACGCGTCCTAGTCTCCCTAGTGGATGTGTCAATAACTCTCCCGGTTTCATCAACAACATTTCTTTTTACACCATCAACGCAGGGTTCAAATGCACCTGGTTCAAGTAGGCATTCAAGCGATTAGCAGTCTCTCGTGGCTCATTTGCCCTTCTAGTTTCGTCAACTGCGGTGGCGATGCCATCACCACCACCGGACCCGCGAGCGTCAACTTGGCTCAGACCAACTTTGACAACAACCTCGAGTCGTACTCGTGCAACTTGTATGTTCACTTTCCCTTCTGTCTGAGAAAATAAATGTCTCACATCCGGGTCTTTCCCATAGTGCGTAAGGACTCGGGAGACGTGATATGCGATCCGCACTCGCAAAGAGTGTTTTATGCACGAGCATGTTCATTTGTGTAAACCATGCGACCCTTGACTATCCCGGGTATTCGTTTCAACTCGTAGTCACGGGTTCGCGGGCACATTCTAGTTAATTATAAAAAAGCATGCTTACTGATGATCCCCACTGGCTGTACGAGGTTCAATGAGCTCTGCATATTGAACAAAATTTACGGGATGATGGTGAAAATTTTTGTGACCGACTAGATACAATTATGCCGTCTAAGTGCTTTTTTCGCTTCGCGACGACTCGGAGTTCTCAGTTCTGCGGTGCGGCTAGATCGCTATTTAGACTGGTGAAGAAGACCTTACCGAGTCGTGGAGTAAATGAAACGAACCGGGCCGACTGCAAATAATGTCTAAACAGAGGTCACAAATTTATCGCAAAATGGTTTGGTCGGTATTGAAGCAAGTCGCGGTCACGGGGGCGCGACGCATCATTCTAGAAATTTGATTGACTCTGAACGTCTTCACCTTTTCGACGTGACCCTATATCAATTTATTAGAAGGACTTGTATTAGAAAATACAAGGTGAGAAGAGTCTGGCAGCATGGGTCCTCGTTTTGATGAAAGGCAAGAATGGGGAGGCTAAACGCGAATCAAGCGATAAATACCGCCAGTCGCGACACCCCAAACCACACCATCTGCACCCGCACTAATACTGGACAGCCTACCACCGATCTGCACCCAGGGCTGACCATCATCACCCGCGAACGTGTCGATGTCGCCTTTGCTGGTCACCCCCCACACATTGGTTTCTGTCCCCGCAGTGATCGCAATGAAGTTCAAGCCGGGAATTTGAACCCAGTGATTGGGATCCCCTTGATCCCCAGTGTAGCGATAGATGTCGCCGTTGGCATCGACCCCCCAAACTGTGCCATCGGCACCCGCACCAATGTCGGCGAGGACGCCGGGGATTTGGGCCCAGGGGTTGCTGTCATCATTGGTGTAACGGTAGATGTTGCCACCAGCATCGACCCCCCAGACATTGGTGCGCGATCCTGCGGAGATTCGTTTGAGCACATCGGAAATTTGGGTTCAGCTATTGGTGGAGGAGGTATAGCGAAAGATGTCGCCGTTGGCGTTGACCCCCCCAAACCATGCCATCAGCAGCCGCGCCAATGTCGGTTAGTCCCGGGGCATCAGGGATTTGGACCCAGGGGTTACTGTCATTACCGGTGTAACGATATACGTTGCTGCGAGCGTCGAGTCCCCAGACGTTGGTGACTGATCCAGCAGAGATTTGTGTGAGACGACCAGCGATAGGTTCCCACGGCCCTACGAGCCCGTCTGTGGACAAGCAGACACATTGAGAACTTTACGATACATTGGAGAATAATCCTACTTTTGACTAGGGAGGCTCCCAGCGCAAGCTGCCACATAGCGCCTGCAATGATGAACGCTTGAAGGGATGCGACAGTAAATTGCATGGTGCGGGAGTGGAAGCTTGCAACTTGAGGCACTGCCTGATGGTGTTTATCCTTTATACTTACTGGTCGATTGCCCCACGGCACGGCAGTTTCGCACATGAGTGCTTCCGCAGTGATCGCAGAACTGGTCTCTCCAAGACAGACACTTCAACAGTTCCAACTCGTACCTCGCTTGTTGAATCACAGAACTGTATTCTTCCCTTGATGGTCCCTCTTTTCTAGATAGAAATCTCGCGCTTTGTTTGTTGAACTGCCAGATGCCCTGAGAACCATGATATGAATATACGGAAATATGACGATGGTGATCATTCACAGCTTTTCAAGCCTACACTCCCAACAGATACTGGAGATCCGAGGCACCAGCGGGTCCACGCCAGAAGCGAGATGAAAGGAAATGCACGGGTAGCGTCGTGGATGCGAGAGAAGATCTGCAATCAAATACAGAGTATTAGTATTTGGCAGGGGAGTGGGATTGATTTGAGTTGTCTTGATAGGGCGACGCGTTGTTATGCCTTCTTTGTCCACCCACGTGCCGTTAAAACTTGTCATTGGCCAGCTGCATTCTCGCCGTACCGTGACGCAGGACCAACTCTGCGTCTGCGTCCAATTTGCGTTTACATCCACAACAGCGCGATCCGGCCCGACGCTCCCCGCCCGCAGAGATCTCGCCCCTCCGCGTGTTCGAGACGGTCGCACAAGGCGGCTTCGCACACACCTGCCGTGTCGCAGCGCAATCGCTTCACCCCCTTCCACTTCCGCCGGCGCACCATCGGTACGACCGGCCCCGCGGCAGGCTCCGTCGTCGACCCACCTGCACCCGAGACATACGCCCTCCACCTTCCACTAACACCTCAAGATGCGCGAGAGCGCGCGCAGCCACGACGCCGTGCGGCTCACCACACTCCTCGAGTCCACTGCTGCGCAGTCTTCCTCATCATCCACTGCCACCGATGCGCTCCATTCTCAAATCCACACTCTGCAAAGTCAGATACAGATATCGCAAGCCGAGCTAACCGCCCTGCGCACCGCCGACGCCTCCGCGCGTTGAGCTCCTCTCCTCAAAGTCCACGCTGCTAACAGCCAATCCGGCGCTCGCTACCGCGCGATGACGAGGGGGCGCCCAACTCCTCTCTCTCGCCCCACCGGCCTGCACCTCCACGCGCATCGTCACCACCCGCCCCTCCGCATTCAGCCTCCCTCACTCCCACCCCCTCTTCTTACCCGAATCTCGCCCTCTTCGCCGTGGAGGTGGCGCGAGATGCGGCTTACACGTTTTGTCGTGCGACAGAAGCCGGCGTGGATGCACCAGCCCTGCGTTTGGGCACCAGCACACCGCGTGAGACACCAATCGAGCTCAGAGTGGGACGCCGAACGTGCGAGGTGGGTGGAGCAGAAAGCGAGGTGGGCGAGGAGCGCGACTCGGAAGAGAGGAGGGGCGAGATGCGTGGGGGACGAGGAAAGAAGGGCGCCGCCTACGCGGGGGTGCTCGATCTGAAGGGAACGTTCGCATCTTTTGTTGGGTGAGACAGTTTTTTTTTGGCACCGCCTATGGGTAGCGTGACTGGCAGGGCTGCATCGACTACGGACACCCCGCTGCCGACATATCCTGCGCCATAGCCGAGCGAGAGATCAGGCTGAGCGCGGTTGAGGAGGGGATGTCGAGAGTTGTAAAATATTGACGTAGGTTGGGGCTTAATCAGGTGCGTTGTCTGTCCATTTCTGCTGCGGGCTCTTCCGTCTGTGCGCGTTCTTGCATCAGAACTCCGGCTGCGGGTGCTTCGTGTCGCGGCAGGCTTTATTTTATTCGGCGCGCTTCTTGCGTCTCGGGCGCCTTGGGTTCCTGCTTTTACTCCAGCGCCCCGCTACCTAACACGCGATGCCCAATGCCCAACAGGTCTTTCCCCTCCATCGACGCAGGCGGACCCCTTCGCGGAGAGCAGGCAGCTGTGTTGGATGGGTGCGTTATTTACTCTTTTCTTTTGTTCGTTATCCGTACCACTTTCCGCTTCCTTGTGTCCTATATTTTTGCACTGCCCTTCCATTTTTATTTTATTTTTGCGTCATTGAGCCGCCTGCTTGCCTTGGGTTTGCCTTGTCACTTTTGCCTTGCATGCTTCGCTTTCCTCACCGGGCATACCCAACACGTCAGTGTGTTCGCCTGTTATTTATCCCCCATCATGCCTTTGCTCATATCATTCTCCGAGTGATAATCCAGCATGTACAACGTCTGCATATTCGCGTACGGGCAGACGGGCAGCGGACGATGGAGGGCGCATGGTTCCTCTCTTTATTATTCAACTTTTATTGGGGTGGTGTTTCGGGGCGGTATTCTTTCTTTTTTTTTATTGCGGGATTCTTTTATTCTTGGGTAACATTTTTTGGGGAGGGGGGGGGGAGCGGGTAGTGCCGACGGGGCGTCGTGGGCTTGATCCGGACTTGCAGGTGCGCGTGGCGGGGTGCGGCGACCGACTCACGCGCCGCTTTTTAAATATCTCCTCGAATGATGCGTGGATGTTCTGATTCCCACACCTCCCTCCGCTCAGGCGAACGCGCTTTGCTTTCCATGCCCCGCTCCTTTGTTCTTTCTTTCTCCCGCTCTCGCTTACTTTTTGTTTTACTATCGCCACTGTTTCGATTCAGACCTCTCTCCCGTATTATTGTTTGATTCGTTGTGCGAGAGCCCCGCAATTACGCCACTCCTGAAGATCTCGAATCTTAAAAATATTACACGTGTAACCAAATAACTCCCAGTAGCTTTCCATGTAGTCTTTTTTTTCCCGTCTTTGCTGACGAAGTGAATGTAATGTAATCTAATCTTAATTCTGGCTCGCCTCCTTTCATCGCTTCCGCGTGCACAACATACGATACTGTAGGTACAGGACTTACATCGGAGACCGCCAGTATCTACGTCTAAAATTCACCGCCTTTAATTTCTTCTCCGATGCATGGTGTGAGCCCGGCAGCCACTTTAAGCGCCGTCGATTTGTCGCTTTGGCCGCTTGATCGATCACTGGCGATCAAACGATAATCTAATCAAAGACAACGGTGTTGGGCCACAAGATAGACATGCGGAACAGGAATTGGTGGGGAGCAACGCGGAGCCACGAAATCAGCGACTCCGATCCATAACGAGGAAAACACAACACAATTATTATTTTTTCTGCTCATGAGAAATATCGAGTAACACCAAAAGGCAATTTGTAAGAAAGAAGTGTTAGGAGAAAGATTGAGCTACTGCATTGCCAACGATGCTAGTTGTGGGCCCATGAGCCCAAAAATACATTTTGGCGGGAGCCATCGCCGATGAGTTCCGCCTCAACGTGGCCAGCAGCTCTCGCCTATGGGTTTGAAAGCACGATTAATTGTGAATTCTGAAGCCGCATAGATTTCCTACCTGTCCAGTAGAGTCGATAACGATAGTTCCATCCTCAGCGATAAATACTTCGAAGCTAAGGACCGATTCAACATTGGGTTCTTCACAGACATGCGAAAAACTCACTTGAACAAAGTGCCATCGGAGTCGGGAATAACCGCTCCGAACCAGTAAAGATGTTCAGTGTGACGCTCAACGATGGAATCCTTCGGGGTTACGACAACTCCCAGATCCTTGCCAGTCATCGGCTCCAGGTCTCCCGCCGCCTTAGTAGCAAACGCTTGTGCCATTACGCCAACTGGGAGCTTAACATTGGTCAAAATATCCGTCAGTAAACGCCGCTAATGGCGTCTTGGCGCTCACGTTATTGGGATTTTCAATGGTATATATATCTCCTGTATACGGTTCGCCGGGCTGACTCGCAATCTTTTGGGCTATGAGCTGGACTGCGACCTCCACGACGACAAAAGCAACGATGACGCCAAAGCAGAACGGGCCGCAGATTCTCTTGTCCAGTTCGCCTGGCTTCCGAATTGCAAGCTCGCGAGAGCTTTGTGCAGTAGTGTCAATGGGTTCCGGAGGAGGCACCGCCATAACGCCAATATTGGACAAAGCAGCAAGAATGAAAGTAAAGAGTGCGACCTTCATTATGGGGTGGTGGAGGATAGAACGCGAGTTCACACCGAATCATTTGGTCTCAGTAGGGGCGATTTTATACCCAGACTGTTGCACAGCATGCAGTAATGTGGAGAGGTGGAGTCGAGATAGCAGGGGCCTACTCTGCCGGAGACAGACAGCAGGAATGTGGTCGCATTTAAGCGCCAATAGTTGTCACAGGTCCGAAACCCCCGATATTCATGTTTTCTGCCCAAAATGGGTCGGAGAAAACGGAAAAATCGGCCAGAAAGGGAATTTCCCACGAAATGAACACTTCAAAAGTGAACACCTGGTTGAAATAGTACAGTAATGTTCAAAAAAAAAGACAGCATAAATGCGGTCGTATCCAAGTTCCGATGACGCCCACAATGGTGCACCAATACTTAGACGCCCATTGTCACTTTTCTCTTCCCACTACCAGTGCCGACTTTCGTCGTGAAGTTGCTATACAAACGTCTTCTACTTCGATGACCTGGAGCTTCCACCTCGACGTACACCCAATCTGGCGGCTCTAATTGGCTTCCCAGCTTTGTTGGAGCGCAAGGCAGGCGTTTAAAGTGTCGCACCAGCGTCAAAGATTGGCACCTGCGGGAAACCTAGTCTCTCCTAGACAGACACTTCAACAAGGTATCAACTCGTGCCTCGTTTTGTTGAGGGAAACCAGCGTCTCTGCCGACTCTGCAGAAGCCGATAAAAATCCAGGCCTCTACAGTTGACTAGGTCATATGGAATACTGTCGGGAAGGTCCTGAAGGGTATTCCATACTATCGATGACTGGGTATTCGGCCGCCTAAGCGTTAAAAATTCCGACCTTCCAAGCGATGGGACTTGGCATTGAGAGCCAGTGCTTCGCATAGCACGGCGAGTCCTTCACCATCTCAAGGGAGCGTAGGACTAAATTTGATTGGCTGACTACATTCCAATAAAGCAGGTAAGGCCGACAAGTGACACCGGGCACAACCTGGTATAAAATTGATTGAAGCTTAGCGAAGTAAAAGTTGGCAGTCGCCGTCAAAATCATAAAGATTTGAATATCTTTGGCAGCTCAAATTTCGGCGTCGGTCGACACAAGTGTCGAAATATCAAGGAACTTCAGTTGACATGGAGGAGGGGGTGCTGTCAATTGTTGCATCATCCCGTCTATGACCTGGAATATGCGGAAGATATGCCAGAAAATGAATTGGCTGCTTGTATTCGATGTTTGAGCTGGGCAGCTTAAGGTATTACATACCAAATTTGATTGAGCTTCCGAGTTCGGCGATAAGAAAAATTGAGGAGAGTTGAATGGTGTTGCTAGTGGTGATCGGGTGTCAGAGTAAATGGAGCACTCCCTGATGCACTGCCATGTCATACTTGTCTTACAAAGAACGCACTCAGTCGACTGTTCAGCGTAGAGTGCAGTATACCACCGCTCAAACTCGAAGCGCTTACCGATGTTTATTTTGGCTTCCGGAAGCCACAGGATGACCGGTAGGCGCCTCGAGTTTGAGTGTCTGTATTGAATTGCTGCGCACTGCGTCACTGCACGCACTCTAACCTTGGCAATAAATGATCAATGCAGCCGTTCAACGTCCAACCTCGAAGCGCCAACAAACGCCTAGCGATGTTTATTTTGACGTCCAGAAGTACTTAAGTCACAGGATGACCGGCGCACTGTGTCACTACACGCACTCTAACCTTACTTAGCAATAAATGATCAATGCAGCCGTTCAACGTTCAAGCTCGAAGCGCCCACCGAGTTTTATTTTTTGAAAATAAACCTCGAAGAACCTCTCGAGTTTGAACCGCTGCGCACTGTGAGCCACTACATCCCAATATAAATTTTGCACAATGATAAATGCAACCGCTCAAACTCAGATCCGGAGCGCCCACCGAACTTTATTTTAGGTTCAAAAATTTGGCGGGCAAAAAAAAACAGCCAGACGTTCGGCACGAGAAAAAGATCCAGAAGAACTTGTTGGCATGAACCGATACTTCTAAGAGAGTAGCACGCATTCAAGTAGCTTTTAATTCGATAAGTACACGACCAGCCGCGGCGCCGACTATCAACCTCGCTTCTTAGATGTGGTGGCTGGTAATTGAACCTGGGAAAACTGCGCCCACGTTACATTCGAGCTTTTCCGTGTCCGAGAGCAGCGTGCGTAAGGATGGTCAAGCCAGATGTGAGGCGGCCATCATTGCAATCCATGGAGGCCGTCCGAATCGTAATCTGAACGAGCGGGTGAGGAAACTTGAAGCAGCTATCGCAGGATTGTCCATGTACCCGCAGAGTACTATTGGTATCGTAAATCGTTGATGCATAATGTAACTGTAGGGCACAATAGAAAAAATACAGATGTTATTGATGCTTGGTCGATACAGATGAGCCACAATCACTTTTCCACGGTAGGTTTGAGTCCTTGTCCAAACCCTCGTCCTACTTCGCGATAGGCTCGCTGTCCTTGTTGGGTTTGATACCATGGGCGATCTGCCAGTTCTTGAATATCGTCGGCAGAATGACGGTTCTGACAACTTTGCCAATGTCGTCCTTGAACGGGATGTCCGCCATGGGCAGGTCGGGCATGAGCCATCTGGTTTGAGATAAAGTCAGAATCATAGCGACAGCAACAGGAAAGTTGGTATTTACGGCCATGTCGTACCCCACTCGCTGCAAAGGTCAGACATACAGACACGAGTGATGATATCGCGAACTCACAAAATGAGAAGTAAAGCTCCAAATCCCTGGCGACTAGGTAGAAGTAGATAAGCATAGAGATACGGGAACATGGGGAGTGACTTGTACCCTTTCGTGAGGGTCTTCTTCCATTTCTCTATTGTCCCCGTATCCTCACTGGTCGTGCTGTGAGATGCCAGTCAGCTAAATCACCAAAAAAATGGATTCGGCACGCTTACTCGAAAAAGGTTTCGATGTCCATATCACTGCACCATTCGATACGATCGAAGTTGCCCCAGTTTTTACCCCAGCGAGTGTCGTTCATTTTATTAATATGGATAGGCAAGGCTGTATCCTTGGATGGGATCCACGACTCCGAGGTCGAATAGCTGAGCGCGTATATATATATATTAGTTGGTAGTCCTCGATGTAGAAAGAATAAGAACCTGAAGACGCCATGGACGACGTACGCCGCGTATGTGGCGTACTTGTCTGCGAGTCCCAAGAGAATAAGTCCATCGATCGTAGCCTGGACTTGAACGACGCCGTCGCCATCACGATCGAAGAATGTCGGAGTCTAAAAGAGAAGGGTTAAGCACGGATGGTAGAACCGGAAACTAGATGAACAACCTTGCCGCTCATGTTCATGGCCTGGAAGGTCCATGAGCCGACCTGTTTCACCGCGGCCATCGGAAGACCATTGATCTAAAGCCAGTCAAACCAACTTTCAAAAGGCAAAAGGCGTTCATTCGCACCTTCTCGAGATTATCCGCAAGGCCTCCGAGGCCCTCAATTGACCTTAAGCCGGCGGCCACAGGTTCAAATACCTTGCCGCTCGTCTCAGCCGCAGCGGTGACAACACCGCCGATAGCCGTTCCGGCCAGCCCAGCAGTGCTGAGAAGCACATTTCCGGTCATGTCAGCTCCAGTCTTCGCGACTTTTTCGCCGATGGAGAGACCAGTCTTGGTTATGTCACCAACGAACCCGGCACCGGTTTGGACGCTGGAGGAGAAAGCAGAGCCGGCGGTTTGGAAGCCACCAGTTATGTCTCCAATAAGGCCCGACTGCGCCTGGGAGCCGGGTGCCTTTTCAGCGCTAGCGACTGGTTTGATGTCGGCGGTCACGACGGGAGGTTTAGAGTGGGTGTGATCGGACTGAGCATCGTTCTCGTTCTTCTCCCTAGAAGTGAAGGCGCCAGTAGCGGCATTGAAGCCCGAGTTGACGCCTTTGCCAAGTTCTTCGGCACCGTGCTGGGTCGTATCGCCGACGAATTTCCCTGCTGCCTGAACACCCTGGGCTCCTTGCTGGGCGGCATTGGCCACAAAGTCGGTGGCGGACGTAAGAAAATTGGACATTGTGGTGGAATGAGGGAGATGTACGATTTTCAGCAGCGTCACGGTCGTGGACAAGTCGTGGAGCAAATGATATCATAGTGATCGACTAACGGCCCGGTTGCGAGCCGTAATTGTCTCCCCACTCTTGATGAAGTTGATCTGACTAGATTGTGGGTAGATTAGATTGTTGGCAGTTATTTTGGGGTACGGATCAAGGAGAGATTGGTAAGATCAGAAGCGGTCAAAGCGATAAATCTGGGCGCTTAAAAAGACTTAAAGCTCAGTATAATTGAGGTCACGCCCTGCGCCTCAGGAGAAATGAATGGGTGAATTTAGACAGTTGCGGATTCTCCAATATAAGTGCTTATACTTATATTAGGCGTGGAAAGGATGAGTCGTAATTTGCCGACCTTGAACAAAAATCAGGCAATAGTATGAAAATACTAAATCAAAGCCGTGATAATTTCTTCTTTCATATTGCGTGAAACCTGGCGTCACGCGCGGCAGCAGTGGATAGTTGATCACAGCGTGAATTGCGGAGAGCAATAGAGCGCGCAAATGACCGGCACTCCTCCCACACTGTCTCCGGTGCGTGCGCCTCCGTATCATCTGGTCTGGAGCCAGTTGTGTGGAACTAGTACTTGTTAGAGACTAGCGTAACGGTTCCGCCCCTATGGTAGTATTTAACACCCGAAGTGATCGGATATATATGTATTACAGAGTATTTAGAGTATTTACTAGTACACGACTCTGATGGCTCTCTTCAGATGCGTGCGAGACGCCTGCTTGCCGTGCGTTCAGGTGCCTGGCCCTGGTTCGTGCAAGACGCACTTCCACCAAGACGTCTGCTAGTGCGCATAGGACGCCCATCCAGGCGAGACCTCCGACCACTGCCTAGTGCGCATAAGACGCCTATATAAAGTAACCAGCCTCGAAACTGGCCCCGAACAACAGCCCCTAGCAACGGCCCGCCGAGCAACAAATCTGAACAAGCACATAAAGAAGACCCAAGGAACTGTCGAGTGTTGTTCCTACAACACATAGATCCATTGACGCCGCCAAGTTGTCTCACCTCGACAGACGCTTCAGTAAATCGTGTCATACCTCGCTTGTTGAAGTTTGTGGAGCGTGAAGTGAAGAACGTTTCCGTGTCACGGTGTTTCGAAGTGCCGGCCTCTCAGGTGAGGATATTAGAGCTCTGTCCGCAGTGGAGCGTGAGGTGAAGAACGTTTCCGTGCCATGGTGTTTCGAAGTGCCGGTCTCTCAGGTGAGGATGTTAGAGCTCCGTCCGCAGTGGAGCGTGAGGTGAAGAACGTTTCCGTGTCACGGTGCTTCGAAGTGCCGGCGTCTCAGGTGGGTTTGAGAGGATATTAAAGCTCTGTCTGTACTCGATAAACAGCACTTGTAGAAATCTCCGCCTCATCAATCGCTTCATTGCTCGCGATCGTTTGCAGCGGCACGTACACAATTCGACTCATGAGCATTCTGTGCTTACATTTATGTAGTCTGTTTTATCAGGTTGATTTTACTGACTATTGTTCCTCGTTCACGGCACTAAGCCCTTTGTTTTATCAAGTGTATCACCGCTAGCAATGCCTTGGAAACATATCGCTGGGGCTCTCACACGAATCTCTGCTGGATCGGCCACCAAGGTCTGGGGAGTCAACGCAGGCGCCGGCGGGTAACATCTATCGTTACACTGGCGATGACAGCAGGCCCTGGGTTCGAATCCCTGGCGCTCTAACCGACATTGGCGCGGCTGCTGATGGCACGGTTTGGGGGGTCAACGCCAACAACGACATCTTTCGCTATACCGGGGATTCCAATTACTGGATCAAATTCCCGGTGCACTCAAACGAATCTCTGCTGGATCGCGCACCAATGTCTGGGGAGTCAATGCTGGTGGCAACATATATCGTTACACCAATAATGACAGCAAGCCCTGGGTTCGAATCCCTGGCTCCCTAACCGACATTGGCGCGGGTGCCGATGGCACGGTTTGGGGGGTCAACTCCGCTGCTCCGCTGGCAACATCTATCGCTACACCGGGCACGAAGGAGATCCCAATCCCTGGGTCCACATTTCTGGCAAACTCAGTGCCATCTCTGCGGGGATAAAAACTAATGTGTGGGGGGGTGAACAGCGCAGGCAACATCTACAGGTATGCGGGTGATGATAGTAAGCCCTGGGTTCGGATCGATGGTCATCTGGCCGATATTGCTGCGGGTACGGATGGTGTGGTTTGGGGCGTCAACTCGGCTGGCGGCATTTATCGCTGGATTCGTGATTAGCTTCGCCCACTTACCTTTCATCACAATGCCCGGGGCCGTGCGCAGGAATTACAGTAAGCTGCCACGGCCACACCGACTGTTTCTCATATTATTCCATTATCCCTTTTATGCATCTTTCTACCCTGTATCGGCATGGACGAGCCGAGTTCACTTACTCTGTAACCTTTTGATACCGGTATGCAACTGAAGGCTGTATTTCATCTGACTTTGATTCTCACGGCGTTGGATCGCGTCTAGCTAGCTCGAGGCTCCTAGACGCTTGAGTTTGATTCGCTTGATTCGATCCACGCATGGCCCTCAAAACCTACACTGTGGATGTCAAAGCTAATGAATGTCACATACAAAATCATGATATTCACAAAAAGCACATACATGGAATCTTTCAAAGAGTACGTGAACTGGGTGTGCGAATTTCACAAATCTTGGCCGCGTTTGATGTCCCGTTTATGAATTTCATGGTAAAGTGCATGAAATCTTTACAAATGTGGAAGTCAACGACTTGGAGGTTCAATTCCACATACCCGAGGGCGTGAAATTCATTAGCTTTGACATTCATAGTGCTAGTCTACAAGGGTATTATCGGGTTCATCCAAGTCACTCCCAGGCCCGACAGTCAAGCTCTAGGTCGATGTTTTAATACTAGCTTCATTAATTGCTTACTCGTTTATATTCCTTCCACTGACAGCGCTGCAATGCGATGGTTCTACTAGTTTCGTTTCTTTCCTTTCAATGTTCTAATAATGGCCTCTTCTCCAATGTCTCTCCTTTATATTCATTCATTCTACTGACCACGCTGCAAATCCAACGCGTGTGATGATCCTATTAGTTTCACTTCCTTCACAGGCACTGATTTCCTTCAGATTATGTGGTTCAGAGTCTATATCCCGTGTTTCTACTAGAAACGTCTCAACTTGGAAATACAACGGCCGGTGATTGTTTATTTATTCCGCGATTCTTTCCCATCGTATTTATTTCCTCACATGTTAGCCCAAATAGAAGGCTAATCCAGTAATACTTGAGGCCTGATGGAGATCCTGCGCCTTCTCGCGATAGATCGTGAACCACGGTTGAGTCCAGTTGGGAGAAGAATATCACCCGTTTGATCTGGATTTGAGTCCAATCATGTGTCTCCATATTATATCTCAGAAAGTGTTATTTTTCTTTGACCGTGTACCACGGCAGCCGGTAAGCTCGGCCTCTAAGAAGAAAGACGCGTTGTTGTGCTCTATTTGCTCACGCACGTGCCAGCGCTCGCCATCAAATCTGAGGAAGCTGATTGCCTTGTCCCGTGATCAGCTTACGAAAGCATACTGGTAGCGAGTCTACTTTTTAGCACAAATCTCAAGCTTCCACCGCAGAGTCGCCTACCGAACGCCTAGGGCCTGTCCCTCCTCCTATCCAAATCCGGGTAGTCACCTTAGAATATTGATGTCGCGCCACCCCTGCCCGCACGCCTCGCCCAACGCCAGTAGTTTCTCGCTGAAGCGCAGGCTCGAAGACTCGCCGTGCGCGTGATGGGGTTCCGGCCCATGTGCTGCAGTCTGCGTCTACATCTACTTACGACAGCCACAACATCCCGACCCGATCCGACTTTCCCCCGCCCGCTCACGCGCCAGCCGCCGCGCGCTTCGCCGCCCTGCTGTGACAACAATGCGGCAGCGCGTACCCTCAGGCTAACGCCGCGTCTCGTGCAGCTGTCATTCGTAGTCGCACCTGAGGCATACGCTTCTCCACCCTTCACTCGCATCTCACGACACTCACTACTTGCTCGAGTCCACTGCGTCTTCCTCGTCACCCACTACCACCAACGCGCTCCATTCCCAAAGAATTACCCTGCAAATCAGATACATATAAGTACTGCAAGCCGTTCTCGTAACCCTTCCGCGCCGCTGATGCCTCGGCTCCTAGCGCTCAAATACGCGCCCAAGGACCTAGTGCTGGTGAGTTCCGTACATTTTGAAAATATATATTATTGCTGACTATTCGTTGCAAAGACTCTCCACGTACTTTTTCGTGCAGCGCCGCCTTGCATGCTTTTTGTTCGATTTTTGTGCTTTCACCAATTCAGATCTCCAATCCGCTTCTCTTCTTAGATTTTGCGCTGCCCGCGAGTGAGGGCGCGCGATTCTCGTAGGTTCTTTGCATTTCAGCTCAGATACTGACGCCGACTTTAATATTTGTCGCAAGGGCCCTTTCTCCGTCCTCCGATGCACTTGCATTCAGGTTAACCGGATATGGGGTCGAAAGAGAGGTAAAGCGCCATTTGTGGAGGAAGAGATGGATGAACTCGAGGAGGACTCCACCATCGAAACGCCTGCTTCCCGATGTAGCTACAGCGTCAAATACCAGCCATACTAATACCCAATCTTAAAGCACCCAAGGCCCTCCTTCTCCGCTCTTTATCAACCCTCCCCCGGAGAACTCTCCCCATAGCCCTTCACTTGCCCAAGCCTCCCGAAACTTCTTCATCCAGAACATTCCAAGCCGCGGCCGACTACCAACTACGGCTTCTCCTCCTCCTCCTTCCACTTTGCCAAAAGCCTCGAGCTCTCGTGCATGATCGTAAAATCACCCGCCGAGTTCACTGTAGCCTCAGGCTCTAAACTGCAGACTCGGAGATCGCCCTTTTCGCCGCTGCCTTTGCCCCCGCCTCCAACGGAACCCGAACCAATCGCCGCGTTCGTATCCTATTTGTTCTCTCCCCTGACGCATGCACCCCTTACGCCATGCTGCCACGTCTGTTGTGGCTGTCTTCACCGCCGTCGAAACGATGACCCACCCTTTAGACCTTCTCAGCTTACGAGTTAGTGCCGCCCAATATGTTGCGTACAGATTCAGGGTTCGGAAGGTAAAGGCGGTAGAGTCATCGGAAGTGTTCAGCCTGTGAGCTATCCATTACTCATGGAATAATAATAATTGACGTGCGTCAATCAGTGTTTCGCTCGTTCCTTGAGTTTTTGAAGGCCTTCTTTGTCTTCAGCGCACGCTACTTTTTTAGATGACGGGTGAGAGGACTGATATTCATCTTCGTTTAGTGTTCATCTTGGCTAATACTCGCTACAGTTGACTGTACGTCTTCCCCGCATCCACAATGCCTCCTCGCTTTGCCCACCGAGAAAACAGGCGCATTTTCTTTCATCTCGTTTCTGGCCTGGACCAGCTGGTATTCTCGTGTGCCTCCAGTATCTGTAGGTTTGAATTGGAATGATCTCCTCCGTCATATTTCCGCCCGTCGTGGAACAAAACATTCATATCATGGTACCTTATCCTTCTGAGGGCATCTGGCACTGGCAGTTCAACAAACCATCAAGGGTAGAATACGGTTCCGCTATCACTACGAAACTGCCGTGCTGGAGGGCAACCAGTAAGTATAAAAGATAACCACCGTTTGGTAGTACTTCAAGTTGCAAGCTTCCACTCCTGCGCCATGCAATTTTCTATCGCATCCCTTCAAGCGTTCATCATAGCAGGCGTTATGTTGCAGCTTGCGCTCGGAGCCTCCATGGCGAAAGGTAGGATTATTATCTAATGTATCGCGATTCTCAATGTCTCTCTGCTTGTCCACAGACGCGCTCGCATCGCCTTGGAAAAATATTCCGGGTGAACTGTCACGGATCTCTGCTGGATCAGCCACCAACGTCTGGGGAGTCAACGCTGAGAGTAATATCTATCGTTACACCGGTGATGACAGCAACCCCTGGGTCCAAATCCCTGGTGCCCTAACCGACATTGGCGCGGCTGCTGATGGCACGGTGTGGGGGGTCAACACCGAGGGCGACATCTACCGTTATAGCTGGGATTCCAATCACTGAACCCACATTTCCGGTGGGCTCAAACGGATCTCTGCTGGATCGCGCACCAATGTCTGGGGAGTCAATGCTGATGGCAACGTTTATCGTTACACCGGTGATGACAGCAACCCCTGGGTCCAAATCCCTGGCGCCTTAGCCGACATTGGCGCGGGTGCCGATGGCACAGTTTGGGGGGTCAACTCCGCGGGCGACATCTTTCGCTACACCGGAGACCAAGGGGATCCCAATCACTGGGTCAAAATTCCCGGCAACCTCATTGCGATCACTGCGGGGAGCAAAACCAATGTGTGGGGTGTGAACGGCGAAGGCGAAGGCAGCATCTACACGTTCACGAGTGATGATAGTAAGCCCTGGGTTCAGGTCGCTGGTGGCCTGACCGATATTGGTGCGGGTGCGGATGGTGTGGTTTGGGGCGTCAACTCGGATGGCGCTATTTATCGCTGGATTCGTGATTAGCCTCCTCTTCTTGCCTTTCATCAATGCCGTGGGCGAGAAGCCTGCTCCCTTGGCTACTCAGAATCTCAGACCGTTCTCACCTTGTATTTTCTCATATGAGTCCATCCAATAAATTCTATGTTGATATTTGAGCCGTGAGGTCGCGGAAACTCGACAATCAAATCAGCATGAGAAAGCGTCCTCTTGAATGCACCAGTGTTGTCCAGCTCACGTCAAGAAGGTCAAGAGGGGGTCAAGAAACCTTGATGTGTCAAGCCATCAGGGTCCATCAAATTTGCATCAAATTATTTTCCTCGTCGCGATCCCGTGACCGCGACTCGTTTGGGTTCAATCGGACAGACGATTCACGGTAAATTTGTGACCTCTGTTATGGCTAATTTTCTTCACTCCACGCTGTCGGTAAGAGCTTCTTCACTTTTCAGGAGAGTACTAAATTCCTCATGATTTAGCCGCACAACCGGACTCATACGAAAAAAAAACAAATAATTGAGGGTGGCATAATTGGTACAATTTCGAAAGTACTAGTCGGCCACAAAATGCTTCGTAAATTCAGATCAATATGCAAAGAGAGCTCATTGAACCTCGTACGACGGCAAAGTCGCTTTGCCATCATGCTTTTTGAGCTGCAACTCTGCTAGAGCGATGCCGTTGATCGTGCGTACATTGATTCCTAGGGTAGGGCCCTCGGACCGCCCGAAGAGCGAGACACCGCAAATCCCGCAGAATTCGTGTGCCAATTTCTTCGGCCCGAATGTGTACCCAACCAGCGCATTGGTGGTGTCTTGAGCAGTGACCAACGTCTTCAACGGGAATATCCAGAGCGCTGCGTCCTATCCTTTTATTAGCAGGGCTTGTGACAAATTAAACAACATACCCTATAGCAAATGCTGCAGTTGCACCCCAGAGCGGATGTAACCGGAGAATCCGTCTGAAGCGCGTACTTCACGGCCCCGCAGTGGCAGTTTCCGGTGTGCACTTGCATAGTCTTGTCCACAGGGTCAATGTCCACTGGCTTCGGGGCTTCGTAGGCTGGCTTCAAGGCAGCGCCATCGAACGGACTCTCGTCCAGCGCAAAAGCATCGGCATCCGTCAGCGCCCGGACCTATTAAGAGTTCATGAGCCTTGTAGTGGCGCAGCCATGACACATACGTTGACGCCGATAGAGTTCTGGGCGTGTACGCGCACCAGTATGGAGGTCCCGCAGGTAGGACAAAACTGGACAGTGCATGGTTAGTGTCACAAAGCCCGCACCAGTCTCATTACGAACCTTGTGCGTCATACCACGATTACCGAAGTCGTACCCCTTCAATGTGGTGTTCTCATCGCCTTTGATCATGACCAAGTCTTCCGGACGCGCAGGGAATGCCCACTGGTAGCCATTCTGCCCCGCCATCAATATATATTCGTCGATGCACGCATTATTAGTCGGGAACACTTACACGCGAACAGATACTGCAGTTGCATACGAGTACCTTCTCAAGCTTGGGAACCTTGAGAATGAACTTGAAGGCGCCGCAGTGGCAGTTTCCTGGGTAATCGACTAGTGGGGTCTCAGACATAGCTGGAATTGTACTCACCGTAATTCGATACCGCTCCTTTATACTTGCAGGACCCCTGTCAAAACGACGAGTCACTTTCTAAAATTGGATGCGTGCGCGCGTAGTCTTTGATGCATTCCGTCCGTCCCCGCCGCTTGCCACCTATGTCGGTATTCGTCTGCAGACTCTAGCTATAGGCGCCCGAACTTCGGTGCATTATAATCATAATCACACCCACATAATACCTACTGTATACTGTGAACGTTGGGTTAGTACTGTGAGCGATCAAGGCCAACATTCACAGCGCGCGGATCGCGTAATGCTGGTTTTTAGTCCTTTTCGCCGAATTTTTGTGGGAATTGATTGGATTGATGCCAAGGATTTCGGTCCTCCAAAGTTCCAAACCTGCGTACTAGTCGGTTGTATCAATCGTATGTTAGTATCTTAGCATTGAGAACTCAGAAAATTAACACTAACTTTAATGCTCCACTGCAGGATACGTGTCTTGAAGCACCGCGCTATCAGTATGGGCCTGACATTCTTGAGCTCGCTCGAGTCCATACCATTCTGGCATCAAGACCGCACATTCAGCTAGTAGCCGTTTACGGCGCGCGGTCATGACTCCTCACGAATAATGAACAAGTATTACTCACCATTATTCGCCGCTGATTAAGGTGATGCATAAATAAGCCAGTCTTCCCAGCGTGCTCACTAATCCTCGGGCTGAATCCCCGAATAGATAGGCTAGATGACGCAGCATGCGTGCCCTGTCTTCGCTCCTTCGATAATTGCGCTTCCTTGAAACGCCGTGCATTATCTTGATACATAACCCAGACTGACTCCGACGTGCCCTGTCTTCGCTCCTTCGATAATTGCGCTTCTGTCGCCGCCTAGAAACGCGCTCTTGAAACGCCGTGTATTATCTTGATACATAACCCAGACTGACTCCGACATTCGTCCCGAAAACTTCCCGTCCACAATCCACAGCTCCGTAGCGAAGCTACACCTATGGCACGATGCGATGGCCGTTTTCCCCAGAGTTCCAGAAATTCTCTGGATTCTGCCTGAAATCATTCTCAGTTCTGGTGTTAGCCTTCCGCGACATCGTGCACTTGGATATCGACGGAAACTACAACCATCCAAGCAAGTAATGGCCCCGTGAAATTTGAAGGAGCGAGGTACGTACCTACCTTCAATCTTATTGGATTTGTTCAACCAATTTACTGCCTGAGACGTTCGCTATCTGGGAATACAAATCAATTGATAATAGACGGCACAAGGCTTGTGGGTGGGAAGGCCCAGGGAAAGTGGGGGCTGATGGATACGTGCGGACGAAAATAGCGCTCAAGATTAAATTCGGGGCCGAGTTACTTGTGATAGGCAGTGGATCTCGTCGCAGTATCTACATGCATATGCGGCATGAAGAGGGCCGAGGGACGGCGAGGTCCCAGATAGACGCTACTAGAAGCGACCAAGCTAGTAATTTCCCTTGAAATTTGAAGGAGCAAGGTACACACATACCTTGTTCAATCCCATTGGATTTTTTCAATTAAAGTTACTGCCTGGAGCGTTCGCTTTTCGGGAATGCAAGTCAGTTGGTGAGAAACAGAAAAAGGCTTGTGGGTGGGAAGTCCAACAAAAAATCGAAAATGGCACAGCAGCGCGTTGAACTGGCTGAGACGATGACTATTTAGGAGTACAAGTTAGTTGATATTAGGAGGAGACAAATAATTGAAGACTCACGGTCCTTGCCCGCGGGAAGCTCAAAGAAATCGAAAAAAAGAATCACAAGACGGTGCAGTACATGGGAGGACATGGAAATGGCCCTTGCGGCGAATATTCAAGTCAGCTGAGCTAAGAAGGCAAGGAGGTCGCGAGAATAGGCGTCCTCGCTCGCAGGAAGCGCGAAAATTGAAAAATGAGAAGGATAACGAGTAAAAAGCCCTAAAATCGAATAAAAACTAGCAAGGTGTAGCGGGGGAGTCTTTGCGACGAATATCCGTCGATAATAATATCTGTGTTCAAAAACGAACGGAACTCACCAGCACTGGGTCCGTCTTGGTAGTACGCGCAGAGCAATCAGCGGTGTGCAGGGTTGCGAGATCGGCTTGAAATATCAGTATCTGATTTTCAGGGCAGTTATTCAGGAGTGGAGCGCGCCGGCGGCTGATGACGAGAACGCCGTAGACTCAAGAAGCGTGTCAATGGTGAGCCGCACGATGTCCTGACTGCGCGCGCCCTCGAGTATCTTGAGGCGTGAGTGGAGTGTGGCTGTATACAGCCATAAAATAGGCAAGGCATCTACGGTCTCTGGAGATTCCCATCGGGATTCCATACCGACTTCGTCGCCCAGTTCCATGAATTATCGAGCATCTCTTCACGCTTTTCAGGATGATATCGTGGCTGCGGGTAGGCGTCTGCGGAATCGTGCATGGCCTCGAACGCAACGGCACGATGCAAAATGTTAATTCCTGGACCCATACTCAGTTCAGCCTATGCCATTTCCAAGAAAAAACAACGTGCCTGCCTCCCCACTGCGGTGAACAGTATTGACATTTCCTCCAATGAATGTGCCGCCGTAGATGTCCATCTCGGCCTCGGGGTACTGACCATCCCCGGCCCACGGGGATGCATACAATTCCAATACCCTATTGTTAGATCCAAAGCTTACACCGGACGCATTCACCTTGAGCAAGTGAGAAAGTCGAGCTGTGATGTTATAGTCATCTCCGCGGTTATCGAGAGAGTCATTGGACCCGCCATCCGGTTGTGGAGAACGTCTTTGAGAGCGAATTTGCTGTCGAACTGACGCATCTGGCGTGGGACTCAATCACCGAAAACGCAGAAGGATCTATTCACTCACCGGAAGGTACAGACTGCCCGGGCCCCAGTCCCGATTTTGTGTTGAACATTGATGTCGCCGCTGAGATCGTAGAAATTTCCGCCACTTATGTTCACACCGGAAGTGTTGTTGAAGAGAGGCATGGGATAGATGTGGGAGGTACTTAGTAAGGACCGAAAGCTGCGAAACTGTGGAAAGAGGCTGTGTGGCAGCTAGCAGCTCGGATCATTCGGACCGCGGAAATATCTCACGCCGTCACGAGTATTGAAGTTCAACCAAGATCCAACGATTCTGTCCAGATATTCCACCGACAGCTTGTAGTGTACAGACTTGTATCGAGACGCAATCAAAACGGGCACAGCGAGGCGTAAAACTGACTGAGACCAAACCGAGACGATCACTAAGTATCTAAGAATGCAAGCCAGTTGGTATTACTATCATTAGCCCACGTTTGCCAAACAGCCCACCTTTGCAAAAAAAAGTTGGAATATTTTGCGGCATGAATACTGCCTCAATTTACTTGAAACAAAGAATGTTCGGATTCTCCTGCTTCCCAGTAGTCGAGCACTATTTTTCTCAGAGTAAATGAAACCAAACTGAGTTCAGCATAAGGCGAAACTTTTTTTTGCAAAGGTGGGCCTTTTTGATCGCTGGCTTCGGCAACTCAACTGCAGGCTCAATTCGGCCCCAAAGCTCAAATAACTCTGCATTCGACATCTTCCGGTAGGAATGAACCTCCCTGTCAATTCCGAGTGCAAACCGACAAGAATTGCGAGTGTAGGGCCGCCACCAATTTATTTTTGCAAAGGTGGGCTAATGATAGTAGTATGCGATATAGGATTGAGGCATTTCAGTGGATAGGTGAATATTAAAGCCAGCGTCAGTATCTGAGCTAAAAATTCAAGAATGATAATTGCGCGTCCTTGCTCGCGGGCAGTGCACAAATCTAAGAAGAGAAGCGGAAGCGGCGCAGGAGCGTCTGGGGATCTGAATTGACAAGAGAAGAGAAGAATAAAGAGAGGATTCTCCGAAATCGAACAAAAACTTGCAAGGCGGCGAAGCACTCTGCCAGCGCATTGAGTCTTTGGAACAGATACCCGAGTCAGTACTTCACCGTATCTGTGTTTAAAATTAACGGGACTCGTGGCGCAGATTTGAGTGCGGGGATCTTGGCACGCGCAGAGGTGCAATATCTGTGTCTGATTTTGGAGGGTGTGGATTTGATCGAGATTTGAGAATGCAGTGGGTGCGGCGGAGGTAGCTGAAGGCGAGGAAGCAAGAGCTTGACGCGTCCCCAAGTGTACGGACAAAGAAGGCACAACAACGCGTCTGTGGTATGATAGCCGAAACTTTTGGACGCGATGGACCCTGGGGCTTGAGGCCTGAAGACCTGATGCATGATGGCTTGAAATGTCAAGGTTTTTTGACCCTTTGATGTAGCCCGGACAACACTGATGCATTCAAGAGCTCTTTCTCCAGGAACCTCACGGCTCAAATGTCAACGTAGAATCAACGTAGAATTATTGGAAGGGCTTGTATGGGATAATACAAGGTGAGAACAGACTATGTGGCCGTCGCAGCGTACGCCATTGTAATTAAAGGCAAGAAGGGACGTCTCATCAGGTCCAGCGAAAAATAGCGCCAGCCGAGTTGACGCCCCAAACCGTACCATCCACACCCGCACCAATATCGCTCAGGCCACCAGCGACCTGAACCCAGGGATTGCTATCATCACCCGTATACATAAAGATGTTGCCTGCGCTGTTCACCCCCCACACATTGGTTTTGGTCCCCACAGAGATCGCACTGAGGCCGCCGGCAATTTGGACCCAGTGATTGGGATCACCCTGGTCCCCGGTGTAGCGAAAGATGTTGCCAGCGGAGTTTACCCCCCAAACTGTGCCATCAGCACCCGCGCCAATGTCGGATAGGCCGCCAGGGATTTGAACCCAGGGGTTGCTATCATCACCGGTGTAACGGAAGATGTTGCCAGCGGAATTGACCCCCCATACATTGGTACGCGATCCAACAGAGATTCGTGTGAGCCCGCCGGCAATTTGGGTCCAATGGTTGGAATCCCAGGTATAGCGGAAGATGTTGCCAGCGGAGTTTACCCCCCAAACCGTGCCATCAGCAGCCGCGCCAATGTCGGATAGGCCGCCAGGGATTTGGACCCAGGGGTTGCTGTCATCACCGGTGTAACGAAAGATGTTACTGCCAGAGTTGACGCCCCAGACGTTGGTGGCTGATCCGGCAGAGATTCGTGAGAGACCACCCGGAATATTTTTCCATGTCCCTGCTGCGAGCTTTGCGAGCGCGTCTGTGGACAAAAGAGACATTGAGAAAACGCGATACATTGGAGAATAATCCTACCTTTGGCTGGCACGGAGGCTCCGAGCACCAGCTGCAGCATAACGCCTGCGGTGATGAACACTTGAAGGGATGTGATAGAAAATTGCATGGCGGAGGAGTGGAAGCTCGCAACTTGACCTACTATCAGCAATGGTGTTCAGCTTTTATACTTACTGGTTGCCCCCCGATACCGCAGTTTCGTACACGAGTGCTTCTGCAGCGACAGCAGCTTCCATCGATGGTCCCTAGTCTCCCTTAGATGGACGCTGTGATAGCAGAAGCGTATTCTTCTTGATGGTCCCTCGTCCCTTCTAGACCGACGCTCTGACTTAGAATCTCGCCCTTAGCTGAACTGCCAGATGAATGTTTCGTCCCATGACGATCTTCCGATGGAAATCGAGATCATTCGCAGCTACAGATACTGGAGGCACACGAGAATACAAGCCGATTCAGGCCAGAACTGAGATGGAATAAAATGCACGTGTTTTCCCGGAATCAACGAAGAGGCAAGAAGATCCGCAATCAGATACAGTAGATTCACTGTGTTCAGGCTTCAGGTAGCCGAAGCCATTTTTAGACGCTCTGGCGTCGTGAGACGCAAAAATTGCGCAAAAATACGTTGTCCATGTAGCTCCGGCGGCTAGTCGCCAATTAAGTCACAGTTCACCTTCGACGGCCTCGCGCCGCGGCGTCGCGAAACAGCTCGGCTAGCTGGACTCTGAACGCGGTACAATTAATGCACGGGGTTTCTAGGACGGCAGCCCATCAGCGAAGAAGATCCACAATCAAATACAGCAGATTAGTATTACTACTATTTGGCAGGGAAGTGAGGGGATTGATTTGAGGCGTCTTAATAGGGCGCCCGGCGCAATATTCCAGGCCACTGGAATGAAGACAAAATGAAGATGAATATCAGTCATCTCACCTGTCATCTCAGAAAGTAACGAACCTTCAGAAACACACGGAACTAGCGAAACACCGATTGACGCACGTCAATTAGGCGTTCCTGTCAGTATCCTGACCGGGACCGTGCCGTGTAATCGTCCTTCCTTCCTTCCTTATTTCACGAGTAATGCAGATAACTCACAGGCGCGCACTTGAGGCCGATGCTTCCACCGCCTTTACCATCCCCATCTATCCCAATATCGTAATAATTCGTCAGCTGAGAATAACTTTAATAAGGCCTAAACTTTAAAAGGTGGGTCATCGTGTTGTCCGGGAAGAACGGACCATTATCTCCGGCGATGCGAGGCCATAACAAACGTGCCCGCATGGCGCAAGGTGCGCATTCGTTCAATCGACATTGACACGATTGAGGGAAGAAGCAATGGGACACGTGCGCCGATTCTGGTTCAGGATCTGGTTCCAGTTGGAGGCGCGCGCGAAGGTGACGGCGAAACGGGTGATCTCTGCTTGAGGCTACAGTGAGCTCGACAGGTGAATTTACGATCGTCGGCGCACAAGAGATCGAGGCTTTGGACGAAGTGGAAGGAGGAGTAGGAGGGGAAGCCGTAGTTGGTCACGGCTTGGAATTTTCTAGATGAAGTTTCGCGAGGCTTGGGCTGCTGAGGGGGCTACGGCAGGAGTTTTACGGTATTAGCGGGGCTGCTACTTGACGCTGTAGCCGTATCGGGAAGCGGGACAGTTTCGATGGTGGAATCGTCCTCGAGTTTCTCCTTCTCTTCCTCGACTAATGACTCTCTTTCGACCTACATCCATTGAACCCGGACGCAAGGCGGTGCGTGCATCGGAGGACGGGTAAAGGGCCCTTGCGACGAACATTAAGTCAGTATCTGAGCTAAATTCAAGCAATTTACGAGAATCGTAAGTCCTCACTCGCGGGCAGCGGAAAAATCTAAGAGAAACGGATTGGATTTCTGAATTAGCAAGCGAAGAAGAAAAGTTCAAAAATCGAATAAAAACTTGCAAGGCGGCGCTTCGCGGAAAGATACGTGGAGAGAGTCATAGCGACGAATATCCGAGTCAGCAATAATATGTGTTTTCAAAATGTACGGAACTCACCAACACTAGGTCCTTGTGCGCGTATTTGAGCGCTAGGAGCCGATGCGTCAGCGGTGCGGGAGGGTTAGGAGAACGGCTTGTAGTACTTATATGTATCTGATTTGCAGGATGGTTCTTTGGGAATGGAGCGCGTTGGTGGTAGTGGATGACGAGGAAGACGCAGTGGACTCGAGCAAAGTAGTGAGTCGTAGGGCCTCCTGGCTGCACGTGCTCTCGAGTGTCGTGGGACGCGAGTGGAGGTGGAGAGGGTGTATGCCCCAGGTGCGACTACGAATGATAGCCGCACGAGACGCGGCGTTAGCCTGAGGGTACGCGCTGCCGCATCGTTGTCACAGCAGGGCGGTGGGGCGCGCGTCGGCTGGCGCGTGAGCGGGCGGGGGAGCGTCGGGTCGGGTCGGGATGTTGTGGCTGTTGTAAGTAGATGTAGACGCAGACTGCAGCACACGGGCCGGAACCCCATCACGCGCGCGGCGAGGCTTCGAGCCTGCGCTTCAGCGAGAACCTACTGGCGTTGGGCGAGGTGTGTGGGCAGGGGAGGCGCGACATCAATATTCTAAGGTGACTACCCGGATTTGGGCAGGAGGAGGGATAAGGCCCTAGGCGTTCGGCAGGCGACTCTGCGGTGGAAGCTTGAGATTTGCGCAAAAAAGATTTGCGTTGATGGCGAGCGCTGGCACGTGCGCGGGCAAATAGAGCACAACAACGCGTCTCTCTTCTTAGGGCCGAGCTTACTGGCTGCCGTGGTACACGGTCAAAGAAAATCACACTGTCTGAGATATAACATAGAGACACACGATTGGACTCAAACCCAAATCAGACGGGTGGTATTCTTCTCCCAACCACGGAATAAAATTCCATAAACAACCAACAGCCATTATGTTTCCAGGTTGAGACGTTGCCAGTAGAAACACGGGATATAGACTCTTAGCCACGTAATCTGAAGGAAACCAGTGCCTATGAAGGAAATGAAACTAGTAGAATCATCACACACGTTGAATTTGCAGCGCGGTCAGTGGAATGAATGAATATAAAGGAGAGACATTGGAGCAAGCAGTGAAAGAAGCCATTATTAGAACATTGAAAAGAAACGAAACGAAACTAGTAGAACCATCGTATTGCAGCGCAGCCAGTGGAAGGAATATAAACGAGTAAGCAATGAATGAAGCTATTATTAAAACATCAACCTAGAGCTTAGCTGTCGGGCCTGGGAGTGACTTGGATAGACCTGATATCGCCTTTGCTATCTTTTGAGGGCCACGCGTGGGTCGAATTAAATCAAACTCAAGCGTTTCGGAGCCTCGAGCTGGCCAGACGCGATCCAACGCCGTGAGAACCAAAGTCAATGAAATACAGCCTTCAGTTGCATAAAGGTATCAAAAGGGTACAGAGTAATTGAAACTCGGCTTGTCCATGCCGATACAGGAGCAGAAGGCTTACGCAAACATAAAAAGAAGTGATGGCAAAATATGAGAAACAGTAGGTGCGGCCGTGGCAGTTTACTGCAACTCCTACGCACGGAATTGTGATGAGGCTAATCACGAATCCAGCGATAAATGCCGCCATCCGAGGCGACGCCCCAAACCACACCATCCACACCTGCACCAATATCGACCAGGCCACCATCGATCTTAACCCAGGGACTACTATCATCGCCCGTATACGTGTAGATGCCGCCTGCGCTGTCCACCCCCACACATTGGTTTTTATCCCCGCAGACATCGCACTGAGGTTGCCAGAAATGGGGACCCAGGCATTGGGATCTCCTTCGTGCCCGGTGTAGCGATAGATGTTGCCAGCGGAGTTGACCCCCCAAACCCTGCCATCGGCACCCGCGCCAATGTCAGTTAGGGAGCCAGGGATTCGAACCCAGGGCTTGCTGTCATTACTGGTGTAACGATAGATGTTGCCACCAGCATTGACTCCCCAGACATCGGTGCGCGATCCAACAGAGATTCGTTTGAGTGCACCGGGAATTTTGATCCAGTGATTGGAATCACCGGTATAGCGAAAGATGTCGTTGTAGGCGTTGACCCCCCCAAACCGTGCCATCAGCAGCCGCGCCAATGTAGGTTAGAGCGCCAGGGATTCGAACCCAGGACCTGCTGTCATCGCCAGTGTAACGATAGATGTTACCGCCTGCGTTGACTCCCCAGACCTTGGTGGCCGATCCAGCAGAGATCCGTGTGAGAGCCCCAGCGATATGTTTCCAAGGCATTGCTAGCGGTGATACACTTGATAAAACAAAGGGCTTAGTGCCGTGAACGAGGAACAATAGTCAGTAAAATCAACCTGATAAAACAGACTACATAAATGTAAGCACAGAATGCTCATGAGTCGAATTGTGTACGTGCCGCTGTAAACGATCGCGAGCAATGAAGCGATTGATGAGGCGGAGATTTCTACAAGTGCTGTTTATCTAGTACAGACAGAGCTTTAATATCCTCTCAAACTCACCTGAGACGCCGGCACTTCGAAGCACCGTGACACGGGAACGTTCTTCACCTCACGCTCCACTGCGGACGGAGCTCTAGTATCCTCACCTGAGAGACCGGCACTTCGAAACACCATGGCACGGAAACGTTCTTCACCTCACGCTCCACTGCGGACAGAGCTCTAATATCCTCACCTGAGAGGCCGGCACTTCGAAACACCGTGACACGGAAACGTTCTTCACTTCACGCTCCACAAAATTCAACAAGCGAGGTATGACGCGCATTTATTGAAGCGTCTGTCGAGGAGAGACAACTTGGCGGCGTCAATGGATCTATGTGTGGTAGGAGCAACACTCGACAGTTCCTTGGGTCTTCTTTATGTGCTTGTTCAGATTTTTTGCTCGGCGGGCCGTTGCTAGGGGCTGTTTTTTGGGACCAGTTTCGAGGCTGGTTACTTTATATAGGCGTCTTATGCGCGTTAGGCAGTGGTCGGAGGTCTCGCCTGGATGGGCGTCCTAGGCGTCTTGGTGGAAGTGCGTCTTGTACGAACCAGGGCCAGGCACCCTGAACGCGCGGCAGGCAGGCGTCTCGCACGCATCTGAAGAGAACAATCAGAGTCGTGTTGTGTATTTAATTTAATTTTTTTAGATATGACAATAATAAATTGCATTTGTGTCTAATATAAAATAATACTATGCATCAAAAAAAAAATTGGTGAGGGTGATTAATTACTTAAAAGCCTCTAACACTTATCAAATGGGCCCAAAGAGCCCCGGCTCTCACAAACAATAGTTTCGGGAGTTAATTGTATTTGTTTGGTCAGGTCACGTGCTGTCGGGGAGGGGGGTTGAGCAACGGTTGCTTGTCGACAGGGACCTTGTAAGACAATCGGAGGGGCGTTTCTGGTCTCTGCGTTGTTCTGGGGCCGAGATGGCATACTTCCAAATCGGGCAAGGGATGGTTGATCATGTGTTGATCTGTGTACGAGATCAGTGATCCACTCGCTTCTTGACATCTGGCAGATTGCTGTGGCGCGGTCCGAATCATCTGAAGGAGCTTCTTCCACAGCTCCACACCTTGCCAATACCTTGCCACCTCCCACGTCCATTTCACCTATGCCTCTCTTCAGCAACATTTCCGGCGTGAACATACATGGCGGCAATTTCTACGATGTCAGCGGCGATATGAATGTTCAAAACAACCAGCAGTTTGCGATCGAGGAGAACCACGAGCAGCTGCACACCGCGGTCGGGGGATCTCAAAGTGCTCGGAAGGGATCATCGATGTCTCGACAGGCTCTTGTATTGTCCACCGCTGATGATGGTCGCTCAGACTCTTTGTCGGGAATAATTCCAACTACGCGGCTTGTCGGAACGGGGCGGCCTGTATCCTACGGTGAGCGTAAAATAAAATCGACCGCCTTCCTGCATACCTAACCATCCATAAGATATCGTCACACAACCCCAGGCTCACTTCCAATTCGAGTATCCTGCTAGTGCGAACAGAAGTCGCAATGTTCATCCCGATAATTGGCTTCTGCTTAGCGACATCACCACATTCAATGCACGCAACGGACCTCATGCCGACCCTGCATTCGAAAATGGGGGTGCAAAGGAGCCAACAATCACGTTTCACGGCGGCACGTTCATTGGTGGAAATGTCAATAATGTTCTCCAGAGTCGAGAAACAGGCGCGTTTGCTCGGCAAATAAATTGCTGCGCTCAACTGAATGAATGATGTCTCAGGGTTGCACATTTTACATCGCAGCATATCACTCGACGCAACGCACGATTCTGCGGATAGCTATCCGCAGCCAAAATGCCATCCGAAGACGCGCAGCGCAATGCTCGAGAACTTGTATACATGGTGCATCACGTCCAAATTGTCTGATGCCTCCGACCAGGAGCCCGAGTATTCGCACCCAGTTCCGCATACGGACATGTTGATGGAGAGACGTGCGGTCCTCTGGTTATACGGACCAGCCGGGGCAGGCAAGTCTGCTATTATGCGGACTCTCGCTGAGCGCCTGGCCGATTCCGGTCAATTGGGAGGCAGTTTCTTCTTCAAGCGGGACCATCCAACTCGCGGAAATGCACAGAAGTTATTTGCTACTCTGGCCTATCAGCTGGCGTTCAATATTCCGCAGTTGAAGGCCCGGATTTCGGAAATCATGGAATATACTCCACATGTGGTCTCAAAACCAATGAATGTTCAGCTACAAAAGCTCGTTGTAGAGCCCTGTAGGCAACTAGGCATCTCACAGCGCATTACGATCATCATCGATGGCCTAGACGAATGCAAAGAGCCGGGTGTACAGCAAGAAGTTCTTCGTTGCATCGGAAATTCGGCTGGACACGAGCAGGACTCGCCTCCTCTCCAATTTCTCATTGCCAGCAGGCCAGAGCCCCATATTCGCGAAATATTCCATGGCTCATTTTTTCATGGATTTCACCACTCATTCAATGTGAACAAATCACTCGAGGACGTCGAGAAATATTTAACAGATGAATTTGCGCGGATTCATCGGGAGCACCACCACACTATGGTTGGTATTTCGGACCCCTGGCCGCAGCCAGCAATTATTCGGTGCCTCGCAGAGAAGTCATCAGGCTATTTCATTCACGCCGCGACTGTCATCAAGTTCGTCGATGACAAGAACTTTCGGCCGATAGACCGACTCAAGACAATCCTATTGGATGCCTCAGATATAGAATCTCCTTTTAGCGCCCTGGACCAACTGTATGCACAAATTCTCCTCATGGTACCGGGCCGATACCGTCTTCTTCCGATCCTGCGGGCCCTGGATTTCTTCGACTTTCGAATCCACCCCAGCGGAATTGAACAGCTTCTGCAACTCAACCCGGGAGATGTTCAGCTCGTCCTGCGCAACCTCCATTCTGTTCTGCTTGTTCCTGAACCTGGAAGTGACAATGTACAGTCCATCCGGGTGCACCATGCTTCATTTCGAGACTTCCTCAAAGATCAAACACGTTCAGGCGAGTTCTATGTCGGTGGACTCCAGCACCGCGTGGAGCTGGGCAAGTGTGTACTCAAAGCACTCTCATACACCTATGAAAATGCATCAATCAACCGTGCTGGACCAGTGGCTTTGTGCGTCCGCCTGGTGGTGAGTGCATGATGTTTACCTGAACTTTGTTATCGACAGTGCTCGAAGTCTGCAAGATGCAACGAAGAAAATTCCCCCATTGCCGGAAATGATACCCCTCATTCGACTCATCAACCCCGATTTTTCATTCTTCCACCTTGACTCCCTACTGACTGGCCAAATCCTTTCCTTGTTGGCGGTCTGCCCGATTCTTCGCTGCCTTACTGTAATTCTCATCGCCATTTCAGAATATCGGAAATCCACCGCACGACCTCATTCAACTCTGGGGAGCCTATCGCTTTATGGGCGAAGTCCAGGATAGTATGCATGGACCTCAGTTTCCGGCTTTTCAAACATATAACGACAACGATGATTCACCTCTGATGGACTGCGAGCCTTTATATCAGTGTACATTGCTCCCTCGTATCCTCCAAGCATTTATTCTGGGGGAGGGCTGGGCTGAACACCAGCATCTCTCCCTGCTCAATATTCATGTCCTGTTGGATATATCATGGGAGGATCTGAGGGTAAGTATATGCAGGCTGCAGATACAACATCATATCCTGGATAACGAGACGGCCGGCAAGGTGCTCCGGTTTGTGGCGGAACACCTCTCTCCAGAACCTGCCATGATGCAACTATTGTTGGACCTGGCGTGTGGGTGTATTAGGCTGCTTACTGGACAACAACTGCTCTGGTGGTACGTGACAATTTAATTTGGCAGAAATTGTCAACTTTGTTTACTTTTTTAATCAGGCATTTGAGTGTTCCCTGGGGATGTTTCATCAGAGCGTCCCCCCATTCCATGGGCCTCCTCCAAAACATCCGTGGAGTCCACTTCGACACCTCGGATGACACAGCATTCAAATACGCGCCAGAAAACTATCATGAGACTCTCCAATGGCTCAAGGTCGGTAATAATATATCTCGGGTCAATGACGGCATTAAATCACGCCTCAGGCATTTGAAGAACCTCCACAAGACTTGATTGGAGTCTGGGAGAAGTATCTCATTGTTGCAAGCAAGGCCTATGAGCATAGGTGGCAACAGGATCCCCAGTATGATCTCGAAAGGCGTTGGAGCAGGTGGAAGGCTAATTATGAGCAGTGGTTCTCCCACCCATGATTAGGACAGAACTATAGGGAGTATTCCGTTGTCGATGGATTTGAAGCTGCTCGGCTTTCACTTCCTGCGCGCCTTCTATGCGTCTATTACGCGTACCCGACGCATCTTTGACCAGTCTCTTACGCACCTGGGAAAAGCTCGCATAATATGAAGTCTTGTTTGGCACCTGGTTCTAGGACAGATTTCACGAACTTGAGCCGGATGTTGGCCAGATTGCAGCCAGACAAATGAGTATTTGTTCAACTAACAAATTTTGTTTTACATATACACACCCGGAGGAACTGTGTACTATCTCGCCATTCGGAAGAGGGCCAAAAAAATAATTCACAAGCCATTTCCAGCTTACCCTCGGAACGCATCCGCATTCTGGATCAGCGCATGCAACCACTCAATCGTGTTCAGATGCGCCGTCTGTGTGTCACGCGAAAAGTGCATCAGTAAACGGCGCTCGGAGAGGATGATGTCAGAGGCACATGATGATTGAATGAAAGGCAGTAATGTATGTACGATGAATGAGAGAGTTGAAGGAAGAGGTGGGGAAGACGATGGGGCAACCACAAAGAACAAACGCACTGTATGCACCCTCTCGTCCACCGTGTGTATGCCCAGGCGCTCCGTGCTGCGCACGGCCTGGAAGCGGAATATCGCACGCGTGAGGCGCTCGCAGTAGCGCGTATCCGTCGCAGCGGTACCGAGGTACGGCGCCACGATTGCGCCGGGCCAGAGGTGCTGCGATGTGCGCGCGAAGAGCCTGACATGATTGTTAAATAATATAACTCATATTTGGAAGTTTGAAGGAAGTATGGTTTTCAAGAAACGGACTCACTCCCAGGCATCGCCAGCTGCAGGGGACACAGGGGACGCATCCCCGCTACTGGTGGAGCCGAGGCGGAGGTAGCGCGCTGTGCCCTCTGGAATGTCCTCGGCGAAATCTGTGTTTCGGTATTTGTTTGTGGCGACATATTCGCGATTGTGATATTGATCCGTACGTACCGACGAGCGTGAGGTTGAAGCGCGCTGCTTCGGGCGCGAGGAGCGAGCGGTAGCGCTGTTGCAGTCTATACATGAAGTGTCAGGACGAATGGGACATTCCATAGGGGAAGATATGCGATGTTCTACATACCTCTCGAAGGGGAAGTCGCGCGAGACGCGGTGGTTAATCACGGCGTAGGCCTCGTGGGGAGAAATTCAGTCCCAGGCCCACATCGCGTTGGAATTTATTATTACGCACATGTTCGGGGAGCGCGTTGACCTTGACGCCGCTGTGCCAACGTGAGATTCCGCAAGTAGAATAATAAATATGAGATCCGCACCCATGCACGATATCCACGGCCTGGGTCGTCGAGAGCCGTCTGCGCCGCGTCAGCACCCGTACCTATGTAGGATATATGTAGAACCTACGCGGCATCCAGCGGGTCCCTCTCCGCCATTAGCCGCGCCGCCTCGTTCCACGTACGCTCGTGCGCCAGCGCGCGCCGCAGCTCAGCGTCGATGTTCCCGTGCTCTGCGAGGCACTGCGCGAAGATGGCAAACGGGTTCGCGGGCGAGAGCGTATAGGGGAAGGGCGCGCCCTCGAGGGTCGTTATGAGCGCGGAGAGGATACCGATGGCAGTGTGCGCGGGGCTTGCAGAAATCTATTGTAAACAGAGCTGCTTGCATATTACAAGGACGCACGGGATGGACGAGTGCCCGCCGGGGACGCCGACGGTTACTTGGATGTTGGTGTTCCCTTTCTCTGCCTGGACACGGTTTGTACAAGTTGAAGCTTGCAGTAGAACAACGTACGGTGGCGGGAGCGATCCATGTTCGTCCAAAGTAGTCGTCCATGATACCTCCCCCTTCGTCTACGCTGTCAGGGTATGAATTAGCGTTGTTTGAGCCAATGTAAAAGGTAGAGCACATCATCAGAATACTGTCCGGCCCGTACACCGCTTCTATGTGCGTAGAGATCGCCTGTGCACTGCGCTAAATATATGTTTCATAACAAAAAATACTGACACAGCAGGGGCAGACGCACCACTGAGCCGAACTCCTCGTCGAAGCCGAATGAGAGCAGCACCGTACGCACAGGCTTGAAGCCAGCGTTGAGAAGCTCATCAACAGCTGTAAGCTCGGAAATACTAGGACTTTGCGTGAGAACCCAAGGTGTAGATTGGAGGGACGGTGTACAGCAAATTTTTGCAATCGCCGCCGCCGCGTCCCCAGATCCAGCCCTCATCGTCGATGTGGCCTCCAAAAGGTGGGTGCGTCCAGCGATCTACGGTTTCTTCCGGGATGGGTACAACGTCCTATGCACATGAATTCTCGGCAGGATTTTTAATTTGGAAAATATACTTGATGCGCCATGAGGACTAAGGAGTTGAATTGGGAGAATCAGGAAGGATGTGGATGGGACGGACTTATCGGTGAAAGAGATTCGTCGCTTCCTTTCCAGGTGAGGAGTAGACCATGAGTGGCGAGGTGATCCAGCTCGAGAGAAGCGAAACTAAAGCAACATCGAGAAAATAGAAGCACATGTAAGGCGGCGACTCACACGTTGGGATAAGTTTTCTTCAGGTATGTCTCAAAGTCGTAGAACTTGTCGTACCAAGGGTCTTTCAGTACCGTTCAGCACCAGCTTCACCTCGGAGAGATTAGCAATGGCGCACCAGACCCATCGGCCGGCTTGTCATCAAACGTCTCTGTCCGTACGCGGATTGCGCCCTGCAGACGCGCCCGGTATGTGGATACAGCACTGCGATTAAATGCAAGCGCGGGGACGAGCGGTTCAAGTTGTGGAGGGCAGGACACTGGCAGGCGCTTGAAGTCGCGTGAAGCACTGCGGACTTGGATGTGCCCTTGCTGGGAAAATATTCCTGCACCGCCGATGCTGAGGAGCAGCAGAATCGCGAATGCGTAAAGTCTGATGCGTGAACGCTTTGGCGCGTCGTTGGTGGGCAAACCGCGCATGGTCTGATTCGTAAAGCAACGCGGGGTCGGGCCGACTGACTCCATTTGATCCGGGTTTTTCCGACCTCCCTGTCTTCCACATATTCGACTTTCACGGGAGTCCAATTAGAACTGACTTTCTCAGTGCCGGGATCTTCAAGTTCTCGTTTGATGCAGAGGTATCGCTCTCTGGACAAGAACAGCGCCTAGCAGGCGAATTCAATACTACCGGACAGATGGACAGTCCTACTGCAACTACTCCACAAACTCGAATACTGGTCCAAATCTCCCCACATTTCCTCTCATACCGGGCGATCTGTGTTGATTTAGTGCCCACCCATCCGCTGCGATTACATCCGCCCCATATTCCAACTGCTCCGCCGGAGATCCATCACCATTCAATGGGCTGTAGCTCGAGAGTTTCTTATCCTTCAGCTCGACTTCGATATCTCCCCAATAGGAATAACGCCCTGCGGAGGACAGAAAGGTGTTGCTCATCCACACCCTGTACTTCATCCCTGCCTTCAGCTCTTCCCGTTTTACAGTCGGGTTTTCGAGCAGGATCTGCTCTAACGAGAGCGGGTGCTCAATGCGGATCGATCCTGAGGCAGGAATCGTGATGAACTGCAGGTAGTCAAATTCTGGGTCCCTCAGCAAGTCCTTGTTGATCGGATTGTGCCGAATGTAATTTGGATGCGCTTGGAAGGTAAGCATAAGCTTCTTGGGACCCTCTGTGGTGCAGACGAGGTGAAATGAGCCTGGAACACCAGCGAAGTACGGTGATCCGACGTCTAGCGCTGAGCGGCCAGTGCTCATTGTTAGCGCACTATTGGGCTGCGGCGAATAGAATGTTTCCACATCCAGAATGAGGCGAAAGTTTGGATCGGGATTGGTTAGGGAATATGTCGGTGAGGATGTTGTTAGCCTGACTTTCAGAATGATGTCCTCCTGATTTCGTATATCGCAATCGTCGAGAGGGTTATTTTCTCCGACCTCAATAGGATCCACATGCCGGCGAGAACTGGGGATCGTCAGCATTGGAATATCCTCGGGAACTGGCTGTGGCTCACCTTCGAGCCATTTGTCGATGGATGCAATGGGCGGATGTGGGTGCGTGTCTGTGACTGTAACATTCTTCCGCTGATTGTTTGTCGGAGATTTGGTGGATATCAACGGCGTTCTGTGTGGTATAACTGAGTTATCTGTTTAAAACTCGACGGGTTGCACTCGATGTTGACAGCTCTCTCCGTTCCACCGTGGACACTGCCTCTCTGAGGACCTACTATATAGTAAAGGAAACTTTCTACCTCATGATCCCTCGTAACCTGGTGTTATCGAAATCACCTGCTTCAAGTTGGCTGGTCCAACTATCCCGTTCTTCTTTAACCTCATGCGGACGTATCTGGCTTTGCCATATATCCTTAATCTTCTACACGTCGTATCGGCAGCTCCGACCATCCCCGTTGCTCAGAGAGCGGACACTTCTCCTGTCGATCCGGACGTATTCTTCCGGACTTATTTCACCATCAACGCAAACTGCGATCGAACAAGTGTTCGCAATGGTGCTAAGAAACGACCAATGATTGAGCAAGCTGTGAAAGACGCTGCGGAGATCGTGCAGGAGGCTCAATATATTCAGCGAACCGATACTGCGTAAGCTTTATACCTCGACTTTTCGCATTTACTTTCATTGATGACTAGGACAGTTTCACCAGGTACTTTTCGCCCGATATGATCGAAGGGGAAGAAGATGAATTCCAGACTGTTCAAAATATGTTCACTGTAATATTGAAGCCGCCAGGAAAAATCACTCTCAGATGTCCCCTGGTGAATGAAGAGTTGAAGTGCTCACGAAAGTGCGTGGACCGCTGAGGGCGTCCTGATTCTCTGGGGCCAACTAGTTCCACAGTTTGGCAGTAACGGGCACAGTAGCCACCGACGACCCAACCATAAGTTTTTGCCCAGGCTTCTTCACCGACAAAGAAACAGTGCCTTCACTCCAAAGCAAGCCACTCAGCGAGAAAGGATGGTGCACCGCACCGCCCCACAGACTTGGCCAGTTCATGACCGGCGGTCACACAGTTCTTCACGAGATGACGCATCTCTCTATGATCGCCGTCGCTGCGGGACTCGGAGATGAGAATGATGGATGTCAAAGCACAGAGTTCGTTATTTCCTGAAGTATTTTTCTTTGGGAAACTCACAGATGTCATAGAGGGACAACGGATGTTCTCGGCAGGGATGACGAGAATGCCCCCTTAGTGAAAGATACGTATGCAGGAGGACCAATGGGCTATGCATCAATTGCTGCTATTGTTCTCCGACAACATTGGAGGCACTTCTTCGAACAACCTGGCGGACGACAGGGGAACTTATTGGCTGAGCCCCCAGTGGGAACCACTGAAAATGCAGAGAGTTATGCAGCCGCGGCGACTGGTGGGCGTCGCCATTTTTTTGCAGGATGGAACTTCATTTTCTTCATAGAAACCTTTTTCGCCCGAAAATGCGCGGCGTTCGGATTTGACCCAAACCAAGTCCTAATTGAACCATAGGATAAAATGTATACCTAATCCGAACATTGCTCATTATCGAGTTCAAGTGGAATACCCTAATTCTATTGAAATACAATTGTTCGCAGTCATGTCCAGTCCGACATGACGCCCAGGTCTCGGATCTCAGATCTCATGCCCATTTTTTTTTATGCGACCCTCGAAGTTGAATGCAATAACGGTTTGAACCTCATACGATGGATTAGTAGCCAGTGCTAATCCATCTTAGACCAGGGTGCAATTAAAACTACTAGTAGGCGTCGGTAGCACATTTCATACGAAGAATAGCGCAGTGCGGTATACGCGTTTCATTTTTATTTTCAGACTCGTGTTTTGTTTCTTAATCTCGGACGTGCATTTTGTTTTTATTCTCGAACTCGTGTACGCGCTTTTAGTCTCTTCTCTTTTCGGGCACTGCGCGTGTAGAGGAATGTGGATGCGGACGGGGACGGGGACATCGGTCTTGTGTTCATCTCATTGCGAACTTCCAGTTGACAACTTGGCCCGTTGACAATATCGAGGTCAGGTCGCAATGAAGATGGCGCGGGAATCGGATAGCGTTGATTTAAACAACCTCACAATTGTTTGCATCAATACATGGGGGGGGGGCGGATTACCGCTACACGGCGCAACGCGTTGCTCTTTCCCATCGATCGCAGGCATCCCAAGTGGTTTGACCGCTCCAGGACGAGAATTCCAGCCACTCAACAAGCTGACGCAACCTCTCGCCCGACTCCAACCCTTCAAAGTACTCGGGGCTAACTTCGACCACAGTCTACACATTAAGACATATCAGTGGTAAACGGAAATGATCCACAAATTTAAATCGGCGCACGTTTCGGAAGATCTCGCGAAGGTGTTCGGCGTCCTGCTTTGTCGTGGGCCACTCCGGAGGATAACGATACATTTCCTCGTCCCGGGACACGAAGCGAGGATCCCAAATGCCATCTGATCGGAGAAATGGAGGATAACGTGCAGCCAGATATGTTGGCAATGCGACGCTTCGCTGGATTTTCTGTATGTATCAGAGAAGCGGACAACGTAGCACAAGTAGTAGAAGAGTACCTCCCAATCGATTAGGCCCGAAAGTACCCCGTTATTTATGAGTATGTTGTCCGCATTGGGATCAGAATGCACAAGAGCAATTCGGGCGAGGGTATTATCTTTGGGAATCAATAGCTCAGCCAGCGCTCGGAGACGGTCCAGGAGACTCGGGAGATCTGGGTCGTCCGGATTGTGGCTTTTATCACCGACGGCATTTCTAACCATGGCCAGAACTATCATTGAATCGAGATATCTGCGGTCATGGTTGGCAAGAAATAATTTGCCGGTAGGTTGCTTACTCTTCTATCGTTTTGAATGGTCCCTCAGCCACTAGGTGGTCTGTTTCACCTGTATCGACCAGGGGCCCGATGACTGGTTGGCCGTCAGATGTCAAACCCGCAACCGATCCAATTTCAGGCAGAGTGACAGAGAAAACCTGCACAAATGACTCCGCTAAAGACCTAACAAACCGTTCCTGAGGCCGTGAGACGGGGATTCAGATAGAAGAGTCACAAAACTTCACCTGATCAGCCATGGACGGCAAAATAGATTGATATCCTTCTTTTCCAAGTGGTACGCCAGACAACCTTTGAAGAATCATGTAAGGAGATGCCACATCGTTTTGCGTACTCGGGCTGCAATATATCACATCCGGTATGAAAGATTTGGAGTGGAGGAGACGCAGAATAGCGACTTCTCGTTTCATTTTAAGTTCCGCCCAAGCTCGGGAGCTAGCATCGGTCCTGAAGTTGAAAGAGATTCTGGCCAGCAATTCGGAGTCATCTTCTAATTTCAGCGCATAGACCTATTAGATAGGGATTAGAACGAAAAATGGCAGTCTGTTCTCCATACCATATGGAATATTCCGGATCCTAGCATTTCCACAGACGCGATTTCGTGACCTGCCTTTCGGAGGTCTGCGATTAAGGCTGGGGTAGCAGACGACAGTTCGTGGCGGCGTTCCCATCCCTCCCTTGTGGGTGGTGCAGGGGTGAAAAGCGACGGGGGATCCCAATATTTGCGAAAGAAGGGAGGCTTGATAGGTCGTGGCTCAAATTCAATGAGACCGAAGTGCAATTAAATAATGAAACCTTCAGTTCGTGGATGCCAGGCTTCTGAAGGTGCTCAAGAAACTGGGTACCAGAGGGTAGCCCCATGAACACTGCGGGAGGATGTACGGAGCCAGAAGCAAGCCAAAAGGTTCGAGGTGACTCGGATGCCATTTGTCCAAGAGCAAGGTACACACTGTGACTGTCGTCGTGACGGCCTGGGCTCCCGGCTCATTGACTGCAGCGCTTGTTCCATGGGTTATGCACGCCTGTTTCGAACGACGAGCGTACTAGACATCGCTGAAGACATGAAAGAGCGCGTTATTATGCACTGTTTGGCTCACCTTCAACTGAGAAAAAAAAAAGAGTGCAAGCAAACGGCCCGAGAATGGATGACTTTCCATAAGCATAGAAAAAGATTTGAAGAATATCGGAGGGGTGCCAGCGATGTCGGCATGACATTATATTCCGAAAATCTAGTCGTTCTGGGTTCCCACAAGCCGCGAAATAGATTAGTTTTACAAAGATATAGTTCATCGATGTTTGTGGCTGTTGCAAGTGGTAAACAAGACCCATCAATGCGTCTCAGCTTCTATCTACGACTCGCGCACGCGTCTGCACTCCCGATCAATGGATATCGACGCGTTAATTCACCACCAACAGCTAGAGGAGATGGAGGAGGATGAAATGGAGGAAGAACAACTACATGCAGGCTCTGCAATGGCCGTGATTTTGCTCGGAGTTGTAGAGGCCCACCGGTTACGCAACGAGCGGAGGAAACCCAGCAGATTGTATCTCTGCCGCCCTCAGCTGCTTCGCGATCCACGCGGATCCACTGCATGGCAGGTACTCTATAGGAGCCGGCATGACCGCGCTTACATCACCACGATGGGCCTTGACGTTGCCACCTTCCACAAGATCCTCGAGTCTGGATTCGCTGAGGCGTGGTACAATAACCCTATTCCCCGGGACGACGCTGTTGGTACTGGAAAGACTCGTCCAGGTGCACGGTCTCTTGATGCAGCTGGTGCACTTGGCCTCCTCCTTCACTACCTCAACTCTACGATGAGGGAGATCAGCTTGCAGCAGATATTCGCACTAATCCCAAGCACGATCTCTCGCTACATCACATTCAGCCTCAAAATCCTTTTAGGTGTTCTCCGTGGGATGCGTGAAGCTGCAATCGACTGGCCGAGGGACGTCAATGATTTCCAGGAATACAATGATTTGATCGTTGCACGCCATCCGCGATTGACTGGTGCCTTCGGAAGCATCGACGGCCTTAATCTGGCCTGTCAGACTTCAGACAACGAAGAAATAGAAAATGCCACATACAACGGATGGTTGTGTGAGCATTTTGTGAGTTCTGTTATCGTGTTTTCACCCAAAGGTATGTTCTGTATTTGCATTGTGTGAAAGAGCTCATTGGATAATACAGGGACTGTTATTGCTGCGAAGCTGAATGCTCCTGGCAGTTGGCACGACTCTCGCATTGCCCAACAAATTTACGAGAAGCTTCGAACTCGTACGCCGACGGGATTTTATCTCGTTGCAGACACAGCATTTCCTCGCGGCGCCAAACAAATTGAAGGGAAGATCCGTGCTCCAATCAAAAGCGGTCAAAAAATGCGAGGCACTGTGAACGAAATTCAAGAAAGAATGGCCTTTGATCGAGAACTTCTATCATATCGCCAGACTGCCGAGTGGGGGATGCATGGGTTGCAAGGATCGTTTGGACATCTCCGAATTCCATTGGAAATTGGACGCCTAAATGAACGAGGTGATCTGATTGAGATCTGTGTTCGGCTGAACAATGTTCGAGCAGAGCTGGTGGGCATCAACCAGATCCGCAATGTCTATATGCCACTGTGGACGCACACCCGTGAAGAGGAGGAAGTATGGACAAACTTTGAGAACATGCTGTTCTCAGACCAGCGCCGTTCGGATCGTGTATCCCGTTTTCATAACATCGCAATTTACGAGTCAACAAGTTGATTGACTACGTACACACATTAGGAGCAGAGGTAGTATAGAATGTTCGCAAGTAGTAGCTAGTAAGTAATAGAACGAGAGTAACTGCAGAAGCACCGAAGTTCAAAAAAGAATGTGGTAATGTAAGAATGTTCAGAGCCAGCCCAATCAACCACTTGAACCCTCCAGCAAGAATGACATGCGCTCACCAGCGCCAACTGGCTCTTTCCCATCGCCGATGCTCGGTAGAAGAGTGAATGGACGAGGGGTGTCAGGACGGAGTAATGGATGGCGTGACGGGCTAGGTGATGGTTGCCGTCCGAAGGATGATGAATCGCCGTGTAGATGAGTACTGGTGCGTCCACGAGAAGGAGGACTAGGGTCCTTGTTCTCCTTCTCGGCCTCGTCGTCGGAAGGGTCTGAGATCCAGTAAGTGCAAGCTCCGCCATCACGATAGAGTATCTCACAACGAATTTTCCCATCGCGGCGCACAACATCGGAGCGGCCTTTGAATCGAGACTGATTTGGTGCACGGGAGCCCCCCCCAGACCCATTGGCAGCCTCTACCATCTCCAACCTGAGCTCTGCACGGTCGCGTGCCCGTTCGACATCGTGAGTATGGTTCTGCATGATGGTGATCTGATTGCGGAGACTCTCGTTGGCAGCCTGAGCGTCGCGAAGTTGTTGTGTGAGCGAAAACATCTGCGTCGTCTGGAAGGATCTCTGGGAGCGCTCAGCATCACGGGCTTTCTGCGCCTCGGGGTCAAAAGCATGAGAAAGCTTGTTGACGAGATCAGGAGCATTCATGCGAGCATTGCGACGAAGAGGGGGAGAGGGTGCACGATGGGCAATGGCTGTGTGGATTCGAGATGAGGAGGAGTCGAGGACTTCAATGCTGTCATCGGATGACACATGGCCGGCATCGAACTCGGAGTCACTGAGATCGCGAGTGCCAGCACGTTGGTTGATCATCTCCTCAATGTGGTGCGCCCGCTTAATTTCCGGGGGACAGATGCCAACGCCCGTCGGCTTCTTCGTCTTCAACAGCTGCACGATACTATTAGATATGTTACAACAGACGCAATGAAGAACACACCTGCTTATACTTTGTCTCCAGGGATTTACCAGCATGCTCAGGCCGCCCATTCTTGCGAGCCCACTTGCGGAAGCGGTTGATGACGGAGGCCCAACCTTTCTGACCAAGCGGAAGCTCCTTTTGGACAATGTCGAGGAGTGCATTGGTATCCTCTGGCTCGAAGTTCTTGGAGCCTTGAGGACGGCCACGTTTACGCTGGGGTGCCTCACTGTCGTCCTCGGAGTCAGAAGAAAGCTGGCGCTTTTTCCCCTTCTCCTTCTTTGCCTTGCGACGGGAACCTGCCACCTTGGGAGCAGCCTCGAGGCCGCGTGATCTGGCGATGGCGGCGGGTTCGTACAGGTCGCGATCGTCGGTTGGCGGAAGACGGGGAAGGAGGCGAGGATCAAGAAGATGGTTTGGGATGTGGTGCACAGATGATGGCGCCTGCGGAGGAGCGGAAGGGCCAGAGACTCCGTTGAATGCAGGCACTGGAAAGGTATATGTGGCTGACTGCTGTCGAAGTATTAGTGAAATGTGTGATGAGATGATATGGTGCCTACCTGGACTGCAGATTGCGCTGGCGCTGCGGGGCCTTCGAAATGAGCTTGCAGGGGTGATGGCTTCTGTGGTCAACAATAGGATGTTAATGCCGCTTTTTCAGAAAGGCTGGAGCCCATACCATGGAAGGATCTCTGTAAACACGCCATTGACCGTCTGTGTCACGGAACCAAGCTCTACCGGCAGCATCGTATTGACTCTCGGGTGTGGGCGCAAGTGGGGCCTGGGTGAAAGGTGGAGCGGCTGGATCCGACATTGGAGAAGGAGAATTGGAGGAGGAAAGAGTGGAATGAACGAGTGGGAAGCTCGAACGAGGAGACACCAAGGTTCAGCAGCTCCTTTATGACTTCTGGGGCGAAGGGAAGTCGGGCCTCGGGCATTTAGGCTTTGCCGTTGAGAGGGTCCTGGTGGAGATGTCAGAATGAGTTGAAAGCAATGCGTAAATGGCGACGCACTCTGCCTGCGTATTTGACTTTGCAGGCTCGATGCAACGACGATGCGAACGGAGAGCAGGTTACATGGAAACAGTGGCGCTATAACCACATATTTGGTTCCCCGAAGGCATCAAATCGTGTGGTATTGACCATCCTCTCGGGCGAAGTGGCTCTCTTGGGTGTGGTGGGTGAGTTGACAAAAGCGCAGAAGTCGTCCAGATGTGACATGCAGCCCAATTCGGCCAAATGCCCGAAGGACACTTGACGCCGATGACGGATTCGTTCAAGATTCGTTTATGCAAGAGCAATCACATCTAATATAATCTGTTGGGGGGGTAGGGACCCCTCCTACAGATTAAAATAAATTACAGTTTATTGAAGGGTCAAGTCGACATCAAAGTGAGATCCAAGTCCGATGGGGTCCTGACAGCTGCCTCGGCATCCCGGCAGAAAATGCGAAAATATTCCAAAACATTTTTCTATGCTTATGGAAAGTCATCCAATGGAGAGAGATAGATTAATGTACAGAATATAAACATGTACAGAATATAGACAGATGAGAAGTCGTGTCCCCGCTGTCCAATCCAATCCATTCCCGTGCCACCCGCCGCTCCCACTCCCGCTCCCACACCCGCCTGGCAAAGTAAGGCGAACCTTGGCTACATTTACCCTCATTCCGCTTCAACGAGGCGCGTTGGGCTTACGATCCACCACTGGACAAATTTGTAAAGGTGGTTCCGGCGGGCCGTATTTAATAATTGATCCAAGGACTGTAAGTTCGCTCGAAGAAAAATCGCTGGCATTCAAGTTGGTCCAATCTGGCTGCAATCTAGCCAGATGCTCGAAATGGTGGTCTGGGATTAGTGGATCACATCTCTCTAAATGTCCGGGGAGACCATCGAAGACAACAAACCGTATTAGGGACAGTCAGAGTAGGGGTTTCAGAAGGGTTTCACGAAAGCCCTTCAGAAGGGTTTCTCAACGAATTTTTTGTGAAGCGTTTCCCAAATCATTTCTGAAGCGCCTCTGGAGGCGTTTCGACGTTTCAGATGTGTTTCAGATTTATGTGCTTCTCCCACGCTTCAGAAATAAATTATTCATCGAGAAACCCTTCTGAAGCGCTTACGTGAAACCCTTCTGAAACCCTTACTCTGACTGTCCCTATTCTAAATTCTACAGATAATCTAGTAGTCGTCCTTTCATCGTAGGTTCATAAACCGGCACCTCCATGAGTCCATCTGCTTCACTGGACTGTCCTGGCGACAATTTACCTGAGCCCAGTGCAGCCAACCTGCATACGTTCCTTCCCCAGCGTCGCTCCCCTCGTGTTTCTTCCACAGCATCCCCAACATATCACCTCCGAAAAACTCCGCAGAAGAGCCGTGCCTCAGCTTCAAGCACCAGCTCTCGCGTACCGATTTCTCCACCATCTCCCTCGCAACCGCCTGGTCATCCGTCTCCTGTTCCCCGGGCTTGGGCATCCGCAGAGAGAGCAAGTCCAGTTGGTGCTGACTCGTCCACGCCGTCATCTGCTCGATCAAGAATGCCCCATCGAGCATGCTGAGCAGCCACGTCTTCTCCCGTGCGTACTTTGGCCCGTCCCAGCCGTCCTGCTCGTCTACCCAGCGTTGCGTGGAGCCCATTGCCTGGATCTGGATCGCGTAGTCCGTCGTGGCCGCCGCGTCGTCATTGACCATCTTCTCCTGTGCCTTCTCATTCGCCACGACCTCGCTCGGCACAGCCATGAGCGGGACGTGCCGCACCAACGGATGCGTATGCATGCCCGTCGTGCTCGTCTTGCCCTCCCAGAGCTTCAGCAAGATGTGGTGCGCGCGTCGCATGAGCGGGTTGTCGCGCCCACACACGAGCACAAAGTTGCAAATGGAGAGTGCCGGCGCGCCACCTAGCGTGAATCCCGCAAAATCATACGGTGAGGCTGGGTTAGGTCGCCGAATTGGAGGATCCCGGCATCCATGTAGACGCCGCCGTAGTTGAGGAGAAGAGGGTACCGGATGAGGTCGGAGGTGTGCTGCACCTTGTACGTGCCTTCAAGTGATCCGTCCGAGAAGGCGGCGGGCACTATGGATGGAGAGGATGTGTCGATGAAGTGGGAAACATTGAGGGGGGATCCTGGGACGGTGTCGAGGACGTAGATAGTCCAGCCGAGGGGCGAGTAGCGGCGATACCAGGCGATGATGTTACGCAGGAGGTATGGGGGGAGCTCGGCTAATCCCGCATGCCAGAAGGCAAAGATCGATTTCGATTCTCCGGAAGGCGGGATGGGAGATGTCAGTGCTGAAGGCAGCGGGCCACTGTGAGCTAGTGGTGGAGCAGCAGAGTATGGAAGCAGCGAGGTTCCTGGGATTTGAGGGTATTCCATTCTATAATTTAGATATTCGATGAAGACGCCTTGCGAAAAATCAGTTAATAAGTGTCTCCACTCACCAGATGGATGTTCTTCGACCTTCTAGGACTCCAGCTTTATATCGTCTCAGAATCGGTGTCGGGTCCGCACGCTGTCGGACCTAGTCGGAGTAGTTTTCCTTCGGAATCAAAGCGGAATGCGACTCGAAATATAATATTTTTCGAGGGATTTGGAGGTGGCTTGGGGGGTTCATTCTGGCCGTGTCAAGGCAAGTGCCGTTGGCGAGCTATAGCTATTCTCCGATGGCATTTTCTGAAAATTTGAAGAGAGTCTGAGCAAAGTCTTGAGACCAATCCGAACTTGATCGGAACAAATAAAGCTGCTTTTGACCACCACCAAGACTGTAAAAAAATCAGGTTCAGCGCTCAGCCACCGTGTGCTCTCACTGGAAGGAACTCTTGAGACTCAGAACTGTCATACTCATTACTAGGCGGATGCGACTTACTGTATACAATGTTGGGAGCCGTTTCATCGACTCTCTCTGAGACTCTGGTGCTCTAGAAAAAAACTTAAAAGCTTCGAAGACTAATACTATCCCGACCGAAATTTCTTCGACCATTTCAGACAACACACCGTCCACCGTCAACGTACGCGTTCTCTGTCATGTATGTACCAGATCCATCTTTATTGTCCATGAGCCGCGCAGCCTTATTCTACAATTCATAGGTAATCTATGAGGCTTGCTTTCCTAGTAGCCTCGTATACTGGCACTTCCATGCGCTGAATAGGGCAATCCTGTCTACAATTTACCTCAGCCCAGCGCAACCAACCTGCATACGTTCCTTCCCCATTGTCGCTCCCCTCATACTTTCTCCATAGCATTCCCAAAGAATCCGCGCCGAGTATTTTCGCCAGATATCCGTGCCACAACTTCAAGCACCAGCTCTCTCCCACCGCCTTCTCCACGACTTGTCTAGCCAATACCTGATCCGCCGTCTCCTTCTCTCCGTGCTTGGGAATCTGCAGCGAGAACAGCTTCAACTGGCGCTGCCCGCTCCATCCTGTCATCTCCTCTATGGTGAGCGCTCCATCGAGCGCGTTGACCAGCCACATCTTCTCGCGGACGTACTTCGGTCCGTCCCAACCGTCCTGCTCGTCCAGCCAGTGCTGAGCAGCGGACAATGCCTGTATCTGGATAACATAGTCGGTCATGGCTGCGTCGTCGGCCTGAAAATCCAGCCCGTCTTGATCTTCGCTGCCCGAGTCCACGTTGTCCTTCGTTGGAACTCGCACAAAGGGTACATGGCTCACAAGAGCATGTGCGTGCATCCCCGTCGTAATCGTCTTGCCCTCCCAGATCTTCAGCAAGATCCGGTGTGCACGCAACACCAGCGGGTTGTCCGCCCCGCACATCATTGCAAAGTTCGTAATCTTCAAGAACGGCGCGTCGCCTAGCGTGAATCCGGCGAAGTCGTAGGGCGAGGCTGGGTTGGATATGACGTCCGTCCACAACTGGTCGATGTCTCCGAACTGAAGAACTCCGACATCGAGATAGAGGCCGCCGTATTTCAACAATAGTGGGAATCGAATCAGGTCCGAGATGTGCTGGGGCTTGTAGGTTCCCTCAAGCGAACCGCCAGTAAACGCAGCGGGCACCACGGCCGGCGACGACGTGTCGATGTAGTGGGAAACGTTGAGCGGGGATCCTGGGACGGTGTCGAGGACGTAGATAGTCCAGCCGAGGGGCGAATAGCGGCGATACCAGGCGATGACGTTCCGCAGGAGGTTCGGGGGGAAGCGTGGCCATGCCCGAGTGCCAGAAGGCGAATATGGATTTCGAATTTCGGGACGGCGGGATCGGAGAGGTCAGCGTCGATGGGAGCGGGTCATCGTGAGCTAGAGGCGGAGCCACGGAGTATGTGAGTGGCGAGGTGAGCGGGATTGGGGGATATCCCATTCTGTGGGGAAGGTCGTAAAGCTGCGCTAGGAAGGCCCCAGCCTTTATAGTATCGGTGTGCGTCAGGAACACGGCTGAGAGAGGGCGCGAGAACTGGTAGACTTTTTCATCGTGAGGCAGCGCTATCAGCTAGTCGAGGAAGAGTCAAAGGGATCTTGAGATTCAGCAAGACTCCTAACTTAAATACTACTAGTGGAAGAAGAGTTGAGCGGGTCTGTCCAGACGAAGCGAAATCTAATCGCATAATTCATCACCGTCTATGACGAAACTACTGTACAGAGTTTGGATGACAACGTAGTTGTAAGCTATAAAAGAGTGGATAGATGCGTACGGTAAGTCCGAGTAGTGATGACGGGTACATTTTAGTAGTACTTGGTCCGTGAACATGGTCCATGATACAACACAATCAAGCATGGTGTGTAGGCGGCGGCGAATCGCTATACGGGAGCCCTGGGGGGGCGGCCTGGGGAGGGTAGGTGTGGATTTAACGCATCGGCGTCGACGTGGGGCAAATTCGAATGCATAAAGCCATACTGCGACTGCGGACGTGCAGAGCCCGTCTGTCGCATATCGCTGTGCATACTGCCGGTATCATGTTGATGTGCTGGGTCATAGTTATGATACGGGTCGTAGTCGACGTGCTGTTGGTTGTTCTGGTGTATAGCGAAGGTGTCTATGCTGCCTGCCGAAGAGCGGTGCGCCGAGTGGCGGGACGCAGGCATGAAGGGTGGATGCACGGTATCGTCGGTGTACCATGGGTCCTCCCTGCCAATGGCCGCGCGAAAGGCTGCCTTCTTCTTGTTGGCGTTACGGATACGGAGAAGGACTAATACCTAAACAAATACGCATTAGGGGGTACAAGAACAAGAACAGGAAATCGTCGCACCGCTATCAAGGCAACCGCAGCCACACCAGCGGCCGCTCCGATCGCGATTTTAGTGCCCGTCGAAAGCGTGGAGGTACTCGGCGCGGTATTGTTGTTGTTATTGTTCGATGAGCCGGTTGAACTAGCACCATCCGAACTAGAAGCAGGCGATTCAGATGACCCTGCAGCCCCATGCACGGCTTTGATGAGATCAGCAGCCCGCTCAGCGACTCCATAGACTGTAGCCATAGTGTGGGCTACGACAATATAAGCACAGATGAAAGCAAAGGGGAGAAATGCTTACCGGAGATGGTCATCGGGATGACGGACATGTCGACCACACGCAAGTTTTTGGTCCCGTACACCACGAGACTGGTGTTCACCACGCCACCATACGCAAGCGGGAGCATCGAGTTTGTACTACTCGGATGGTACTCAGTCCCACTGTTCTTGGCGATATAGCTATCAATATCCGCGTCTGCCGTCACCGACGTGCCAGGCATCGTCTCGCCTTTGATGATATTGGACATGGGCGCGGCCTTGGCAATGTTCCGCACGTACTTGAAGGCCGCGCGCTGGATATCCTGGTCGTATGAAACAGACAGGTAGTTCGGATTGATGTCCGGGGGGTCGAATACAGACGCCGAGTTGATATGGACGTATCCTCGCGAGAAGGCGTGTTGCGAGCAGAACTGGATCCCAATCATCGACGCGGCAGAGCCGAACATATTGAATCTGGGCACGCGCACGCATATCAGAATGAGGACCGGAGTTGCGAAGATAAGGTACCTACATCAGCTCCACTTGCGCCGTGCTCGAAGACGCGGCCCATTTGGCCAGAATGTCATACTGGGCTTTGACACCTGCTTGGATAGTCGAGTCCATGGAAGCCGCCGCTACTGCCGTCGAGAGCGCTTTCGACATGTCGAGGCTTGATACCCACGACGAAGCGTCGTTGCCCATGAGGTCGGACACGGAAGGATATGCCACAGCTTCGTTCAAGTACGTCCACATGCCTGTACCATTCTCTCGCCAAATTGCGAGCTGTTCATCCCACAGAGTCTTGTCGTATTTGAGCGCAGCCCAGGTGTCATCATCCGTCGCCTGTAGGAACAACGAGGTGGAAACTGCATGGAAGGTGAGCAGACATCTTAGACGGAATAAAATAACTCACGATGGTCTTGAAGATTCGCGCCTACCCCGGGCAAGTCGATCACACTCTCGATTCCCAAACCAGTAACGAGTGACGCAGGTCCCACTCCTGAGAGCTGCAGAACCTGTGGGGATCCAATGGTCCCGCCACTATCAAAATTGGTTAACGTCGTGGAACGCAGAGGACGAAGCTAGACTCACGCAAGAATGACTTCCTTCGTTGCATTGACCCGATAGACAGTACCCGACGCGCTGGCCGCGAATGATACGCCTCCTGCGACGGCTGCGCCTTTCGTCGTAGAGTTCCAATTCACCTTCGTTACCTGGTACCCGGTAAGGATCACCAGATTGGAGCGAGCGTAGGGTTGTATGTAGCCAGTGTTGGAGTCGGAACGGCTGCCGTTACTTGGATTGATGGTGGAAGGGACAAAGCTGACACCATGGTTATCGCCGTTGGCTGGGTCCAAGACATTGGGCAAACCCATGGCCACCATGGTGGGTACCCACGTCGAGAGGTGCGCGAATTGGTAGGAGCTGTAGCTCGCGTGTATGGGGCCATTCGTCCCGTGAGCGTTGGAGTCGTGTGTCACAGAAAAGGTCGACGCGTGCTCGTCGGACATAGGCGTGAAGTTTTCTGCCTGCGAAAATCAGGATATTGTGGAGCGCTGGAGGGAAAGGGGGAATACCTTCTTAATGGAAGTCTGCATGTTGTTCCAGCCCCAATCCTCCGCACCGGACGTCTCAGCTTGGAGAGTATTCCATGCATCATATTCTTCTGAGCTTCCCCGACACCAAAAACCACCATTTGTCGCAGACGAGCCCCCAAGACCCTTCCCCCGCGGCCAGTTGAGGTTATTATTACCTGCATTCGCCTGCGGAGTAGTTTTGTACCCCCAGTCGTAAGTGCTCCCCGTCAGACCGTTGAGGTACGACATGCCTGATTAGAAAATAAATAATGGACGTATAATGACGGTAAAAAAGGCTCGGACCAGGAACAGCAATTTGGTCCGCGAATTCTGTGCCATCGGAACCAGCTTCAATCACCGCGACAGTTATGTTGTTCCATTCACTAAGGCGGCCAGCGAGGGCCAGGCCAGCTGTTCCGCCGCCGACGATAACAAAGTCGAAAGTCTTGCCCGAAAGCGCGGTCGCGTCCGTGGTCGACCGTTGACGGATCGCGGGAGAGGCCCATGTCATGGACGCTGCGAGACCGAGAAGGTATGCCCAGTGCATGAGTAGGAATGCGAGAACGTCGCAGGCTTCGTGGGTGCAGAATAAAGAGAAACAAGTGGAACATCTTAGGCTATTATAGTCGGGCAGGTAGGGCCGAGCCGGAACGAGGCCTTCAGGCAAGCACAAGGCCGCCTCATGTGAACGTTGAGCAGAGATTGGAAGAGATTTGTCATTCTGTTTAGCCGCGTTCGTCGTCCGACTCGTCGTATGGACGTGGTATGTATGGATTCTGCAATCAACAAAATGATTCTAGGGGTCCATGGGTCCACGGTCTCGGCTGGTCCAAATTGTTTCTAAAGGCCCATGAGGATTCCGGAACATGGCCTAGAATCGCCGTCACAATCTGTCACAGTGGTGAGCCCAACAAAGCAGTGGCATATCATGAGGACGATTTGGTGAGCCGAACTCTGGCTGCCGAGGACCGGGGTTCACTCGGGATTTACAGGGGTAGGCTCTGGAGACAAAAGTTCGGCTGAGTCATTGTTTGGCCATGCTTGCGGGGCCATGGTTCTCGCTTTGACCGGTTCCCAAACGGGAAGTCGACTCTAAATAGCCCAGGGATCGAATCATACCTCTACTCGATTTCGAAGATGGTATTAGACAATACAGTAAGTCATACCAAAATTACAAGTACAGAAAGAAGAGAAGAAAAAGAAGAAAAACGAGTGTGGAGGTACGTATTCTGGTCAACGGGCATAAAAATAGTGAAAATCACATAACCCCCCGCTCCCCCGTCTGCCTAAACGTCCGTGAAGCCATCGAGTCCTGGTCCCTCAAGCTCCGCGCCATCTCCGCCGCCTCCCCCGTCGGCACCAGATTCGCCAGCGAGGGCAAGAAGCTGAAAGTCGTCGACGCCGAGGTCTTGAGAGGCGGGTGTCCGGCGATGTTGTGCCCCTTGCTCGAGGCGCGCGACGAGCGGCGCGATCTCGGTACAGCGATCGGCGTGGGGGCGTGTGCAGACGGCGAGGTGCTGAGCACCGACGCGTCGCCCTCGGAGCCGGACGTCGACATTATATCAGCCAGGGCCGCACTCCTGCCCACACTCGCCCGGAAGCTCTGGACCCGCCTTCCCAGCGCCTGCAGCACCGACCCGCTCTCCAGCCACGCAGCGGGTACCACGGCCGGCGACGAAGTGTCGATGTGGTGGGAAATGTTGAGCGGGGATCCTGGGACGGTGTCGAGGACATAGATAGTCCAGCCGAGTGGCGAGCAGCGGTGATACCAGGCGATGACGTCCCGCAGGAGGGAGGTTCGGTGGAAGCGTGGCCATGCCCGAGTGCCAGAAGGCGAATATGGATTTCGAATTTCGGGACGGCGGGATCGGAGAGGTCAGCGTCGATGGGAGCGGGTCATCGTGAGCTAGAAGCGGGGCCACGGAGTATGTGAGTGGCGAGGTGAGCGGGATTGGGGATATTCCATTCTGTGGGGAGGGTGGTAAAGCTGCGCTAGGAAGGCCTCAGCCTTTATAATATCGGTGGCCGGCAGGAACACGGCGAGAGAGGGCCCGAGAACTCGTAGGCTTCTTCATTATAGGCAGCGCTACCAGCTAGTCGAGGAAGAGTCAAAGGGATAAAACTACTAGCGGAAGAAGAGTTGAACGGATCTGTTCAGCAGGACTGCTACCCTGCATTAACTTCACCAGTGACGACTTGGAGAGACGAGCGAAATCTCATAATTCATCAACGGCCTTCTTAGTCTATGACGAAGCTACCCAGCTGCAGGCTATTTGTATGCGAGATTATGTGGCGTTGGATGTCAATGTAGTGTAAGCTATAAAAGAGTGGATAGGGGCGTACGCAAAGTCCGAGTAGTGATGACAAGCACATTTTAGTAGTACTTTAGTCCATGATGCAACAAGATCAAGCATGGTGTGTAGGCGGCGGCGAATCGCTATACGGGAGCCCTGGAGGGCGTGGGGAGGGCGGGTGCGGATTTAACGCATCGGCGTCCACGTGGGGCAAATCCGAATGCATCAAGCCATACTGCGACTGCGGGCGCGCAGAGCCGGTCTGCGGTATATCGCTGTGCATACTGTCGTTATCATGCCGATGCGCTGGGTCATAGTTATGATACGGGTCGTAGTCGATGTGCTGTTGGTTGTTCTGGTGCATAGCGAAGGTGTCCATGCTGCTTGCCGAAGAGCGGTGTGCCGAGTGGCGGGACGCAGGCATGAAGGGTGGATGCAGTTCGGTATCGTCAGTGTACCATGGATCCTCCTTGCCAATGGCCGCGCGAAAGGCTGCCTTCTTCTTGTTGGCTCTACGGATACGGAGGAAGACTAATGCCTAAACAAATACGCATTAGGGGGTACAAGAGCAAGAACAAGAAATCGTCGCACCGCTATCAGGGCAACCGCAGCCACACCAGCGGCCGCTCCAATCGCGACTTTGGCGCCTGTCGAAAGCGTGGACGTAGTCGGCGCAGTGTTGTTGTTGTTGTTATCGTTCGATGAGGTGCCGGTTGAGCTAGAACCATCCGAACTAGAAGTAGGCGATTCAGATGACACTGAAGCCCCATGCACGGCTTTGATGAGATCAGCGGCCCGCTCAGCGACTCCATAGGCTGTAGCCATAGTGTGGGCTACGACAATATAAGCACAGACGAAAGCAAAGGGGAGAAATGCTTACCGGAGATGGTCATCGGGATGACGGACATGTCGACCACGCGCAAGTTTTCGGTCCCATACACTACGAGACTGGTGTTCACCACGCCACCATACGCAAGCGGGAGCATCGAGTTTGTACTACTCGGATGGTACTCAGTCCCACTGTTCTTGGCGATATAGCTATCAATATCCGCGTCTGCCGTCACCGACGTGCCAGGCATCGTCTCGCCTTTGATGATATTGGACATGGGCGCGGCCTTGGCAATGTTCCGCACGTACTTGAAGGCCGCGCGCTGGACATCCTGGTCGTATGAAACAGACAGGTAGTTCGGGTTGATGTCCGGGGGGTCGAATACAGACGCCGAGCTGATATGGACGTATCCTCGCGAGAAGGCGTGTTGCGAGCAGAACTGGATCCCAATCATCGACGCGGCAGAGCCGAACATATTGAATCTGGGCACGCGCACGCATATCAGAATGAGGACCGGAGTTGCGAAGATAAAGGTACATACATGAGCTCCACTTGTGCCGTGCTCGAAGACGCGGCCCATTTGGCCAGAATGTCAAACTGGGCTTTGACACCTGCTTGGACAGTCGAGTCCATGGAAGCCGCCGCTACTGCCGTCGAGAGCGCTTTCGACATGTCGAGGCTTGATACCCACGACGAAGTGTCGTTGCCCATGAGGTCGGACATGGAAGGATATGCCACAGCTTCGTTCAGGTACGTCCACATGCCTGTACCTTTCTCTCTCCAAATCGTGAGTTGTTCATCCCACAGAGTCTTGTCGTATTTGAGCGCAGCCCAGGTGTCATCATCCGTCGCCTGTAGGAACAACGAGGTGGAAACTGCATGGAAGGTGAGCAGACATTCTAGATGGAAGAAAATAACGCACGATGGTCTTGAAGATTCGCGCCTACCCCGGGCAAGTCGATCACACTCTCGATTCCCAAACCAGTAACGAGTGACGCAGGTCCCACTCCTGAGAGTTGCAGAACCTGTGGGGATCCAATGGTGCCGCCACTATCAGACTACGATCAGCGTCGTGGAACGCAGAGGACGAAGTCAGACTCACGCAAGAATGACTTCCTTCGCTGCATTGACTTTATAGACAGTGCTCGATGCACTGGCCGCGAATGATACGCCCCCCGCGACGGCTGCGCCTTTCGTCGTAGAGTTCCAATTCACCTTCGTTACCTGGTACCCGGTAAGGATCACCAGATTGGAGCGAGCGTAAGGTTGTATGTAGCCAGTGTTGGAGTCGGAGCGGCTGCCGTTACTTGGGTTGATGATGGAAGGAACGAAGCTGACGCCGTGGTTATCGCCGTTGGCTGGGTCCAAGACGTTGGGCAGACCCATGGCCACCATGGTGGGCACCCACGTCGAGAGGTGCGCGAATTGGTAGGAGCTGTAACTCGCGTGTATGGGGCCATTCGTCCCGTGAGCGTTGGAGTCGTGTGTCACAGAAAAGGTCGACGCGTGCTCGTCGGACATGGGCGTGAAGTTTTCTGCCTGCGAAAATCAGGACATTGTGGAGCGCTTGAGGAAAGGGGGAATACCTTCTTAATAGAAGTCTGCATGTTGTTCCAGCCCCAATCCTCCGCACCGGACGTCCCAGCCTGGAGGGTATTCCACGCATCATATTCTTCTGCGCTTCCCCGACACCAAAAACCACCATTTATGGCAGACGAGCCCCCAAGACCCTTCCCCCTCGGCCAGTTGAGGTTATTATTGCTTGCATTCTCCTGCGGAGTAGTTTTGTACGCCCAGTCGAAAGTGCTCCCCGTCAGACCGTTGAGGTACGACATGCCTGATTAGAAAATGAATAAAGGACGGGTGACGACGGTAAAAAAAGCTCGGACCCGGAATGGCAATTTGGTCCGCGAATTCTGTGCCATCGGAACCAGCTTCAATCACCGCGACAGTTATGTTGCTCCATTCGCTGAGGCGGCCAGCGAGGGCCAGGCCAGCAGTCCCGCCGCCGACGATGACAAAGTCGAAAGTCTTGCCCGAAAGCGCGGTCGCGGCCGTGGTCGACCGTTGACGGATCGCGGGAGAGGCACATGCCGTGGACGCTGCGAGACCGAGAAGGTATGCCCAGTGCATGAGTAGGAATGCGAGAAGACGTCAACGTCGCAGGCTTCGTGGGTGCAGAATAAAATGAAACAAGTGGAACATCTTGAGCTATTATAGTCGGGCAGGTAGGGCCGAGCCGGAACGAGGCCCTCAGGCAAGCACAACACCGCCTCATGTCAACGTTGAACAGAGATTAGAAGAGATTTGTCATTCTGTTTTAGCCGCGTTCGTCGTCGTATAGAATTCGTACGGAATGAACAAAAACGATTCAGCAGAGCAAGAGGTCAAGTTGCAGCTGAGTTTCTTGACCAACAGTGGACGTTCAAGCTTGAATAGGGGCCATGGTCCACGGTCTCGGCTGGTCCAAATTGTTTCCAAAGGCCCATGAGGATACCGGAACACGTCGGAAACGGCCTAGAATCGCCGTCATAGTGGTGAACTCCACAAAACAGCGGCATATCATTGGGGCGATTTGGTGAGCCGAACTCTGGCTGCCGAGCACCGGGTTCACTCGGGAATTACAGGGGCAGGCTCAGGCTCGCAGTAAAATCTTGATGCAAAAGTCCAAGCTGAGTCATTGTTTGGCCGTGCTTGCAGGGCCATGGTTCTCGCTTTGACCGGTTCCCAAACGGGAAGTCGAGCCCAGAGATCGAATCATACCTCTACTCGATTTCGAAGATGGTATTAGACAATACAGTAAGTCATACCAGAGTTACAAGTACAGAAAGAAGAGAAAAAAGAAAAAGAAGAAACGAGTGTGGTGGTACGTATTCTGGTCAACGGGTATAAAAATAGTGAAAAATCACATAACCCCCCGCTCCCCCGTCTGCCTAAACGTCCGTGAAGCCATCGAGTCCTGGTCCCTCAAGCTCCGCGCCATCTCCGCCGCCTCCCCCGTCGGCACCAGGTTCGCCAGCGACGGCAAGAAGCTGAACGTCGTCGACGCCGAGTTCTTGAGCGGCGGGTGTCCGGCGATGTTGTGCCCCTTGCTCGAGGCGCGCGACGAGCGGCGCGAGCTCGGTACAGCGATCGGCGCGGGGGCGTGTGCAGACGGCGAGGTGCTGAGCACCGACGCGCCGCCCTCGGAGCCGGACGTCGACATCATGTCAGCCAGGGCCGCACTCCCGCCCACACTCGCCCGGAAGCTCTGCACCCGCCTTCCCAGCGCCTGCAGCACCGATCCGCTCTCCAGCCACGCCGCCTCGCGCCGTGTCAGCCCCGCGCTTGGCGGCGGCGTCTGCACGTCGTCCTCCGTCGGCGGTGCCTGCGACGCATACGTCGAGTGGATCGACGAGTCCGACAAGCCCCGTCTCCGCAGCCTCCGCTCCATCAGCGGCCCCAAGTAATCCGGCGCCTCGTCCGCCCCCTCCTCGCCGTCCCCAATCCCCACCTCGTCCCCATCCCCTGCGCGCCGCGCAGGTGTCCCCACCCCGTCCAGCACCGCCTCCACATTGCGCGACATCCGGTTCGCGTGGTGTCGGCTCCCGTGGTTCGGGCGCAGCAGCCCCCCGGCGGGCACCCGCCGCGGAAGCTTCGGATTCGGAATAACGATCCACGGGTCCGGCGTCTTCGTGCGCTGCGGCGCGCCCGCAAATATGCCCATCACCGACGACGGCGCCGGGGGAACGCTCCGCCTCCCCCGCTCATCTGTTCCCCCGCCCGGATTTGCATTGGACGTCGTCGTCGACGGAATCTCAGGCGCCGCAAACGTGCTCGTACTCGTCATCGCCCGCCCCAACCCCGACCCCGAAAACTCCACATTCACCGTCGTCGCAGACGCTGACAGCGCCGGCCCCAGTTTCGGCACGAACCGCGGCGGCGGCATCATCGGACGCGGCGCAGTCAGCGTCGGTCCGCCATGGCCTCCACCCCCCCTCCCGCCCTCGCCCTCGCCCTCTGCGCCGCGCGCCCCTCCCCCAGCCCCAGCGAACAACTTCGACAACGGCGCCATCCACCCACCCCCACTACTACCCTCCGCACCCTTACTCGCCGCAGCCGCCTTCCCCGGATCCATCGCCGCCTCGCTCACCCGCCCCGCACACCCCGGATCCAGCACCACCTCATTCAGCACCACCCGCATCTCCCCCATCGCCCCAAACATCTCCCTCAACACCCCCGCCAGCGCCCGCACGTCCCGCTTGCGCACCTCCTCCGTCGCTGTAGTGGTGGTAGTCGCCGTTATCGTGGCGTCCAGATGCGCTGTAGGAGCGACAGAGGCGCCAGTAGCCCGCAACTGCCGCCCCACATCCGCCAGAATCCCCGCAACGGTGCTCTGCGACAAATGCCGCACGTCCGCGCCGCGGATCTGCTGCCGCTTCAGCCGGTTCGTCAGCGACAGCGCGTCCGCGCTCTGCATCCGCTGCAGCAGCGCCTGCGTGCGCTCAATCAACGCGCCGAGGCTTATGCTTCCCGTCGCGGCCGTCGGGTTCGCCGCGTGGTTATTGGCACTGGGCGCCGTCGACGGCGCGAGCGAGTCAGAGTACACCGACGCCGCGGACGAGGGCGAGTGCGATCCGCCGCCTGAATGGGGGTATGGATTTGGCGAGGTCAGGCCTGCGGACGCGGGGGGATACGGCGGGTACGGGTACGGGTCCGTCTGCACGCCCTGCGAGCGCGCAAGGAGGAACAGCGGCTTGTGCTGGCTCCGCCGTCGTTGTGAATTCGCATCCTCTCCCGGTGTCGTTCCCGTGGCGGTCGTGTTTGGGCTCTCCTGCCCCTCATCCAACTCGAAGCTCATGCGCGAAGGGGATGGGGCGTGTTGGGGGAACGATGCCCACTTGGTCGTTTCGAAGAGCGAGTCCGCGGGCGAGAGCGGACGGCGGTTCGTCTCAGGCGTGAGAGGTTCCTATTCGTGTGTCAGGACGTGAATAAAAGGTAAATGAGGAAACGCACATATCGTCTTGACGCCCGGCGCTCCGTGCTTGAGCTGCGCTTGAAGCCGTAGGTCTGTAAGTAAATCAAAAAACGATTTTCACTTGGGCAATAAAGAGAAAAATAAAACCACTCACGGGACTCAACATGGCCGCCGGAACGCTCCCCGTGTGATAATGCCTGGAAAACGACGGCGTCCCCGCTGCCCAACGTCCATCAGCTGCCGCGAACAAAAAAGAAACACGCACCCCTCGACACCGGCCCTGGATTCACGCGCTGGTCCTCCACCTCCTCCTGCAGCGCGCGGCAGTCCTCGCGCGCGTCCGCCAGTAGCTGCTGCAACTCCGCGTTGTCGCGCTTCAGTGTCTCGTTGTCGTCCACGAGCGTTTCGAGCACGCTGGTAAGCTCCGGCTGCTCTTCTAATGGTGCCCCGACCGAGCGGTTCAAGGTCTGCAGGCGCGCGCGCGCGTCCACGAGGATGGACTCGGACGACTCGAGCCGGTGCTCGCGCTGCTCCTCGAGTGCGCTCTGCAGCCGTCGCACGTCACTTTGCAACTTTGCTGGATACAAATAATAAATAACCCACTCGAAGGAAGACGAGGGGAACACGCACACGTCCGTTCCTTGAGTGCCGCAAAGCGCGACTCGGCGACGCGTGCGCGCTGCGACTCGCCGTCGCGCTCCTGCTGCATGTCGTCCTTCTCCTTCATCGCGGCAGAGAGGCGCGTGTCCCAGCCCACTGAGCGTGCGTGCGACGTCGTGAGGCGCGAGATGGTCGTCTTGGCCTCTGCGAGCTCCTGCAGGATCGTCTTGTTCGAGACCTCGGTGACCTCGTTGTTCACCAGCGCTTGCGTGAGGCGCTGTAGATAGAATAAGTAACCTCCAGAATTCAAAAAAAGCAACGCACCTTCTCCAATGCCTTGTTCTCTTTTGTGAGCTCATCGAGGTGCTCCTGCGCGGTCGCCGCCGCCGCAGCCCCATCATCGCTCTCCTGATACGATGCCTCGCGCCTTGCGCGTTGCTCCGCCTCATGTCGCCGCACATACGCCTCGTGTCGCTGCAGCAACGCCTGCCCCACCTCTGCGTACACCGAATCAACTTCAGCACCACCAACAAAGGAGAAGCCAACGCACCGGCACTCAACGTCAGCCTGCTCTCCAGCCGCGTCTTCATCCCCAGCCACGCCTGCACATTCTCGCAGTCCTCCCTTCCGCAGCAACAAAAGAAGAGCGCCGGGGGTTCGGGCGACGCGACGCGCGAGACGTTCTCGAGGGCCTGGGTGAGGTCGTCGATGGTGGTGGTGGCGTCGTACAGGCTGTCGCGGTTCGTCAGTGGCGAGTCGGGTGTGGGCGGTCGATGCGATGTGTAGTCCATTGCCTAGTAATAAATTATGCGCAGTGCATCCGCCGGGCTGCGTTCCCAGAGTGCCGGTTTGGTGCTGCTGCGGTGAATTGCTGAGTGAATAATCGGACTTCAAAGTGGTAGTATGCCTCACTCCGTGACTCCCGCACCAAATCGAATATTCAGGGCGGGTAGTACAAGCCAAAAGTGAGCCTCTGTCCACCGCGAGGTGAGGAACCAGTCTGCTTAGGTACCGACAAAGATTCCAATTAATGCCGCCAAATAACGGGCAAAAGACTAGATATGTAGTGAGTTACACCGCTGGTTCGTTGGAGGTTGTAGCGGTAGCAGTCAGAGAGAGGGAGCAAAAGAACAAACGCCGGCGCGGAAAGGCAAAATGATTATTATTGTAACAGGCAGGTGGCGGATCGCCTGATCCGAGTCCGGGACATTGTTTCGACCAACTACTCGTAGCGACCGAGTGAGCTCAAGCAGAGCACTGCCAGTGGCGAACGTTTGAATGACTGTCTTCCAAGTGTATAGACCGATAAAGAGGCTGGTATCGAATCTAGGCCTGAAGCTTGTTGGCACCGCCCAGCGAATCTTCTTTCGAACCTCACCGCACTTCTCTTCTCTGCGCCATCATCCTCGTATTCCCTGCCGGTCTAAACTTCTACCTTTGGGTTGCTTTTGGAGCTTGGAAGCAGCGTCTCGTTTCACACAGGGTCGTAAATAATACAAATAAAATACGAGACCGGCGCCCCGACCATGTTATTTTCGACGACAAAAGGACAAGTGGTTCTTGCGTGATCCAGGGAGCCAGAAATTCAATGGTTTTCTATTTTAACAAGATCCGTGGAATCTAGGCTGTTAAAAAATAAGGCAAATCGTTTCCAAGCCACCAGCAACACAAGGTTGCCCGCCCTTATTTCGAATATTTTACTACGCGGCTACTTGGTATCCTGCGGATGCGCGACAAGCTTGACACCGCTGACCCCTCCCGCCTTAATCCTCTCCAACGCCTCCGGAACAGAAGCGAGCCCGTTCGGGAGTACTTCAACCCTGTTAGGCTGCGTCGGGTCTCAGCAAAACTACCTCCAAGGATGCAGCCAAGTCACATACCACGATCACGCCTTTCTCGAACAGCTCTGGCAAGTTCTTGAGGATGTGCTTCCCGAACGCGGTATGTGCCGGGGTCCCCGCGATGGCGCGCAGCAGCTCGGATTTATACGGCACGACATCTGGCCCGGCGTAGATGCCAGCAACGCGGATGAGCGACACGGTATCGTTTGAGCGCGTCGTGGGGGCGCGCGCTTGGACAGTGACGATGGCGCCGCCTTGGGCGACGCTGTCGTACGCTGCGTCGATGGCGCCCGTAGAGGTTGCGTCGAACACCACCTTCACTTTATCCGCGAGGGTGGGAACGGTGGATATGGCGTCCAGGGGGACCGCATGTCTGTCGATAAATTCAGTTGCCCCGAGCTGCCGCAAGTATTCAACGTGGGTCGGCGACGCGTAGGCGACGATCTTCGTAAACCCGAGGAACTTGAGAAGTTGGATGACTGGCGCGAACTTATGTGAGTAAGCAATGTTGGAAATGGACCATCTCTACTCACCGTATTGCCCGGTAGAGGTGCTGGCCCCGATGACGAGCGCCGATTCCCCTTCTTGTGGTCTCTCCCACGAAAAAGTGGGGTTCAGTCCCGCACCAATCGGCGCAGGAGCGAACAAGCCCACGCAAGCGGTGGTAAATGTGATAGGGGCCGTGGCTACCTCGTCAAAGCTCAAGTTCTGCGGCATCTACGCAAGTATCAGAGCTCATACGGACGTGCACCGTCCTCCCCGTGGGACTCACGCGAAATATAAGCGCTGCGGGTAGAGCGACGTACTGCTGCAACCCGCCCGATCCCGCCTGCAAACCTAGAGCCACATCAAAATTAAACGCGACGCTTCGATAAGAAGGACAGCTGTACGCACACCCGGTCGCCTTTGGAAAATCCCCGCACGTCTTCGCCCACTTCCTCTACCACGCCAGCCATATCGGCGCCTAGAACAGCCGGATATCCATCGACCATCACGTCGAATTCGCGTTGTTTATTGTACATCGTGTTGAGCGCGACAGACATGATCTTGACGAGGACCTTGTCTTTTCCTGGTGAAGGGATGTCATGGGATCCGAGGACGAAATCCGCTTTGGGAGTAGGGATAAGGAGTGCCTTCTGCTGCATTTTTTACTGGTAAGTAAGCGAGGGTGCCTTTCTAATTGCGATTCCTTTTATATTCTGCGAACTCGTGTCGGAAAAAAGCCATTTATCTTGCAACGGATTGAGACGGCTTGAGACCTTGGGACGGCTTGAGACGGCATGGGAGACACTTCGAGGCGGCTTGGGAGATGTCGCCTGCCGTTCCAAGGCGCTGAGGGACCCGAGCAACCTTGGAATGGCTTGAGACAGCTTCGGACACAGCTCTGCTAGGCGGCTTCCCCCCCCTTTTTGAATAAAAATGGGAGCCAGATTTAGTGTATATTATTTATCCTTAAATACATGTCTTCATCAATACAGTCAACGACGTAGAACATCCCTGCTCGTCCACCGAATATAGGGCACAGTAAAACACCGCGAACGACGTGAGTGAGGGCAATGAATTTCGAACTTGAAGCAGAGGTCTGTTCTCGAATTGGACAGTCGGTGCGGGTTTTCGGGTTCCATGAAGACTTGCGGAAGGGACGTATCATCGCTAAATCCAGACACACGTTACCCGGAAGACGGCAGCGAAACAAATATTCGAGCCGGCCCATTGCAAGAGGGTCATCGTGCGCTGAGTAAATCACGCAATCGAAGCGCGGCGCACCGTGGAATTGAGGATTGCAGCGCAGAATGTCTCTGGCGATCCTCCAATCCACTTCGGACTGGTATTCGATATAGAGTCCTGAATGGTTCAATCTGTGTTACTAGTTAGCTAGTGGCAGCTGGTTGTGACAGGAAGCACTGTAAGACCTAGACCGGGTTTTTTTCACCCGGTCTCCGGATCAACATCACACTTCAACCATTTCTCGGGGGAAAACTGGGTGAAACCAAAGTGGGTGAGGTTGATCTGGTTTAACGGGTGATTTGAAGTCGCCCAATGAAGCAGTAATTTCCACCCGTCCCATTGGTGGGCCCCGCTCACCGGGTTACTGTGCTTCGTTCACCACGACTGGGTGAAATTCACCCGGTCTTGAAAATTGAGTTCTACGCATCTATCTCTGCTATGCACTAGGTTCTCTTGAATACAATAGACACCAGTACCATGGGAGCTCCTCCCTCCTATGCGTTGACCTCCGCACTTAGAAGATATTTGCTAAGTCCATTCAAACTCCGACAATCAATCATTGGCACGTGGGGTTGATATTGATTGACACATCGCTTTCTCTTCCTGCCTTCATCCTCCCATCCGCTTCTACCCCCTCGCGCCATTCAGCTCTCGAAGGATCCTCAAATGTGCTTCCTCTATCCGCAAGCCATCAATATACATCAAGAAGTTCAAGATTATCTGCCCTATTCAAGAATTCAAGCCACTGCTACTGCTTTGCTGCGGACCGTTGCCTACGTCTTTATGGACTCAGTGGGCTCTTCTGGAACTTGTGCTTGTGATTCAGCAACATCTACCTGGAATGGGTCCCACTCTTATATGAAATGACGTGCCTGTTTGCACCTGTCGCCGCCTGTGGCTTGATTCAGCAGCGATTACCAATGAATGTATGTTCTGGGCTTGCATTTGTACTGTGGGCTTACAACGTTTTTATAGGTCATTGTCACCTCCTCGCGGCCGCTCACGGCACTGTTGCTTGACGGTATGTCTCGGATATACTGTTTTATGCTTTTACTCACCACATTATTGCAGGCTGTTCTCTGCAATTTCGGTTTTCTGGTGCCGACTGGATGGCATATACTGGTATATGTAGCTATGAATGTACTCATATATGAGTGAAAATGATCAGTTCAACGGGTTATACCGCGCGACATTTGAAGGCATTGGAGCAAGTAATTATAGCCTGGTAATCGAGTTGGTATCACCCGTTCAAGAACAACCCGCCAAACGGGTTACATTAAGCCATTACATTTGCACCAAATCAACGGGTGAAAAGGAAAGATTTTCGGGCCGCTTCCACCCGTTTTTAACCCGGTCCTCACCCGGTATTTTAACCCGTTTGGCGGGTGATTTTGCTAACATACGGGTGAATATCCTCGGTTGAACGGACTAAAAGAGTCCAGCCACCGGATTAAATACCGGGTGAAAAAAGCCCGGTCTGGGTCTTACAGTGAAGCCCCAACATGATGCGTAATTTCTGCATGTTACGCACGATGCGAACGAGGCTCGAATTTGGGGGCAGAATCTGAACGAGACAGGGAAGTGCACACTGTATAGGACGTCTCCATTGTCTCATCATGAAACATTGAAGAGAGACAAATACCTTGAGAATATCAAGAAATGTTTGTCCATCCGAGTAGTCAATCGTCGTAGCCGAAGAGAGATGTTTCAAGTCCCGCCAACGCGGGAACTGACCCATGCTCAGTGATGAGTTAGCTGAGATTCCAACCCAGGTCGCGCACCAGCACAGAGCTCCTCGCAATCTCATGGTTAGTGATGTTTTTATACCCTACCTAGCCTTTACTTGATGCAAGCTGCAGAAGACAATCCACCGAGCCAGAGCCCGGGTCGCGGGGAAAGGGGCACCTCTCAACATCGTGGCGGCAATTCCAACCCAGGTCGCACACCAGGACAGAACTCCTCGCAATCTCATGGTTAGTGATGTTTTTATACCCTACTTGGCCGTTACTTGATGCAAGCTGCAGAAGACAATCCACCGAGCCAGAGCCTGGGTCGCGGAGCAAGGGGCACCTCTCAACATCATGGCGGCAATTCCTCGTCGAGTCCATCAAGGAGCCGTGGAAACCCGTCGAGACGCTGGCGTAGATAGAACATTGAATGTATTACAATTTTAAGCCACTACTCGTCATTTATATTGTTCTATCTACAACCACCCGTCTCCTCAATTGTCTCTTCCTTGGCGCAGAAATAGGTGAACTTTGTTGTGGCCGGCACAACTCATCTCGCATTGCGAGGAAACCGTCCTGGAGTTGACGGCTTAGCTCTTCCCGCTCGGGCGTGGACACCCTCAGAGAGCTGCGATGAATGCGAGGCGAATCCAATGCGCCAACCGGCGAGTCGCCGCCGACGCCGACGTCGTGCATGATGCGACCTCGTTTGGCCGGAGGTGGAGTGCAAGGCAAATCTAGTAGTACGGTGTCAATGATCAACAGGAGGCCGTTAAGTAACGCTACGACGCACCGCGATCTTGTATATTGCGCTTCAATCTTGCAACCTCCCGCTCAACGGCGGCGACACGGCGCTCCAAAAGTGAATTGCAGTCTGAAATAGATGCCAGAGGTGTGCGACTTTGTTTTACTGATTCATTGTTTCCTGACGGATAGCCTCGCGCTCTGGTTCTGAATCGGATACATGAGTTACGTCGGAGTCTGAGCGGGTTATGGCTGGCATGAGTATGAGCGGTCGTAGAGTCCGTTGAGTGCTTAGCGGCCATGATGTCATTGTGGAGCCAGTGTTACTTAAGATGGTTGACCGTGACATTGTGACGTCCCCACTCTTTCCTCTTCACACTATCCACCTCGCACCCCACCACCTTGCCCACCGCCCATCGCCGTCGCCATCGTCAACCCGCGACGTATGCCAGCCGCCGAGGCACGCTGTCAACCTCAACTGTTAATATATTCGTCTGACTTATATATCCTGTCCTCCAGAGCACGCGTATCGCCACAACATTGCACACCCTTCCCGCCGAGGTACGTTGTCGACCTCAATTGTCGATATATTGGTCTGACTTATATATCCTGTCCTCCAGTGCACGCGCACCGCCACGACATCGCCCACCCTTCCCGCCGAGGTACGTTGCTGACCGTCACTCCTCTCGCATTTCCTCTCGTACGTCCACCCTCAACTTATTTTTATGACTACTGACCTCATACTGTGCAGGCTATTACACTGCTCGCTCTACTGTTGTCCTCCACCCCCCCCATCTCCGTGCTAAAATCGGTAGATTTACGTGACTGTATATTGATTGTATATCATTGTTTTGCCACTTTCGTTGCGACTCGCATACGTACGGAATGGATGAAGGGATAGATAGCATACGTTGGTATGGCCTTCCGTGCACCTGAGTCGCTCGGAACGGCTCCCGTGGGCTTTCAAGGTTCGGTGGTGCCAGGAAACCTGGGCAGTACTTGCTGTAACCTAACCTCTGTGTTGCAAGTCAAGAAATGGCATATGACCTTGAGACGTCTTGAGACAGCTTGGGAGCCGATGCAAGATGAATGACATTTTTCCGACACGGTCATGGTTTTGACTACTAGTAAATTGCTCGGAATGGTTGCGGGATTTCCACTGGCAGTATGATGATATAGTGTTGACTCGTAGTTTACTCGGAATGGTTGCGGAATGTTTCAAGATGATATTTGCGGCATGAGGATATAGTACGGAGTCAGGCTCAGTCAGCGTGGACCTGATCGGGCGGCCCGCTTCGCTTGTCGCAGCCCGGCAACCGGAAGTCCTTCATCCGAGGCGCCACCGTTCGCCATCTTGCGAGGAGGTAAAACCTCGTCCGCGAGCATAATAATTCGGCAGGAATAACCTGCAGAGATCCACTGCGACCGGGCTCGCACCTAAACATAGCGAGTCATAGCCCAACGACTCGGAGGAAGCGTTCAATCCCGAGTTTTTCAACACAGAACTTGAATGAATATTTTTGGAGTTCAAAAAATGTAATACTTGTTTGGCGCCCCTGGAAGGATCATGATCCGGAAACAGCGAACAGGAGCTTCTCCTTTCTCGATGGATACGACATCCACGGCTCGTTTCTTCGCTAACTATCATCCTCGTAGTGCCTGCCGGGGGTAAACTACTACCTTTGGATCTTGGAAGCAACCACTCCTATTTCCCCCCACTATATCTTCGTCTCTTTATATAGCCTCTGCAGCGTCACCGGCATGTTAGGGATAGCTTCTGCCCACTTAGACCTCTTGAACCCCGCCTTCCAGCCATTTGCGATTTTCCTGGCACTGGTGACGAGCGCGATTAACCTCTGAGTATTAAACTCCTGTATCTCAAATCTCACCGTTCTCTTGCATTTCTCAGTGAGGCTCGCTCGCACCCAGTCCGAGGATGTTTCCTACACGGACATCGCCTGGTTGGATCCATCAGCAGCATACGGATGGAACTTAATCCTTATCGTCTGTATTGACCCCCGGATACCGAACATGGACACTCGCATTGTCACCTATCCTCACGTCGTCGTCGTCAAAATGTACATAGCCATGGTCCATGCTTGCGGAAGATGGGACAGAATACTAGCCGATGCACAGACTCCTCGCCACTGCCACTACACACAGAAAGTACTCGTGTATCCGTCCGCACATCTAGCATCTTTTTGGAGAAAAAGTTAGCAAAACCCAGCTCAGTAGTTTTGTCATCCATACCCTATACCCTCCGGTTTATCAATTCAAAGAAGGTCTTCCGATACGCATCTACTATATAATATCAGGGTGCCAGACAAACGTCAATCATTTTCACACGATCCCATTGCGGACAGCGCCGGAAGGTGGTCTGACGTCACCGGATGAGCCCCTAACTCGGCTGCTGCTCCGCACTTTATGTGCGGGGCCACGAGCTGCTATCTGCGAATCTGATCAAGGTGCAGATCAACAGGTGGGCATCAAAGTGTGCAGGACTGAGGAGATGTGAGACCCAAGCAAGAAAGGATGAATATCCATGTTGATTCTGCTGCCGATGTCATCGTTGAACGTGGATGATGAATTGTCTTTCTGCGACAGGAATATTGATCAAAAATAGGGAGATCCGGGACGGGAGAATCTGAGCTGGAGCTTATTCGGAGACTGATACCGTCAAAAATCTACGAGTGAATTGGGTGAAGGGGCCGCTGGGAGAGGTCTGGGAGACGCGAAAGATTAGGAGGTGGATCAGCCAGAATTTCTCTAAATTCTGCCAGAGGTGGAGTGCAAACACAACAAATTACACTTTACAGTTCTGAAAAATAACCAAGATGACAAACAAGGGCATTTTATTCCATTGCTGAATTTAAGTGTGTTGATTGTGTGTTAAAAGAACAAAGAGTCATGCAGGAAAAATGGCACTGGTGATACTAAACATGCACAGTCAAGGTGAATCACAAAAACAAAATCTCGAACTTGAAGAAACCAGTAGCTTGAACCATGCGCAGCATATTTATTCGAAAAAAAAGCTAATTCAACAGATAATTAGAGTGGACACAGTCAGGAACTGGCCATGGACGAAGTGTTGCAAGAAAGGGAAGACAAGAGGTTGTGCAAAGTCGGATGAGCAGTTGCTGGATGTGAATTTCCTACTGAGACAGGTGGCTGCTAGGACAAGCCGTCACACAACTGACAGCTGGGCTGGGATATAAATAAGCAGCAACTCAAGAAGAACTTCGGGCACGGCAGTTGGCAGCCAAAACAAGCTGCTATGCAACTCATAGAGAGTCGACGGAGCAGTTCTCCAAGGGGACAAGCTGTTACACAGCATAACAGCTGAATGAGTGAGCAATGACTCAAGGGGAAATTTCACAAATGGCAGCATGAGCTGTTACAGAACCACGCTACAGACGATTGACGAAAGGGGTGGGTACTCTGCCCCCAAAATGTCAGGTTGAGTAAACAATTGGAGCGAGACAGCTCAAACAGCGGGTCGAGACTGTTGCACATTTGGTTGGGACAAGCCGTTGCACAAACAAAATTCACACTGAGCAGTTCGCATCTGGGATAATCAGGGAGGGTACCAAAATACAGTTACACTAGCCGGTAAAATTAACTGTTTCCCCGTGAATTTATTCACGGGTAACTCTAGTAGCTTCATATTATTGACAGCCTGTCTGGATTGCCGCCATTCCGACACGAATCCCATCCTCGCCGTCCCGACGATTGTCTTCGCTAGGACTTCTGAGCGCGATAGCTCTGGGGTTCTGCAAGCAGATAAAGAAGAAAGATCTGATATACTGTTAAATAAATAAAGCAGATCCAAAAGTCTGCACTGGCGGCATCGACTGTGTCGCAAGCCGGATACGAGACCAGGGGCCAGGGTGAAAAAACGTTAACGAGCGAACGCGCGCACGCTGCCGCACCGGCGCGTCCGACGCGCGAGTCGTGCGTGGGCGGTTCAGTAGAAGCGAAAGACTCTTCAGAGAATTAGGTGATTTCATTTGCGATTGACAGATAGTCGCAAAATTCACCCCGCTGCTACTCGGAACGAGTACACTCTATATACACAAATAATATTTTTAGGTGTACACGAAAATGCAATGGAGATGGGATGGATCCACAATAAGTGAGAGCAAAAAAGAGAGCAAGCGAGTAAATAGAGTAGTAAAAGGACGGGGTAAAAGATATTGTGGGTGACGGCTGAGTGAGTGGTATATGGTACAAGAGATGCATTTGGGGGACCGAAGAATCGAAACCCGACACGAATTAAAGCCCGAGGCGAAAGATTACTGTACCATAAGATTAACCAGCTCCGGAATCCACTGTATCATCTTGGTCGCGTGCCCGCCAGTCAGGAACAAAAAGCTGCCTGCGAGCCCGCCCATGCCCAACTCCTCCAGCGCCTCGAGATGGCTGCGCCCCGGAGTAAATGTCACGCTGCTCGCCTCGTCAACCGTGCTCAGCGTCGACGACGAGCCGCCCCCGGCGCGGTTCAGCGTGGTCCCGAACCTCGGTCGGTCGTGCTCCTGTGCGATGCGGAAGATGTTCGTCACCGCTTGAATGATTGCTGGGTTGGACGATTTGGCAAAGATGTCGCGGATCTTGTCCTGCAGTCCGTCGTAGCTGAAAGAGAAGAAGTCAACACAGGTAAAACGAATGCAAAAGCGCACGTACATCATTGCTACAATCTCTGGATATGACGCCGCAATATCTGAAAGCAGCCGATACAGCATCTCCGTCTCTGCGTCATTCCCCTGCGCCGTCGTGAGTACCGAGCCAATAAACGACGCTGCAAGCAGCGCCGTCGTCGAGCTGTCGATCCCCAGGAACGCGGTTTGCACCCGCGGCGCCTCCACCTCCTCATCCAGCCCGCTCGCCTCGGGCATCCATGCATCCCCAAGATGGCACCACTCCTTCAGCAACCGCCGGTACGACCCATGCGTTGTGGCCACGGGAATCAGCGCAACGAAGTACCCAAGCGCATCCGGCAACAGCGCTTCCCGCACTCCGTTCGCATCGGCCTCTGTAGCATCCGCAGCGCTAATATATGGCTTCATCGTCACGCTCAACAACGTCCTCAGCACCCCCTCCGCTGCCTCCCGCAAAATCGACGGCCGCATCCCCTTGAAGATAATCGACGCAAGCGCAAACGAGAAGTGTGTCTCGAACGACACGCACAGCATTGTGTCCAGCTGCCCCAGAATTTCCTCCAGCGAGTCCCGCCCCTCCATCAACACGCTCACAACTGACGCATGCCGGAACATATCCCGTGCGCGCATGCTCTCGAGCGTGACGGACAGCAGCCGCGCCGCCTCGATGAAGAAAGACACATGGCTCGACTCGAGCATCGCGACCGCTAGCCAAAACAGCTGCACGAGGTAGCGCGAGTTGTCTGGGAGCGCCGGGACGACCTTGGCGAGCGAGCGCAGCATCGTGATCACGATCGTCGTGTCCGTCTCGCTTGTCTGCGAGAAGGCCGTCCGGAGCGCGACGAGCATCTGATACAGGTAGTCGTCGTCCGCCTCGAGAGTTAGCAGCGCTCCGAGCGTGGTGAAGGACCGCATCTGGATCGCCGGCGAGTATTGGAATGCAGAGGACGTCGCGAGGCCCATCCACCGCGCGCGCCAGACGTTCAGGAGCCCTGCCAAAGCGATGAGGACACCAAATGCATGTAGTTGAAACGACTCACCCATCGACCCGGCCGTAATCTCCAGAATCCTCGCCAATAGCTCCGTCAGCTTTTCCTGCGCGTCCACCCTTGCAACATCCACCCTTGCAACATCGCCCGAGATATCAAAATTAGCGTATTCACTACTCGGCGTCGCGCGCTGAAGCCCAAACAGCCGCATAGTTTCCGGCAGCTCGCAGTCTGACAGCAGCTGCTGCAGCTCCGGTGACGGGGCGTCCTCCGTGCGGCCAATATACACCGCCTGCAGCAGGTTGATGATGATTCCGTACACGGCCTTGCGCACCAGGGGCGGACCAACACCCACGGTCAATGTGACCAGGTGTAAGATCTCGGGAACATACAGAAGATTGTGGCTGGGGCGCTGCGCCTGATACCCAGCGACATGGCAAAGCCGCACGAGCGTTGATATTTCCCCCCAATTCGGGTAGTCGTGAAGCGTCTTCAAGGGCTTTTGGCCGGTTTGCTTAGTCAGGGACTGGAGGCGAGTCAGCGAAAGGCAAGACATGGTAGATATATTGACAAGACTGACCTTACGAAGCTTGAATATCAGCTTGCCGCGAACGTTGATGGATGTCATGGACGACAATAGAAGTCCAATGATCTCACAACGTGTGGACCCGACGCCGCCGTCAGTTGCGGCGCGAACGAGCTCGTCAAGGACTACTTCGACGACCATAGGGTCAAGCTTGCCTATTGGCGCCCAGACGTATCGTTGGGTACCAGCCGTCAACTGCGGCGAACATCAGCATCGGAAAGAAAGACTTAAGCCCCGAATGGACGAACCTCAGGTTGACTCGTTGACATATCGCACAGAACACGTATTGTGTCCCGGACCCTGGCGCCGGACCGCTCGTACAATGGGCTGGTCGGATTGACAAACAGCATCAAGTTCTTGAGCCATGGGCTCATGTATTGAACGCAGCTGATGCGCTGTGAGATGGCCTGCCTCTCGATGCCCGTCATCGCGGCTGAAATTTCAGACAAAAGGTCCAGGGTTAATTGGGGAGCAAAGTCCGCCAAAGACTCGCTCAAACTAATGATGAATTCGGTCGGATTACCAGGGACAAAACCCGCTGTAAATTCAAGTCAGAATAGTTGGAAAGGCTTGGCACAGGTACATACATTTAGCGGCGGCAATAGGACTCTTGTCGAAGTTAAGATAAGAGCAGACAGCACCCAGCAATTCGTAGCCGGCGGCGCGAAGGTCCTCGTCGTTCAAGTCGATGCTTAGCATGCCGACGTGTAGGAGTGTAGCAGGTATATTGGCGAATCGTGAAAAACGCTCCGCTAACGGGACCGGGGTGTCCTTTAGTCGTCCTTTCGCGGAGCGGATAGCCTAACGACTGGTCACCAACAAAATTTCACAAAAAAAATGCAGCGTACCTTGACAATGGATTCGCGAGATGGCGAAGAGAAGTAGACGGTAGTGCCCTGCTGTGCTCGTCTGATGATGAACTCGTGTGCGTCCTGCCCAACCGATGAAACATTGTAAACATCGCTAACGTCCGACAGAGGAATGATTTCCGTCGACTTGCACGAAAGACCTGGAGAGATCGACTGTGCTCGTACCTGAATGGCGAATCAGAAAGGATCAACAGAGCCAAAGAGTACGAACAGAGGTAATACGAATATGGCTCTCTCCAACAAGCAGGACGATGGGGAAGCGCATCTGCTGCAATCTCATTGATATGTCCGAGAATTGGTCGCCAACTTCGGACTCCAACGCCGCTGGAAGGATATTAGGACGAGGTAGGGGAACACCAGTGAGAGCTTACACGGATACGCCAATTTCTCTGCAACTGAAGGTGGGACGTGCGTGAGTAATTCCACAACCGAAGAGTGTGCTCGGATGAGGGAGCAGAAAGGGGTTCCTTCAGTTATCCATCGTAAGTAATGCGTCAAGGGGGAGGGCGATGCATACCCGCGGCAAAGTTGTACAGTCTTCTCATGTACTTCTGTGTCAAAGTGTTAGAGTTGAGGATGTGAGTGGTCCCAAAGTGTGCTCGGATGTCAGCGGGAATCAATTCGGCACAGAATTTGAGCCATTGGAGTGGTAACTCAGACATCCCAGTGAATGCCGTACAGTCAAGAACCACGTCGAACGATCGGTTTTGATACGTCGGTAAAGCTAGAGTCTGCAAGGACGTTAATCGACGGCTCATAAACAATATCGTTGTACTCGCCCTGAAAATATGGCACATGAGGAGTTCGATATCCAATGCCTCGACATCAATTTTTGAAAGACAAAAGATAAAGACGGCAGGTTTATCCTAAACCGCGACTCAGTAGCTGGGATGAAATGAAACGAAGGAGTCACCATCGGTGTATCCGTCTCGAGAAATAGGCCTTTCATGGAATCTGTACTTCTATGACTGTGGCGGGACATCAAATCAACGTAGTCGCGATGCTCTTCTGAATTCGCGGACGAGAGTCTAGGAATATCCAGAGGTGTTCCCAGTTCCACGAGGAGGCCACATAGCTGATCCCAAGCATGTTTGCCGGTTACCGTGGGATTCTCTTCGGTAGGCTTTTGACTGAGAAGCTCTTTGCCGATTTTGTCTGCGTGCTTGTGGAAGTAACGATGGAGTACAATGATGTCGGTGTCGTCCGTCGTGGTCCCCAGCCACTCGTCTATGTCTTCTTCGGCACTGGGCATGTATTTCTGCCAAAGCCTTCAAAAAAGGTATACTAGCATTTTATGGCGAAGGACGTACGTGAAGCTCAGACAAAAACCTAGTAACGCTCGCGATGTTGTCCTGGAGGAAAGTGTTCAACGGGACCATATGCTTTTCCTTCCCAAAGAAGAGATTGTTGGCGAGGTTTTGGATAATCTTGGCAATGACCATCAGCCCGCGGCGAATCCCCATCTGTTCGTCTCTCGAAAGTTCCTTGGGCAGTTCCACGTCAATTGTTTCAGGAGCCACAATCGCAGGTAAAATAAAACTGGAAGAAATCAAAACATGGCCGGCAACATATTGCGAAATCTGACCGAAGGAAGATGAAGGCCCCCATTGCAGAGAACTTGGACTGTGCCCATCGTTTCGACCTGCAAAAGGGGAGGGATTAGATCGAGCGAGAAGAATGAGGCCTGCACTTACACGACCTTCGAGATGTGAGCGCAGATTTCGCGGAACATCCTACGAAGATTAGCTTCATTTGTAAACGCAAGGAAAGACACCTACGGAGGTAGAGCCGGGATGGACGAGGTGATGATTTCAAGGAACGAAGCAGCAACAAATTTCACGTTTTCCAGGTTTTGAGCCGCTTTCGCCTCACCGACATCAGGTTTCTCCGGATCCAGTTCGTACCCATGTCCAGAGGGAACTGACGCCATGCTCTTGATGAGCGGAATGATAAGACTTCGCAGATACGTATAGCCGTGGACCTTCGCAAAGGCGGACAAAAATCGGGTACAGGTGGAATTGCTCCGGAATAGCGCAGCGTCGTTCTCTGATGAGCCAGTCAGCCAAGAAATTGTGACTTTAATTGAGAGACGAACCGGTATTCGTGACCTCCCGGTCGATCATATGTTTGAGGAGGATCATCAGGGTACCCCGAGTGTCGAAGAGATTGAGCATCACAGAAATCATTATCTCGACTTCACTAGGGGGGCAAGTCTCGCAGATGGCCATGACCAACACCATCTAAACGTCCATAAGATAGGTACCGGTACGTGCATAGAGAAGCAACACTTACATCCGAGCCCTTCACTAGCTAATAAATATATTTTGTTAGGACAGCCTCCCTTGAAAACAACATAGAGAATACCTCAGCGAGCCGGTTGTGTCTCCCTAGATCAGACGATCGGTCTTCGACATCGAATTTGGTACCTTGTCCGATAACGCGGGCGAATACGTTGGCGAATATGGCTCGTTTGCGGTTGTCGGAGTCATAGGCCAATGGCAGACATTGCTTGAAACCGTTTTCGGAGTTGGCGCTCACAAGATGGGAAAGGCCGGTGATGACGAGCTCCCGAAGCTCCGCTTCTCGTTCGGCTACTCGATTCCGCTGCAACACGAAGATTAGTAAGCGGCAAGGAATGCAAAAGAAACTGGTGTACCTTTTGTAGTGATGGAGCCTCCGAAATCGTGTCTGAATGCTGTAGCGGCGTTCATCATGTAGAAGGCAAGTGAAGAAGGGAAGTGCGTACAACATGATCTATCTGACAGTCATCGTGGCCGCGAAGAAGAATGCCCGCATACTTGTGGAAGAGCCGCGAAACGACGTGTATGCTGTCATCCCCAGTAATCGCGTCGTCTAGTGGTCGGATCTGCAAACGGTCGAGGAGTTTGACGCAGGTGCGTAGGCAGGTGATATTGAGCTCGTTTTGGTTTGGGGACAGGTCGGTGGTAGAAGAAGAATGCTAGTATTGTGGATGAATTGCGGCATTCACGAGCCACGACGAAAGAACACACCTGAGGGGGCGTTTGCATCCACTCCATTACAAGGTCCAGGATCTTTTGACGAGCGCCGCTATCTTTCCGCAGGGTCAGTGTATCGGTCCGGTCGCACACCGCGTCACAAAGAACGCAGAACTTGAGGCGCAGACGCAAGGCGGCTTGCGGGTCGAATCGAGAGATAAAGGATGCGAGAGCGTGCATCGTTAAGCTAATATCAATGGACATGATCTCCTCGGGCCGCACATGGGTATTTTCGATGATCAGCTTTAACACCGCAATAAACTTGGGCGAGGAGAATGAGCACTTGGGACGAACGATGACGGCGAGCTTACTTGGTCGACGAACAGTGAATACGAATCAAGGAGTTCAGAACCAGCCCGCGGGCTAATCTGTCGGATGGTACTGCGAGGACTTCAGCGCCAGGACACGAAACAGAAGCGTACAACTCACTCATCGAAGTGTTTCAAAAGTCGAGAGTATAGCCGCGGATTCAATTCCGCTCCAAGTGAATTCCTCGCAACCTCCCGGAATTGTGTATCAGGGGACACCAGCTGGTCGGTGACGTCGGAGACGAAACTCGTCACAAGGCTGACAGGGTTCTGCATGATCCGCATCTCGTCGGGAAGGTATTGCGCTGGAACGACCGACGCCAGGAAGGCGAGATCCACACCGTCCTGGACGCACGCACCGCCGGCAGCAGCTAAGAATAAGGTGAGATTCTGCCACGCATGCCGTTTTTCCTGTGAGCGGTTAGAAATAGTACCGTACGAGAGACAAAAGCCCCGACTAACCTGCGTAAGTAGTACAAGCTGATCTTGCACGGACTGAGGTTCGTTGGCGCCCTCAGCGATGCTGTCATTCAGAGCGGTGACCAAAGACCGCCACCGCCAATAGCACTCTTCCCAGACGGCGACGTGGATTGCGTTTGGGAATGTGAGCAATCGTATGAGCTTTCGCAGCCGTTTCTGATGACCCATTCGTCCTGGGGCAGACAATCAGTCACGGCGATGGAAAGTCGTCGAGGTGCACATACCAACAATCATAACCCTGGGATCGCCGAGCTGCTCGTATACGAGGTGCCGCTTGGACAGAAGCTCGTCGTCGTCGATCGGAGCAGGAGGTGCGCCGGGAACGCTTTCCAAGTACGCGAGATGCCGTAGGCACTTGGCGGCAACATAAGAGACATGAGTGTCTGCCGAGGTCAATGTCACCAATAGGGCAACCTCGAGAAGGACGAAAGCGGGGGTGCGGGCGGGATCATTCTGAATGGCCTTTACGTGGTCTAGCTGGAAACAGACAACGACAGTTAGTGGAAAAGGCGGCCGACAACGCGAAACATCGCATACAGTAGAATTCATGGCGTAGATCTGGAGCAAGCGGTATATGGACGCAGTCCACATACGAGTGGCTTCGGGATCGGTTCGGGAACGCAGGAGGTTGTTGCTGATACTCAAAAGGCACAGCGGGCTGAGGACAATCAGTTTAGATGTGATCATGACAACGGTAAAAAGAAGGCTCACAGCATAGACTTGATGAATCGCAGCTTGCCCGTATCATCTGGCCTGTTATCGTTGAGGATGAGCTGACTCCTAACGACGATATTCGTGATCGTCATGGCCTTGACACTATTGTCTATAGGCGATTCCCATATCTTCATGACGGAGGAGAGCCACTCCATGCCACCTTCGGGACTCTCTCGATCGAAGAAATAGTAGTGGGCTTGCCAAAGCGAGACTATGCCCAGGACCAGCACCTCTCTGTCGGCGAGCGGCTGGGGGACCGCCTGCTTGGCTTTTGGCCGAAGGGCTGCACGCCGCATCTTCCCGTTCTGGTCGACCTCGGTCCGCCGAAGTCCCGCAGTCTACGAGTGTTCAAGTCAGTGGGATAAATATTGGCATATTGGCATCGGTTGCGACCTACTTTGAACAAATCGCGTAAACGAGGAGCGACAAGAGTGATCAGGCCATTCAGTGGTCTCTGCCACGGCAAGCGATGAGACTAGAACAAATAGACGCGTCAGATAGAGAGCATGGAAGGGCATAAAATATACCTCTTGCGCTAGGGTCAGGCAAGCACGAACTGCGCAGAGCTTGACGGCCTCCGAGCGTTCCGGCTCCAGGCAGATGGAGAACAATGGCAGCGAATCCTCCTCGGGCAAGAAGCGATATACCATCGTCAACGCTTGCGCGTAGAGCGCCACATCGATCACCTCCGCCTGTTCCCAAAAAGGCTTGCCGCTGGGGTTGACAAGCGCGCTCTAAAGAAACCATTGAGTACTGGCTCAAGGACGGGATTGTGGGGCGTACTTTGAGTTCCGGTGCGACGTCATAGGCGAGTAGGCGTACAGGCACCTCCCCTTCAGACTGGACTCGGGACCCCACGCGACACAAATCGACAATACAGACGATCGCGACCTCGTTGAGCTTGGACTGCATTTGGGAATGTCGGACAATGTCGTCGCTGAATCTGACGTCCTAAAGAAAGGTCAGTGTCTGTGTATAAATCCAGAGCTTCCCTCTGCGTACCGGACGTGCAGACTTTGCGCGGCTTGATGCAGAGCGCTGTACGAGATCCGGCGACAGTCTGTCAGATGAGATGGCGTTGAGGATCGCTAGTGTGGGCCAGACGACCTTGTTCGTCTCCACCGAGTTCGTCAGTGGGAACAGAAGATCAAAGACGCGCTCTGGGGCACCCTCCATCCCGCCTCGCGTGCGCATGGCCTCGTTGAATTCTTCGGGGTACTGGTCGACCCAGTTCCACACTGCGACGCGGAGCGCCGGGGCGAGCGAGGTAGTCTCTTCTTTCATGTTGAGAAGGAGCGACGATAGCTCTGAACAGGCGTCAGTAAAGAGGACAGTGATGTACGGCAGGCATACCTTGAAGTACCGCGAGTAATCGCTCCCTATTCAGCGCGCTATGAGACAGGAGTCTGAGGTCCACTAAATCCGGGGTCACTTTGTCGCGGTCAAAGTCGCTGGCGAGGAAGTGCAGCTTGGTCCGCAGGCGGTGGAAGACTACGGCCCAGTTGGAGGCGGAGATGTGGAAGATGATGCGGCCGGCAAACTTGGCGACGAGCGCATTGAGCAAAAAGAGCGATTTCATGGCGCCGACGTTCGTAGGCTCATACTTGGTGTTGCTCACGGGGATCGGGACCGACGAGATGCTCCCGTTCATTGACCGCATTGACTTGTGCGATACCTGTGACCGGAGAAGCCGTGCAGAATCCAGCACATCTTCGAACAAAATCGGATCCTCGGGGAAGTCGGGGCTGACGTCGGTGAAAGAGATATCGGTGGTGGAGTCAACGAGCATGAGTGGGGATTCCGAGGAATGGGTTTGCCGAAGGTACAGGACCATTACGCTCAGAATGTATTTTGCGCAATTGTCATCCAGCGCGGACGGCTCTGAAAGCGCCAAAGCCTGGTCAGACGAATGGCGCCCGCGTTGAGGGAGCGGTGAATCGTTGCTAGCTCGAGACCCTGGCCGCTGACCGTGATGCCATCGGGACGCCATTGCGACAGACAGAACCTTGAGGATGAACAGCTGCGATTGTATGGTCTCTAAAGTTAACATGGTCGGCAGTGGTTGTGGTTTATCCTTATCGGGCTGGGGAGGAAAATCAAAGAGTGGCCAAAAAAGAAATGAGGACGACTCACGATTGCTAATCGTTCCAACAGTTCACTCAACGCCCACGCAATTATATCCATAGAATCATAAGAAAGCGTTACGAGTGCTTCAATCGTCTGCCGAGTTGCAGTGTCGGCCTCCAGTTCATACAAGGTAAGCCCTGAATTGACGGGAAGCTACGAAGGTGTTTAGTAAAAGAAAACAACTGCAAGGCCACAAACGAGGCGCCGCCGGAGCGCGTGAACCATAACCTTCCAATGCCATCACACTCCCATTCCGCCCACCCATCCCGCATAGGAATTATGCGAAATCAGCCTGGCCCATACAAAGCTGGTCCATGACAGTGGCCTCCCGATCCCTTTCCAGTCCACCGAAAGGCGGACGGGAGCGCCGAGCAAAAACTATGAAAGAAACTCACCTTCTGTTTCAGCCTCGCCACCAGCACCTGGACTATTTTCTGCTGGGGTGCCGCCGATGCACTCGACGACAAAGTCGAGTGAGAATAGCCTCCAAACGCATGCTGCTCGGTGCTCTTGACTACACGAGTTGAAGTGACCGACACCGATATCGAGCCTGTTGGTGTTCCTGCAGGAACAGATGGTCGTCTCCGCTGCATGTTTGGGGATTTCTGCGTGTCGACCCGCCGCAAAGGGAGCAAGAAGTTGCCTCTATAGATTTATAGAACAGTCCTAAAGCGGGGTATAAGGGGTACAAGGGATAAGGATAAATGGACGGCAAAATGAAGGATCGTGGTTGCTGAGTAAGCTTTGATATGGGCGCTCGGCCCCAATAAATTTGGCACTGATGTTGATGCAGACAGAATAAAGAGAGTAGAATGTACAATTTGCGGCGTTTACATGTAAACTAAATTTCGACGAAATACAGGGGAAGTACTTGGTGGCTCTCCGATAACGGAAATCAAGAATTCTCAACGTCCGGTGAATCCGGTCAACATCCCTACAGCTACATGGACATTCGCTACTTCGAAGTCGATGGTTTGAATCCTTTAATTATGTTCACGGGTCCGCAGGGCCAAAATGAAAGGGAAGAACCAGAAGAGAAACACCCAGGAACCAGTATCAACGTATGACTTGAGTTCGCAGTCGTGGCTGTTCCTGTAAAATCAAGGAGCTGGAACGTTTGAGCTTGAATAATAATATAATGAATGCGCCCGGTTTCTCAACGATCGCTTCAAGGGTTTGCGACGCAAGGAGACAAAAGCCGGGAAATTTTGAGGGCCCGAATAATTAGCTGACGGCTCTCTAGCTCAGGGAGCGTAGAATTCCATTTTCAAGTTGGCGTTCGTCCGAGTATGCAACGATCGTTTAGCAGAATCATGTTTCAACTTTCAAGTCCGATTGAAGCCTCGTTGGGAATAAAACCGACCCGGGAGTTGAGCGCCACCCAGGCTTCAGACGCCTGGACACGCAACGGAGCCTCCCTGAGCTCAAAGAAAGTCATGGAAGAACGACATTTGGTGGAGATATCGCTGATTTGTGCTGTAAAGTAATATTTGAGTTGGAGTATTCAAACAGACGCAGTCCACGAGTCCTAGAAGCTGACAGGGCCCAGAAGAAAAAGAGATGGTGGTGGAAGAGTTCAAATAGGAAGTTGTGTGGTTCTGTGTGGCTGTGGCTTCCGTCTCTGTCTTCAGCCAACTTCAAGCCATTCTCGAGAATGCTTGGCCTTAGCATCTCAATAAAAATCTGCATAATCTCCACAAACCGCCTGGACGGCGGTCGCTACGTTGTCTATACCACAGAAAGTTGGGAGCTTCAGAGTCACCAGCTCTCACCTGCTGCTGCACAACTGAACTCGTTTTCTCGCCGTCTTTTGTTGCATCCATAATATATACTCACATTTCAGACTCACTGAATGCTATCTGTTCGCTGTACGCGCACTCCCAATTATTATCCGGTTCTCGGAATAAACGACGCCCTCGGACCGCCGTCTCTGATCCTTCTATTCCAGGGACGACATATCTTGGGAGACTTTTAATTTATCCCTCTTCACGCTTCACACTCCTCCATCATGTCCCCAATCCGCACTGTACGCAACGCTTCACCCCTGCTACTGCGTGCTGACCCGCGAGCAGCAATGGACGCGTCTCATCCGTTTCGTGGCTGCGGAAACGTCGCAGGTGCACATCGGGCAGCCCGTGGATTCAGGCCTCGACGGTTTGGCGCCTCCAACGCTACCCCGAACCTTTCGTACTTACTTCTACACCAGTTGGCATCGCTGCGCATCAGGGAACTACTATCAAGGCGTACGAGATCGTCGGCTCTGCTCTGGATCCCGCGGCCCAGATAACGAAGACAATTCTGACCGTAAAGCAGCTGTTGAGCCCCCTCTCGAGGGAAGAGGTCAAATACGTGCGCTGCCTGGGTCTAAACTACGCCGACCACGCTGTGCGCCGCCCTCTTCTAATTAGTATTGTATTTTAATACTGCCTCCCTAGGCTGAAGCAAATCTGCCTCCCCCACCGTAGCCGTCGATCTATACACTTCCTGGCCCTTATGCTAACCGTCCGGCAGATTCCCCGTCCTGTTCATCAAGCCCGTCACCTCGCTCCTCGGGCCCTCCGCTCCCGTCGTCATCCCCAAGGTCGCGCTGCCGCCGCACGAGCACCTCCCCGACTACGAGGTCGAACTCGTCATCGTCATCGGCAAGCCCGCCAAAGACGTCTCGGAAGCCAACGCGCTCGACTACGTACTCGGATACACCGGCGCCAACGACGTACGCGCTTCATCTCCGGCTGGGTAAATAACCACTACATGAGTATGCAGGTCTCGTTCCGGAAGCACCAAATGGCCGTATCGCAGTGGAATTTCTCCAAGGGATTCGGTAAGCTCCTCCCTTGGGCTCTGGCACAAATGTTAATCGCATCGCCCATGCAGACAACACGAACCCACTTGGCCCCTGCCTCGTCACCGCCTCCGCTATCCCGGACCCACAGAAGATCCCGCTGAGCTGCACCGTCAACGGCGTCGTCGTGCAAGACGGGAACACCGCGTGCGTTTGCCTCCTACCCGCACTGCTCCAAGCTGACGCCTCCACAGAGACCAGATATTCTCCGTCCGGCAAACGGTGTCGTTCCTCTCACAGGGCACGACGCTCGAGCCGGGATCGATCATCCTCACAGGCACGCCAAAAGGCGTGGGCTTCGTCAAGAAGCCGCCTGCGTATCTGAAGCACGGGGATAAGATGAGCGTTTGGGTGGGGAATGGGATTGGGACGCTCGTGAACGACGTGCAGGAGGAGGGGCGGGCTGGGGCGAAGCTCTAGGCCGTAATGGTATGTGTATTGCTTCGGTATCCTCTGTCGTCGGATGTATGCTATCATGTATCATGTATAAACCATTCTGCTCAAGTTTCAGTAACATGAATCCTCCCAAAAAAAATGACGGAATGCCTCAAACATATGCCGACTCTGTGGATAGCTCGTCCATATCACTACCTGAATTCTACCTCCCTTCTGAGTCTTTGCTCTGAATTTTCTGCCACTCATTCGTCACATTTTCGGCCGCAATCTCGATCACGTGTGGTCGCAAAACGCGAACAAGGACAAACAAGCCCTTGCCGAGAACTTCAACCTTGTTGCCCGACCTTGACCCGAGCCCACTGCGATTCTTGCTGTGAATGGAAGACCGCCTGCTATGCATTCGTGCAGCCCTTCAGGACGCCTTGGATGATGTGCGCGGGGCATTTTCCTCGGTGATATCTGTGCGGAGAAACTGACGTACACTGCAGCTTTTATCGCCCAGGACCTCAGGCGAACTGAAGACGGAGGCCCTGCGCATTATTGAGGGTCTACTGGCCTCTGCATGTGTGCCGAAACACTCGACGGACGATCTGGACTGCTTTCTGGCTTTGCAGCACACGTTTGAGTGCAATGGTGGGTGCACACGACTAGGCCTCGAGGATTCAGACTTATCACAGCCGTATCAGTTCCATCTAGGATGCTGAGCTGGGTCGCATCTGCTACCCTCCAGTTGGAAATCCTCACCAATAAGGCGGCGGTCAATCGTAAGCTTGAGTATCGTCTGTGGAGCCGTATGTCTCACCCACACCAAGCAGCTGAGCTTGACCCCGAGGTGACGACGCTGACGTCCCAGCTCTCCGTAGCCCTCTCTATTGTTCAAGGGATATGCCTGAATCATCCACCAACGAAAACGTACCTAGGGCGCAAATATTCACTCGAGGTGAGTGGCGAGTAAGCAGGGAACTGTTGTGCGCATGGATGCCTAATGCTGTCGAGCAGGTCCTGCTGGATCTGTTTCTGGCTTCCCGTCATCTATCTTCCACCCCCTTTGAATCCTCAGCTTCAACAGACACCCCCGGTTCACCCGTAAAACCCACCCCAGGCGCAGCACTACCCCTCGCCTCCGTCATACTAGACACGCTACTCTGCATCCTCGTAGACTCCTCCCCCGCCCTCCGGGTATTCGAAGACTGTAACGGCGTCCAAGCCGTCGTCAAAATCCTGAAGAGGGCCGGCACCCCGCGCGAAGTCCGGTACGTGACCACATGAGTGCCATTAAAAGTGTCTAAATAAGGTCCCAGAATGAAATGCCTCGAATTCCTTTACTTCTATCTACTAGATGAAACCGCCTCGTCCTCAAAGCACGCCGCAGGCATTGCGCAACTCATCCCCACCGCGCCCTCGACACCAATACAATCTCCGGCAAAGAAGCCGTCCATTAACGGGACGCCCGCCCACCCAATATCGCGCTACGGCTCGTCGACCTTCTCCTTGACGTCGAGCTCCTTCGTCAGCTCGTCATTCTCCTCATCGTCGTCTTCGTCATCCCGATCAACCTCGGGGAGCTCCTTCTCTTCAACGTCCTCCAACGCCTCGTCTGTGGCGCCGAGTACGATGGGCTCGACGTCGCCCAAGAAGCAGACGCAGTTTTTGCCGCCTGCGGGGACGCCGAAGTTGCAGCCGCGGTCATTGATGATGCTGCGCAGGGACGTGGACTTTGTGCCCGTGAGCCCGAAGAAAGCGGTTGTGGTCGGGGAGGACGGGCGCGCGCTGGGGAAGGCCCGCGGTGTGGCGAGGACGCGGTCGCGGCTGGCGTCTGATGGAGACGACGGAGACAACTTTCGGACGACAGTTTCGCAGGAGGACGACGACGGGGTGCGGGGCGGAGAGCGAGAGGCGCGCACGACAGAGGAAAAGAAGAAGTTGTTGGGTACAATGCTGGGGAACGTCGAGGCGCTCGTCGAGGGTGTGAGGAAGGCAGGGGTGTGGGGGCTGGGGTGACGGCCGGTGGATGATATCTCAGGATCTCAGGCAAGGTCAAAAAGGCAAGCAGAGTTTTGGGAAATACATTCATTATTTTATTCTCCGCGATGTGGTGGATCCCGTAAACTGCCCACTTTATCCACAGGCGGCGCGCCCCATACGAGCGTCTTTTGGTTTGGGTCCAGCAGCCAGGGATATCTTTCGCCGAGCAGCGTCGCAAGCACACCCCGCGGTGGTGCCGTGTTGTCCCCTGGACGCGATTCTGCGGGAGTTGTCATTGCCAGAGCACGAGTCCTGTCCGCGAGCTTAGGCCCCTTGATAGAAGATGCCGCGGCAGTCATTGCCCGTTTCTCATCATCCACAGTCAGCGCCGAGCGCCGTGCCTCCAGTATCGCCCGCTCCCTCGCCTCCTCATCCATGTCCTCGAACACGTCCTGCTTCACCGCAGCCATTGAGTACGAGAACACGCCCGCGACGAACGCGAACAGTGCGATCCCCACGACAGCGTTTTTGGTGCGGTATTGGCGCCGCGCGCGGAGGAGCCCGGGAGACATTCGCTGGACCAAAAAAAATTAAATTGGATTTTTTAAAGAGAGATTTGTGTAACGAACGCCATTTTTCCAATATGAGGCTTTTACTTCGTTACGGTCGAGGTATCCCCCGCGTTCGTACTCGTACCACTTTCGTACGCAGGCAGTGGGATGCATGAGGAAGAGATGCCGATGGGGTGCGAAAGACACACGCGCAAACAACTTCCTTGCAATCGACGACCTTAAGCTATCAAGCACTAAATAGCAAAAGCCTACAGGAAATTCGGAATTTCTTCAATACATGTGGATCTAAAATATTACCGTCGACCATGTTCTACCCAAGCGCAAATTGAGGCCTGCAAGTCCGAGTCGGGAACTGCCAGGAACTTCAATGGGCTTGTTGGCTCGAAATCTCTCGGCTGTTGCTCTCTTCTTCTGGGGCCCTGGGTGCTTACGGTTAGGATCATGGAAATCTAATGCGTGGACCCTGAAAATTCGCGGCTGACAAGCAACCGAAAGACCGTCAGCCGCCTCAGGCATAAAAACCCGGTGGCTGGAAACACTCTCACTCAGTGACCACCACCACACTAGCCTCCAACCATGTCTCTCCTCCTCCTAATTGCCCTCTGCCTCCTCTCCTTCCTTGGGGGAAAAGCCTTTAGCTCGTTCTCCGCTGGCATCACCGTCTCCTTCCCGTCCAGGAGGAGACCGCCGTTTTCGTCCTCAGCTCGCTCTCCGCCTTCAACAGCGTCCTCTTCGTCATTGGGACGGTTCTCCTTCTCGATATCGTGCTTGTTATTGTCCTCCACCAGTACCTCAAGGTACCCAACATATCCCTGGTGGCTGACTTCTTGGACGAATCAACACTAGTCTCCGAGCCCTTCCTCAACATTCGTGTGGAAAAACCGGAGGCCCCGAATCCCCGTCTAGCTGGCCTACCGCTCCCTGCAGACACCACACCACCTCCTCCTGTTGCTCTCTTGCCCAATTCCCAGCAAGTCGAAGACTTCTCGCTCGTGATCTACAGCAGAGGTCCATCAAGGCCGGACACCAGCGCAGGTCGTGCGCGTCCCGGGATACAGCAGCACGCGAGTCAAGAGCGCCATCGTCCCTCGCAACTCAACAGGCTCCGACAAGTGGCTGTCTCCGCGTTCTTGCGACACATCGGCGGGATTGAGGTTGTTGAGGTGGCGGAAGAGGAGGACTGTTTCACTAGCATTTTCGAGGAGGAGGAAATCGAGGAGACGTGGCTCGAGGATCCCGCCGCCGCGAACATACACCAGGCAGACGCAGACGAGGACTCCGACGACGCAGAGGACTCCACCGCAGACGAAGACTTCGAAGCTTTCCGGGAGCGTATGCGGCGCGAGCACCTTGAATTCCTCCGCCGCATTTCTCCCTCTGCGTTTTTGTGGGATACGTATAGGTTTGAACGGCATGACGAACCGTGCTTCGCCAGCATCGAGGAGGTCGTGGAGGAGGAAGAGGAGGAGGAGGAGGAGGAGGAGGAGGAGGAGGAGGAGAAGAAGCTTGATGCCCCCCCCGGTCTGACCTAGTCACTCAGCCGGATGCCCTCGACAGCCCCTGCCCCTGCAATCCAAACGAGAGCACGGAGGAGTTCGTCGCCGCGGTCGTCAAAGCCACTACATCGGATGACCCTTTCGATTATCCCTCCTACGAGGAGTTCGCCCTCGGGGCCCCCGTGGAACCGCTCTTCCAAAAGAGGGTTTTTGATTTTGAAGCACTGCGTAAGTAGCATCTCCGCCGCCTAGCTTTCTCTTTCTCATTTATTTTTCTAGCTGTTAACCGACCGCCTCCCATCCCCATTGTGGCGTCTCGGTTCGGCGCGAAGACCTCTCCCCCTCGGCCCTCCCGCATCTCCCTCCTCTCCCGGCTGGCAGGCCGCCATGCCGCGTCCACTGCTTAAAAAGTCTCGTCCGCACGTCCTTCCCCGTTTCTTCTACCACCATCTTCTCTGTCGCGCCCACACTCGTCACCCACATCCACCAGAGCCGAATACAGAAGGACAGGTATCTCGACATGTTGACGGACCGGGGACGCCTGGACCTTCGACACATTTCATTACCGCAGCAGCAGGAATAGCACCCACAAGAGGTCACGACCGCGGACGCGCAACTCTCGTGGGCGGCTATCTGCTGCTATTTTCCATTCTTGTTTGGCTGAGGCACTGTGTTGGGGGGCGGGCGTGGCTGCGGGCGAGGGAATGGCGGGAATGGGAACGGATTGGATTGGATTGGACGTCAGGGACTCTTCTATATCATTATCGTGTTTTTTTTTAGATCTGCTTGTACTTGCATTAACATTATGAAGAGTATTTATTCCTTCTTCATTCTTGACGTACTTGGCGTGGAACAACAGGTAACCGAACTCGATGCTTTTCTATTGAAAACCGGATGTCTAGCGAAGAAACGCTGCCAGCCATCGACCAGTGAGGTGCTAGTCTAACGCTGGATCAGTGTCAGCCTCGCTCAGAAACCAAGCAAATAAGCCCTAAGTACAATAAGTAGCAGGATATTGCTCCCAAAAAAATCAGCGAGGGTTTGAACTTGCCAAAAAAAAGTGGCGCGGGTATATATAAAAAAAGGCGCGATTCTTTTGCACACTTTCTCTTCTTCCATTTAAATCTCAAAGTAATAGCGAGGAATGAACTCAAAGGACAAAACAGTCGATAACTCGGCCCACAAAAAATGTCTACCAGTCCTCGGGCCCTTTCTCGCCGTGTTCCGGCCGTCCACCGATACTATAAAGGCTGGGGCTTTCCTAGCGCAGCTTACCACCCTCCCCACAGAATGGAATATGTACATACACTCCGTTCATATTCCGCATTCATGTGGTAAAAGCTCAGACCAACTTATTGCCGAGTGAAGCCATAACGTGCAAGTCTGTCTTGGCAGCGGCGCCAAATCTCTTCGAGATCGTCGAATGGCGGGAGTGTCGTGTGATATCTGCTGCATCCCATTGAAAGGTACCCTTCCCAACGGCTTATTAGATCCAATGGTGGGTCCGAGAATGCCTACGCTGCCGTTAGTTTGGCCAGACTAATATCAAATGCAGTTCCTTGCGGCGGACCTTCAACCACTGAAGAACATTGTGAAAATCGGATGGATCGAAGTCCAAACATTCGTCCTCGAAGGGAGGCACAAAGTTGCGAACTTCAAGGAGGAGTTCCGGAGAATGCGGGGATGCTCGGAGAAGATGGCCCCATGGTAGGTGGCAGTAGTCGCTAGTATTAAATAAAGTGTTCAGAGTTAGATTCAATATTCGCGGGACAATTGCAGTTGCTTACAGAATGTACTTTGGCTGCTCACCTATTCTTATGCCTTTCAGCAAATGAACAGACCCACAGAAAAGCTCAGTGGCTACTGTAGGCATCAAAGACGCCCAGGGAAGTTCTTCATCGGATAGGAACTCAATCGTGTGCTCGAGTGCACCTGGGACGGCGCGCAGAGCACAGATTGTGGCCCTGAGATCATCCCATGAGACGTCTAGCAGAAAATGAATTTCCAAAAGCCCAAATGGGGTGTCGACGCCGTCGTAATCGACCACGAAATTTGCGTGGACAATGCGAAGAAGCAGCGGCCATCGTGTACCTAATATTCCCTTGATTTGGCTCCGGTTCTGCGGCAACCTCCTCGACCTGAGGTGATGCATAAACAGCTCCATAAATGCATAATCTTCCCACAGGTTGACTAGATCGTAGGGTACGGGTTGAACATCCTACTTGCTGATGAGAAAATCTTTGCAACATCAGTACGAGCATGAAATACCTTCAGCCAAGAAATAAGCGGCTTTAAACGCTGACCTGGCCCTTGAAAGAAAACAAAGTCCGGGTTAATGAGTCGAATAAGGGGAACCAGCTCGCAGGAAGGAGGAATCGCAAGAATAGGGTCGATCCAATCGCCATAAAAAGCACTGCATTCAAAAATTACAGCCACTGTTGGTAGTTGATATGTTTGAAAAACTCACAAACCCACGGGACCACCACGATCAATGAAAGAATTACCATGATCATGAGATAGCGCCTGCAGAACCGACCGGACTAGATCCAGGCGGTGTTGTAGACCACCAATATAGAAATTACCTGACCGCCGCTGATTGTCAAGGAAGTCCCGGAATGAAGCATGGTGTATGAAGATCTGATCACCATCATCATCCGGGACTTCGAGGACGGAATGGAGACCGCGAAGAGCTAGTCGTACATCGCCCGGTTGAAGACGCAAGAGTTGTTCTATATGGGGAGGGTAGAGATTAAAGCTGCTGACGACGCGCAAGACTGAGAGAAGATATGGTCGAGGAGGCACTGCAGACAGGATTTCCGTGTACAGCTGATCCAAAGTACCAAAGGGGGATTCGAGATTGTTTCCGAAAAGGTCTTTTACGGCCGTTAGTCGCTCCGTGGGGCAAAAGTTTTTGTCGTCAACGAATTTGATGAGTGTTGTTGCATAAATGAAGTATCCGGAGGATTTTTGGACGAGGTCTTCGATGACTTCGTATGACGGCCACGGCCTTGGAACCACAGACATGGTGGCCTGGTGCTCCTCGTGGATACGTGCAAATTCTCGGCATAAATATATCCTGACATCTTCGAAGGACTGCTCCACACTGAAGGAGTGGTAGAGTCCCTGGAACGAAGCGCCGTGAAAAATCTCCTGTATATGAGATTCTGGCCGGCTCGCGATGAGAATCTGAAGAGGAGCGTGGCCGCGGAGGGAGGTGGCTAGCAGGCATAATATTTCCTGCTGTATATGGTGGCCTTCACATTCGTCCAAGCCGTCGATAATGATCACCGGCAGTCGTGGATTGTTCAAGGTTCGGCATGGTTCTAAAACGAGTCGCTGTAATTGAACTCCCATTGATCTCGCAACCAGAGACGGGTTATCTTCCACGATCTTTGAAATCAAGATGTTCAACTGTGGAATATTGAGTGCGAGTTGGTAGGCGAGCGTAGAAAATAACGCCTCTGCGTTTCCCCGAGAGGAATGTCCCCGCTTGAAAAAGAAAGCACCACCCAAGCGACCGTCATCGTCCAATCGCTGGGCGAAGGTTCGCATGATCGCAGATTTTCCAGCTCCAGCAGGTCCGTGCAACCAGACAACTGGAAGAGCTTCCTGCATCTTAGTGTGGAACAGAGATTTTTCAAGCCATTCCGATTTGGTCGACCAGTTCCATATTTTCTCAAGTATTTCTGTGCGTGTTTCCGGGTGGCATCGTGGAGGAGGATAGCTGTCTGCCGCGTCATGGATGGCTTTCGCCGCCACGGATCGATGTAGGATGTGAATTCCTGCTCCCAGTATGACTTTAAATGCACTTGTTCGGTTCGAGGACATAAAATACCTTTTTCCCCAGCGCCGTCGACATTGGTGATATTTCCATCGAAAAATGTTCCTCCATTGATAATCGTCGAAGGTCCCGCTTGAGAAAGAGCACCCGGATAGGCTGCATCATCGCCCATCCGTTCGGGAGCTCCTGAATATATGTTTCGTGCGCCTGTTGCAGGATATTCCGTGAGGGAAATTATTGGACGGAGGGCTTCCATATAGGCTTCATGGTGCAACTGGGAAAATATTTGGGGTCGAAGGGACATATCTTGAAATTCCATAAGCTAAGTATGCCGAAAAGCCAAACCAATTTGCATACCATATGGTGAAGACCGCACATTCTTCACATGGAAACGACTCCTTGCTGCTCCTGGCAGCATGAAACTACTCTGCCGCTCAGTCGTATGTTGTAGCGACCACGTCGAGCATCTTGCGAGAGTTCCCTGAACCCCCAGAGGATCGCTCGCCTCGGATTCGTTTGGGATAATCATGTCGCCAGCAATATCGTAGAAATCCCCCCCACTGATGTGCACCCCGGCGCTGTTTTCGAAGAGAGGCATCGTTTGGATGCCAGTTCGAGTGCAAGCAGACTCTTAACAGAGACACGGCCCGAGACGGCGAGATAGTGGCACCGAAGCTTCGAAGACGTCGCCTTGGTCAGGCACGGATTATTTTTAAGTTGGGTGGGAAGTACTAGTGAGCCTGAGTTAGAAGTCTCGTGCATCGTCCGATTGCAAAGTTCAAAACACGAAATCCCCAGGCGCGGCGCAGGCAAGGCGCAGGATGAACATTAAAACATGACTCGGACGATATCGGATCGGATCGGATCCGGATTCCTCCGAGTTCTTTCCTCACGTTCGAACTTCCAAGTCTTGCGTCGAGTCCGAAGCGCCGGGATACAGCATGGGCCCATTCTTATCCAAAGTCTTGCGGCAGTGGCTTTCCAGGCGTGTCTAGTTTTACTGTTTCGCTGTGCTCAAATCTTCCGCTTGAATGGGTCTCAGGGCTTGGAAATGCGATGCGTGGACCATGAAAATCTGTGGCTGACAAGAACTCAGAACACCGTCAGCCGCTTCGAGCATATAATCCCTAGGTGGCTGGAACGTCTCTCTTTCATCGACTACCACCATCTCGCGCACACAAGATGTCCAGTCTTATCATTTTCATCCTCTGCCTCATCTCCTTCTTCGGGGGGAAGGCTTACAGCCTGGTCCGCGATGGCATATCCGTCTCTGCTCCCGTCAAGATTGAGACCATCGCGTTCATCCCCGCCCTCCAGGCCGTCTTCGTGCTGGTGGGAATGCTTTTGATTCTCAATCTTGTCCTTGTCGCCGTGCTGCGCTATTACCTCAAGGCGCCGAACATAACAGATGGGGTGACTGACCTCTCCGACGAGGCGACCTTAGTCTGTGATTCCGTCCTCAAGATCCGTGTGGACAAGCTGGAGAATTTGGTCGTAAACGCGCCTCGTGTAGCTCTCCTGAGATCACTGTCAGCGCCTGCAGAGCCCACAACGCTCCTTCCCGCCACTCCGCCACGTTCCCCGCAAGCAAAGGACCGCTCGCTCGTAATCTATAGAGGAAGTCCACCGAGGCCGAATCCCAGCGCAAGTCGCCCGCGTCCAACGATACAGGAGCAGCAGCAGCAGCAACAAGCGAGTCGCCTCAACATCCTCCGACAGGCGACGGTCTCTGTGTTTCTATGGCACAGCGGTAGGACAGTGGTTGTCGAGGAAGAGGCCTGTTTTGCGAGCATTGTCGACGTCGAGGAAGATGAGGAGCTCGAGGACCCCCCCATGGTGAACATCGAAGAATGCGGGAACGTCGAGCCGGAACGCTCCCGACCCTCCCACTTAAATTTTCTCTACCGGGTCGCTGCGTCCGTGATGCTCAGGAAGATGCAGGAGGCTCAGATTGAAGAGTGCTTCGCAACTATCGAGGAAGTCGAGGGGGAGGAGGAAGAGAAGCCAAATGCACCCCGGTCTGACCTAGTCACTCAGCCGGATATTTTCCCTGCCCTCGACAGCCCCAGCCCCTCCGAGCCAGACGAGAACACGGAGGAGCCCGTCACCCCGGTTGTCAAAGCCATTACATCGGACGACCCCTTCAACTGCCCCTCCTACGAGGAGTTCGCCCTCGGGGCCCCCGCGGAACCGCTCTTCCAAAAGAGGGTTTTTGATTTTGAAGCGCTGCGTACGTATCATTTCCGCCGCCTAGCTTTCTCTTTCTCATTCAGTTTTCTAGCTGTTAGCCGACCGCCTCCCATCCCCATTGTGGCGTCTCGGTTCGGCGCGAAGACCTCTCCCCCTCGGCCCTCCCGCATCTCTCTCCTCTCCTGGCTGGCAGCCCGCCACGCCGCGTCCACTGCTTAAAAGTCTCGTCTGCACGTCCTTCCCCGTTTCTTCTACCACCGTCTTCTCTGTCGCACCCACACTCGTCGCCCACATACACCAAAGCCGAATACAGAAGGACAGGTATCTTAACATGCCAACGGACCGGGGACGCCTGGACCTTCGACACGTTTCGTTACCGCAGCAGCAGGAACAGCACCCACAAGAGGTCATGACAGCGCACGCGCCACTCTCGTAGGGGCTATCTGCTGCTATACACCCTTCTCATTTGGCTGCGGTGTTTTGTTGGGAGCGGGTGTGTCTGTGGGGAGAGTTCGGCGGGAACGGGAACGGCGGACTTGAGGGACAACTTAGTGTATTATATATCTAGGTGTTTCGTATCTTGTATATTAGTGTATTATCTCGCCTTGATTGAATTCTTTCTCCTCGCATTCAAGTTGCTGGATTCGAAGCCCTTGTGAATCAAACAACACATAAGAGCGCGTTCCTTTCGACCACCATGTCCCTCGACGATCTACGCACGCGTCTGGCTGAACTCGACATTTCAATCGCGCAGCAAAAGCTTGTGTTAGAGGATTTGGAAGCCGCCAGCGCCGTTGTTCGGAAAAAGCTCGACAGCCTCGTCTATCCAGTCTTGACGCTTCCCGCCGAGATCACGTCCGAGATATTCTTCCAGTGCCTCCCAAGCGCGCATCCGCACTTCTACCCACATCCCTTGCGAGCCCCTCTGCTTCTTTTGAAGGTCTGCAGGACATGGCACTCAATAGCAGCTTCCACTCCTCGTCTGTGGTCCGACCTAAACTTGGACGTCGACCAACTTCCGGTCCCCCTCCGCACATCTCCAGCATTTTTGGCCTTTGTAACCACATGGTTGACTCTGGCCCGTGGGATACCGGTCTCTTTCAGTGTCGTGGGGCAGATTGGGAGGAAGATTGGGTTAGGCCGCCTCACCACCATCCTGCTCCGCCATGCATCTCAGATGCAGAACATCACCTTGAAAGTTTCAGAAACCGATTTCAGAAACCTTAGCAGTGTTGGCAAGTTTCCCCTGCTTCAGAAGCTCGCAATTGGCCTTCCCTATTCCAACCTCGGCGGTGCTACACCAATCGATGTTTTCCGTCAGACCCCTCAGTTGCGCGAGGTCTCGTTCACTGACAACGCGGAGCCCTCCATGTTTATTCTCCCTTGGCCACAATTGACGAATATCGTCTGCGACAGGATTTTGGAAGATCGGTTCTTGCAACTGATGTCCCGAGCCCCGCAGCTAGTGGATGGGACCTTCTCTGTGCAAAGACAGGTCATGTTCACCAACATGAATCTTATCCGCCACACGTGTTTACAAACGCTTCATCTCTGCGATGGCAGTGGAGCCGTTCTTCGACTTCTGGACCTGCCCGCCTTGCACACCCTTCACCTTTTGCGCGTCGACCACATCGGCGATTCGCACTTCCTCCCATTCTTGTCCCGGTCGTCCGCGTCGTTACGCACATTCTGTTTCGGTTGTCCAGGCAGCATCGTTATTGCTCCAATTCCGGTGGAATGCTTTTCGATTATGGCCGGCCTTACGCATATTGAAATCTACGGCCTCGGAACCGATTTCCTTCGTGATTTCGTCCTCAGGTTAGACCGCGCCACGGAACGCGGATTTCTTCCCCAGCTTCAATCACTCGTTTGCGGGGACTGTGTGGTGGATGTGAACCACATACTGTCACAAGCGCTCTCCTCGAGATGCACCCCGCATCATGGACTCGCCAAGCTGGAGTCGTTTCGCCAAATGCGCCCGCATATCATGTCCTGGCCGTCGGGACTGATTTCAACGGATGATCTTGAGGCGGTCGCGAACCTACGAGAATTGGTAGGGCGTGGGATGGAAATTTATGTTGGGACAGGAAGAAGGAATTTCGTGTAGTCGTGAGTTAATTATTATTGATCTTCCTGGTCGGCACTGAATTATAAAAGTTCCAGGGATGAATTGAGACAATGAACTCGACACTTTCTTGTTTCCGTTGTCGAACCACACAATAAAACACTTCTGCTTGTCTTGCATTTCGGTCATCTCGCTTTGGATCCTGCTATGAAGAAGACGATCAGTACGTCTGAGTCAGGGTCGCCGACAGATAAGTTGCGCTGCTGGGTCCCAGATTCATGTCGACACCGTTTGGAAGTACACGGGAAGCGAACCACTACATGTTTCACCCTTACGCGTTGCGGTCGGCGGCGGCCAGTGGTACCATGGGCCGTAGCGCCTTAACTCGCCGGTGTCACGGTGCATATGGTTTGTGGACTTATATGTTCTGAACGGCAGTTATTGCAGGAGCTTGCAACTCTTCTAGCTGAAGAAATCATTCTCTGCCGCGTTTGACTTAAGTCAATCAGAGCCAATCTGACGCGACGGCGAGGACGCGAGGACAAGCACGTTATTTTTGCTTATTTTGACAATATTTGCATGACACTTCGTTACCAAACAGTCTGTCATTTCCAATTTCCCACCATGAATTTCAGCGACTCCCCTCTACTCCAACTGGATCGCGTCACTTATCCAGTCTTGTCTCTTCCCCCCGAAATCATCTCTGCAATTTTTGTGCAGTGCCTTCCTCTCTCCAAGGATGATCCTCACCCCCTTCACTTTCCAATGCTCTTGATGCACATCTGCAGGACATGGAGATCCATTGCGATCTCCACCCATAGTCTGTGGACCACTCTCACTCTCGATATTACCCCCCACGACAATATTGCGGACCCTGTCGCGTTTATAAATGCCTGGCTTGGACACGCCGGTCGATTACCACTCTCCTTGAGCCTTCGCGGAGAAATTGAGGAAGACGTAGGGCCAGGGTGCCTCAGGAACATCCTTGATCTTCATGCACCTCAGCTGCAGTCTCTCGCATTGCATGTTGATGCGCAGGATCTTGCGAATATCGCAAATACTGGCCCATTTCCCATTCTCCAGAAGCTTATAATTGGTCTTCCATTTCGGGAAGGGGAAGACATGTTAAGCCAGGAAGTCTCCCTAATAGCTCCGGTTCTACGTGAAGTTTCCCTGGTCAATGGCGCGGTCCCTTCGCTGTTTGCAATCCGTCTCTGGCAGCGGTTGACGAAATTCAGCGGCGAATCTCTTCCCGCAGATGATGTTTTGGTATTATTCCTGGGCGCCCCCCACCTCGTCGAATGTTCGATATCCGTGGACGCCGAGAGCGCGATCCTAGGTCCAGAAGAGAACGATGATCCCATTGCGCATTCCACTCTCGAGACTTTTCACCTTCGTGACTACAGCTCCGCCACTATCCTTCGATACCTCACCCTTCCTGCCCTTCAAAACCTCTACCTCACGGACATCGATGAGCTCGACAATTCTTACTTTGTGCCATTCCTCTCCCGCTCGTCCGCGTCGCTCAGATGCTTCACCTTTGGCCCTGACGGCCGTGACCTTAGTCAGGATGTGCCCTCGGTCCAGTGGTTCTCGATCACGTCCGGGTTAACCAACCTGGAACTCCGCAAGCTCAGTGGCCAGTTTGCGCGCGACTTTTTCCAGATGCTCAACCGTGGGCAACACGCGGAATTTCTCCCAAACCTTCGCGCATTGGCATGTGTGGATTGCCTGTTGTATATCGACGAAATATTACTCCGGGCGCTCTCTTCTAGATCCAGCGGAGTATGCCGGCTAGAATCCTTCCGACAGGTCTATCCCAGACAATCATATATGTCCGTTTTGCTCTCGGAATGTCTCGCCCTGCGGGAGTTGGTCTCACAAGGGATGGAAATTCACGTCGGGATGGCGGGAGCGAACTTAATTTGATTGGTATTAGAAGGTACTTTTCTCTTTACGTTTCAACATCGAAGCCAAAGAATAATGTGACTCGCACTGTGCCAAGGATTCGTCATGAATTCAAAACATGGTCATGAAGTCCACGATTCATCATCTCTTGTCATGAATGGAATAATATAGAGGTGCAGAAATTTACCCTCCGCATTAATAACGGCGTAGGTAGCAACTAAAACTAACCGTAGGCGGCAAATAAAGGGTTTTTCAAATATGATTGCATCAAAAGTGGCGAGGGAACTTGGCGTTGAATATACGTCTATGGTTGTACGCTATTAGCTTGATACCGGACTAAAATAGGCTAGGTCCTGCTTAGATCCCCTAGATAGTGCCGAGTAGAAGAAACATTTACAAAGGGACATGTTGCGGAACCATTTCCAGTTGGAACGATTTGTACGAATCCAAATGGTTCGGTGGGAAAAAAATTACAAGCTAGCGATCAGTAATGAAACGGGTGGATACGCTGTTGTTTTCCGGGACCATGACTAGTTCGAAATAAAAGCAACATTTGGAACCCAATGGTCGACGATGGATTTGGTGAGCACCGGTTGGTCTCTCGCAACCTGCTTGCCATGAGATCAACCAATGGCGAAAAGAGATACACGCACGAAATGCCCCGCCTCCGCAATCAGTATATATGTCATGTTTCCCGCGCCATTTCCAACCACGCGAACAGTGGCTTCTTCGGCCGTGGGCCAAGGAACATCGGGAGAATTGTTAAACTCCTCCTGGAACTGAGATGGAAGGAGTTTCAACTAGGAAAATAAATAAACCACGAATAGAAGAGTAGGAGGACTTCCGCATACAAAAGAAATGACGCCAGGCCAGGCACAATTCGCATCTTTCGCTCCGATGTAATCTGTTTTGAGTTGAGAATGAAATGTATGAATTGACACAAGTCAAACTCACGCAGAAGCCGGATCCCGGCCTTGAGAAGCGGGGTATATAACAAGTAGGGGGCTTGCATGCTGCAGTCTGACATCAGAAACCATCATAAATTGCGCATAAGTAGATCTCAGGCTTACGGGTCTCCGTAGGCGCGGAACTCTACATTGACGTCCATATTGACTATGCTGAAATTGACGTGATCTGGCACTCCCAATGCATCCTTGATGTCAGCTCGATGAAAGAAATCATCGGTCCACCCGTATGCCGGTGGAAGACAATCAATGGGATCTTTCGCGGCGCACTAGAAGGCCGTTCAGTACAATACGGTCGTTGCAATTCTACGAAGCACTCGCTTTTTTGCGAACATCTTCAATTGCAGTACCGTGGGTATCGCCGAGCACGAGCTGCCAACATAAATCCAGCGAAGCCCCCCGCTTCTCGACGGACCAGATGGGATCTTGCTCTGCCAAGCGGATACTGTCCAAACATCTTGGGAGAATCTCGAACATTTCGGCGCAGGTGGACGAATTGTACATGTCGAAATTGTAGCACCGGGCTTGAAGCATCCAGGTGAAATAAGATGTGGCGTCCTGATGGCGTGACGAGTAAGGATACTGGAGTGCAACAAGGGCGGCGACTGACAGACAAGGGATTGCTCAGCATCATTGACTCGAGGTTGATGTGAATGGCACCGGGCTGCCCTTTGCCTGCCGCAAGAGCCAAGTTCTGTTCATGGATTACGGTGGCAATGTGAGGAACATATCTTGTTCAATGATGAGCATTATTCACAGTTGTAAGATAATGACATACATGCCGCCGTAAGAGCCCCCTGATAGCACAAATTGGTTCCTAAGGAATGCAATTAAATGCCGACGGAGAGGTAGTAAAAGATTACCAACTTTGCAAGATGAGGGAATAGCCGGAAGAACTTTTGCAAAAAGTCGTATACATCTATCGCTGCGTCTCGGCTATTGTTAACATAAGTCCCATAAGAAAAGCCGGCGCCAATGGGCTAAGCAGGCGAGTTAGCAGCCCGTGAGGCATAAAAGCGAGCTACATACATGGTCAAGTGCCAGCAGGTTGGAATGTTCTCAAGAATGCGTTGGCTCGTCTTACTGTTCGACATGCAAGACGGAAACTCACCAGTCCATCGATTTGGGTTGGGCACAGTTCCATTCTCCGCTACCAGGCACGGACCTTGCGCCAGAATCGGGCCGAGCATGCCACTGGCTCCTGGGCCGCCTCCTATGGTCAGTCTAATGAAGCGTCAAGAAAGACAAGCAACAGTCGAAGGAAGTCCTACATTATTGGAGCAGTTGCGGCGTCATTTTCCGCCTCTGAATACCTGGGACGCAAGGTGAAATTGGAGACGCGATCAGCACAATGAGCACATAGCAGGCTTACCGGAAGAAAGAACGCCTGGGGGCACTATCGGTATCTCCTCGCAGACCGATGTATCCAGAGTAGGAGATTCCTGGTCCTTCGACAACAGGGCATATATTTTTTGGACTGGTGATATTTGCATAGAATAAGTGGTCCTCTACGCGGGATGCATTCCCGCTACCACTTAGCAACAAAAGAACCCAAGCCAACGCAGTTGCGCAAGTAACGATTCCGAGGATTTCAAGTTGGGAGCGACCACTCTTCTCAGCCGAAGGTTTGGAGGGCGGAAATTGTTGTGGGAGGAGAGGGTCCCACATTCTATGACTTGAAGCTTGAATGCCCTCAGCTACAACGAGTCAGGACTCGGGCCCGTTGTCGGGCGTCAACTTATAACGTTGACTTGGAAGTGTTGACAGGTGGCAGTGCAGATCGGCGCCCAATCTAATCTAATCTGACCTGCCACCTACATCTGAAAACTAACTCGGAGTTCTGTATGAAGCTTCGGTTTACGCGAGTTGAAATAATGCGTCATATCGGTATGGACAAAAAAGCGGGGAAAAAAACAAGTGAAAATACGAGAGACCTACTAGTACTAAAACGAAAGGAAATACGTCGAACAGGAACTATATCAACGCAAACGGTGTCGGCCTATCCGCCGCGCGCGGAAAGGCATTCGTCGACGCCAGGACCACCATCTGCTTCTCGTGGCTGATGTACCCGCGCATGAAGCCCTTGTACACCATGTTCGCGATGAGACACTCCGCCTCCTCGAGCTCGACGTCGGTGCCGGATATGCGCAGTGCGCAGTGGAACATCGTCAGAGGTATGCGTGTACCCTTGCCGGATGCAACCCAGCTACGAGTGGGTGTTGAGCATGAGGAGAAAAAGGTGAGAGGACGAATAAGGAGGACTTACACGCGGCGGAAAAGCCCGCGCAGACACAGCTCGCGCGTGCGCTGGAGGGTGAACCAAAGACTGAGCTCGTAAAGGCGCGTCTCGCGTTCTGCGAGCGCGCGGTCAAAGGCAGCGATGTCACCCCGGCGGATGGCGGTGACAAATGGCGCAAAGATGTCCTGAAGGACGGGGAACCGATGCAGGAGCTCGTCCGATGGAAGGTGGCCGTGCAGGATGCGCAGGGGGATGAGGTACGCGAGGATGCGCCTGCGCAGCGGTGCGGTCAGCTCGGGGGTGTGCGGGACAGAAAGAGGTCGTACCTTTGGTTGTTGTGCGCGCCGAGGCAGCAGTTGTAAAAAGCGAGGGTCAGCTCTTGTTCGGCCTCGGGCGTCTGTCAGGCGCAGTCGGGGCGGTGAGACGAGGCAAACCTTGATGAACTCCTCATTTAGAAAGCTGAGAATCCCCACGTAGTACCGGTAGGTAACCTTGTATATGTCAATACTCGCGCAATATAAGGGTAGAGAGAAGGACCTGGTGAGCGCGGGGATATTCTTCGAGTGGTGGAATATCGACGCTGTTTTCGAGTGCTTTGATGAGATCTTTTGTCGACGATATCCATTTTACCTGCACGGGGTGAATAAGTTTGCGAGCAGGGGAAACTGGTGTACTTTGAAGTAACATTTCATGGCGAGGCCGGCGACATAGTATGCGCCCCATTTTCGCGATTGGTCTGGAGGCGATGTTCTAGCAGGGGTCGTATAAGTAACTCCCTCAGTTCACAGCACGATGAACGCGCCGGTCAGTCATGCAGTTCGAAAACGCCGTCGCCACAATCCGCGCCGCCTCCATCATGCATTCGCTGTTTTCGTTGCGGATTTTTGCTTGCCAATCGGCCTGTGGGGAACGGTCAGATTTTTCGAAGCGGGCGAGAGAGACCTTACGTCGTGGGCTAAACTTCGCAGGACACGGAGGATGGAAAGAGAGCAACCAGTGTCCACCCTCTGTTATCAATGAAATACCGGAAGAACAGGCTGCGTGCAGGGCTGAGGACGGAGCTTCTCTGAAGACACGGGAACGCACGAAACCAGCCTTGCTTGCTCCTTGAAGGCCTCCCCAAGGCGATTCCGCGCAATGTGGGAGCATACTAGGACATACTGGATCGCGATTTCATCCCAGGGACTCGTCCAACTGCCTAGTAGGGTTGATTCGAGAGTAGTGCGCTGGAATCCCATCAGGTTAATCACCAACGTAGCCCGTTATCTCGGATAGTGACCTACCGTTGGTGCAGCTTTTCCATACTCAGGTGTCGGCTGCAGGAGAGACGCCAGTTTTGGTCCATCCATATTGTTTAAAACTGTGCTGATTCCGATTAGAAAGGTCGCAAGAGACATAGCTAATCTTCTTCTTTAGCTGTGCTCCACCAGTCCGCTATTTTTTTTCATTTGAATCTGGATGATGTTGGTCACGGTTCAAGTTGAAAAACGATCGAGGCTACTTTCGGCATTTGCCGAGGCGAGGCTTCTTTTTCTGCGTTTGCCTCTTCCCGTCATTTTTAGCCTATGGATAACTCTCTAAGCGAAGCGGCCCGCCTCAATAACGAGGTAACTCAAGGCATTCAAATGTGGGCACTCCTCGACTCCTGATATGATAGGCCAGAAAGCTTTTCAATGAAAGGAAATTTCGCGAAGCCGCCAATCTGTATCAGGCCGCGAGCAAAGCCGACACCCTCAAGTCACCAGTATATCTTTCCAACTTGGCACTAGTGCAGCTGAAACTCGAGAAGTAAGGGTCTAAACTAATCCTGCCACACATCCACCTTAGGCTCGCTCCGTTAGGTTCGCGATGGCGGAGATTACTGCAACTATGGCACTTATGAACGATGCCCGGTTCCACAAAGCTAGATATCGCCGTGCTCTCGCCCGCCAGAAGCAAGGCCGACTCGCGGAGGCCCTCGTCGACCTAGCAGGTGTGCTGACGGCAGACCCAATGGACAAGGTGGCAGCGGCTGCGTTTGCGACGGTTTCGTACGAACACGAAAAGTTGGGAGACGGTCGCGGTTTTCTCACCACCGCGGCCATTCTGCGCGCCGACTATCCGTCGGCGTATGGATCAGCAATTGTTCCTCGCCGTTTTCCACCTCCCGTCCGAAGGACATCGCCCGAAGGCGCCGCCACCGGAATCGAGATTCCCGATGATAAGTCACATATATCCAAATCTCTCAAAGGTGGGCCGTGTGCGTGGTGCAAGGCCGTCAAGTGGAGGCGTGAGCTTAAAACCTGTCGCGCGGTTCGTACAGTTCTCCTACTATTCCGATCTTCATGAATCTATCATCTATGCAGTGCGGGACTGCAGTATATTGTGATGAGGTATGTCAGCGCAATGCTTGGTGAGTTGATCCTATCTGTGGAGACTATCTTCATCGTACTTTGCTAGGCCGATGCACAAAAAAGAGTGCATTCCGTACGACGACGACTATGCCCTCTCCATACACATCTCCCGAAACCTTTTGGACCACAAATTCATTAACATGCAGATCCTCATTTACGCTATGAGATCTATCGGCGCACTGCACCACCCCACCCCCCCGTATCTCGCCGTACTTCTCGTGTTTGTCAAGATGGTACCTCTCACAATTGGTACATCCGCGCGGCGCCGCCTCTCCATCACCAACATCGTCACTGCACCCCTCGCCGTTTTCGATTCGGGCGCGCAGAATTCCTACGTATCCCAACTCCAACAAACGCGCGAGACTTGCAACACGCCCAATGCCCTTGGGGTCGCCATATTCGTGGCACCTCAGCCGATGTCTCAAAAAACGGACAAATGCCGGACGCTGATATTTATGCAACGTCTGATGCCAGAGATGGTAGCGCTGGCCAACCAGACCGTCTTCCCAATCGGGTTCGAGAGCCACTCGTTTGGGATTTCGCCGAAGATTACGTCCGACTTGGACGAGCTTTACTGGTGAGGATGTTGTAGATGTCACATCTACTGCCCTGACATTTGTCAGGCTTCTGGAGGACGAACTGGCAAACGACCTTGAAAACTACTATGGCTTGCAGCGCTGAATTACGGAGAGTTTTCGTAGCGACACCAGTATCCGTTCACTGGCTTTCGTCTTGATTTCTTGGCCAAATATCTGTTTCTTGTGTCGTGTTGGGCCGTCAATCATATGAAGCTGCAGTCCGGCAGAATTCTTGAAGCTATTCGTCGAGTACCCATGCATTCAAACGAGTGCGGCGGTGTTCGTTCGGGTGGGAATTGTAACCAACCATCATGTATGTCATGTCCTTGACTTTGGACTCTTTTTCACCCCGCTCTCTGTCTCTGTTAGATATTTGATGACTCTTGGAGCAGGCGTGGTTGCCGCCTTTCTGTAAGTCGCCCTTTTTCAGAGTTCCTCCGTCAGTCGCTGACCTGTTTTTGTTTATCTGTCAGATGTCGGATCGTAATTGAAGCTCTGCGCTCTCCTTCAATGGAGTTTCTACTTTGCTTTACATCCGGTCACTATGTAATTTTTTCAGTAAAAACAACGCTGCAATAGGGTCGTCTGCGTCGTGGGCGACGTTCCCTTTGAGGATTTCTTAGTACAGTAACGAGAACTATCAGAAAGAAGGAACGTACAAGAAAATGGAATTTGGGTGGAGGAAAGTGGTTGAACTTTGGTTCGAGATTTGATCCCGGATTTTCTTCCGAATCGCGCCCGGTATCGTTCCTACAGCCGCTTGGGCCAGCAAACGTTTCGCTTTCTTTTGTGGAAGAGGAGACTAAGTGACGGTCTACATCCCTCAAAGATTGGAGTGATTCATGCGCTGCTAGAAGAAAAAAAGAAAGATGAAATTTCGGTTTGACGGGGAGAATTCAGATCTGTAGCTGTAGACCGATTTATGTAAAGACAATTGGTGCCGTAGAAAACCTACCAAGACTCCCCCATCTTCTAATATTTTCGTATACTTTTCATTTACAGATAGACTTACCTACCTTCCTACTTTACTCAAATCCACGGTTTGTCTCACGCCACACTCCATTGACGAACCCAGAACCCAGATTCAGTAGTATGACCAGCCACTTGTTCGCAGCGCTCAGCCAGTTCCCGAGAATTCAATTTGCATTTAAATTAGTACACACCTGCTCCGACACTTGATGCAACATATATTGACCATTTATCCTTGTCAAATCTGCTTCACGCGGGGGATTCTAGCGAAAAGTTGAGGTGGGGGAGTGTGAACGCTTGTTCCGGTTGAATTCAAAGTAGACTCTTCACTAACGATACATCGAGTGTTCGAACTGACAACTAATTTGAGGGCAAAGCTTGTCGTCGGCTCACCACTGGACGTTCTGTTTCTTTAATAATACCAAAACCGAACGAGCTTGGATAGGCTTGATTCCTCATTGCGCGCCGTATTCCCCGTCGGTGCAATTAAGCACGTCGGACGTTTCGGGCATAGTCTGCGTCAAAAGAGCGGGTGTTTTGACTTTGAGCTGGCAGTTGCGCCGCTGGTTGCCACGGCCCTTGGACTTTGCTTGGACCATCGGCATTTCGATTCGCCCGCTGCGGCCAGGAGGTAGTAAATGGCCCAAAGCCGAAAAATAAACAAAGACGTGTTCGAATTATCTTTTGCCTGCGCCAAAACACGCTTTTCGCTCGTGGATGCCTGAGAATGAAATGCCTGTTGCGTCCACGAGTTATACTATGTGGCCACAGAGCCACGATAGGGGTTTGTAGGCTTTGGATCCTAGGCAAAGTTTGTAGCGTGGTCACCAAACAAAGCTACTAGAACCCAAATGAATAGGAACTGGATGAAGGATTACCAATGAAGGAGTGGGGAGAGGGAGGAAGAGAAAGGAAATAAGCAAAACGTCGAGCTGGCAGTTGCGCCGCCGGTTGCTACCATCGGCATTCCGACCCACCCGCTGCGGGCACGTCCGTGTAGACTATTTTCACCGGTTGCCGAAAGCCGATGAGAAATCTAGGCCGCTGGCAAGACGAGTTCAGAACTCGGTATCTTTTCGCCGTGCCATAACACGCCTTTCCAGCGCGGAGCGCCGATGCCTCTTGCCGGTTGTGACCACAAGTTTGTAGAAGCGGTATCGAGGATTTCTAGGCCTTATAGGAGGAAAATATAGTGCCCTTGCCATGTAAAGTTGGCACAATTGAGAACGGATGAACATCATGAAGGGAAGAAGACAAAAGGAAATAAGCGAGACGTCGTCATACCTATTACTGGTCATCGCGTGACGGTTTGGACCCCAACTCTCTGTCTCTGCACCACGTTCAGCTCGTCGTCGTGGACGATGAGCAGCCTATTCTCCCGCCTGCCGCCGACTATTACCGCGGCCCTGCTGTGTCTGCTGCTGGCTCTCCCGGTGTTTGCAGATCCTGCCTCCCTCTCCTTTGTCGACTGTTTCAGCGGAAATGCCTCTGCAAAACTGGCGGTGTCCGACGTCTATGGCCAGGTCTTGGACAGTGCAGAGCTGGGCAGATATCTGAACCTCACCGTCATCGGCACCAGCCCCCAGGACATTTTTGGCTTCACAAACTTAAGCTCGAGCCTCGGTGAGAGACGGCCGATCCTTTTGTTGTGGCAAAACTAATTGAATCCAGCCACCCTCTTCACGACGACCTCGGTGCTCACGCTGAACGTATGGACGAATAGCTCGTATCTCTGCGGGTCACTACGGCCGCCCTCGCCGCTGGGGGCACTGGCCGCAGACGTAACGAACTACTGCCCAATTGCGGCCGGCCCCTTTGCGCTGTCGTCCTCCATTCCCTGGGGCGACAACCGGCCTCTGACGACGCTCAACACCCGCCTGCGCGCCGTGGATCCCTTCAGCAACGAACTCTTGTGTCTCACCGTTGCCACTACCCCGCTGGAGCCTGACGCGGCCTCTCCGTACGGCATCGCCCACTCCATCTTCTGGGCTACCGTGGTGCTCGCGATACTGTACTGGCTCGTCGTGGGCGTCGCGCGCATCGTCTCGGCGTGGGGCCGCGGCATCACGCGCCCCGGCCGCTCGCAGTGGGCTCGCGTGCAGAGCGCGGGCTTCATCCTCGCGAGCGCGATCAGCGGCGAGCGCTTCGCCACCTCGCCCGCGCTCATGCGCTTCAGCACCCCGTGTCTGCGCGACGTTCTCTTCCACACCCAGTGGTGTGCCGCCCTCGCCATGGTCGCCGTCCAGTGGCCCGCGTTCGTCTACCCGATCCTGTCGCAGACCGCCTGGGCCGCGCTCGCCTACAACATCACCCTCACGACCCCGAACGACCACTGGGACCCGCTGTCCACGCGCCCGTTCACCCCCCCGCCCGGCTTTACCGACCAGCTCGCGGACTCCGCCTCCCCGATCTTCATCAAGCCCGACGTCCCGAACGTGCTGTTCACGCTCCCCTCAAACGCCACGTCGGGCATGTCCATGTTCGCGTACACCGTCGGCGTCAGCCCGCAGAACCTGTGGGCCATCTGCATCATCCTCTTCCTCGCCGTTATCGCCGCCACCACCGCGCTCTCCTTTATCGTCTGGCTGCTCGACGTCGGCGGCAGCCTCATCACCAACACATTCTCGAAGTCGCCCGCCAACCCGCGCCGCGCGCGCAGCCCCGGCCCCACGAGTAAAGAGCTGGAGAACGCGATCGCGGGCAACGCCGAGGAGAGCAAGTCGCTCAACGGCCCCGCTGCGATGTTCCGCCCCGCCTCGCGCATGACGCTTTCGGGCGGCGGCGGCGGTGGCGGTGGCGGCGCCGACCGCGGGGGCGTGACCGCCACCGCGCGCAAACCGTGGTTCCGCGTGCGCCGCGAGATCAGCTCGTTCCACGGGAGCGTCCTGCACGGCAACCTCGTGCGCATCCTCGTCCTCTTCCACCTCCCGCTCACGATCTTCGCCGCGTTCGAGATGACACAGCCCAAGGCGCTCGTATCGCTCCGCTCGCGCGCACTCGCCGCGCTGTCGTTTGCCGTCCTGTCCATCCTGATCCCCGCGTTCCTCGTGATGCGCGTGACGCTTACGACGACGAACAAGCTGTACGACGAGACGCGCACGCTGCTCGCGCTAGGCCCGCTGTACAACCACTACCGGCACGGGTCGCAGATGTTCGCGTCGCTGCTCTTCGCGACGAACCTCGCGTTTGGGGTCACGATCGGCGTGGGGCAGCGCAGCGGGACGGCGCAGGCGGTGGTGATCCTCGTGGTGGAAGTGGTTTCCGCGCTGGTGACGAGCATCTGGCTCCCGTGGGGCAGCGGGGCGAGCATGGGCCTCATTAGCTTCTTGTTCTGCGTTGCGCGCATTGTGGTCGCGGTTCTGCTCGTTATCCTGACGCCTGCGGTGCGTTCTTACTCTCTTTATTTCTCAATTATTTATTTGGAATCGGTAGATATCCATCGGCGACGGCTCAGGCGCTTGGGTCGCGTACGGGATCCTTGTCATTCTGGCGCTCGTGTACCTCGCGCTGGTGCTCATGCTGCTCATCAAGCTCATCGAGGCCGCCGTGCGCATTATCGGACGCGTCGGCTTCGACCGCAGCACGCACACGGTGGACAGCGGGCTCCTAGGCGCATGTGGACTTCTAGGGTGCTGTGGCACGCGCAGCAAGCGCCGGCCGCGGAACCCCAACCGCTCGCAGCCCTCCTCCACCGCCGCGCGCTATCGTGGCGCACGCAACTCGGACGGCTCGTCCCTGTACTCGCCGCCGACGTTCCCCGCGCAGAGCGACGCGGGTTCGAAGAAGGGCTCGATCCACTCGGGGCCGCCGCCATCCGTGCTGCGGCCCGAGCACGCGCTCCGGCCGTATCGGGAGGAGAGCGACGACGAGAATGGATTTATTATGGGCGCGTGGCAGCCGTTCCCGCGGCCGGGGTACGTGCCTGTTAAGGAGTCGTATCAGTCGCAACAGTCGCAGCAATCGCAGCAACAGCCCGTGCCGCAGCCGGCGTCGGGGTTCTCGCGCGTGGGGGGCGGGCGCGCGCACATCGACACGCCGTATGCGATCAAGGGCGGAGAGTCGACGCCAACGCTGGAGTGGCCGGCGATCGGGGGCGCGGGTGCGGGTGCGGGTGCGGGACCGTCGAGCTCGCCGGTCGCGTTCGACGATGACGAGGACGACGTGTCGCTCGCTGCGTCGAAGGGTGCGCGACAGCACAGCCCGATGCCGCCCGGCGCGATGGCGCCGCACATGCGCACCAAGTCGCAGACGGCGATTATAGAGAACGCGCCGATGATCGCGTCGGGGTCATCGCGGCCACCGTCGCGGGGGCAGACGCAGTACACGGACGAGGACGATGGGGACGATGGCGACTCGGGGGTGCGGCGGAAGAAGCCGTGGTACCACATCCGGCGACACCGCCCGCACAGCGACGGGACTGCGTCACAGCCGCCGCCGTCGTCGTACCCGCCACAACCGCAGCCGCAGGTCCTCGAGCAGGCGGCGGCGGCGGCGGAATCGAGTGCAGCGGCTGCGCCGCCGGGGCGCTCGTTCGTCGTTATACGGAAGCCGCAGCTCTCCCCCGCGCGCTCGCAGCAGTTGTCGACCGCGTCGACACCCACGGGGAGTACGTTCCGCACGGGGACTGCATCTGGGGACGCGGCCCGCGCGTCCAGTGCGACGGGATAGGTGGATTTATGTGTGGGTTCTCCTCTGGAATGCACTCACTCTTTCCTTCTTTTTACACTCACCCACGGACTGGCACTATAACTAATCGCTTTCTTGATCATGATCCACGACGTAACACTACCACTACCACTACACTTGCGAAAGTTACACACCTAATCTTACAATCAATCATACACATATATGCATGGGATTCTCTCTACTTGCTCTGTTTTTATGCTTTGACGATCACGATGATACGTATGTATTCTCAAATGCACCATGTATACACACTGAGAATGAATGGTGTTCGACGCTACCAAAAACATCGATGGAGCTCGTAGTATACACTATTCGTACACAAAGACGCAGAAAGCAACAAATCACCAATACTCGAGGCCTCGCTTCCATCCCCAATGCGGCTCGCGTTCAAGGTCGAATCTGCGGAAGATTTCGTATCCGATGATATTGGGAGGCGGAAGATTGGGAGGCTGGAACTTGCATTCGGGAAGCAAAATATCTGGGGGAAGACGCAGCCCGTTCACGAGTTGTATATGATGACTGCTGTCGATACGATGGTAACTCTCGAGAAGCTCGTATGCTCTGCAAAGTATAATTCACGAGATGATGAAGATGAGTGTGAGGCCCAGAAGTGGACGAGAAAATACTCACCTGTAGGTGAAGTAGAGGTACGAAGATGCCCAGTTACAGGGATATCGGTCCCAGATCAGAAACGACATCGGGAGGAAATTTTCTTTTCCAACTCTGAAACTTGTGCGGAACCAGAACAGGTCGTCTCGCCGCCGATGGGGGCTGACGAAGAATTCCTGTGTTAGGGGCGCCGAGAGGATCTGGTAGTCGTCCGGGTGATGTCCCTTCTCTTCCCAACCGACGGGGTAGTCCTCCGGTGAAATCTTCAGGTGGCCGGCGAACAGTATGTCGAAGGATATGATACCTGCGTGATGCCGGTATGCGTTAGCAATCGGAATCAGAGGCCATTAATGGCGTACTGCTCGATTGAAAATACTGTCTGAATTAGATAGAGTAGCTCAAGCGGTGAGATTCAAATCCAAACAGGGCACTGTAGGAGTCGAACCTGTGCCATAGCTCGCTGTTCAGTAGACGAAATTGAGCAACTAAAAGCACAGTAAGCAGGATGTCGCATACCGATAAGGTCCTTGAGCGATATCGGCGACGGCCATACGCTGGAAATAAGCGTCATCATATAAACACCGTTGCAGAGCAGTGAAGAGAGGGGCGTCCTTACGCTTGAACGAAGACCAGGGCGTACGCCCAAGTTGGACGGAATACTACGACGCGGTAGTTCCACGGAGACGGCGGGTGGAGTCCTGATGTCGACAGGTGTCCTAGCCGTTCTCTTGATGGTACTCCTATCAACCACCTCGTTGCGGCGCTTCAGCTCGCCGCCCGCCTTGACTTGATGATATTGGTGCGAGCTGGATAGAGTGAGGTATTACCGTAAGACAAACCTGGTCGGATGAATGGAGAGGGACGTCTACTAGTAGAAGGACGAGCGGCGGCGCAATGTGCCGCATTCTTGAATAATCGGGGAACGGAGTATAAGGAGGGCATCCTGGACAGAGCCTGGAACGCTATGTAGATAGGGGCAAAATAAAAAGATAGATGATGATGTAAGCCACCGGTCCGACCAAAGAAAAAAATGAAGAAAAAAAAGGGAGTTCTTCGAATGACGAGAACATGTGTCTACTACTCCAGAACACACTTGCGAAAGTTACACACCTAATCTTGCAGTAGGGGCCTTAACCTCCTGTTTTCTGCTTTGAGCACGACGATACATATCTTTACACTGAATGGGGGTGTTGAACGCATCTACCAAAACATCGACGGGGACGCAAAATATCACCAATACTCCATGCCATGCCTCCACCAGCCGCCTCCATTAGGCTTTCTCACCAGCTCAAGTCTGCGGATCAGCTCCTCGCCCATGAGATTGAAAGGCTGCATATTGGGAGGCTGCATGTGCTCGTTGGGAGATATGATGTTTGGGTAGCAGAAGAGGCCATTCACAAAACGCATGTGGTGCTCGCGCAGGTCGACGCGCCCGTGGCTCTTGAGAAGATGATGAGCCCTGCATCGAGAGACTTGAGCCCGATACAAAAATCGGGCAGCAACAAAATATATTCACCGTGCGTGGAGGTAGATATATGATGACGCCCATGTGGGATTTAGGTCCCAGATCAGAAACGACATCGGGAGGAATTTGTCTTTGCCCAGCTTGAAGCTTGTGCGGAACCAGAACAGGTCGTCGCGCCGTCGATGGGGGCTGACGAAAAATTGCTGTGGTAGGGGCGCCGAGAGAATCTGGTAGTCATCCGGGTGCTGCCCATTCTCCCAGCCGACGGGATAGTCCTCCGGTGAGATCGAGAACGGGTTCAATCTGGAGTACTCGATGTCGAACGATATGATGCCTGCCCATGGCCGCAATGGATTAGTGGTCCAAATCAGACTCGATTAATCTAGTCTGCGTACTGCTGTTGAGATAAGGGCGGCTGGATTAGACAGGGTAGGTCAACTCAGATTTAGGAGATATAGAGTCAAACCTGTGATAAAGAAGACTGGGCAGCGACGAAGTTAGGAGATTAAGATAAAGGATGCTACGCAGCATGAATACCAGTAAGGTCCTTGAGCAACGGCAGCGACAGAGTTGTCCTTCAGGTTGCGATTCACCTGGAAACCAACACCATCCGTCAGCGTGGCGCAAAGGAGGAGAAGAGAGGGGGTACGCGGCTCGGTGAGTCAAAAGGCATGAGCGAGTCCGATTCAAACGAATGGCTGCTATTAAAACTGCGCCACCTGGCCACATTCACAGGCGAGTCGGACCAATGCGCAGGGCGACCGGGCGCGACTATAGCCCCTATCTTGGTGGTGCTTATAGCGACGCGGCTTTCAAGGTCGTTGACCGCGTTTCTGGCATAGGTGCGAGTATAAAAACGACGAGCGAGTGCCCTACTACTATCGGTTTTTAAATATGATTCATTAGGCGAACCGGAAAATGAGAGGGGACGACGCGTGGAACTTGAAGCATGTCGTAGGGCGGCGCCGCACGCCTTTGTTACAGTATCCCGGGGCGATCGAGGTAAGGCACTCTGTATGACCATGGCGGGAATCCGAGAAAAGGGTGGCGCGTGCATACAATGGGAGGAGGTGAAGTTAAAGTTAGTGGCGCCGTGTGACCGTGACCGACACTTATTTATTTCATTTGAAGCTCTAGTATCATACGAACGGGTAAGTATCTTTATATCTGGATAAGTTGAGAGGTATTAGAACCACCGAATGCATTTCGCCACGGATGAGTCGTCGAGCGGATCTGGGAAGGGAGATATTAGACGCCTTATGATGTTCGTTCAGGTTCGTTCGTTATGGGAATGTGGGATTGGGAGGCGGCAGCGGCGCAAGAGGGTGCTGGAGTGGTCCTACTCTGAGTCTCTGGCTAACCCCTAGCGTGTCTGGGAGCTCGTTGTGCCCAAGCCAAAAGGCGGGTGACAAGTCAAGAGGATGACTTAACTTGCATAAGCTATGGAAAAAACAGCCAAACAGCGCCAATCCTCGCACGACCATTCTCTAGTTAGTGCCAGCCGTGCCAGTCCGCGTGCATGCGCGTAGAGACTAGCACCTGCATGCAGTGGTCATGCATAAGTATACGCGCTGGATCGATAGCGCGCATCCTTGTCGATGAGGGACTTATACACGATAAGTAATCTCGCGGACGTTTAAATTTGCGCGGACGTGATTCGTGTGCGAGCATGCGCGGTATCGTCCTCAGGATAGCTACCATCGGCAGACTTTTCCAGGATGAGCCTGCGATGTGGATGGTCGTTAGACGCGAGAAAGCAGCCAGATCGACCGCCGGTGATGAGGATAAGTATTGTATAAGTATTAAGATTGCTCATGGCGGACGCATCCAGTCTGCCTCGAGGTCGAGCAGCTTGGGGGTCGTGGTGGCAGCCGCAAAAGCAGGAAGGCTGCTATTAGACGGAAGGACCAAGATCGAAAATTTGAAGTACTCTGCAGCTGATCATCCAACATACCCACCTAATCTTAGAATCACTCATACATGGGATTCTCTCTACTTGCTCTGTTTTCTGTTTCGATATGTATTCTCCAATGCACCGTGTATACATACTGAGATGAGTGGGAGTGAGGGTGTTCAGCGCGTCTACTAAAAACATCGATGGAGCTCGTCGTACATATACAATAGTCGTACTGAGTAACACAAAGACACAGAACGCAACAAATCACCAATACTCGAGGCCTCGCTTCCACCCCCAATACGGCTGTCTCTCGAGCTCAAATCTGCGGAAGATTTCGTGTCCGATGATATTGGGAGGCGGCAGACTGGGAGGCTGGAAACTGCTTTTGGGATGCAAAAAATCTGGGGGAAAACAAAGCCATCAGGAAATTCGCAGCGGGCCGGTCAGGCCATATGTGGCCGGGTGATCGCCGTCCGTCTCATCAGCTTTCACACATCTGGTTGGGCAGCTGATGATCGCTGGTTACAAGCGGATGACCGATAGCGACATGCGCCAGGAGGTTCGCCAGACTGATGAGACCGTCGCCAGACGGGCGGGTTAGCTCAATTCCACTGGCCCCAGGCACCGTATATGCCACTTATATGCCACTTATATGCCACTTATATACCACTTAAAAGCTCTCAAAAGATGGGGAAATAAAACTGTATTCATTCATAAAGGGAAGAGACAACTAGCCTGGTCCGTCAAGCCCCAATACACTCGCGCTCCGTTGTCTCAATCCGGTACGGAAGTAACCACTGTAATGGCCACAGAGGCTGCGTGGGAGAACCTATCCGTATATATCTTGAAAGCGTGTTGCAGCAGCTTCCGGAACTATTTGAGGCATGGACGACTTGTGCGCACTTCTTGCACGCTTGACGAGGATAGTGCGGAACTGTTGCTGAAAAGACATTGAGGTTGAAGAGTAAACCAGCCCAGTAACATCAACAGAAGGATAGCACTTGTCGCCAGTAAGTGTCTGAAGTATTGAGGTGGCCGTTCTTGGATCGGCGCTGGCAGACTTGTATGCTTGAGGGCTTGAGGGCTTGAGGGCTTGATTTACGCAGGAGATTGGAACACGAGGGAGCAGGATGCTAAGAAACTTGACGAGTTGGGCAACTTGCGCGAGCACTGGAAGGAGGGGCGATCTGGGATGGATGAGGGGAAGGACAAGAGGCGACCAACATGGCTGTGCATGCACGTGCATGGATTACCAAACCAAACAGGCGCACGGACCAGTGATCAACGTTTGATCAACAACTGATCTCGCGGATGCATTGCCTCTCGTTGCCTTTATTTTTAGTTGCGCCTCCAAGCACAAGCGGCCGCGCTTAGCACAGTAGCACTTCCTCCGAATCGTGTTCTTGCTTCCTCGGAGTCTCAGCCCGGTGATAGTGATGCGAAGGTCTGCGTGGGTGTGCGCGTATTGATGCCTGAGGCCTGAACTGCGATAACCCAACAAACTTTGTCGCCGCACTGCTCTAGCTATAAGTACATACGACAAATTACTAGGTGCAGATTAAAGGTACACTAAGTACCAAATAATGATTGAGTGAGAGTCTGATACTGAACTCACAATGACGGATACGCGCTCACCATCCCTTCTCGATTGGTCACGAATTGTGCAGCTCTTAAAATATGGCAATGGACTCACCCGCGCTGGCGAGTCCTGGTATAGGTCTGTGATACCCTGATCAGATGCCATCACATCACGAGCTTCATCAGGCTCAATATGGGCTGTGCAAATTTCCTGATGGCCCGTTCACGAGTTGTATATGATGACTGCCGTCGATACGATGGTAACTCTCGAGAAGCTCGTATGCTCTGCAAAAGATAAATGATGAGATGATGAGGGTGAGTGTGTGGTTCACGTGGACGAGAAAATACTCACCTATAGGTGAGGTGGAGATACGAAGAGGCTGCCCAGTGATAGTGATACCAGTCCCAGATCAGAAACGACATGGGGAGGAATTTTTCTTTCCCCACTCTGAAACTTGTGCGGAACCAGAACAGGTCGTCGCGCCGCCGATGGGGGCTGACGAAGAATTCCTGTGTTAGGGGCGCCGAGAGGATCTGGTAGTCGTCCGGGTGATGTCCCTTCTCCTCCCAACGGACGGGGTAGTCCTCTGGTGAAATCTTCAAGTGGCGAGCGAACAGCGGGTCGAAGGTCATGAGACCTACGCGATGAAGGTATGCGTTAGCAACAGAAATCGAAGGCCGTTAATACTTGGATGGCGTACTGTTCGAGCCAGGAGGGTGCCTGGATTAGATAGAATAGCTCGAGCCGGAGGCACGACAACTTTAGTATTATAGTTGTATCTTTACAACTATTCCCGTCATTATATGACTATTTTGGTCCCCCCGCCCGCCCGCCCCGCCCTGCATGCGCCCCGCCTCATGAGTTCCGAGCTCCGTCCATCGCTACCTTTCCTCTGGTGTTGCTCCGGCGATGTGACAGGACAATCATTTTTTCGAACTCCGCCCGGATGACGCCGACGGCACTTATGCCGCTGTGTGGAACAAAGTCCGCTACAGCGTCAAGTTTCAACGTCGACATTTATTTAAAGGAGCAAAGGTTGTATAAGTCATATATTTCAACGAGCAGAGGATGGATCGACTGGGCGGAGGCAAATCTTGTAAATATTGAAAAATCATATTTTCACGTCACACTCTGATGTCGCGGATCCACCGGAATAATCACATAGTAGGTTATATATTCGGTGCTGTGTCACATACTAGCTGCTCACCGGCCTTGGAGGGCGCATCAGCCGCATATCAGCCCATCAAAATAGTTGTAAGTTATACGACTATAGTACTAATATTGTATGTACTCCTCGAGCCGTGAGATTCAGATTTAAACACGGCATAGAAGTCGAACCTGTGACATAGCTCGCTGTTCAATAGACGAAGTTGAGCAATTAAAAGCATAGTAAGAAAAATGCCGCATACCGGTAAGGACCTTGAGCGATCTCGACAACGGCCATGCTCTGGAAGCAAGCGTCATCACGGCTGCAGAGAAGCGAAGAGAGTGCGTCCTTACGCTTGGATGAAGGTCAGGGCGGGGTGCGCTCAAGTCAGACAATATACTACGACACGGCAGTTCCGTGGAGACGGCTGGGGCAGTCAAATGCCTACCGACCCCGAGGTCGACAGGCTGGGCTGCTGTCGTAACGTTTTTTGTGGTGCTCCTATCAACCACGTTGTTGGGGCGCTTGAGCTCGCCGCCCACCTTGACGGTATAGGTGCGAGCTGGACAGAGTGAGGGTATGCCAAGGCTTCAGGTTTCAGACGAACCTGGACAGATGAATGAAGAAGGAGATCTCGAAGGACGAGCGGCGGCGTAATGTGCTGCATTCCTGAATACGGAGCATAAGGCGAGCATCCTAGACAGAGGCTGGAACGCTCTCGCATATGTAGATAGGGGCAAAGGAAGAAGGTGGATGATGATGTAAGCCACCGGTCCGGCACCGGCACAATGAATCTGACCAAAGAAAAAAATGAAGAAAAAAAAAGGGTTCTTCGAACGACGAGAACATGTGTCGGATACCCGCGTGGTATGCGTTAGCAATCGGAATGAGAGGCCGTTGATGGTGTAATGCTTGAGCGAAATGGGCCTTGCCTGGATCGGATGCATATGGAGCTAGTAGCTCCGAAGCCGTGAGATTCATTTAGTAGACTTGATTTAGACAGGACACAGGAGACTGTGATATAGCTCACTGTTCAGTAGACGAAGTTGAGCAAATAAAAACACAGTCACTACTGTACCATTACGACCAAGTGTTCAAGCATTGTGACCTGTGACCTCAAGTGTTCATTTTTGAAGTGTTCACTTCGTGGGAAATTGCCATTCTGGGCGATTTTTCGGCATTTTCCGACCTATTTCTCCCCGTTTTCACGCCAAAAGTGCGATTCAAAATGCCAGTGACCTGTGACTAAATTGGCAAGCGTTCAGTTCAGGTAGGGCTGTGACATAGTGACCGAACACTCGGTCGTAATGGTACAGTAGTAAGAACTTGAAGGGAGATCTAGAAGGACGCGCAGCGGCGTATTACGAGTAATGTGCTGTATTCCTGAATCGTCGGGAAACGGGGCACAAAGCAGACATTCTAGACTAACCTGGAAAATGCGTACGGAAGTCGTACTTGTCCAATGTCTGCTCTCGCATAGATAGGGGCAAAGGGAAAAGATGAGATGATGTACTAAGCCACCAACTCTCCCATTGGGAAAATAAAACAACACACCTCATCGTGCAGGGGATCCTCTCTACTTTGACGCTCACGACGATACATAGTAACCTCAATTGTACACTGAATGGAGGTGTTTTAACGCATCTACCAAAACATCGACGGAGCGCATTCCTGCGGAGTAGTTGTACATGAGACGCAGGACACCAAAATATCACCAATACTCCATGCCATGCCTCCACCGCCAGCCGCCTCCATTAGGCTTTCTCACCAGCTCGAGTCTGCGGATCAGCTCCTCGCCCATGAGATTGAGAGGCTGCATATTGGGAGGCTGCAAGCTGGAAGTGATTTTGTCTGGGTAGCAGATGAGGCCGTTCACAAAACGCATGTGGTGCCGGTGCCGGTCGATTCGTCCGTGGCTCTTAAGAAGAAGATGAGCCCTGCATCGAGAGACTTGACCGATAAAAAAAAATGGGCACCAACAAAACATACTCACCGTTCGTGGAGGTAGATGTATGACGACGCCTATGTGGGATTTAGGTCCCAGATCAGAAACGACATCGGGAGGAATTTGTCTTTGCCCAACTTGAAGCATGTGCGGTACCACAGCAGGGTGTCGTGCCGACGCCGGGGAGCGACAAAAAATTCTGGCTTTAGAGGCGCCGATAGGATCTGGTAGTCGTCCGGGTGCTGCCCACTCTCCCAACCGACGGGGTAGTCCTCCAGTGAGATCGAGAACGGGTTCAATCTGGAGTACTCTAAGTCGAATGAAAGGATACCTGCCCACAACCGTAATGCATTAGCGGTCCGAGTCAGACCCATTAATATCCTAGACAGCGTACTGCTACAGAAATGACGGCGGCTGGATTACAGTCAGATTTGGTTTAAAGAGAACGCATGGAACCGAACCTGTGATATAGAAGACTGGGTAGCAGATGAAGTCAGCAGGTTGTTAGGAAGGATGCCACGCAGCATACACACCAGTAAGGCCCTTGAGCAACGGCAGCGACAGCGCTGTCCTTCATTTGGCGACGCGCCTGGAAACCGACACCATCCGTCAGCGCGGCGCAAAGGAGAAGAGAGGGGCGTACGCGGCTCGGTGGGTCAAAAGGCATGAGCGAATCCGATTCAAACGAATGGCTTCCATTAAAACTGCGCAGCCTGGCCACATCCACGGGTGAGTCGGACCAATGCGCAGGGCGACCGGGCGCGACTATAGCCCCTATCTTGGTGGTGCTTATAGCGACGCAGCTCTCGAGGTCGTTGACCGCGTTACTGGAATAGCGGCGAGCTATGAAAGCGGCGATTGAGTTCTCTATCGGGTTTTAAATGCGGCGCATTGGGCGAACCGGAAAATGCGAGGGGACGACGTGCGGAACTTAGTGTGTGTCGCCGGGCGGCGGCACACGCTCTTGCTACAGTATTCCGGGGCAGCCGAAGCAAGGTACTCTGCATGGTGAAACTCTTAGAAAATGGCTGCTCGTGGCGCGTCTGTGAGGGTTTGAGCAAATTGTGTTGAATTCGAAGAAGAGCAGTTAGTGACGTGACACAATGGTGACCGGCGTGACTGACACAAAGCTCATTTATTTCGTTTGAAGCTCCACACATGAACGGGGTACGTTAAGAGGTATTAGATGTCCAGATGTTAGACGTATTATGATGTTCGTCTTGCTTGTACACTATGGGTTGAATGTGAGATTGGGAGGCGGCGGCGGCGGCGGCGCGAGAGCGTGGTCCAGGTGCAGGCGCATAGAGACCAGCACCTGCAGTGATCTATACGCACTGGATGGATGCCTGTTGATGGAGGCGTCCCTCACACGACGTACGTCGGACAAGGAGCGCGATGATGTCCCTACGCGCTATAAGCATGCACCAGAACGTCGTTAGAATAAGGGACAACATACCTGCCTCCAAACACAAGGCAGAAAAATCGAGGTTTGAGCGACGAGCACAGACCACCAAGCTTACTAGACCTCCTTCGAAATACCAGCGGCGGATGCCTGCACCTTCCGGATCCGCAGATACGGAAGTGGCGTATTCGCCAGGCGCTGTACGATCTGCTCGCGTCCTTTCTCGCCGATGTGTCAATACACGATAATCTCGCGGACGCGATTCGTGGGCGGTATTGTCCGCAGAGTATCTATCACCATTGGCAGCCTTTCCCAGGATGCGCATGCGATGTGGATGGCCGCTAGACGCGAGAACGCAGCCAGATTTACCGCCGGCCGTGAGGTCTAGCGAATGAGGATAAGTATTATTCTGGGGGATGTCCGAGTCCAATGGCGACATGGCTGTAGGAGCCAGTAATTTTACGATCGATCATCGGGAGTACCAGTCACGTCGTTTGGCGGAGCGAGTCTCGAGATGAACGATGAACACGTCAAAGAGTTTCGAAATGCAATTCTGCGACGCGAACGGTAAATTCAAGATGGTGGTTTGGGTTTGAGGAAGTTGGACGAATCTGGATACGAAGTCCGACAGAGTCCGATTGTCCGACTCTACTAGATTCACCATATAGCTATTTCCCTCCTCCTAGACTGTGTGCGGTTTAAATGAGTACAACATCGAAAAGCACGATATAATACAATTTTGCTGTATGAAATCTGTCCGTCCTTTCATTCTATCACTGATCCTACTGATCCTCCCCTTCCTCGCCATCCTCAAACGAGCCCCCCACCCAAAACACCCGCCAATCTGCCATCCCCTTCCGACACCAGCCATACACCCCCTCCTCCCTCCTCATCTTCTCCCCCATCTCCTCCGAATCCACACTCCCAAACGACATCCCCGACACATCGCTCGCCGTCGAATACGCGCGTGTCAACGCCCCCGGGCCCCCATTTCGCATCATCCGATTATACCCCGGATGATCCCAGTGCCCGCCCACGCACAGAAAGCCCGTCTCGCCTCCCGCGTCCTCCTCCGCACGCACCACCGCATCTCCCGCCTCCGCCTTGCCCTTGCCCTTGCCCTTCCCACCACCATCCCCAAACAGCGCACGCACCCCAACCTCCAGCACCTCGACGCTCCCCGCTCCCAGCGCCGTCAGCTGCAGCATCCCCCGCTCGACCGACACCCGCGGCACGACGTGCGCCGGCGCCGCGCGCCACACGAACGCCGCGAGCGGCGCACTCAGCGCAGTGTTGGCCGGGAGGGGGCACGGGTACACGTGCGTGTGCATCCCGCGCGTGAGGAGGTACAGCTGTATCTCGTCCCGGTCGTTACGCGGGGAGGGCACCGTGCAGCGCACGGGCCGCAGCCACGCGTTGGAGCTCGCGTTCGTGTTGGCGTCGTAGTGCGCGGAAAAGGAGACGTGCCGCCGCCGCATGGACGACGGACTCGTCGACGTCGTGCGCGTCGCGTGCAGCGTCGAGTGCGAGTGCGAGTGCGAGGTTGGCGAGGCGGCATGTAAGGACGAGGAGGTGCCGTCCCGCGCGTGCCCATATCCAGCAGCGTCATCAACGAACATCTCCATCTCCCCCACCGCCGAGTCTGCGATTCGGATCCAGCCTGCCTTTTTCTCAAAGATGACGAAGAGGCTGAGTTGCGGGCCATAGTTTACCACCTGCACAGGCCCGACCGAGGCAGACGGCGTGCGCGAGCGCCCGTTATGATTGTTAGCGTTGGTGCTGCTCCCCGAGCGCCGGTGCACGTCCGTCGGGCTGCGCGCGAGGTCGAGCACGGTCTGCTGGAAGAAGGATATGCGCTTTGGCTGCAGGGGCGTGTAGAATTCCTGTAAAGCACCATTTTAACAAGCAGCATGTAGTAGAAGTAGTAAAACACACCTTGACGAACCGAAATGCGCGCTCATTCTGCGGCGTCTCGTACAATAGTATACTATTCTTCGTTGCGATCGCCAACAGCTGCCCCCCGCGCCCGCCGCCCGAGTCGTGGTTGTTCCACAGCGCATATGTGAGGACGGACTGGTTGAGCAGGCGCGAGCCCGCTGCGGCGAGAGGCACAAAGTCGCGTGACCAGCGTAGGGGCAGATCGTCCGCGACCATCTCCCAGCTCGACTCGTCCGAATTAGAGCGACGGGGCTTGGGGCGGCTCACGGTGGTGGAGGAAGTGGAGACGGAGGGCGAAGGCGAAAGGAGAGAGTGGAACTGCGAGGGCTGCTCGGCCGGTTGACTATTTGTGCTAGGCGGGATGAGCGACTTGAGCCCGCGCGCGAGGCTGCTCGTGGGCCGGTGCTTCTTGGGGGTTGTTTGCTGAGAGGAGTTGCCCCCGAAATGCAGGGGTTGTGCGCCCTGGAAGGTTTAGCACGAAGCAATTGAGATAAGAGAACGACTTACACGCTGCGAGATGGCGTACTTTGCGAGACTGACGAGGCTGGCGAGGTTGTACATACGTACTGTTCGCAGCGTCGTATCTGCATCGCTGTCTGGACCCACGAGGACCAGTACGACGCCGCTTGCATTGTCGAGCTCCAGAACAGTCATCTGGTGCACACTACGAGATGTATGAATCAACAAAATGGCGATACACATAGCCCAGGTAATAATAGGTGCTGGGAAAATACGCTGAAAGATTCGAATGACAGACCGACTTCTCCAAGGAATTTATTCACAACTCCTAGAAGATATGCGATATTTTCATGCATATTTTCTAGCAGTAGTATTGAATCACGAGAAGTGGTGAATAAATTTCCTTGGGGATATGGGGAAATTTCGATTTGTCATTCGAATCTTTTCACCATGTTCCCAGCACTCATATGAGATGGGCCCTGTGGCAATAACGCGCAAACTAACCTTTCACCGACCCAGATGGGCCGCGCCTTGGCGTCCTCGGGGCCCTTGAGGTCGATGCCGCCCTGGTCGGTCCACTCCTGGGGATACATGTCGAGCACAGAGAGTCCCTCGTCGGTGCCCAGTAGTAGCATGCGGCCGGCAAGTAGGGGTAGCATACAGCGGATGGGGGTCGTAGAGTGCGGCAGGAAGCGCGAGCCAAACTGGTTCATTTTGAGGTGTGAAGGGCGCAGGCGGGTGCTCACGGCGGGCAGGGGGGGCAGCGGCGGGGATAATGGGGGTGCGGAGAGCCTCTTGGAGAGGCGCAGACCCTGGGTCTGCACGGAGAGGCGCGCGACAGGTGTCTGTGCCTGTGGATCGTCGTCGTACTGTGGTGCGTCCATTTCGTCGTTGCCCCAGCCGCGTTCTCGTCGTCGGGCGCGCTCCTCCGGTGTCAGGGCATCATATCGTTCCGCCGCGCGTTTCTCTATCCATCCGCGCCACCGCCCGAACCTGGGTCCAGTTAGGAGGGGTATACGAAGCGAGAAATATCACACGCCTCGAGTTGGGGCCAGCTTGCGCGGCTAGGTCATCGTATGTCGGGAGATCATCCGCTCCTATGGGCAGGTTGCGATCCTGCTCGATGGCTGGCTCCATTGAGGATCCCAGTGACTCCGGGTCAGAGGCCCGTTGGTTACTTGTTGACTTGTGGAGAGTTTGCTATCACACTCTCGCCGTCGTGTCCGTACAAGCCCGTCTTTAAAGAGGGGTTCGGTTGAGGGCAAGGATACAAGTGATGTCGAAGATTCAGAGTACTCAGAGGCCCGTATTCACTTGTTCGCTTGTGCAGGGATTCACTGCCACTCTGCCGCCGTCGTTTCCGTTCAAGCCCGTCCTTGAGCCTGTCTCTGAGAGGGGTAGCGCAGTTGAGGGTGAGGACAAAGACACGACACGATCTACAGCGCTGATCGCGGAGTGGAAGCAACAATTTAAAACGGGAGCTTTTATTTGGCATATACACTGCCCGCTGGATCTACGTGCTATGCTGCTGCTTACTGCGGATTTTGTTGGCCGCTACTGTGTTATTACATAGCGGCGGGCGCTACAGGCAGATCATGTCAGGCGATGCTGGGCGATGCACGTCAAAGAAAAAAATGTGACGAGCGAATCATTTAAAGGGCCTATACCCGATACTTATCTTCTTGAACGCTACGAACAGCGGCCTCACAGTGCCTTAAGCAAGTTGGAGAGGAATCAGGATCGTTACTATTGATGACAAGTCCATGGGTTTCGAAGGCGGCAACTGGCAAACTATCGAGTGAGATTCTGACGACATGCCGTGTTGTTGTCTTCAATCAACGCCTTGACTCTGAGCGCTGAGCATTCGCCTTCGGTCGTTACGCGTTGATGAACGAGGGCGACTTGGAGGCCAGTTGACAGCAAAGCAACTCAGTTTTTCTTCGGCAAGACTTGCATTGGTACCGCAAGCGCTGCTCGGGTTGTGAAGGTTACGGTCCATGATTGGGAGCGGATGAAAACTGCAAGAGAGAAGGGCTCGTCCTGCTGCATAACCGGCATCTTCCCTAACTCCCGTTCTATGCAGGGGTGCCCGACGCATCTTGTCATCTTCGCGAGGTCCCAACTCTGTTCGTCCCGCTGCTGTTGCTGTCCCGAAGGGGTGAGAATGCGATAGCCAGGGCTCTAGCCGCTGGCTGGGCTCGACATGTTCCTCGTTCCCTTTCCCATTCGAAGTCGGAACAAGTGACAGATTGGACGACGATGTGACAGACTGCTCGGAGATGTTATCGTGGAAGACACAATTGCTCCTGTCCCGCTCCTTAACCTTGGGGAGTAGGAGTTCCCGGTTTAGGGAACTTGTATCCGTCTGTAACGACGTCTCAGGATGAAGTCTTTAAATGCACTCCGAACTCACATTTTGACGAAATACATCACATCGACGGGATCTCTTCGAACGGGCGGCCGGGCTCAAGCTCGTCGTGTCGTCCATGGGGACCGGCAATGAGACGCTGGATCCTCCTCTGACTCGCCGTGGTTTGCTTCAACGGTCGGCTTCTCCTCCTCTTCTTCCTTTGACCCCACGCCGGCCATTATCTCGTCCTCGTCTGAGTACCCTTGAGAAAAATTTCGCCGTCTGCCCCGTACACATTGGAAGTAATATACCGCAGCCACTTCGCCAGGGTGAGGCACAGTTCCCCCAACTTGGCGCGGGAATGCAGATGAGGGTGAGCCAGCCGATGTCTGCTGTGAGTGCTGCAAGCTGCGACGTCACCACGAGAGCGCGATTCGGAGGTCAATTGAGAGCAACACAACTTGATTTCATCCTCCAAGAGTTTCCAGCAGCGTTCGTACTGTGATGATATTGAAAGACAGGGCCGCCACTAGGTTGATTGAGGCTGATATCGGAGTTCAGACAAGAATTTACACGAAAGTCGTGTCCAGCTCGGTTTCCTCTTGCGCAAAATGGTATACTCGTCTCACAGGCCGTGGAGAATATCTCAAATGAATATCTGGTCGAGTTTTGATGAGTAAAACAGGACTGAGGAAACCGAGGAAAGATTTCGTCACGACTGGCTTCCACCAGTCCAAAGGGTTTCCCGTAGCTTTTGAGCCATTATATGTATCGCCCAAGAGTTTCGGATCGCCTTTGAAACATCCAATCCGACCCGTTAGCAAAGATTGGTGTGGACGTTGTGGGGTTGAAGCTTTGAAGTAAGGTGATGTGTGACGACGTCACCCAATCCCCTCAACTTCAACTTACTTGTTCCACCATTTGCAGTTTTCCTCCCGCTGATCTCTTGAGTTCGATCTCGCCTGCTACTTCTTGACACCTTTTGGATCTTCTTCTCTCTGGCTGATCAAGATCTCTGGGAACTCTCGGCGGCTACTGGGATTTTTGCACGGCACTCGCTGCCTTGAAGCGCTCTGGGCCTCTCTGGGCGCTTGCGGCGCGCTGGATCGGACCTTTTGTGACAATCTGGAGAGTAATATTGTACCGCTACTGTGTAACGGTTCGTGGAACGCGCTTTTGACTGCAAAATTCATCCGACTGAGTTTTGGTTCTGCAGACTCGACATCAAATTCAATTCCTCGAAATTTCGTTCGAGGCGGCTCTTCGTTCGTTCGGCGTCAAAGAAGAGAAGGGCCCGCTATTCTTGAAACCACGGAAATTCAGCTCGAATTCCCCTTATTTCTGCGTCTGCTTCCAATTGCATGCGTTCCAAGGATCGTGCAACCGTGACTACACCTTGGACGAACGGTGCTTGCAACTCTTTGAACTAGTCTGCGCCTTGCCCCTCCTCACCGCTTTTGCGGTTTATCTTGAACTCTGGCATACTCTGCTTTTGCCGACCAGTTTTACGGCATTGGCGCAGTGCCCAGTTCCGTATATCCGTGACGTTCTCCTGACCAGCCCGCTCGTAGCAGGGTAGGCTGCGCCTGCTCGGCACTCCCAGCCTGCGCCACATCCAGCTGTATTCCATACTCGATGTGGGCCTGTTCCCATTCATCCGGGACTCTGCTCTTGTTGCACGATTTGAATGAATTTGATGAGGCGACAGTCAAAGCGCGCAAGATTCATGTACTTTCCAGGCCCGATGCACTCAGACCCGCCACAACCGCAACCGCAGGTCCTCGAGCAGGCGGCAGCGGCTCGTTCGTCCTTATACGGAACCCGCAGATCTTGCCCGCGCGCTCCTGTCGACTGCGGCTACGCCGGCGGGGAGTACGAGGACCGCCTCTGGCGACGCAGCATGCGCGTCGAGTGCGATTGGATAGATGTATTTATGTGTGGGGTTCCCCTTCTCTGGAATGCATTGACTTTTCTTCTTCTTTACACTCACCTGCGGACTGGCACTACTCACCACTACCACCACACTTGCGAAAGTTACACACCCAATCTTACCATCAATCATACACATACTTTGCTGATGATAATGTGTTCTCACATGCACCGTGTATATTGAGAATGAATGGGTCCAAACGCATCTACTAGAAACATCGATAGGGCTCGTAGGATACACTACTCGTACACAAAAACGCAGAACGCAACAAATCACCAGTACTCGAGGCCTTGCTTCCACCCCCAATGCGGCTCTCTCTTGAGCTCAAATTTGCGGAAGATTTCGTGTCCGACGATATTGGGAGACGGAAGATTGTGAGGCTTCCAGCTGTGGATTGAATCGGGAGAGAACATATTTGGGGGAAAACGCAGCCCGTTCACCAGTCGTATATGATAACTGCTGTCGATGCGATGGTAACTCTCGAGAAGCTCGTATGCTCTGCCAAAGATAAATGATGAGATGATGACGATGAGTGTGAAGCCCAGAAGTGGACAAGAAAATACTCACCTGGAGTTGAAGTAGAGATACGAAGATGCCCAGCTATAGGGATACCGGTCCCAGATCAGAAACGACATGGGGAGGAATTTTTCTTTCCCCACTCTGAAACTTGTGCGGAACCAGAACAGGTCGTCGCGGCGCCGATGGGGGCTGACGAAGAATTCCTGTGTAAGGGGTGCCGAGAGGATCTGGTAGTCGTCCGGGTGCTGTCCCTTCTCCTCCCAACCGACAGGGTAATCCTCCGGTGAAACCTTCAGGTGGCCAGCGTACATCATGTCAATATTTATGATACCTGTGCGATGAAGGTATGCGTTAACAAATTGGAATCGGCGGCTGTTAATACTTGGATGGCGTACTGCTTGAGCGAAAAGGGTGCCTGGATCAGATATTAGCTCGAGCCGTGAGATTCACATTTAAACAGGGCATAGAAGTCGAACCTGTGATATAGCTCGCTATTCAATAGACGAAGTTGAGCAATTAAAATCATAGTAAGAAAAATGCCGCATACCGGTAAGGACCTTGAGCGATCTCGACAACGCCCATGCTCTGGAAGCAAGCGTCATCATATGACAAGCACGGCTGCAGAGAAGCGAAGAGAGGGCGTCCTTACGCTTGGATGAAGGTCAGGGCGGGGTGCGCTCAAGTCAGTCAATATACTACGACACGGCAGTTCCGTGGAGACGGCTGGGGCAGTCAAATGCCTACCGACCCCGAGGTCGACAGGCTGGGCTGCTGTCGTAACGTTTTTTGTGGTGCTCCTATCAACCACGTTGTTGGGGCGCTTGAGCTCGCCGCCCACCTTGACGGTATAGGTGCGAGCTGGACAGAGTGAGGGTATGCCAAGGCTTCAGGTTTCAGACGAACCTGGACGGATGAATGAAGGAGATCTCGAAGGACGGGCGGCGGCGCAATGTGCTTCATTCCTGAACACGGAGCATAAGGCGAGCATCCTAGACAGAGGCTGGAACGCTCTCGCATATGTAGATAGGGGCAAAGGAAGAAGGTAGATGATGATGTAAGCCACCGGTCCGGCACCGCACAATGAATCTGACCAAAGAAAAAAAGGTTCTTCGAACGACGAGAACATGTGTCTACTACTCCAGAACACACTTGCGAAAGTTACACACCTAATCTTGCAGTAGGGGCCTCAACCTCCTGTTTCTGCTTTGAGCACGACGATACATATCTTTACACTGAATGGGGGTGTTGAACGCATCTACCAAAACATCGACGGAGGACGCAAAAAATCACCAATACTCCATGCCATTCCTCCACCACCAGCCACCTCCATTAGGTTTCCTCACCAGCTCGAGTCTGCGGATGAGCTCCTCGCCCATGAGATTGAGAGGCTGCATATTGGGAGGCTGCAAGCTGGAAGTGATTTTGTCTGGGTAGCAGATGAGGCCGTTCACAAAACGCATGTGGTGCAGGTGCCGGTCGATTCGTCCGTGGCTCTTAAGAAGATGATAAACCCTGAGAGGCTTGAACCCGATCAAAAAAAAATGGGCAGCAACAAAAAAAATTCACCGTTCCTGGAGGTAGATATATGACGACGCCCAGGTTGGCTCGAGGTCCCAGATCAGAAACGACATCGGGAGGAATTTGTCTTTGCCCAACTTGAAGCTTGTGCGGTACCACAGCAGGGTGTCGTGCCGACGTCGGGGGGCGACAAAAAATTCTGGCTTTAGAGGCGCCGATAGGATCTGGTAGTCGTCCGGGTGTTGCCCACTCTCCCAGCCGACGGGGTAGTCCTCCGGTGAGATCGAGAACGGGTTCAATCTGGAGTACTCCAGGTCGAATGAGAGGACACCTGCCCACAGCCGTAATGCATTAGCAGTCCGAATCAGACCCATTAATATCCTAGACAGCGTACTGCTACAGAAATGACGGCGGCTGGATTACAGTCAGATTTGATTTAAAGAGAATGCATGGAGCCAAACCTATGATATAGAAGACTGAGCAGCAGATGAAGTCAGCAGATTGTTAGGAAGGATGCCACGCAACATACACACCAGTAAGGCCCTTGAGCAACGGCAGCGACAGCGCTGTCCTTCATGAGTCAATGCGCCTGGAAACCGACACCATCCGTCAGCGCGGCGCAAAGGAGAAGAGAGGGGCGTACGCGGCTCGGGGGGTCAAAAGGCATGAGCGAATCCGATTCAAACGAATGGTTTCTATTAAAACTACGCAGCCTGGCCACATCCACGGGTGAGTCGGACCACTGCGCAGGGCGACCGGGCGCGACTATAGCCCCTATCTTGGTGGTGCTTATAGCGACGCAGCTCTCGAGGTCGTTGACCGCGTTACTGGCATAGCTGCGAGCTGTATGAAAGTGGCGAGTGAGTTCTCTATCGGGTTTTAAATGGGGTGCATTGGGCGAACTGGAACTTAGAGTGTGTCGCCGGGCGGCGATACACGCTCTTGCTACAGTATTCCGGGGCAGCCAAAGCAAGGTACTCTGCATGGTGAAACTCTTAGAAAATGGCTGCTCGTGGCGCGTCCGTGAGGGTTTGAGCAAATTGTGTTGAATTCGAAGAAGAGCAGTTAGTGACGTGACACTATAGTGACCGGCGCGACTGACACAAAGCTCATTTATTTCGTTTGAAGCTCCACACATGAACGGAGTACGTTAAGAGGTATTAGATGTCCCCCACACACGCCGAATACCTTTCCTGGCCACGAATAAGTCGTCGATGCAGATCCAAGAAGACAGATGTTAGACGTATTATGATGTTCGTCTCGCTTGTACACTTTGGGCTGAATGTGAGATTGGGAGGCGGCGGCGCGAGAGCGTGGTCCAGGTGCAGGCGCGTAGAGACCAGCACCTGCAGTGATCTATACGCACTGGATGGATGCCTGTTGATGGAGGCGTCCCTCACACGACGTACGTCGGACAAGGAGCGCGATGATGTCCCTACGCGCTATAAGCATGCACCAGAACGTCGTCAGAATAAGGGACAACATACCTGCCTCCAAAGACAAGGCAGAAAAATCGAGGTTTGAGCGACGAGCACAGACCACCAAGCCTACTAGACCTCCTTCGAAATACCAGCGGCGGATGCCTGCACCTTCAGGGTCTGCAGATACGGAAGCGGCGTCTGCGCCAGGCGCTGCACGATCTGCTCGCGTCCTTTCTCGCCGATGAGGGACCTATACACGATAATCTCGCGGACGCGATTCGTGGGTGGGATTGTCCGCAGAGTGTCTAGCACCATCGGCAGACTTTTCCAGGATGAGCATGCGACTCACATTTTGACGAAATACATCACATCGACAGGATCTCTTCAAACGGGCGGCCGGGCTCAAGTTCGTCGTGTCGTCCACGGGGACCGGCAACGGGACGCTGGATCCTCTGATTCGCCGTGGTTTGCTTCAACGGCCGGCTCTTCTCCTCTTTTTCTTTTGACCCCAGGTCGGCCATTATCTCGTCCTCGTCCGCGTCCTCGCCTGAGTACCCTTGAGAAATTTTCGCCGTCTGCCCTGTACACATTGGAAGTAATATACCGCAGCCACTTCGCCGGGGTGAGGTATAGTCCCCAACTTGGCGCGGGAATGCAGATGAGGGTGAGCCAGCCGACATCTGCTGCGAGTGCTGCAAGCTGCGACGTCGCCACGAGAGCGCGACTCGGAGGTCAGTTGAGAGCAACACAACTTGGTTTTATCTTCCAAGGGTTTCCAGCAGCGTTCGTACGTGATGATATTGAAAGACAGGGCCGCCATTAGGTTGATTGAGGTTGATATCCAGACTACTTAGAATTTAAACGACAGTCGAAAGATTTCGTCAAGCCTGGCTTCCGCCCAGTCCAAAGGGGTTCTAGTAGCGTTTGAGCTGTTATATGTAGTTTCGGATCGCGTTGAGACATCCAATCCGACCCGGTAAAGATTTTGCATGGAGGTTGCCCATGAAGGTGATGTGTGACAGCGTCACCCAAATCTCTTCAACTCCGAGTTCACCACAACAATTTACTGTTCCTCCAACTAGTTCGATCTCACCCACTACTCCTGGGCACCTTTTTGGATCATCTTCTCTCTGGCTGATCAGGATCTCTGGGAACTCTCGGCGGCTACTGGGATTTTTGCACGGCACTCGCTGCCTTGACGCGCTCTGGGCGCTTGCGGCGCGCTGGATCGGACTTTTTGTAGCAATCTGGAGAGTAATATTGTACCGCTGCCAACGGCACTGTGTAACGGTTCGTGGAACGCGCTTTTAACTGTAAAATTCATCCGACTGAGTTTTGGTTCCGCAGACTTGACATCAAATTCCAATTCCTCAAAATTTCATTCGAGGCGGTTCTTCGTTCGTTCGGTGTCAAAGAAGAGAACGGCCCACTATTCTTGAAACCACGAAAATTCAGCGCGAATTCCCCTTATTTCTGCGTCTGCTTCCAACTGCATGCGTTCGCCTCTCGACTTCACCCTCCTACAATCCATTCCTGCCCGCTTTATATGCACTCTCGCGCCGCCCGCCAACATCTCCCTTTCCAAGCCCTGCGCCTCCCTCCGCACCGCGCCCCCCATCCTCGTCGCTAAATCGCGCACCCAGCTCCCCTCTGGCGACTCCTTCCTCCTCCTCTCCTCGCTCGAGCCCCAGGCCTCTCCGATCCCGCACAAGCCCCACCTCGGTCCCGCGCGCCAAGTCGCGGCGTACTGCGTCTCCGAGTCGGTGGTCGCACACCCCGAGCAGGGGCCCATGTATGACAGGAAATGGACCATGAACATCACGAAGGCGTTGCGGCGCTTCGTCGAGCCCGCACCGAACGCGGACCTCGCGGCGCTCGGCGCGTGGGGCCCTCGCCGCGGGAAGAGCGCTGGCCTTTCCGAGATGCTGCAAGCTTGCCTGGAGTCGCCCGAGGGCACCCGGGGATTGCTGCGTGCGGACGTCGTTGCGGGGCGGGAGGTGATCAAGAAGTACGTTTTTTTTCTTCATGCCGTTGATCAACACACTGACTGCACACAGGCTGATGTTCCCGCACAAGGCAGCCTTCAATGCGTCGTTTGCGCGCGGTGTGTTGTTTCTGGACGAGGTCGACGGGCCGGAGACGTAGGGCTCCTCATATTTAGCGTGTCTGAAATGATGCTGACTTTGCGGTGTGCTAGCTCTAAGTTCGACCATCAAGCTTTGAAGCGGCAGGTTTTATTCATGTGCTCAAGAAGTTAATGTAACAATCGCGTCTTTAGAGAACGGGGCTTCTTCCGCGCATGCACAGAGATGTACACAAAGGGCTGGATTGAGGACAGAGCTGGCGTCGATCGCTCCGTTCACACCTTACACTCGGTCGTCGGCCGCTCGCTCGGCGGCTTGAATCTGTTGATGTCTGGGAGCGTCGACTGCACAAGGTGTATGTTCCCCAACCTATTCTCCCAGAGAAATAACGGCTCACATGTGCGCCAGCCAAGTACCACAAGGACCCCCGCTGCTACATGCAGCTTGTCACCAAACAGCTACGAGACGGAAAATACCTGTGAGCCCCGTCCGCACCTCCCAATCAATGAACTTGACGTTAATACACTGGTGTTCAGGATCCGCCCAAAAACCTTCAAAGAATGGTACATCCGCGCGCACATCATGGGCATCCCATCCCTCTACCTTGGCATCGTCGACGAGGCAGGGGTCCTGCAGAGCGCGCGGGCCCTCGCGACGCGCTCGCTCCCCCGGTTCGCCGCCGAGGCCGGCGTCCCGCAGGATGATTTCTCCTGGGTGAAACTCGGGAGCGCGCGCGCCGCGCCGTGGGACCCGCAGGACGCCTTCACGTGGGCGTTCCGCGTGCTCGCCGCGCTTCGCGACTACTGCCAGGAGGCGGCGGACCTGCATGGCGTGCGCGCGACGCCGCGCAGTCGCCGCAACGCCCCGGACTCCGCGCGCGCGGTGTGGCGAGTGGAGATCATGCCCGTCGGGGAGGAGACGCGCGTGCTTGTGCGCGAGCTGCGGCCCGAGTCTGACGAGCTGCCCGAAGGCGGGGGGCGGTATGGCATCGTGCCGAACTCGGTGGTCAAAGCGTTCGAGGGGCGGCAGAACTGAGTGGGGGTGTTGGGTTAGCTGTTCCTATTCGACGGCCCACCACTTTGCCTCACTCGTTCGGGCATAACTCTGTACACTGACTGGGTCCCGGCCACCCGTGCCGACGCCCCCACTTCGGGTGCGCTTGCACGTCGGCTTGGAAGGACACGAGCGGACGCGGCGTGTCGAGCCGTTGATCTGCATACCGCCCCCCGGAACCACACCTTCACGTCTCGCTGATGGTGAGATGATGCTGAGTAGCCGTCGGCGAGCCCATGTCGATCGGCGCTTTGTACCTCAGCCTATCATCGGCATTCCCTGTGAAGATGAACGCGCTGTCCGGCGATCGCTGGACTGTGGGTGCGCGTCGGTGCCATGGATGACCGGATATTGTGTATGGAGAGAAACCTGGGAGTTTGAAACTTTGACTTCACGCAGGCCTTTCTCTCATTGTGTCGGAATGGGCATAATAATTAGTTGCTACAACGGGACCCTGCTTTAATCTACGGTTTAACAGCGGGCTCAACTTTGGCTCTGAGAACTTACTTGGATTCAATGTGCTTCATATACAGCGATTTTAAAATTTAAGCGTGTACTACATATGTCACGTTACCGAAATCCAGCTCTCTCTCCTCTCTTTCCCCATCGCGTCGGGGTCCTCGTATTTTGGTTTTGCTGTCTGGTGGTTGACTAGATTCTTCTCTGACATTTCGTAGCTCCAAGTCCGTAGGCCATAATGGCCTCCCACATGTCTATGTCGACTTTCCAAATCAAAATTAGCGAAGCCTTGAACGCCGCAAACGGACCTGAATTGGCGTATCTCCTGCGCCCTACAAGTCCTCATGGAAAGAGCCTCCTGAAAAACTTCCGTTCGCCCACGGTAGGCACTGGAAATAACTAGCTGCATCGGAACGTTTCTGATGCGCTTCCAGCGCGCGACTCTCGAAGCATCAGTATTGGGCGGCATGGCAAGTCCCTGGGATGAAATCGCGGTCCAGTATGTCCTGGTATGCTCCCACATTGCACGGAATCGTCCCGGAGAGGCCTTCAAGGAGCAAGCAACGCTGGTTTCGTACGTTCCAGTCTCTGCAGCGAAGCTCTGTCCTCACCACTGCACGCAGCTTGTTCTTCCGGTATTTCATTGAGAACAGAGGGTGGACACTGGTTGCTCTCTTTTCCATCCTCCGTGACCTGCGAGATTTAGCCCACGACGTACGGCCTCGCGCGCTCGCCTCGAACAGTCTGACCGTGCTCCACAGGCCGATTGGCAAGCAAAAGTGCGCAGCGAGCAGAGCGAATGCATGGTGGAGGCGGCGAGAATTGTCGCGAAGGCGTTTTCGAACTGCATGACTGACCGGTGCGTACGCTGCGCGGTGAAACTGAGGGAGTTGCTGACACGAGCCTGCCAGAACATCGCCTACGGACGAATCGCGAAAATGGGGCGCGTACTACGTCGTCGGCCTCGCCATGAAATGTTACTTCAAAGTGCGCCCGTTTCCCCTGCTCGCCAACTTATTCACCCCGTGCAGGTAAAACGGATATCGTTGACCAAAAATCTCATCAAAGCGCTCGAAAACAGCGCTGATATTCCACCACTCGAGGAATATCCTCGCGCTCACCAGGTCGCTTCTTTCTCTACCTTCATACTGCGTGAGTACTGACATATACAAGGTCACCTACCGGTACTACGTGGGCATGCTCAGCTTCTTGAACGAAGAGTTCGTCAAGGTGTGCCTCGTCTCGTCGTCTCAACTGCCCCTGACACGGCGCCCGAGGCCGAGCAAGAGCTAACCCTCGCCTTCTACAATTGCCACATCGACGCACACGACAACCAAGAGTACGACGTCTTTCTGTTCCGCACTCCCAAGAGCTGAACGCACCACGCAGGCGCATCCTCGCGTACCTTATCCCCCTGCGCATCCTGCGCGGCCACCTTCCGTCCGACGAGCTCATGTACCGGTTCCCTGTCCTACAGGACATCTTCGCCTCCGTTCATCACCGCCATCCGCCGGGGCGACATCGCTGCCTTTGACCGCGCGCTCGCAGAGCGCGAGACGCGGCTTCTCGAGCTCAATCTCTGGCTCACCCTCGAACGCGCGCGAGAGCTGTGTCTGCGCGGGCTCTTCCGCCGCGTGTGAGTCTTCCTCTCATCCACTCCCCCTTCCCTCCTCGTGCTTACCCCATTCTCTATTCGCAGCTGGGTCGCATCCGACAAAGGCACGCGCATACCGCTAGTGATGTTCCACAGCGCGCTGCGCATATCCGGGACCGACGTCGACCTCGAGGAGGCCGAGTGTCTCGTCGCAAACATGGTCTACAAGGGGTTCATGCGCGGGTACATCAGCCACGAAAAGCAGATGGTTGTCCTGGCATCGACGAACGCCTTTCCCCGCGCGGCGGATCGGCCGGCACCGTTTGCGTTGATGTAGTTCGATGTATTTCCTTTCGTTTTAGGTCCGTCTCGTATTTTCACTTGTTTTTTTTCCCGCTTTTTTTCCCGAACCGATATGCTTTCTTTTAACTTGCATAAATCGAAGTCAAGACTTCCATAGAGTCCGAGTGTACTTACCCCAATGTGAAGTCAAGTCAGATTAGATTAGATTAGAGTGGCTGATCTGCACTGCCACCTGTCAACACGTCTTCCAACGTGTCCGGTAATTGCCTGTCGGAGTTTAAAGGCTAAAAATAGATGTTATAAGTTGACGCCCAACAATGGGCCCGAGCCCTGACTCGTTACTCCATCTTGGAGGAATCCTAGCTGAGGGCATTCAAGCTTCAAGTCATAGAATAATGTGGGACGCCAAGGCTACGTCAACTGCTCTCCTCCCACAGCAATTTCCGGCCTCCAAACCTTCGGCTGAGAAGAGTTGGCGCAGTGGTCGCTCCCAATTCCTCGGAATCGTCGCTTGCGCATCTGCCTTGGCTTGGGTTCTTTTGTTGCTCAGTGGCGGCTGGAATGAATTCCGTGAAGAGGACCACTCCTTCTATGCGAACATCACCAGTCCAAAAAACATATGCCCTGTTGTCCAAGGACCAGGAATATCCCACTCTGGATACATCGGTCTGCGAGGAGATACCGATAATGCCCCCAAGCGTTCTTTCTTCTGGTAAGCCTGCTATGTTCTCATTGTGCTGATCACGTCTCCAATTTCACCTCACGTTCCCAGGTATTCAGAGGCAGAGAATGACGCGGCAACTGCTCCAATAATGTAGGACTTCCTTCGACTGTTGCTTGTCTTTCTTGACGCTTCCTCAGACTGACTATAGGAGGCGGCCCAGGAACCAGTGGCATGCTCAACCCGATTCTGGCGCAAGGTCCGTGCCTGGTAGCGGAGAACGGAACTGTGCCCAACCCAAATCGATGGACTGGTGAGTTTCCGTCTTGAGTGTCAAGCAGTAAGACGAGCCAACACATTCTTGAGAACATTCCAACCTGCTGGCGCTTGACCATGTATGCAGTTCGCTTTTATACCTCACGGGCTGCTAACTCGCCTGCTTAGCCCGTTGGCGCCGGCTTTTCTTATGGGACTTATGTTAACAATAGCCGAGACGCAGCGATAGATGTATACGACTTTTTGCAAAAGTTCTTCCGGCTATTCCCTCATCTTGCAAAGTTGGTCATCTTTTACTACCTCTCCGTCGGCATTTAATTGCATTTCTTAGGAACCAATTTGTGCTATCAGGGGGCTCTTACGGCGGCACGTATGTCATTATCTTACAGCTGTGAATAATGCTCATCATTGAACAAGATATGTTCCTCACATTGCCACCGTAATCCATGAACAGAACTTGGCTCTTGCGGCAGGCAAAGGGCAGCCCGGTGCAATTCACATCAACCTCGAGTCGATGATGCTGAGCAATCCCTTGTCTGTCAGTCGCCGCCCTTTTTGGACTCCAGTATCCTTACTCATCACGCCATCAGGACGCCACTTCCCATTTCACCTGGATGCTACAAGCCCGGTGCTACAATTTCGACATGTACAATTCGTCCACCTGCGCTGAAATGTTCGAGATTCTCCCAAGATGTTTGGATAGTATCCGCTTAGCAGAGCAAGAACCCTTCTGGTCCGTCGAGAAGCGGGTGGCTTCGCAGGATTTATGCTGGCAGCTCGCGCTCGGCGATACCCACGGTACTGCTATTGAAGATGTTCGCAAAAAAGTGAATGCTTCGTAGAATTGCATGGACCGTATTGTATGTACTGAACGGCCTTCTAGTGCGTCGCGAAAGATCCCACTGACTGTCTTCCACCGGCTTTTGGCTGGGCCGACGATTTCTTTCATCGAGCGGACATCAAGGACGCCTTGGGAGTGCCAGATCACGTCAATTTCAGCACAGTCAGTTTAGAGGTCAATGCAGAGTTCCGCGCCTACGGAGACCCGTAAGATCTATGCACGTTTTATGAAGGTTTCTGATGTCAGACTGCAGCATGCAAGCCGCCTACTTGTTATACACGCCTCTTCTCAAGGCCGGGATACGGCTTCTGCGTGAGTTTGACTTGTGTCAATTTATATATTTCATTTTTATGAACTCGAATCAGATTACATCGGAGCGAAGGATGCGAATTGTGCTTGGCCTGGCATCATTTCTTTTGTACGCCGACATTCTTCTACTCTTGCATTCATGGTTTATTCATTTCCTTAGTTGAAACTCCTACCATCTCCGTTCCAGGAGGAGTTTAACAATTCTCCCGACGTTCCTTGGCCCACGGCCGAAGAAGCCACTGTTCGCGTGGTTGGAAATGGCGCGGGAAACATGACATATATCCTGATTGCGGAGGCGGGGCATTTCGTGCGTGTATCTCTTTTCACCACTGGTTGATCTCATGGCAAGCAGGTTGCGAGAGACCAACCGGCGCTTGCCAAGTCTATCATCGACCATTGGGTTCCAAATGTTGCTTTTATTTCGAACTAGTCATGGTCCCGGAAAACAACGGCGTATCCACCTGTTTCATTACCGATCGCTAGCTTGTAATCTTTTTCCCACCGAAGCATTTGGATTCGTACAGATCGTTCCAACTGGAAATGGTTCCGCAACATGTCCCTCTGTAAATATTTCTTCTACTCGGCATTATCTAGGAGATCTAAGCAGGACCTAGCCCATTTTCGCAAGTCCGGTATCAAGCTAATAGCGTACAACCATAGACGTATACTCAACACTAAGTTCCCTCGCCACTTTTGATGCAATCATATTTGAAATCAAGCTGCCTGGCTTTCGACAAGTCAATTGTAGGGAGATTAATAGTCCTGAAGCTCGGGCAATTGATGATGCATTACATCGATCAATTGGTCGGGAATCTGAGGGTGTCGGTGAGATAAGCGTAAGACCCACGGAATGGATCCTACGTAAGTGCCTCGGAAGGGGAGGTATCGTTGACCTTTGGCTTGACCACGCTGCGAGCAGTGCCCTTTCCGGTGTAACCTGCTTCCAGGAAGGCCAGCGCCGTATGCGTCGCAGTGAATCTGAAATTTCTTTGAGCATAAATTCTGCAGAAGAATGTCATTAAAAATACCCAGTGATACCAGTTATCAGAACAGTTCCTCGAGACATCTTGTTAAATTGTAGTTTGGGGTGCGCCATCTTATATGTCAGCCATGCCGCCGGCTGGTCAGAACAGAATGCAGAAGTAGCAACCGACTCTAGAATCGAGTTCGCTGAGGTTCGCTGGTATTCTTGCGTCAAGACCCAGGATCGATCTTATCGAATCTTATCAGTTCCTATATACATATGGAATATCTGATATTATCTTGCCTCAGCGGTGAATTTTTGGCGTTAGGGGTGGTACTTGGGTTCTTGGGTTCAAGTGAACGCGGTGTTTGTAACAAACTTGCGCAGAGCAATACCGTTGTCTGCGAAAATCAAGATTTGAAATATTTATTGCCGCTTTCAGACGTAAAGCGGTTGTTTCTCGTTGTTTCCCTACGCCGTTTTGATATTAGGTGAAGTAATATTATGCTTATCTGCGTTGAAGCGCGAGGAGACTACCTCTAGTCTCCTCTCAAACCAAATTCACTCCCGCCATCCCGACATGAATATCCATCCCCGTGATACCAGTGCCCGTAGGGCGGCGAGTTCAGGGTTGGAAGGGGACATATACGATCGTGTGGGATAGACCTGCCGGAAGGATTGTAGCCGGGCTTCTCCACTAGATCTAGAAGAGAGCGCCCGGAGTAAAACTTGGTTGATATCCCAAAAGCAGTCCACGCAGGTCAACGTGCGAAGGTGCGGGAGGAAGGAAATCTGCCTGCCAGTGCCGGTCACGGTCGAGCATCAGGAAAAACTCGCCAAAAAAAGCCCGCCCGGGGTCACCGAGTTCCAGCTCGGTGAGCCCTGGACATGATGGAGAACCATTGGACCGACAGCAAATCCCGAGTGAAAGGGCCAGCGCCGAAGGTGAAACATCGCAACGACGCGGATGAGCGGGAAAGGAATGGGATGAAATATGAGTTGCGAATGTCACCAATGTCCGTGATGTAGAGGTTTTCGAGATTAGGAAATGTGAGGAATTTAAGAAGGTCGGCACAACTGTTGCGAACAAGATGAGGCTCTCGAGAGTGGGATATGCGCTGGGCGGACACCATCGATATAAACTCATCTCCACCGCTAATGAACATTCGACAAGGTGGGCGGTCCGCAAAAGAATATCAAGGCGTCATCCTCCGGACATGGATTCACAACTGAAGTGGTCAACTGCGTCCACAGGCGGTCCGCGAAAAGAGAAGGGATCGCCTCCTCGACCAATAACGACCTTCGCGCAGCAACTGGTGTTTCCTGGAACAGTCGATGCTATACCTTCCTCTCCCCGTTCATGAACATGGGATGGCCAATTTCCAGTTTCTGAAGGAGAGAAAAGCGCCGACATTTATTATCCGATAAGATCCTGCAGATGAACGTGCAGCGTCAGAAACTGCAGCTGAGGTGCATGGCGGTGAATTATGGCTGCGAGACATCCGGTCCCTGCATCTTCCTCCATGTGGCCACGAAGGTTTAAGGAGAGTGGCAATTGACCCGCTCGTCCGAACCAATCATTTATCCACGTCTCGGGGTCCGAGAAATAGTGACTAGAGACGTCCAGCTGAAGGGAGGTCCACAGACGCTGAGTGAAGATTGGCAATGGATCTCCACAACTTGCAGATATGCATCAGGAGCATTGGACAGCGAGATGGGTGAGGGCCTGAGGGTTAAAGCCTCAGGAAGGCATTGCACGAAATGGAGGAGGTGATCTCAACGGGAAGAGTCAGATTGGACAGGCGGCCATGGTTGAGCGGGAATTGAGCGGTTTCTTTGGTCTGATCCAAATTCATGGCGAAATAGTCCCGCCGGGTAATGGACGCGTCCAAGGAGCGTCGGGGACGTTTTGGTGGATGTGCAGGGCAAATGTTCCGAGTCCCTCCAAGTGGCGGTGTTTGGTAATGACGTTACATGAAAACATGGGGAAATAAACCTTTTCCCTGGACGCATAAAAATATGATTTGCATCAAATTTGCATATTGTAACGCTGAAAACTCCGGATCGTGGGTATGAGCCCACCTTCGATCTTTTCTGACACCAGCGACCTTGATCAGAGCAACGCTAATTGGATATTACTGAGGCCAGTGTAGGGGAAGACCCAATTTTACAGGATAACATTGGGATAGCACACCCCAGCGAGCTCTTTTTTTTTACCTGCCCGGTGGACTGTCAGGTGCATATCCTGCCTCCTCACCATACTCCTCAAGGTCGATGCACACAGTTGGATCACTCGATTATTTGGTAACACCCTGGTGTCCTGCGTGGATTTCAAAAAGCACTCTGCTCCTTTACGCTGGAAGAGAATATGATTTCTACAAATCACAGGAACACAAGAAAACATCAATGAGGTTAGGCACGAATCTGATCATACTGCTCCGCCTCTTCAGCGCGCTTAGACGAGTTCCAAGAAAAATTGAACCGGTGGCGGATCGGTTATGTGTTAGTAGAAGTCGAAATTGTGGCTAATTAAATTCGTAAGAATAGAAGTTCTTGAGGGAGAAGTGGATTAACTCACGAGGTTTTGGAACCTGTGGATTGAAGGAGGACGGCCTGCGCATCTCCAGCAGTTCGAAGAACCGAAAATCTGTACCTCAACCAGAGCTCATGGGGCGCCCACATAAGGTCCTCCCCGCAACAGCTCAGTTGTCCCCACGGAACCACGTCGCCTATGACGCGAATATCGATAGTGCTTAGCTGCGAGTGCGATGGGAGAAGGGCATTGATTTCGGAGATATACTCTTCCGCCGGAAATAAATCTGAGGCGGGCTTTTTGTCGAGATAGCGCTCGTATGTCTCAGCCACCCGGTACTGCTGGATCCGAAGATAGTTGAGCTTGGAGAGCGCAGTCAACGAGTCACGATAATCCTTCTATCATTTTGCGTCAATTAACTACGCAGCCACATGAATCACGGAACCCACAATCTTGCCCTTCAAGCAGATATCCAGATGCACGATGTCAGGGAAGGCTGATACGAGAACGAATAGTGATTTCGGGCACAATCCGGAGAATTTCTGGCACCATGGGTACGTCTCGACGGCAGTCGCATCGTGCCATACCTGCAGCTTCGTCAAGGAACTGTGGATTGTGGACGGGAAGTTTTCGGGACGGAAGTCGGAGTCGAATAGGAAGCTTGGGCTATGCGTCAAGATAATACACAGCGTTTTAAGAGCGCGTTTGTGGGCAACGACGGAAGCACAATGAATGAAAGGGCCTGTAAAGGAGCGGAGACAGGGCAAGCATGCTGCATCATAAACCGGCAGCTTTCCTGGAAGGGCGAGCTTTAGATGCAATAATTGCGGATGGGCAGTGAGAAAAGGAGTAAAACTCGGGGATGGAACGTCGTCGTTTTCTTCGTCTCCACTCCACTTGATATCTATAGAGAGGTCGAATGATACCAGGGAGGGAAGATGTATGCCATTTAGGGCGGCAATGAGGTCTTCGAAAGCTTCCCAGGGAAACATGTCTTCCCAACAAGACAGATCCAACTTCAAAAGAAGGGTGTGCAGATAAGGCGACGAGGATGGCAGCATTTGGATCGCTTCTCCGAGTTTGAAAAACGATTTCTCAAGGATCTCTTCAGTTTTCTCATCGACTGATTTCTGGGCTTCAGCCACTCTTCTCGTCTAGGGCGACAGGGCTCACCGTCATCATGATACGCTAGTGTATATCCCAACTTTTCGAGGCCCGGAACATGAATGAACTAGACGTTCTTGAGCTACGCTGAAGCAGAGGATAAAAGCGGCTCTTACATTGAAGTTATCGATGGCACGCGAGCTCACGATGAGCTCCTTGAGATCTGGGAACTTTCCGGGGGCGCCTAAAGTAGCTCCCAGCTTGTCGAAACCCGCCGGAGAGTCCCAGTGCAATACACTTAGAGGTAAACCCGCGCCTTGATCGTGGCGAGAACCGGCTTTGAGGCCATCTACGAAGAGCGCAGTTTGCTGAGTTGTGACTTTTTGACGCTGTTTGTGAATCAGCAGCACTGGGTGCGGCCCACCGGGGGCGCTCTGTTCGCTCAATGTGAATCAGCGGAGATTGGGATGGTGTTAGTGAGGACTCAAAAGGTTGGCGTATAGTAAGGGTAAGAACTCGGAGCGGAACGAACGAGAGGCGGAGGAAAGTTGCGCAATGGATGAACAGGACGAAAATAAGATTCTGGCACGGAGTTCGGCAGGCAAGTCTTGAAAGCAGATGTGAGTAGGCCCCGTGAAACTCCCGCCAAGGATTGTCCGGAAAGTGGCTTTTTCAGGCGGAAAATTTCGCGTTTTCCTTGTCCGAGAAGTGGCTTTTTGAGGGCAAAAATCTCGAAGGGCTGTCCGGAAAGTGGCTTTTTGGGGCCGGAGATTTGAGAAATTGCACCCAAAAAGATACAAGAACGGATTCGAACGGGAGACCACACACAGGGAAAGCTTTTTGGCTCGCCACCGCAATAACCAGTCAGCCACAATAACACAGCGTGAATGGGAGAAAATTTCGATATCAGGAAGTATGAAATTCACGTGATAGGCCTTGTCCGAGAGTGGCTTTTGAGGTCCAAAACCTCGCCGCCGAGTGGCTTTTTGAGGCCAAAATCTGCGATTTTTCCGGACAATCCTTGGCAGGAGTTTCACGGGGCCTATGTGAGTGGCGTTTTGAATTGGTAGCCGACAATCTTCATGGGTACGAGAGTTCGGTAAGTTCTAGGGGAGAGAATGAGGGATTGTACGCCACATAGACAGAAACTGGACGAGCCATCGGTTCCTCCATGCCTGAACCGTCTGAAAAAATAGTAGTCGCAAAAGCCGAGAACGGCAAACCCGGTCCGATGGTCCGTTTCTCTCGGTCTTAAAATCCGAAAATCGTCTGTGTTAACTTCGCACTGTTAAGGCAGCTTTAATCAGAAATCTTCAAACTCCAAGGCCTCTCCTCAAATTCTGCCTCGGATCACTCCAAGCGGTCTGGAGAACAACAGCGCGTTACGCTGCGCTCGCGCGGAGCTCCGAGCCACCTCGGGCCACTGCCACCCTTAACGTTGGGAAACCATCGAGACTGTCAGCAGGGCTCGCTCAGCATGCCGGTGGAACGCGTCACTGAGACGGCATCGACTCAATGTGTTTATAAGACGGTATTTCAGAGCTTCGCTTCCAACATCTAGGACTTGCAACTTCCGACTCCCTGAACACACATGCCGACATTCGGATTCCACAGCACTGCCGAGGAAGTTGCCACTACATTCGCGGATGAAATCCGAGGAAAGAACGGTTCGTTCGGGCTCTCTTGTTGGTCGTCGAAACGAGAATTAAGTGCAGTGTGTCAGTGATCGTGACTGGAACATCGCTCAACGGCCTGGGATTCGAAACCGCTCGCGTTATCTCCAAATACGCCAATCTCGTCGTCATCACTGGCCACAATTCTGATAGGTTGAAGCTGTCCGAGGAGGCACTGAAAGCAGAAAATCCATCTGCCAACGTACGGTGTCTTCTCCTGGATCTCTCCTCTTTGGATGCTGTCCGTGCCTCTGCTGCAGAGGTGAATGCGTATCCAGAGCCGATTCATGTATGTGTTTGAAATCCCAGCTTGAGGTCGACGAGCATATACTGTCCAGGTTCTTATCAACAACGCAGCTTCCTCCCTGTGTTCTTTCGAGCTCACCACGGATGGTTTTGAACGTCAAATGGCGACAGACCACTTGGGTCCTTTTTTTTCACCGCACTAATTTCTCCAAAAATTATCGCATCTGGGAGCAATTCATACACCCCGCGCATAGTTTACGTCGCCAGCGGTGCGCATGCCTGGTGTGACGGCGTAAATCTGGATCAAATGGAGCACCCCGACCCGAGCACGTACAAACCAATGGCCGCTTATGCGCAGGCGAAGAGCGCTAACATTCTTACGGCGATTGAGCTCACAAAACGGGCGAGCGGGCGCATCAATGCGTACAGTTTGACTCCGGGTGGTGAGCTGCCTTTCACTCTGATTCTTCCCGAGCCAACACCATGCTAGCAATTGCGACCAACTTTGTCA